>OV281087.1:1363630-2613630 GCA_923060345.2 Erebia aethiops | reverse complement strand
ACTATGGTTACTTTGGCCAACATGTAAGATTGACTGTTCAGTGCAAAGAAGCAACTGAGTGACTTGTTTATTTCTTAACTAGCGACCCGCCCCGGCTTTGCACTGGTGCAATGCTGATACTAAATATAGGTACTATAGAATGTCTTCATTTAAATTACATGCTGTAAAGGGCCATATTGATCTATATTAAATGCACAGTGTATTTAAGGTACTTAATTGGATAAGGCCTCAGATTAAAAACCTAATCTGAGGATAAGGCTGTATTGCTTAAAATCGTTGTAAATAAGCCATTAGTTCTCGTAAAAAGTAAAGGATAAAAAATGGTTATTGTGGGTTTTCCCTAAGAGATAGACATCTCGTAGAGTTTAGCCAGCGTTTGCAATGTAAGCACAAAAAAAATGTGTTTATTTACGAGATCACATTAGAAACCTCTAAAATTATCAACGTTTCTCTACTATATTATACATGTATTATATTAGGGGTTAAAGTATGAAATTGCTGATTTGTACTGAAAAATGTAAATGCGATTTTTTTAAATTTAACATATTTATTTAATCAAAATAATTACCATTATTATCTATACATTGCTGCCATCTAATAGGAAGGTCATTTATGCCTTTGCGATAGAACTCTGGTGATCTAGATTCGACAAACTGTGTGAAAGCATTTTGTACTGCCTCCTGAGAAGAAAACTTTCATGTCGTCCAAATCACAAAAAAAATGGTAGTCCGTTGGAGCTAGGTCTGGCAAATGGAGGATGACTAATGGTTTCTAATTGCAGTTCCTGTAGAGTTAAAACGGTTTTTCGTGCTGTATGAGGTCTCGCGTTATCATGGAGCAGTAATGGTGAAGATCGATTCATGAGTCGGGGCTGTTTCACTGCTAGTTTTGCTATCATTGTTCGGAGTTCGGCACAGTAGATATCTGCCGTTAATGCTTGACTAGATCGGAGAAAGCTATAGTGAATAACACCATGCTGAGACCACCAAACAGTTAGGTACCATTACCTTTTTATTGGTAAGCTTTGCTTTAGGACATTGTTGCGGCGTTTGACCTGGGGTCAGCCATTGCATTTTTCGCTTATGGTTATTGTAAAGAATCCACTTTTCATCACATGTCACTATTCGATCCAATATTCCTTCATTTCTGTATCGATTCAACAAGGCAACACAAGTTTCAACACGCGTTTCTTTCTGCGGATCAGTCAAATCATGAGGCACCCATTTTTCATATTTTTTTATTTTATTGATTTGACGCAAATGAGTCAATATTGTTGGTAAGGTAACGTTAAACCATGCCGCTAATTCCTGGGTAGTTTGGCTCGGATCGCTTCCACCATCTCTTTCAATTCATTGTTATTCACCTGTGTGGGTCTTCCACGTAGTTCGTTTTTCAAATCAAAGTTTCAATCACGAAAGCGTTTAAACCAAAATCGCACGGTGCGTTCATTAGTAGTCCCCTCTCCAAACGCAACATTGATATTGCGAGCTGTTTCTGCCGCGTTAGTTCCGCGTCGGAATTCTTATTCAAAAATCACTCGAATTTTCGAAGTTATATCTTTCTTGGCTGAATAAAAAAACATCTGAAAGTCGATAATGGAATGTTGCACATTTTTAAAAAGAAGAACTACATAGGTACCATGTGAAAAAAGTTTCTATGAAGGTTCTATGTCAATTCGAAGTACCTATTACAATAAAACGGCAATTTCATACTTTAACCCCTATTATAATATATAAACTTTCTTCTCGAATCACTCTATCTATTACAAAAACCGCATCAAAATCCATTGCGTAGTTTTAAAGATCTAAGCATACATAGGGACAGACAGCGGGAAGCGACTTTGTTTTATACTATGTAGTGATAAAACATAGCTGCCAAACTGCAACTATCAAAATCTTATTACAGGGCACATTGCCTCATTTCTTTGATATTAAGTAATTTAATTTAGTATTAGGTTTATGCATCAGTACTATTACTTTTTAATTCCTGCGGAACCCCTTAATTTGCCGGGATAATCAATCAATATTTATTTATTCAACTTCCAATTACTTATAAAACATGATGGTTCCAAGTAGTTACTGTATCTTAAAAGTACGAGGCTACGCTAAAAAGTAGCTTATGTCCTTTTCCAGGATACAACCTATCTCTGGGCCAAATTTAATCAAAATGGGTTAAAAAGATCAGCCGTTAAAGTATAGCAGACAGACACATTTTTGCATTTCTAATATTAGTACATAGTATGGATTTTTATTTTTTCACAGAACAACCATATTTGATGACAACATACATAAATATGGTGAAATAATATTGAAAACACGGAATGGTAAATTAAAAAAGCTTTCAAAACACCTGATTAAATCCGGCTTTGCCCACAGCAATGTTTGTGAATTCCACGAGAAACTCAGTTGCGGAAAACTGAAAACCAAACTGGACACAATTAAAACTCAAGAAGTAATCAAAGAATTGGAAAAATATTGCTTGAAAAAAGATAGATCCAAGAATGATTTCAAAAAATCTGTCCAAAAGCAGACATCTGTGTTTCAAATGTGTCAAGACTTTGAAATGTCTCTAACACAGTCGAATCTAGAGAAACATAACAATAAGATCATAAAGCAGACACTAATAAATAAATACAAAGATTTTGAGTTGTGCAAAGACATAGATGATGAGCCTCTGGGAAGAGCTTGCTCTAAAATTAAACCAAAAACAGTGGAATCAAATAAAGAGGGGCTAAAATCAAAGTTTTTAATCAAACAACTATCCATTGCTAAGAAAATTTCGAATTCACCTAAAACTGAAGATTTAAACCAGAGCTACAATAGTGTTATGAAATTTTTGAATAAAGAGAGTGTTGATTCCGAATCTGAATGTGAGAAAAGTACTGAGAATAAATTTGAAAAAAATGATTGGTCAAATGATGATGGAGTGCTTGAAAATGTACTGGAACATGGTAAAAATCTTGATGAACAACATTGTACTACAAGTAAGCCCTTCATTGCTGTCTCACCTGATGGTAAGTAATGTATGGCAGCTATAACGCTAAATCGCTTGGTAAATTTGCGGGTAGAGTGGATTCCGGGAATTTCCCGGGATAAAAATTAGCCTATGTCCTTCCCTGGGATACAACCTATCCCTGTACCAAATTTCATCACAATTAGGTAGACAGATGAGCTGTGAAAGCATAGCAGACAGACACACTTTCACATTTATAATATTGGTATGGATACTAATTTACTTTTTACACCTGTCGAGATTTTTACTTTTTCACAGTAAATCTAATTTTATAAAGTGGTTGGCTCGTTCTTGTATGGAGCCAGGCAAAAAATATATTGGATATTTCTGCGTTAAAATTTCTCAGAACTGAGAAAATCGTTGTCAAAGTTATAAGTTCCAAAATAATTGGTTATCTTGGTTTCTTGACCACTTTTTGACATAATAGCAGTTAGCAGACAAGGACTTTCTTGACTTTTTTTCATGTGTGAATTGTTTAGCCAACTTTTGAAAATTACCCACTACTAAACAACAAAATGGCATACTTCTCCTGTAAAATGACTTTAATTTCATAACTTAAAACATTTCCTTAAAAAAATATTGTCAGTTAAATTAAAATTCATAAACAATTTTAGTGGCACAAAGAAGTTTCATGCCGGGTAAAATTAATAAATTCCTTATATTATATTATGCACCTTTTTAATACTAATTATGTCTAGAAAAATGAGGTATTTAAACTTGTCACTAAGATTACCTCAGTTCTGAGATGTTAGATGATGGTGTAACCCTATATATTTTTGTAAGGTTTCTTATTTTCTATCAATTTATCTATGTTTGGAGTTTTGGACTGTTAGTTTGAAAATTGCCTACAAAATCGAGAAAATTTAAAATGGCGGATGTCACCTATATAGTCTGTCTATAGTCATTAAGATTCAATGTGCTTTAAGGGCAAAACACACAGGGGACGGGCGCGGAATTTGAATGCTTTATTTTATGCTATTCCTAAATTGTTTGATTGTTTTTAGCTTATTCAACTTTTGTCCTTAACTTTAATTTAGTTCAAGATGTTTATTGAATTGCAATAAATATTTTAATTAATTCCTCATATCAATCGAAACTCAAATTCAATTCAAATTTAAGTTGACTTGAATTTTTTAAGGGATAAATCTAATTTCTAGTTGGTCCAATTTTATAATATTGCATGAAGAGAGATTTTTACTGTTCCCTTTCTTTCAGCTAAAAGATCTGTAAATCCGACAAGACACCAAAGTGGTGTTACTATTAAAGTCGCCTACGGCCCACCTGGATTGGATCCCAAGTTTTTGAAAATTCAAGATGTAACAATTCCCGACTATGAAGAAGAAGAATTTCAAAAACAGAAAATGGATATTGAAAAAGTACAGACATCAGAAAAATGCGCCATGTACGGTGAAGTTGATTCTGAAATAGGTATAGAAATTACTAATAAAAAGACTCTTAAAGATTATTTAAGAAAGCGTAGTACAATAGGAAATCTGAAAGATAGTGTAAGAATAGAGAAAGATGATGAAAAATATGTAACAAGTAGTGATGTAAATGATCATAGTGACAATTCTAATGTAAGGTGTGTAAATTATTGCGTAAAAGGTGAAAAAGACGAAATCGTTAAAAATTGTGCACAAACTATGGTTAATAAGGATAATATAATCGATAAGACCACAGAAAAAGAAAAATTCGTTCAAAGTTGTATAGAAATGAGTTATAGGGATAATTCAATTGAAAAATTCAATAAAAAGAATATTCGGAACGAATCAAAATCAGTTGAATGTGGCGCAGAAAATAATAGCAATCATTCTGTAGATAAAAAAACTTCTTCACATATCAAACGAATGTTATTTTATCACAAAGCAGTTAAACATAATACTAATTTATCTAGTTCCGACACTTCAAATAAAGATTCTTCTAGCGATGTGGCGTCAAATAAAATAGCTGATGACGACGATAACATCGAAGAGGTAATCCAAAAATTGAATTTGAAATATAAACAGGATAACATTACCAAACCGGAAGATAAACCTACAAATGAGGTAGTAATCGCGACTAAACTAAAAAATAACGTCAACCCGTTTAAGAATACCGATCCAGATATATCGGTTTTTGTCGATAAACTAGTGACACCAGTGCTTATGGTACATTCCAAACACGATAAACGTATACAACCAGTTTTTGAAATGCGTGATATTTATTTTAATAGCCATATACAGAACATACTTAGAAACATGTCAGTAGAAGACCCTATGGCGTTGCAATCAATATCTTGGTCTGTGATTTTAAGAGGATACAGTTTGTTCATGATAAGTCCAATGGCTAGTGGTAAAACTTTAGGCTATTTGCCAGCTGTTTGTAGGTTAGTTAGCGATTCTATATCAACACCATCAGAAAGCGGTGGTCCTGTGTCTATTATAGTTTGTGCTACAGCACAATCTGTAACAAGTGTCGAGAAGATGGCCAAAATATTTTTAAGAACAGAGGATAGGGTTCTAGCTTGTTATGCGGGTGTAGACAATTTACACATTACTACAACACTATTAAATGGATGTGATTTATTAATAGCTACTCCGTCTTCTTTAGTTAGATTATTGCATACTACTGATTTCGGTGTTGATTTGAGACGTCTTTCAATATTTGTCCTAGACGATTGCGAGCGTTTATCAGAAGTGTATGCGGACGATATTAAATTTTTCACACACAAAATTAAAGAAATGCTCAAAACGAGAGCTAACAAATATTTGAAAGTCCAATACATTCTGGCATCTCGGATCTGGTGTGAGTTTATGGAACCTTTAGCGAAAAAACTTCCCGATACGGTAATCTGCATCGGTGCGTTCCAAGAATGTGTTTTATATTCCAAATCGAACACATTTGTTACCCTCGTTAAAAAAGAGAATAAAGTTGACTCAGTTTTCGAATTTTTGAATGACATTAGTGCTTCGAAAAGAACCGTTATAGTGTGCGAGTCGGACGATGAAGTGGTGTTGTTAGAAAAAGCTTTGAAACGATCTAGACACATAGTTTTTTCATGCAACAATAATATGACTGTTCACGATTTGTATAATTTGAGTATTTCGTGGGCTGATTATAACGAACCATTGATAGGGCCCATTCTTATCTGCTGTGACAGTAATTTAGTTCACATGAACATTACAGACGCTCACTACTTAATTCATTACTCAATGCCACCTTTATTCTCCATGTTTTGCAAAAGGTTCTCCGTTTTGAACGACAATTATCCGTCCATTTTTAAAACAAACAATGAGAATGTCAAAATAAAAATTCTTATAGAAGAAAACAATGTGCAACAGCTGCCGAAAATTTTAAACTTTATAAAACGTTGCACTGGCAATGTCCCAAGCATTTTGGATGAAATTTCGTCTGATGTATTAAAACAAAAAGATGTTATTAAAGCTGAAAACTTCTATCCACTATGTGACAGTCTGCTAACTCTGGGATACTGCCCGGATATCTACAATTGCCAGGAAAGACACACGATTTTGAAAGACTACGACGCTCCTAAAGGCTGGCTGCCTAAGGAAGGCACAATCACATGTAAAGTTCTTTACTACCATTCTGCAACGTTATACTCCGCAAGAATTCTATCGTGTACAGTCGATGGTAAAACAACTAACTACCCACAAACTTATAATGAACTTTCTCTGAAAATGGGCATGTATTATAGCAAAGAATCTAATAAAAAACTTCACGGAATACCTGAAATTGGCGATATATGTGCGACGTCAATAAAACTCAATTTCTACTTGCGATGCCAAGTATTAAAGATTTTAAACAGATATGAAAGAGGAACTCCTAATGCGGTTTTGGTCAAGTTGATTGATGAAGAAAGATTAGAAGTGACAAGGGATATTTATCTGTATTACCTGCCAGATGAATTGAAACATATTGAATCGCGGGTTGTGCAACTCAGACTGGCGAATATAGAACCCAAAGACAAAGATATAACATTTTCAGAACTAGCCCGAGACCGCCTGAAGAAAATCACAGACACGGACACAGAGGTGTTTGTCAGGGGCAAAGTGTCTTTGACACTTGGTAACTGTATCTTTGTCAATACGCTGGAAGCTTGCCAAGATTTGACTTCCCTCAACGAAGTAGTTGTAAAATACAATTTGAAACAGGAATTACTAGAAAATCATGCGATACCAAACCCAAAACATTTGTCGAAACTGGAAAAATTATGTACCGAAAGTGGATTGACTGTCAAGGAAGAAAGAAGTGTTAAACCTAAAATGCCCATTAAAAATCTTCCTAAAGGTACTTGGGCACATTTGGAAAGTGACAGTCTTTCTAGCGTATTTTTCACATCCGCAATAAATCCTGATAAATTCTTTATACGCCTTGCCAAATTTGAATCTTGCATGACTGGTCTACTTCAGGACATTAAAAAGTATTTAGATGCTAGTCCTTCTCGGTGTGACAATGTAAAAGAAGGCGATATAATTTTAGCCAAATTCCCCGATGATAATACATATGAACGCGCTAGAATAGATCGTATTAAAGAAGAAACAGCCAAATGCTTTTTCGTGGACCAAGGAGATTGGAGAGAAATTCCTCTCAATGATTTGATGCCAATAACAGAACAATTCATTAACCAGCTACCTTTCCAGGCTATTGAGTGTCGTTTGGTAGGAATCCGACCGTTAGGTGAACAATGGACAGATTTCAGCACTAATTGGTTCATTGACAATTGCTATAACGACCAAGGCGGCCTAAAATTTTTATATGTGAAATATTTTACCAAAGAACCAGCCGAATTTACTAGTGGTCACAAATACAGTGTCGTAGTTATAGACACCAGTACAGAACAGGATTCTATTCTTAACCAGTTGATGATAGATTTGAATCTTGCCCAAAAAAACCTTAGCGAAGTCAAGTTTCTGTATGATTTGGAGATAAACAAACCAGAGCTAAAACAATCGACGGATACCGAAGACGATGTTTCGGAAATATCAGTGAATTCCAGATACTCTAATTCAGGTAAAGAAAATGATAATACAGATGATACAAAGCATATCGTCCCATCACACAGTAATATATTACTTAAAGCACCAATAAGATCTGTCCCTCTTATTAATTCGGACGAGAGCGAAGACGATGATAGATGGGATGTCGTCATGCACAATGAGTATTTGAACTTATTTCCAGCACTTAAAAATCTCAAAAGCTTGGAAGAAAACATGTCTAAAGTCGATACCGAAAATTTAGTAAAGTCAGTAGAAAAGAGTAGCAACCGAGCTGAAAATTTAGAATTAGATTCTGATGACCTGACTTCACCAGATAATACATTTGTGATTCCTGAAGAACCAATTTTGACCAAAGAAATTGATAAGAAAACGACGCCAATTTTAGATCTTAGAGCTGAAGCAGATGGGAATAAGAAGCTCGTTTTAGATGCAAGAGCCGAAATAGAACAGAAAAGGCGGCCAAAGCTAGTTTGGCGTCAGAACAAAACAAGTGTGACTATAAAAATACAATTAATAGGAGCTGATAATTATGAACTAAGAATTGAAGATCGCGCTTTAATTTTTAGTGCTGATGTTAATGATACAGAATATGGTTTTCAATTAGAGTTGTATGGAGTTGTGCATAAAGAAAAGTGTTCTCATGTAAATAAAGGACAATATGTAATGGTAAAGTTGAAGAAAGTTTTGACCAAAAATTGGTTAACTTTAACAAAAGACGGTGGTATGAAAAAGTGGATTGTTTATGATCTTGATAGTTTAGACGCGTCTTCAGACGAAGAAAGTGTTTTAGAAATAGCGAGGGGTATAGACGATAGATTAGAAAGTGAAACCGAAGACGAAGACTGTGACGATGATATTGGCAGGAGATATAAGAAATATGATTAACCCATCGATATAAAATGTAAATTATGATTCTTCTAAGAAGAGTCGGCAAGAAATTCAACACTTACTTTTAAATAAAAATGATTTAATCTTATATGTTTTGAGTAGCTGATGCCCGCGACTTCGTCCGCGTGGTTTAAGTTTTTTTGATTCCCTCAGGAACTCCTTAATTTTCCAGGATAAAAAGTAGCCTATGTCACTCTCCAGGTCCTAAACTATACCCATGCCAAAAATCACGTCGATCCGTTGCTCCGTTGCGGCGTGATTGAAGGACAAACCAACAAATAAACACACTTTCGCATTTATAATATTAGTATGATTAATGTCTTGGGATATGTCTTTATGTCCGTAATCCGTCAGAAAATTTACAGATTTTTTTCCTCGCGGCGCCGAGGGACTGCCGTGTAGATGAAATGAAATGAAATGATTTATTTCATGTAGGACAACTTGTGACACTTATGATACGTCAAGACTCTACCACCGGTTCGGAAAGACGCTTCTACTGAGAAGAGCCGGCAAGAATCGAAAGATCCGTTCAGGATACTTTTGAGTTCCTTTTGTGAGGGTGAAAATGTATTCTCTCACTGCGGCCGACGAGGTCCCGGCTTCGAGTTCCGGGTCGAGCCATAACAAGTATTGGGTTTTTCTGACAAGAAATTCTCAGTACTAGCCCGGACTAAAGAAGTTGGCAGTGTTTCACCCCCGTGCCTCGGAGAGCACGTAAAGCCGTCAGTCTTGCGCCTGATCTCTCTCCGGTCGCGTCGGATTTGCCGTCCTATCGGGCTATGAGAGTAAAGGAACACACTTGTGCACTATAATATTTCTCAGGAGATAGGCCGCCGTGGCTGAAATTCGGTCGGGAGGACATTATTATTAAATACAAATTATTTTCCCGGCAAATTATGTTCCAGTACCCTTAGGGATTCATAAATTGGACCTTCGGGTCACATTTTCCTTTTCCATAATTTGCCGGCCATGATTTTCCAGAAAGACGTCTTTAAATAAATGTTTTAAACAAGTTTTGTTTAAAACATTTATTGAAAATAATACAATAGAACTTAAGGCTAGCTAGCTTACCCTTATTACTATATAAATCATACCGGAGTGGAATGGTGGCAAGAATGCTGGCTGCATTTCCGCGCTGGACAGCCATTTGCGCAAAAAATGAGCCAGCCCTTCTGTCACCAGATGAGACAATTAACCGCGGTGAAATATCTCGAAAAATTTTTTTAGCACTAAGACTCCCCCCACTAAGACTCCCCCCACTAAGACTCCCCCCACTAAGACTCCCCCCACTAAGACTCCCCCCACTAAGACTCCCCCCACTAAGACTCCCCCCACTAAGACTCCCCCCACTAAGACTCCCCCCACGTATTACTTATGCAAGTTGAAGTGTAGCTGAATTTTCTACCTTATCAAGTTCAATTTAATTTCTTAACAGAGACACTCAAAGTCAAAGTCAAAGTCAAAGTATATTTATTCAATTTAGGTACACTGTACACTTATTGACGTCCAGTTACTTATAAAATATGATGGTGACAATCTGATTGGTGACAAAAATGACAATTTGAACTTGAATTTGAGTCACGGTTTCTTAAAACTAAAGCTACGAGGGTTCCAAACGTTCACTGAATGTTTATGTTAAAGTTTTCTTTTACGGCCGGTCACCGACTTGCGCACGCGCTGGCAGGGTTGCCATAAGCGCGCTCCAACCTAGACCTCATAATTGCTTTGTATTAGGCATGATTGTCGTCAAGCGCAAGACTATTCTCTGATTTAAAAAAAATTGGCATTCATAGGGACTGCCGATAGAAGTGAAAACGATTTTTTTTAAATTAAAATAATTAAAATATAGGTTTTATTATTAATTAAAAATAGGTCACGGTCACGCGAATCTACATTTTTACACCCTACCAAAAAGTGCTCAACGCGCCTAAAGAAGTTTTACACTTCAAAAATGGCAGTCATAAGGACTGCCGTACAAGTGAAAAAGAATATTTAAAAAATATTTAAAAGGACAAAAAAAATTAAAATGTAAACCTTAAAACTAAGGTATTAATGTTTAATTACGAATGTACTTTATTTAAGTTTTCACTTCAAAAATAGATTGTGAACCGTAACATACTGCTTACAATTTAACGCATTATTTTTCGGTAAATTGTAATCTATTAGGTGTGTTAACCCGATAGAATCTAAGTGCCTGAGTACCTGAATATTTATGTCAAACCCTAACCTAACGTATAGTTCGCGCGCATAAGTTGAATGCAGAGTAAATGCATGGTGATACATACATTTACTCTGCATTCTGCTCGCGCGCGAACTGTACAAGAAAGAGACAAGAAAACAGAAATACACTAAATATTTCAAAAATTAATACTCAGAACATTGAACGGTTAACGGAAAGGATCTCGTTAGATTATAATCTAACGGTTCTTACAATTTTACGGTTACAATTCAATTCAATTCAATTGGGTCACGTGACCAAGTGAGCTAGGCCTGACGTCACAATATCAAACAAGCTTTACTTCATCCGTGTGTAAAGGTCTACTTTGTGATTCTTGTTTTAATTTCTGTCTGTAAATATTTAAATAAGGTATTTTAAGTTTTATTTCCTTTAAAAATAAGGAACGAGACAGGATAAAACGAAACATTTACCGACGATCTCCCTGGCGCAGTGGTTAGCGCTGTGGTCTTATAAAGTCCTCGGTTCAATCTCTGGGAAAAATTTTGAAATGAATAATACCTTAATTTTCTCTGGTCTGGCCTGGTCACCCTACGAGCAAAGTCGTGCCGCCAAGGGATTTAGCGTGCCGGTACGACGCCGTGTAGAAACCAATTAGGGGTATGGGGTTAAATATAACTCATACCCCTAACAGGTTAGCCCGCTACTTCTACTAATATCTTAGACTGCATCATCACTTACCACCAAGTGAGTTCACTAACTTGTACATAAAAATATGGCCGGATCGGAGAGGTACGTCGTTTTGTCCTGCCACGCTAGGAGTATGTACTTATCCTTTGTTTAATTATTAATAATTATTGTTACTTTCTTTAAAGAGCAACCGCCGAGTTTCTTGCTGGTTCTTCTCGGCAGGAATGGCATTCCGAACCAGTGGATTCAAATAATCGCTTTTAAGTTACTCGTTTTGAATAAATCAGGATTTTAAGTTATATATGTATGTTTTAAGATAAAACTAAATAAGTATGAAAAATATTTTTATTTTTTAAGTTTTCATATTCAATAAAGATTTTAAACAAATGAAACATTTTTTTTCCTTCATTATTACCTTATAAATTTTTGGAGATTGCACGTAAGTCCCGTAGCCTAATTATGTAAAACCTGCATCAATCATTGTTAGTCTCAATTGTATTGATTTATTGATTCGCTGAATTTATTTTAGACTGACAGCATTGAAATATTGTTAAATCCTTACTTAATACTCCCTGTGGAAAGGGACAGAACTAGATTTAAAGCTGTCATTTTAGTTTCGATTGTGGCCACATTGGTTAAACCCCTATTACACTACACTTTTACAGGGCCCTGTGGAAAGGGCAGCCGTTCAGCCTTCGACAGCCCGTCTAACTTATCTGACCGTGGGAAAAATTAATTAGTTAAGTTTTTTTAAAATATTATTTTGCATATCCACTAGCGACGCTGTCACCGGGTCATATAATAGTCAGAGATCCCGCTATACCACGACCTTCACCAATCTGTTTAATAGATGAAACTTACTTTTTATTTTTATTTAAGAATAGGTACATAAATACACCTAAAATAGGTTGCCTATCAAAATCCGGTCCAGGCTATTTTTAAATTAATTAATTTTAATTAAAAAAAAATTGACAATTTTATTGTAGCCAATGCTATAATACCATCGCGTTTGTTATAAAATTATCTATATTTTAATACATAACTCAAGCGGTTAACAGATCCGTGATGTTAACTATGGACAGTGGTAACTAATTTACCAACTTACTAGGTAATTGGATACTAGATACTATAGTGCTCGCGTTATGAACTGAGGGGTTGGGCCATAAATGTCAATAACAATAGGAATGTGCAACGCTTTGCGCCTTATCGATAAAGTACTCAGGTAGGTGTTAATTTATAAATAGCCTGGGCCGGAGTTTGATAGTCAACCTATTATAGGCGTATTTATTTATTATTAAATAAAAATAAAAAGTAGGTTTCATCCATTAACGAGCTCGGTGAAGGTCGTTCTACACAGGGATCTTAGGCTAATAGATACTAGTGACACTGTCTGTGGGTCAGATAGGTTCAACGATATCTGGACACTGGACCCCCTCAGTTGTGTGAGGAGATCGTTTGTCAAACATAGAATTTGATGCCTGCACGTCAAAAAGCATTGTATGAACTCCATAAACAGTTCGAGTATCTATACGTTTTAGGCTGTCAAATGACTACGATTTGCTTAGACAATTGGGCCTCAGAAATGTGTGGTTCAACCTACATTATAATGATTTATCACTATAACCAACACTTCCGATAAAGCATCCGGTATCGGTGATATATTCAGTATCTGTCGGCCACGGTGACCGCAAAAAAGACTTAGCTGGTCAGGCATTCCCATTTCTCACTAATCCGACTTTGTTTTATTAATATGAAGATAATTTCCAGTTGTCATTAGCAATGGCATTTCAAGGGGGACGATTGGGAATAATAGATTTTTATATTCCCAGTTGTCTCCAGAGATGACAATTGGGAAAAATTATGGCACCCCTGGAAGAAACGGGGGGTGACAAAGGGGATTGACTGGCTGGTCGAATATTATTATAACATAATAAAAATAGGTCAAAAATTAAACCCCTCTTGCAAAGAAACATTTTATTCCAACTATAACAACATAACATTCATAATATTTGATTTAATTAATAAATACATATAATAGGTATATTTCACAATAATTGTTACACTTTAGAAATAAAAATAATACTATCATTGCATCACATCGATATACGTTTTACAAAACTAATTGGCGGGTATTTGACAAATAGTCAAATCAGCAACAAGCGTCAAAACGCGTCCTGAGTTATTGGGATTTAAATATGAAATTCAGAGATGTGACGTCATTAAAGTTCGACGCTTTTTTTAACTTTAATCGATTGTTTAAAATGGTTATTCAACATAAAACTATCAAGGGACGTGGATATTACGAATTATGAGAGATCCTCTATTTTTTATCACTAAAAAATAATTTATTTGAATAGTTGTCAAATACCCAATTTCTGAACTTAAATGCAATACTAGAAAAATAAAATTAACTTTTTCATACTACATTTATGTTCAGGAATTAAAAAAATGTGTTATTTTTTAAATAGTGTCAAAAAGGCTACAAAGTGCCTGAATCTGGAATGTGATAGATTTAAGTAGGTTAATGAACAAACAGTATGTATTAAAAAATACTGTAACCCACCTACGGAAAAAAATCAGAAAACGCCTTTTTTTGGATTTAAAATCCTTCATTTTGATTTGTTCGTTTAAAATGGAGCCTATGTCACCCGGACCATAATGCCGAATCGATTGATACCTGATGCATCAAAATCGGCTCAGTAGTTAAGGCGCTATAGTGGTACATACATAAATTTACAAACATACATACACACAGTTTCGCCGTAGTCGGGTTAAAAACATAATAATTTTATATAAGTACATATTTTTGAAGCAGCATTAGTAGATATTCATAAACATCCAGGATTCTAGAAACATTAATTTACACGTCGTATTTTTGTTTAGGTTACTTATTAGGTTAGTTACGGTTAATAAATGTTAGTTACTCTTAAGTTATGCCAGTTTGAGTCAACGAAATATATATAAGGTTAATTAATTAAGTTACAAGTTCTTGGGTCACTGTAGTAGGTAACGCAATATTAGGTTTCTTTGAATTAGGTAAAAGTTATTTTTCTCAGACGACTTCAAGAGTTCTGGTTACTTTTGATTAGTTACTTAATGTTAGGTCACTTTTAGTTAGGTTACAAGATATAAGGTTACGTAGATCAGGATACTTTAAGTTAGGTCACTTTCAAGTTTCAATACGATTACTTTAAATTACTTAGGTTACAAAAGATTAGGTTAGTTTCACACACATTTTTACACGATTTAAAGTGACAATAGGTTAGGTTAGTTTCGCATACATCTATTACACCTTACACGTTGAACCTAGTCTCGGAGCCGTCAGCCAGCATGAGCGTAACAGAGCGTGAGTTGGTCCACACGAGGCGAGCGAGGCGCGCGGGGTTGAGGCGCGCCACGTCCGCCATAGGCGCTGTGCTATAGCACTTTACGCAGCGAGTCTGCGCCGCGCCTAAGCCGAACATGCCTGAAAAGAAAAAAAAATTGTCATCGGAACATTAAGATCCCAGCGGAGGGTGGGTGCCAATTTATAATTCGAGAATAATTCCACCATATTAGAGATTATTTGGATTAAAACTGCATTTATCTAGGTCTATTTAATGTTTTCAAAATACTTTCCTAAAATGAAATGTTTAATTAATTTCCTTTTGCATATTTTTACGACAAAAATTACGTCTTCCTCTTATTTGATTGATATTAAAACCATAAGTGCTGCCATCTATCTCACAAGTAACTGGGTGTACTCGTCCAGTTACTTGTGAGTTAGATGGCAGTGCGGAGACTCAACCTATAATTAGCTCTTGACTCCAATCTATTAATCTTACCAGACCAGGTTCAGAAGAAAGAAGATGACATGATGGAGTTCAACTGGAACTGTCTAATTGCGCTGAGAAAGCCAAGTGATAGCGCGAGTTAAAGCACCAGTGCTGCCATCTATCACACAAGTTACTCACCAGCGGTGCTCTGCCAGAAGGACAGTCGGTTGTCGGAAGTGGCGTAGGAGACGAGGTAACGTCCGTCGGGGCTGAAGGCGCAGGCGGTGACGGGGCCCGTATGCGCGGCCAGAGACTGGCAGCGGCCGGCGCGCAGCTCGTATATGGCCAGCTGGCCGGTGTGGCTGCCCACTGGAAGGAATAATATGTTCAATTTTAATATGCATGGACGAAGGGGGCCTAGTTGAGACAACGTATATCAGTCGATTGTTAAGCAACGTTGTCCCAAGTCGGTAACTGCATAGTTAACCGAATTTGGAGGTTCAAATTTGGCCCTTTCGTTTCCTCCGTGCCTCGGAGAGCACGTAAAGCCATCGGTCCCGGTTATTATCACCAACATCTGATAATAATCGTTACAAAAACCTAAGAATTTAGATAATTCTAGTAGAGTCGTATGCGGAAGGACGTGGGAACCCACTGCTATAATATCCCAAGAAAACTCCTACCATTATTTGATGAATTGAAAGGGGTCACGAGTCACGACCCTCAGTAAAGAGGAATACGACGCAGAGAGATCCTAATTCTTATTCTAAGAAAGCAAAAAATCGTCAATTGAATAAAATACACCTTGTGCCAATTTTTTCAATGCGTTTTTGAATGGTAGAAGATAGCAAGTGTAACCAACCTGCGATCCGCCTGGTGGCCGGGCAGTGAGAGACCTGGTTGTAGCGGCAGATGGCTGGGAACACCTCGTTGAGGCCTTTGCTCTTCAGGTGGGACTGATCCACGCAATGCAGGATTATATCCATCACCTGGCACCAAATCATTACTTTTTATTCTATACTAATATTATACAATCTTGAAAATATTGTCATTACAGGCAAAGTGGACGGAAAGAGACCTCGGGGACGTAGCCCGATGCGTTGGTCAAACAAATCCGCACCGCTCTCTGGTGGGAAAAGTGAATAGAACTGTGAGAGGACGACACCCAGGACTTATCTCAAAGTGTCCTTGCGCTCTTCGATAGCTGGTTAAAGCACTGCACTGATTCACATTAGATCACCCACCATAAGTAATTGTTTTTTTTGATATTATATAGATTTATAGTTCCGTGGGTCGACCCGTGGGTTTTAAATAGAATTAGGAAATCTATGCACGTAATTAACGTGTGCAAAAAATAATGCGTAAGAGCGGCGTGAGCGGTCAGCGGAGAACGACAGACGACTGGATGTTCAGAAACACCGGTATAAAATTGACCGTTGATGAATTCGCTGTCTCCTTTTGTCCTGGGTAATTAGAATGAGATACATATATTAATGTGTAATTGCGTTTGTGTGTGTGTGTGTGTGTAAACGGCGTGAACACACTCGACAGCAAGGTCCACGAAGCCCTGTATGCCTCAAAAAACAGAACAACTTTGCGCGACATCGTCCATAGAAAGATTAGTGGAAGGGGTCACGGCCCTCAGTAATGGGGAATATGACGCAGAGAGAGAGAGAGAGAGAGACTAATATTATAATTAGGAAAGTTTGGATGAATGTTTATTACTCAATTACGCCAGAATGGTAACAGGACGATGGAATTTGGCACAGAGATAGCTTATAGTCTGAAACACATTCCCGTGGAATCAAAAAACCTCAATCCTCGCGGATGAAGTCGCGGGCATCGGCTAGTTTTTATAAACTACCGCTTGGCTGCAATCAAACTTGCTAGCAAAAGATGCAGCCTAAGGTGGAGCGTGCTTGCCTAGAAGATGCCTATTCAATCTTGCTTTAAAGATACCAATATTAAAATTGGAGGGGAAAACCGAATCCGGAAGGGCATTCCTAATCCTAGCGGTTGAGATTAGAAACTTCAAACTTCAATATTTTTATTCAAATAAACAAGTGCTTTTGAATCGTCGAGTGAATCTACCGCTGGTTCGGAATGCCTCTGCCTGCCTTATAGGATTATTTTATATAAGACCTTTGTAGCCTCAATAATAAAGAAACATTAATTCATTTATTACGTTGCTGTAGCTATGATTTCGTATATTAGGATGGTAATTGGTGCTGTAGGAAAAAAACTTACTTCGACTAATAGCTCAGCGACCTCAGCGTGCATCCTCTCAATGAGCAGCTCTATGCCGCGCAGCACCTCAGCGCGGCCCCTCTGGAGCGCCAGGGCTGCGGGCAGGGGCGGAGCGCCCGCGGGGGCGGCGGCGCAGCGGGCAACCTCGCGCGCCATAGTTGTTATGAAGGCGCCGGGCCTGGTGACAAAACCATAATATGATGGTACTGTCTATGTCATGAAATAATGCAATTGGGATGTTGCTTAAGTCAAAAATAAATTATTTATTAGTGATTATTAAAAAGAGGACCTGCCAAAAGACGTTAAATCCTATTACGCAGTCGAACATACTAACCCTAGGACCAATGCTTCGGATGTTGTGCTTCGAAAGGAACGTTAAGCCATCGGTCCCGGTTGTTATCACTAACATGATAATAGTCGTCAAAGCCTGCCAACCCGCATTGGAGCAGTGAGGAGGGTCTAAGCTCTAATTTCCTCTATCCCATGAGAGAGGAGGCCTGCGTCTAGCAGTGGGACGTTAATGGGCTGTAGTGGTGGTGGTGGTGGTACAGTGGGACGATAACGGGCTGAAGTGATGGTGGTGGTACAGTGGGACGATAATGAGCTGTAGTAGTGGTGGTGGTGGTACAGTGGGATGTTAATGAGCTGTAGTGGTGGTGGTATTGTATTAAGTCCAAGTCTCACCTCGCCGTGGCGATGAGTGTGAGCGCGTGTCTCGCGGTGCGGCACGAGTCCGCCTGAGGAGTCAGTGGTAGGCCGTACGTCATCGAAGGCACCAGCTTGTCCGCGTCAGAACACATCTCCAGCAGACCTGCACGCGATGTTTAAGTTTAGGCGAAGGCTAGACGAGCAGGGCCCGTACTGCCAACCGTATTATAATCTAACTGTTGTTACTTGCTAATGTTACGTTCCCTCAAATATGGTCGAGCGAAGCAATGGCTGGATCATGCGTCATGCTCGTGAACGGGTGCCACCGGCGGGAATGGGGCTACTTTCTGTCTACCCGTCTTTGACATGAATTGAATAAACAAATTTAAGAAATCCATTAAAAGTATGCTCCTGAAAAAAGCTTATTATACTGTTGAAGATTATGTAAATGATAGAGGAGCATGGATTTGATCGCTCCAGCAATGCTGGGGACAGCGGTTACTTATGTACACATTGATATAGTAATTGTAAATGAATTATTTAAAAAGAGCAACCACCGAGTTTCTTGCTGGTTCTTCTCGGTAGAAATGGCATTCCGAACCAGTGGTAGATTCACTTGACGATTCAAAAGTACTTGTAAATAAAAAATATTTGATTTGATTTGATTTGATTTAACTAGCAATATTGTAAACTGTCCAAAGATTACAATTTAACGCACAATTTTTCGGTAGATTATATTGATCCGATAAAACCTAAGGGCACTACCTGATTATTTATGTCGAACCCAAATCTAGCCTACAAGAAAGAGAAGAAAACGTAAATACAATGAATATTTCAAAAATTGACATACATAACATTGAACGGTTCACAATCTTTCGACAGTTTACAATCTATTGAGATAAAAAGCGTTAGATTACAATCTAACGAATGAAAAAAAAAGCTTATCCGCGTCAGAGCACATCTCCAGGAGACCTGCACCAGAGAGAATACCTGCACGCAATGTTTAAGTTTAGGCGAAGGCTAGACGTGCAGGGTCCATTCTGCCAACGCTTAAAAAAAATTGGCACTTAAGTATAGGGATTTTTTAAAACCAAAAAAAAAAATTAAAAATATTTCAAATATAAACCTTAAAACTAAGGTATTAAAGTTAAAGTACGAATGTACTATATTTATATTTAAGACCTTTTGTCTTCGTAACAACGCCAGGTGTCGGCCACGGTTACACAGCATTTTTTTTTATCTTTTTTTATTAAACCTTAAAACTAAGGCATTAAAGTTTAATTACGAATGTACTTTATTATTATACTTAAGACCTTTTGTCTTAAGAAGTGTACCTAAAGGGGAACGCCCACCTTCCATAAACACTTTGGCCCTGAGTGCCCACTCTTAAAACTGTATGGTGCTGATAGTATGCAGTTTGAACAAGGAATGGGATAAGGAATTGGTTTTAAAAAAGTACACCATAATAAAAAAACTAGTATTTATTTTTCATTAATGTATTACAGTGTTTAACAAACAAACAGTACGGTAACTTGCTTAATTTTTAATAAGATACAATTAATAAACATACATACACTCTTCTACATGGTCTTATGATATCAATATTCGAACAGGACGCGAGCGCGGGTCTCGCGCGTGGCGCGCTCTCGGACGGTTACGCACTTCAGCAATTTCCAACAAATGTCTACGAATTCTAGTGACATTAAGTCCACAATTCACACAGCGTAAAGGTCCTTTTGCCGTAGTAACCGGCCGGGATGTACTTGGTCCAGTGTGAGCGCCAGGGTCTTCGAAGTTAGCAGGTAACTTATCCAAGTTCGTGCTGGGTTCATCGTGAGAAGCGGGTGCGGGATCCATATTCAAGCCGTGGTCGTCAGGGTTAAAAGAGTCGTCGGAGTCCATTTTGCAAGCGTAAACGTTGGTTAATTATCAAATCCGAGAAATAAAAAGCAAACCACAGGTACAAACACAAGGTGTGATGTGACAATGACAACTGAATTTGTTTGTCATTTGATTATTCGATTGATGTTGCCATATAAAAAAAACTCCGAAACCGATATTGATTTATCGATTTTGGATTTATTTTCTTTTTTAATTATTTTATAAACATAACATTATGTTTACGGAAAAATCCCGTTTTAGTTTATTTCTATTTTTCGTCACGTCTAAGACTTTATATAAAAGTCTTAGTTTTTTCTCAAAAATGGCAATGTTATATTAAAATATTGGAGATTGAGTGATGAACAAAAACTATTAGTATTGGAATAAATAATGGGGCTGATTCTGTAGTGCACAATCTCTAAACTAAACTAAAATTAGAGCATTACAAATATTGCTAACCTATTAGATATTGCAATATATAGCTAAAGGGACAGAACTAGATTTAAAGCTGCCATTTTAGTTTAGTTTAGAGATTGTGTTATACAGAATCAGCCCCAATATCTGCTTAATATAGCATATAGCTATGCACGAACTGGGAAAAAGTGACAACCGTCACCGGTTGCCACTTTGTTGCTTGAAGTGAAGAGCCGAATGTGAAGAGAGTTGGAGAATCAGAAGAGCGTGCTCTTCTGATTCTCCAACTCTCTTCACATTCGGCCCAGGGATCGCCTTCTCTCTCGTTATATCAAGTAAAAATAAACCTTCTAAGTACTAGAAATTCTTAAATCTCTAGAAGTTTAGATTTCTAATTATTTCTACCGCTTGTAACTTCATATATGATAATTGTGAAAAAAAATCTACTAAACTATATTTTCTCGCATATTTTCTAACCATAATGGTTTAGATGTCTCACATCCACAAGGAATCCCAATTTTTAAAAAGTTTTTTTTGGAAATATCTTTTTCTAAAACCCATCGAATTACGCATTTTAACAGTAACAGTCTTTTTTTTTTTGAAATCCTATTTACCTTACTTTTTTAGGTATATAGTACGTATTTTTAAACAGTAATATAGAAAAATTAATTATATTAAATATGAGGAAAGCTGTAGTACAAAGAGTTAGTATTCATTATTAGAACGAATCACATCATTAATAAGTTGTTATTAAAATGTTAAGTTTTTTCTATGCCCAAGCATCTCGAGAGTATGAGTACATAATGACGCATCCAAATATGATTAAATCACTTTACACGATATACGTTTGTCAGTAAGTTGCTAACTATCCGCAGTCGAATTTTTAATATAGCTTAACGTAACTACAAACTAGGCTATACCTTAAATGCCGATTAGTACTTACTACAAATAAATCTTATTTTAAAAAAATCGATACTGTTCGATATAAGTATAAAGTCAAAATCGATTAAATCGATCGATATTAAAATGTGGCAATACTGAATGTATATATAGACGAATGGACTGTCAGGAAATGGTTTTTGTTTTCATAGATAGTTTTATTACTTTTTTTTTAAAACAAATTGTAGTAAACTTGCTTGATTAAAATAATAATTTTATAGGTAGAGAAAAAATACATAGTTTTTTTCGGAAAAAGGATATTGTTGGGCATTTCTTGGCCATATATGGGCGTCCCCCTTTAATAAATGATTGATTGATTGATTGAAGAACGGTGTCGGTCCGCGGTCGGTCTCGCATATTCCATATTTTTACCCCCTACCAAAAAGTGCACAACGCGCCTAAAGAAGTACCATTGTAACATTTTTGTCTGAAAATAAAACAAAATTTTCATTTATTAATCTCCACATCTTGTGGTCCTTCGAGCCGGATGCTCCTTACCAAGTAACACCTGGCTGACGTCAAGGTACGGCTCCCAGACCGCGAACCCGCGACCCAGCAAGTCGACAGCCGCGCGACGAAGAGGCGTGTGAGACGGAAGGCGGACGGAGCCGGCGGCCAATAGCAAGTGAGTCAGCGCTAGGGCTGTCAGCCGCGCCAGGTTGTTGGACGCGCTTAGTGTGAACCCTGGAACAAAATGACAAGTGCGTGTCAAAACACGTACATCGTAGTCATATAGTGATAGCCGTCATAGTTTTATCTAAATATAATAAAAAACTAGATGATGCCCGCGATTTCTGCGTGGATTAAGTTTATTCGATTCCCGCGGGAACTCCTTAATTTGCCGGGATACAAAGTAGCCTATGTTTTTCCCCGGGATACAAACTATCCCTGTACCAAATTTCATCAAAATCGGTTGAACACGCGGGCCGTGAAATTTGGCGGATATGACGTAGGCAATTATAGGCATTCGCAAAATTCAACCTCTAAGGGGCAAATTAGGGGTTTGAAATTTGTATGAAAATCGAACTGAAAGCGAGCGAAGCTGCGGGTAAAATGTAGTGGTTAATAAGTTAGAAGAGTTTTTAGAATGTAATCGCACTTTACTCGTTATAAAATATTCAGAACTGCATTGGCGGCCTTAAAGCAGCGGTTATATTTAATTGCACTCCTTTGTAGGTCAATAACTGTGCGGTTGTAATTTTATCGCCCAAGGATAGAAAAACTCTACATTATAGTTTAAATTAGAATATATTTAATATGATACTGACCTTCCACGATAGAGCTTTTCCTGCTGTCGCCATCTTTGCGTCGCTTATTGCCCGCAGCACCTGAAAAATTACTTACGTTTAAACTCCATTTCTAAGTCATTTTTTAATCTGTAGACCAGCGATTTTTACATTTACAATACATTTGCTTGTAAAATTGCTTTAACTTCGCCACAATTAATACCGCACAGGCCTACAAAGGTATAACTGTGCGGTAATATTTTTATACCCAAGAGTGGGAAAATCCTATATTATAGTCAACAAAGAAATGCGGTTATATTCATGTCGTTAATAAAATCGGCCAGTATAACCGTCAGTTTTTATACTATACACAGGTACTACTCATATTATAAATCATAATGCCATACTAGTATCAGCCTTCTTAGTTATAGTTCATTTTTGGTAACCATAACTCGTGTTTGAGCGGCGATAAGTAGTCAGTTCTCCAGCCGCATGCGGCCAGACCGTCACTCTTCCCACCAGAGGAGAGCCCTATACCCACTAAATACTGAATCAGCCTTCCTAGTTATTTTTGTTTTTTTAACCATAACTCGTCTTTGAGCAGCGATAAAAAAATGAGCATTGACCTATTTCCACTAGGGTAAGCCGTGCTTTTATGCCTCTATGAACTGCACGCCACTGAGTCAGAGACCCATCCGCATGCGAGCAGACCTTCACTATCAGAGGAGAGCCCTACACCCACCAAATACTGAATCAGCCTTCCTAGTGATAGTTACCAAAAGTACAGTTATCTCCTATTTGACTAAATGTCATTAATACTACCTTCGCTCGCGATGTCCTGACCAAACTCAGCGCCGATAACACCAAGCAGCACAACCGCAGTGGTCTGCTTGCGCTTCAGCTCCGCTATGGACGACGGCTTGCGGATCTGGTCCTCCTCTTCCTCCTCGAACTCCTCCTCTTGCTGCGGGAAAGAGATATAAACGGTACAGTTGTTTTTAAAACCATAAAGCACCGTTTAATAAGGCAGATTTAATGTCTGCTAGGATCTACCCTATGGGCTAATCGCGAAAGTTAAACATCCATCCAATGTTTGTTACTCAATCACGCCAGAACTTTGGAAATTTGGATAAAATTTGACACAGAGATATATACTGGAATAACACATAGGCTACTGTTTATTCTGGAAAGTTAAAGAGTTAAAGAGCCAAAAACCTCAATCCACGAGGGCCATAATTAAGACTAGAAGTTCTCAGTACTAGCCCGGAGTTAGGAAGTTGGCGGTGTTTCACCCCCGTGCCTCGGAGAGCATGTTAAGCCGTCGGTCCCGACTCCCGGTTATTATCACTAACATGATAATAGTCCACAAAGCCCGCATTGGAGCAGCGTGGTGGGTCTAAAGCTCTAAGCTCTAATTCCCTCTCTCCTATGAGAGTGGAGGCCTGTGCCCAGCAGATCTATCTATCTAAGAAATAATTAATTTTTGACACAGGCATCATCCCCATTTGACTTACATCCCTGGCGTCCTTTTCGACGGGTTCCTTTTTCGCCGCGTTCGGGTTGATGCTTTCCGTGTGGGTGTATAGCGGTAGGTACTGTGCCCAGTTGTCTACAAGCGACTTACGGCCTTTTGGACCCAGCCTGGAATATGAGAAACAAAAAATAATGTGTTATCTGTACTAATATTATAAATGCGAAAATTCGGATTGATGGATATTTGTTACTCAAACAGGCCAGAACGGCTGAATGGATCTGGATAAAATTTGGCTCAGAGATAGATTACAGTCTGCCGATAGAAGTAAAAACGAATATTTAAAATAACAACACAACTTTTAAAATAATTAAGATATAAACCTTAAAACTAAGGCATTCAGGTTTAATTACGAATGTACTATGTTTATATTTAAGACCTTATATCTTCGTAACAACGCGACGTCTCAGTCACGGTTCCACATCATTTTTAAACACAAACCTTAAAACAAAGCGTTAAAGTTTAATTACGAATTTAATATATTATTTATACTTAAGACCTAATATCTTAAGAAGAATGGTGTCGCGTGACCGACACCGTTCCACATTTTTGTCGCCTACCAAAAAGTGCTCAACGCGCCTAAAGAAGTTTTCACTTCAATCACACTTCAGGTTGTGGAATTTTGTATAGAATAGAATGCTTTTGCTATAGAATAGAATGCTCATAGTTTTTTTATAGAATATAGCATAATAAATGCAGCTGACCTGCCGAGTTCGGCCAGCAGCAGCGCCTGCGCAGCATCCCTCACCTCCAGACAGTGGTGCTGCCATCTGCGCGCCAGCATCTCCACCTGGGGACGCTTGAAGCTCTTCGCGCCTGCCATACAATAGGAATGATGATTGATGACAACACTATCAAATCAGCAACTCTTTATCAAACTTAAAAACGCATTTCTAGTATGGAATTTGTATGAAATTCACAGTTGTGACGTCATCAAACTTCAACGCACTCTTTTTCTTTAATCTATATTTTAAAATGGTTATCGAACTTAAAACTAACCGAGGATGTGAATTTTAGGTATTTTGGAAGATCTCTATTTAATAATCAGTTAGAAATAATTTATTTTTGATATAGGCATCATCCCTATTACACTTTAATACAATCTACTAATCATAATTTATTTTACTTATTTATTAGTTGTAGTAACGGGACGGTAGTTGAGGGTCGAGTGGCCTAGTTGTGCCAACGCATATCAATAGATTGCAAATGTTAAGCAACGTTGACCCAAGTCGGTAACTGGATGGGTGACCGAATTTGGAGGTTCTAATTTGGCCTTTTCGTTTCCTCCGTGCCTCGGAGAGCACGTTAAGCCGTTGGTCCCGGTTATTAACACTAACATTTGATAATAATCGTTACAAAAACCTAAGAGTTTAAATACTCTTAGTCGAATAGTATGAGGAACGACGTGGGAACACACCGCATTATTATCCCAATAAAACTCCTACCATTCTTTGATTAATGGAAAGGGGTCACGACCCTCAGTAATGAGGAATACGACGCAAATAGAGAGTAGGAACGGTCCTTGACTGGGTAAAGTGGGTAAAAAAGTGTAGAAAAGCATAGTAGACTAAGCCGAAGGACGTCGTCGAGAAAAAAATATATCTTCAGGTTGCCTGAGAGATCGCTTCTTAGCGATACGGCCGCCTCTTGTACAGCTGCTTCCCTTGATGTATGTTTCTATGGCCATCTGATTTGTATCTATTTTGGTGTGCAAAAAATATTAAATAAGGTACGATAGGATTGAATATACATAATATTGTATTAAAAGTCCTGTAAACACAAAAAAAAAGATTAAAAAAAAGTGTATTTTCATTTCAGTCCATGCTTAGTAATTTAAATGCGAAAGTTTGTATGTTTCTATTATTTTCATGGCCATTATATCTAAGGCATTTTGACAAAATTTGGTACAGCTTACATCCCGGCTGCATACTTTTTGCCCCAAAAAACTAAAAATGTAATTTTTAAAACCTTAAATCCACGTAGACGAAGTATAAACGGGCGGGCATGCGGGCATAAACAAGTTATAAATAATCAGTTTGGAAATGGCCTTATTTTTATTTATAAAAAGAAACTCGAAACATTTAAATTCACCACTATCACAACAGATGGCGCTAGTGGTCGACTGACTCGCGCGATCGCTCGGTACGCCCAGAAAGTATATCAGCTCGCGAGAACTATGTTTCGATGATCTTTCTAAAGGTTAAAACGGGGGATGATGATCCGGATTGATCACGCGTCTGCGTGAGGTCCGCCGCCGATTGTTACGCATTCGAGCGGGCTAAAATCCTACTGACCCCTACCACAAGAAAGATCCAACTTTCATCTATATATATAAAAATGAAACCCGTTTTCCTTGGTCACGGCATCACGCGTGAATGGCTGGACCGATTTCACTAATTATTGTTATTATTAGGAGAAGGTTCTTACGGAAAAAAATATTAAGAAAATCTCTCAGAAATATTGAAAAATATACATTTAATTTTACATACTACGGCGGTACGAAGTTCGCCGGGTCAGCTAGTTTAATAATATAAACAGTACAGTCCGGCAAAGTTATCTGACCCGGTGGCCAATATTGGAACTCATTTATTATGTTTGTAAGTTTATTTTTTTAAAAACACACTAACATTTAAAAAATAACATACAATACGTAATACAAATCCATACTAATATTATAAATGCGAAAGTGTGCCTGTCTGCTGTGGTTTAATGGGGCCCATCTATTCAACCGATTGGGGAATATGGGGAAGGACATAGGTTAATTTTTATCCCGGAAAATTCTGATGTTTCCCCGGGAATAAAAAAAGCCGTAACACACGCGGACGAAGTCGCGGGCATCATCTAGTATAATATAACACTTAAACCATAACAGTTTTCAATGAATTTTTGCACAATTATTGTATAAACATTTTTAGAAATGAATAGCGTTTAAGGAAACAAGAAGAAATAATATACCTATTACTTTTTAAATTAGAACAGAAAAAATATACCTACTGATTAACTGATGATGAGATAGCTGGTTTTTGCCAAACTATCTTTAATACCTAACTTATACTTAGGGAGAGAGAGATGAAATATGTCTTTCTCAGAAAAAACTGCAATTTTATCGATGTATTAGAAGCATACTTTGTCTTGGCTGCTGGTTATGTGCGCTTGTTGAGCCGCCAACCGCTCCTCGCGCTCCTCGTCGCCCCACGAGGTGACGAGGGTCGCTCCTTGTGACGCAGAGAGAGAGCGGCCGCCACAACTTTGTCGGGCAGTAACACGCAGTGCAGAGTGGCCAGCAGCGACCAGCCCTGCTTGATGTGCGCTTGTTGAGCCGCCAACTGCTCCTCGCGCTCCTCGTCGCCCCACGAGGTGACGAGGGTCGCTCTGTGTGACGCAGAGAGAGAGAGAGAGAGCCAACTCACCGGCCGCCACAACTTTGTCGGGCAATAACACGCAGTGCAGAGTGGCCAGCAGCGACCAGCCCTGCTTGATGTGCGCTTGTTGAGCCGCCAACTGCTCCTCGCGCTCCTCGTCGCCCCACGAGGTGACGAGGGTCACTCTGTGTGACGCAGAGAGAGAGAGAGACCCAACTCACCGGCCGCCACAACTTTATCGGGCAGTAACACGCAGTGCAGAGTGGCCAGCAGCGACCAGCCCTGCTTGATGTGCGCTTGTTGAGCCGCCAACTGCTCCTCGCGCTCCTCGTCGCCCCACGAGGTGACGAGGGTCGCTCTGTGTGACGCAGAGAGAGAGAGAGAGCCAACTCACCGGCCGCCACAACTTTGTCGGGCAGTAACAGGCAGTGCAGAGTGGCCAGCAGCGACCAGCCCTGCTTGATGTGCGCTTGTTGAGCCGTCAACTGCTCCTCGCGCTCCTCGTCGCCCCACGAGGTGACGAGTGTCGCTCTCTGTGACGCAGAGAGAGAAAGAGAGCCAACTCACCGGCCGCCACAACTTTGTCGGGCAGTAACACGCAGTGCAGAGTGGCCAGCAGCGACCAGCCCTGCTTGATATGCGCTTGTTGAGCCGCCAACTGCTCCTCGCGCTCCTCGTCGCCCGCCCACGAAGCAGTGCGAGTTGTCGGCCTGTAATAATACAGATTAGTGACTTTAGTGACGTAATATCCACGTCCCCTGTTAATTTTATGTTTGATTACCATTTCAAACTATTGATTACAGTAAAAAAGTGCGTTGACTTTTGATGACGTCAGAACCTATACGTTAACGAGTCAAAAGTCATAGTGTCTCATTTAGACTCTGCCCCTATCCGAAATTATTCGAAACTTAAATATCTTAAATATCTTTAATATATAAATCAGATTCGGTTACGGATTCGGATTGATTTTTATTTCGGATATCCGATAGTTTTGCCTCCTGCCCCCCCGATCGTGTAAGAAAATTGTAAACGTTTGTCAATTATAATTCGAACTGTTTTAAGGAGTTCATAGATGCCTGCACGTCAAATAGCATGTATGAACTCCATAAACAGTTCGAGTAATACGTTTTGAACTCTCAAATGTTAAATCTCTCAAATCTCAATAACGATTTCGCGAGGATCGCGGATGTGCGCCAGACAGAAAAGCTGTTTTATGGCTGCCATCTTATGGCAAGGCGTTTCAAAGTACCAAGGAGTCAGTGCGATACATGAAAGATGTGTGTTTTCTACTTACACAATTACATGAATTTCAAAGTTCAACTTCAATTGCTACTTAGTATGTAGTAGTTATTGGTGGATGATTATGATGCTGATAGACACACCTGTGTAGTCTCCTAGCGACCTCCTGTTCCGGAACGAAGCTTGCATTGCTCATAGACATCAGCGTATTGGCGAGAGCCACGATGGATAGAAGGTGGTTCGTGGTAAGAGTGGTGCTAAGCTCCCAGTGGAGCTTGGATGTGAATAACCTGTGGAGGAGGAAACATTAAGTTGTTTTTAACACGCTTTTTTGCTGAAGTAAAACTTCTTTACGCACGCTTGACTTGAGGAGTAAGCTGGTGCGTGGCGAGAGCGTTACGAAAAGTGCGAACCGAAGTTGAGAGGGAGATATAAGTTAGTGAAAATAGAATGAGAGAGAGTTAGGTTCGTATATTACTGTAGGGGCAAGAGAGAGAGGTGCGAGCACACATTCTCTTTCTCTCATAGCCAGTTACGTTTCGTACCTATATAATATCTAAGATACAGTGCAGGCCTATTAAATAGTGAATATGCATCTTCTAGGCAAGCGCGTTCCAACATATATATACCTACATATATGTATATATATACACACACATACTTACATACATATAGAAGGAGCTAAAGAAGTTTTACTTCAGTCGTGTGGTCTAAAGCACACTCGTTTTTTTATTTTTTCACAAGCTTCACCTATAACTATGTACCTACTAGCTGATGCCCGCGACCTTGTCTGCTTGGTGTAAGTTTTTTTTATTCCCGCTGGGACACCTGAATTTTCCAGGATAAAAAGTACCCTATGTGTTATTCCAGACTATAGTCAACATCTGTGCCAAATTTCATTCAGATCCGTTCATCGGTTCTGGTGTGATTGAGTAACAAGCATCTATAATCCAAACTTTCGCATTATACTATCTACATATATCTACGCTTTAGCGAAGAGAAAAAAATACCTAAATAGTCTACAGTTTTAAATCTTATTCGTTAAAGCCTTAACGATTATAGAAAGAGAACACACACGAAACGTATGTAACTTGGCTAGGGAGGCTGGAATCACACTATATAGCAATTTACCTGGTCAACTTCTCCTGTCGTAGCAACTCAGCAGGGAGGTCAGAGGTCATGAGGACCGGGTCGTCAGGGGCAGACGCGCAGGCTTCAGCCCAGCCTCCCAGTCTGGTGGGCAGCTGAACTGCCATGTGACCGTGGCGGGACACCACACCGAAGCATACTGGCACCTGGAATATTATGTTAGAACATCAATAAATAAATCTTCTATATATATATATATAAATCAATCGCTGTTCGTTTGTCTCGCTAAAACTCGAGAACGTCTGGGCCGATTTAGCTGATTTTGGTTTTGACGTAGTCCAGAGAAGGTTTAAACGGTGAAAAAATATGAAAAAATTAGTTAGTTAGGACGCGCGCGCGAAGTCTAGATCCTCTTTGAGTATCAGCTATCTACACCAGGAAAATAAGTAAGTATTCCTTACCCATTCCGCAGTTGATAATGGAGGTTGTAAGTCTTATTTGTAATGGAAACAGCCCTCTTGGACTTGCTAGTCTGCGAAGACCTGAAAAATCTTCGAAAACCCTGTTTGGGTAACTAAAGTAGAAAAATAAGTAAGTATTCCTCACCATGGGTCGTAGAAGGCCGAGTTTAGACTCGCAGACCCTGTCCAGGTCGGGATCCAGCCCCCAGGCGTGCAACAATGATATGAGGATCTGTGCTATCTCCATGGTATGCGGTTGTTCAGCCAGCGACATGTCTCGCGGACGGTTGCGCTTGGATGGGGTGTCATCTGGAAAGAATGGGAAGTTGTTTAGCTTTAGTAGCTCAGTACATAGCTGTTCCTGCGCCTAACCTCTCTCCGGTCGTGTCGGATTTTGCGTCTCATCGGGCTTTAAGAGTAAAGGAACAGATAGTGCACCTGTGTATGCACACATACTGTGTGTGTGCACTATAAAATCTTTTTTTTTAGTTAGCCCTTGACTGCGATCTCACCTGATGGTAAGTGATGATGCAGTCTAAGATGGTAGCGATCTAACCTGTTAGGGGCACAGCACCCATACCCCTATTCGGTTTCCACACAGCATCGTACCGGAACGCTAAATCGCTTGGCGTCACGTCTTTGCCGGTAGGGTGGTAACTAGCCTCCCACCAGCCCAGGGAAAATTCATAAATTATAAATTCCCAAATAGACCCTGCCGGGGATCGAACCCGGGACCTCCGCACTTTAAGACAACTGCACTCAACGCAACTAAGGTCGTCAAATCTCCCGCGCAGGTGGCTAATCTCTAATAAAATTGATTTGCATCAATTGTCAGATCAAAGTCACGCGTGTGATGAAAGCCATTTTCACTATCAGTCATTTAAAACGCACAGACATGAACGACTCAGTTATTATGTTATAATGTAATGGATAATTAAATATAGTATCATGTTATTTTGATCTTAATTCTGCAATCGATTGGTCTAACTCTACGCCATTCACTTTTGACAATGCTTTACATAAATTATATACGACCAAGTCGTTATATTATAGCCTAGTTCTTCAAACTTTATCCGGGGAGGTCTGTGGTTCTATTTCACCTCACTTTTTTTATCCGCTACAAGGTAGCCATTGACTGCGATCTTGCCTGATGGTAAACTTGATGATGCGGTCTAAGATGATAGCGGGCTAAACTATTAGAGGCATGGCAGTTATATTTAACCCATACCCCTCATCGGTTTCTACACGGCAAATTGTACCGGAACGCTAAATCGCTTTGCAGCGCGTATTTGCCGGTAGGCTAGAAATTATAAATTCCCAAATTGACCCTGCCAAGGATCGAACCTGGGACCTCCGCAAGTTAAGACAACAGCACTCAACACTGGTTCGGAATGCCATTCCTACCGAGAAGAACCAGCAAGAAACTCGGTGGTTGCTCTTTTTAAATAATTCATTTACAATTATTATATCAATGTGTACATAAGTAACCGCTGTCCCCAGCATTGCTGGAGCGATCAAATCCATGCTCCTCTATCATTTATATAATCTTCAACAGTATAATAAGCTTTTGAACGGAACATACTTTAAATGGTATGGTATGGTATAATTTCTTAAATTTCTGTATTTAGCAAATTTAAAACAGGTTGTGAAATTTTGTTATAGAAAAGAATGCTCATTCCCACGAATGACCTTCTGACTTTTTTGAGGCGGAGCGATGAAGTCACGAGCCTATTGCGGCCTCTAGTTTGCCTATCGTGCAGATCCCTATAACCGTATGGTATCACGTCGGGATTCTATCACCGGTTCGGAAAGAAATTTCGCCGGTAAGAAACTCAGTAGTTGCTCTTTCTAATATGAAAAATTACAATATGTACTGTAGGCATACAACACAATAACAAATCGAAAATTAATGCCAATTAGCATGCAAATTAATTTACTATCCGTTCGATTGTGACTAGTACATAAATAAAGGCTCTATACTTGTTTCGTTTCCGGTCCGTGTCAAGGTGTGTCGGTATATAGTCGGTTTCTCGTGCGATGTGGATATATTTTGGTATTATCTCACTGGTCACTAGTGGTTTGCAGGTTCCCCTGCGGACACGGATTGGCCGGGATACTTTTTGACCATTTTGACGACCTCTCTGGCGCAGTGTTGAGCGCTGTTGTCTTAACGTGGTAGGTCCCGGGTTCAATTCCTATTTGGAAGTTCACTTAGGCTGTGGCTAGTTCCCACCCTACCGGCAAAGACCTACCGCCAATCGATTAAGCGTTCCGGAACGATACTGTTTAGAAACGGACCGGGGGTATGGGTTTTTAATATAACTGTCATAGCACACCAGGTTAGGCCGCTACCATCTTAGACTGCATCATCAATTTCCATCTGATGAGATCGCAGTCTAGGGCTAAGTTTTAGTGGAATAAAAAAAATAGCACGAATTTTGTTTTTAACCGACATTTTGCAGGACGTGAGCGTTTTTACATTGCAATCTGTATGTTTTATTTTTTGTCAAGAAAATATCGGCCACCGATTGACTGCCTCGTTGGCCTAGTGGTTAGCATGTTCGACTGTGTCTGATCAGGTCCCGAGTTCGAGTCCCGGGTGGGGCCATAATTAAGTGTTGGGTTTTTCTGACTAGAAATTCTCAGTACTAGCCCGGAGGAAGTTGGCGGTGTTTCACCCGCGTGCCTCGGAGAACACGCGGTCCCGGTTATTATCACTAACATGATAATAAACGTTAAAGCCCGCCAACCCGCGTTGGAGCAGCGTGGTCGGTCTAAACTCTAATTCCCTCTCTCCTATTAGAGTGGAGAGTGGAGACCTGTGCCCAGCAGTGGGACGATAATGGGCTGTAGTGGTGGTGGACTGTCTGACGTGAGCGGAGCCCCTAATATGAAAGGATAAGGAACTGGAAAAGGCACTGACTGACTGACTGACTGACTCATCTATCAACGCATAGGTCAAAGAAATGAACGAATCGGGCTGAAATTTGGTATCCGTTAAGAAAGGATAGCTATTATGACGTAGGCATCCACCAAGAAAATTCCACCGCTAAGGGGGTTTGAAATTTAAATGAAAATCGTGAGCGAAGCTGCGGGCAAAATCTAGTCGTTTAGTATGCATAGCAAGAAGAACTGTAGGATAACCGTTATTTTTTGTGCTAAAATTTTTATAGATACAAAGCATCGATATGGACATGAGAACCACACCAAACGATTTCGCGACTTCGTCTGCGTGGAATAAGTATTTTTGATACCCACGGGAACTTCTCAATTTTCTGAGTTAAAATGTAGCCTATATGTCAATCTCCAAATCAACTATACCCATGCAAAAACCCGCACGTTAATCCGATGCTCTGTTGCAGTGTGATTGAACGACAAACCAACAAACAAACATACTTTCGCATTATTAATATTTAATGATAATAATAAATGTATATAGGGCAGTAAAAGGTGGCTTTCTACCGCGCCTTGGTCGAGCTGTGGCCGCAAAGAGAATGTGCGGGCGCGGCCCTGCGACCTTGGGTCTAGACTCTAGGTATTATGTTTACAGAGCTAGATGACCGCCCCAGTTATAATTACTTGACCAGACAAAACGTATGGTTGACTAAAAAAATTATGAGTCAACATCATTTCCTGCCCGGGGATCGAGCATGTGCGTGTTCTGTCATGCATTTTTTTCCCCCTACAAGTTAGCCCTTGACTGCGATCTCACCTAATGGTAAGTAATCATGCAGCCTAAAATGGTAGCGAGCTAAGCAGTAACCTGTTAGGGGGTAGTTAGGTACCTATATTAAACCCATTAACCTATTCGGTTTCTACACGACAGTGTACCGGAACGCTTAATCACTTGGTGGCACGTCTTTGCCGGTAGGGTCCTCCGCGCGTTAAGACAACAGCGCTCAACATTGCGCCATGGAGGTCGTCAAAAACTTGACCATTACAAAATCTCGGAGAACTCTTTGATTTTCCGGGATAAAAGCAGTCGTATATCCGTTTCTGGGATGCTACCTAAGTACTACGGTAAGATCGAGCTGTGAAATGATAAAAGACAGACAGAAGGACTGACGCACTTTAGCATTTATGATATTACTTGATGATGCCCGCGACTTCGTCCGCGTGGATTGATGTTTTTTAATTCCCGCGGGAACTCTTCAATTTTCCGGGATAGAAAGTAGCCCATGTCCTTTCATTCATTTCCCCGGGATGTAACCTGTCCCTGTACCGAATTTCCATTGGGCCGTGAAAGCGTAGCAGACAGACAGACAGACACACTTTCGCATTTATGAAGTTAGTAGGTATGGATATCGTGGATGCAAGAGAATCAGCGCACATTAACTTGTATGTCTAGTATCTAGCCATGTTGTAATAAAGATATAGTTATTTGTTATTGCCACAGACTTGTGGTATTATAAGAACGACCGTTTGATCTATTTAATTAAACGAATTTTAATGTAGGAACTTTTGTATAAGGTTAAATCACTTATGGCTGACTTATACCTAAACTAGATGATACCCGTGACTTGAGGTTTTTGCTTCCCGCGGAAACTCTTTAATTTTCCAGGATAAAAGAAGCCTATTTGTTATTCCAAACTATAATCTATCCCCGTGCCAAACATCCAGATCTGTTTAGCTGTTCTGGCGGGATTGAGTAAACAAATACCCATCCATTCAACTAAACTTTCGCATTTATAAGTATAGATATAGATTGAAAAAGGAATAAATGTATAGTGGCAAAGCTCACGGTTGAAATGGACGGACTGGACGAAACTATAATGGCCCTTTGTTTTACTACGGAACTTTAAAATAGTTATTTTTTATTTCGATAAAATATATATACCTATGGGACGTCGTCGGTTCAAAAAAAAACTATTTTTTAACCTTCTACATTTCTTTGCGAGCATTTCTCATACGAAACGCAACCGTTTTTGGGTCAATGCTGATTATAATGACAGTTTTGTTCGGTGGTCCTCAGCTTACATTATTATCTAAGTAGATATTTGATTTTTCGAAAGTCTCGCCTGTATTTTTAAAGGTCTTATGCTAGGTTAGGAAAGTTTTAGCCTTAACATAAAGGAAAAGGCGGTTGACTAATCTATCAACGCATATCTTAAACCATTGGAAGGATTGGAAGGAAGGCCCTTGACTGCGTCTCTGATGGTACGTGATGATGCAGTCTAAGATGGTAGCGGGCTAACCTGTTAGGGGTATAACAGTTATTTTAAAGCCATACCCCTCATCGGTTTCAACACGGCATCGTACCGGAACCTTAAATCGCTTGGCGGTATGTCTTTGCCGGTAGGGCGATAACTAGCCACGGCCGAAGCCTCCCACCAGGCCAGACCAGAGAAAATTTAGAAATTATAAATTCCCAAATTTACGCTACCGGGAACCGAATCCGAGACCTCCGCACGTTAAGAGACAACAGCGCTCAACAATGCGCCAGGGAGGTCGTCAAAACGACTGAAGAGATTTGGAGTGGAGGCTTACCTATGGACTACATAATATTATTATCCATGAAAATTACAGATTTCCCGAGGGAACCAAAAAGCCTTAATCCATGCGGACGAAGTCCAGGGCATCATCTAGAAAAATAAAGTCATTCTTCGTTCTATATTTTACACATACTATTACCTATTCTGAGGTTCTACTCTGTCCTGTCCATAGTGTGATTTTGCCCTAAAGGTCCGAAGTCGAGGACGTCCGCTTATTACGCATACACTAATGGGTGACTCACAGCAATGCGCCTATTAGGTATATTTAAACCTGTCATAAATAACATGAGTTCGATATCCGGTTGGGAACGACAGCAATTTGTTCACAAGCTTTGCTGCAAGGTCTTGAAAAAAAAAGTGTGTGTGTGCAATTCACACACAGCAGAAGCGAAACTTCAGAAAAGTAGCCTACGAGAGAATGAGATAAATATAACTTGTATTCTATCTCATTCTCTCGCAGGATACATCCTCATATGAATATATTTGTCTCTTTCTGGTGTAGCTTTTTCGTTTCATCGAATTTTCAAATCACAACGATTCTAAAGAAGTTTCACTTCAATTTTAATGCGCTTTTACTTACGCCGTAATGACTGTTTATATCATACTTGCTCAGTAACTAGGGATTACTATGGTGGAAAGTCTCCTTGTAAGTTGGTGTTTGCAATTCAAGGCAACATTACGTCGCACTATGCTTGAATTGTAATGTTCACATTACAGTTCAAGCTATGCAAAACTCCTTGGTAAACAATCTCTTTTCTTATAAAATGGTAAGAAAACTTTTTACTGAAAAAAAACACTGAACATAGCGGCATTTAATTTCCATACATTTCAAACTATGCAAAACTCCTTGGAACTCAGAGCCGTAAAAAAAGAAATGGAAAACTATTTACGAAAAAAAAAATGGAAATGGCGGCATTTCATTTGATCTGAAAGTTTGTGAAGTTTGTTCGTAAAGTGATTTAAGTTATTTACAACAATTATAATAAGTAACCATTTTTTTCTATTTTTTCTCTAAATTTGCTAATTATTCTAATTAAAATTTCATTTTGCATTACCAATGTTTTATTTACCTCGCAAGAATGATATAAAGTAGAATGCTTACCTCGGTTGCAAGTAGCTATTACACCCTCGAACTATATTCACCCTCGCTCGCTGCGCTCGCTCGTGTGACTAAATATCTCGGGTGCACGCGATCCATTAGCGCCCTATGCGAGCTGCGCTCGCACTGGCGCCAAATTGGATCTTGTTCTGTAATAGCTTACTTACGTCCCTTGTGTAACAATCTACTATTAAAAAAAGATACTAGGTATAATAATACCCAATACTCAATGTATTTATTCAGACGCTCAACTCACCAGTGTCTCTTATGTTACGTCTTGACTCTACTCAAGTACTTGACTCTGTTTTGACTCTACCACTGGAGAAAAATCTCCTTGTTTAGGGATACAAGTTGCTTGTTTCCTATCGCGACAACGTCCCACTGCTGGGCACAGAACATGATAACAACTAGACCAACGACGCAGTATGCACACAGTACATAAATAGGTAGGTACGTTAATAAAGTAATTAATTTGTATAGGTTTAAGCTTGTGTTGGTCAATAAACATTTATTTATTCATTTGCTAGATGATGCCCGCGACTTCGTTCGCGTAGATTAAGGTTTTTTGGTTCCCGAGGGAACTCTACAATTTCCGGGATAAAAACTATCCCTGTACTAAATTTCATCAAAATCGGTTGATTAGTTGGGCCGCGAAAGCGTAGCTAACGATAATAAATCTGATGCGCGTAGATTTTTTTCCCAAGTTAACCTTTTTTTTTATTAACTGATCAAAAAGCTCACACTTGCTACCTTAAAAGGTAAGGCTGGGTCGTACAAAACAATAAAACATGTACACTAGTCGTGAGAGAGCTTACTTCATGCTGTGATTTTAGATTTTAATGCACGACTTCCAGCCCACGCAATCTTTACATACCTACATTTAAAAGGAAAAACTGACTGACTGAAAACTTTTTTTTATTAGCATAGCTCGTTCTCGCGGGGCGTAAGATTAGGTTGTTGGCAATTAGGATAATTATTTTTGACTAGCTGCGTATGCGTGGTTTAAGCTTTTTTGTTGTCCACGGGAAATCTTTAATTTTCCGGGATACAAAGTAGCCAATTTGCTATATTCAAGACTTTAATCAACCTCTGTGGCAAATTTCAGCCAGATCCGTTCAGACGTCAAAAAAGTTGTTGAGTAGATCATCCCTGTTGGAACAGACTAGATAAGATGGCAGTCAAGAGCTAAGTATTAGAAACATTAAAAAAACGTTAAATTTTCCGGTAAATCCGATAAAATACCTTTTGACTGCTTTAATTAAATTTGCTTCCTTGAGATCATTAATTTAACTTCCTTGTGTATCAGATTGAATAACTGAGAGTCGAATCCCCGACCTCCGCCTCCCAGCACTCTTTTATATCGATTAACGCCGGTCTCTGTAGAGGTCGTGTTATATGAACTTATGTCATTAGTGCGACCATGGTCCATAGGAATGCGGGTGAAAGGTAACGGGTACATTGAGAAGCGGAAGCGAATATTGTTTGGGCGATTTCTGTACACCATTTTTTTTCTTTGTTCTTTTTTTTAATACCACAAAAAGTAAGCTGCGACTGCCCTGACTGCGATCTAACCTGGTGTTAAGCGATGATGCCGTCTTAGATGGTAGCGGACTAACCTGTCAGGGATATTATGGCAGATATAATAAACCCAGGCATCTAATCAGTTACTGCATAGCATCGTACCGGAACGCTAAATCGCTTGCCGGTACTTTTGTCAGTAGGGGTAACTAGAAGTAGTTAACTAGAATTAGTTTTTAGAAGATTCCATACAAATATTATAAATGTGAAAGTGTGTCTGTCTGCCACGCCTTCACAGCCCATCTGTTCAACCGATTTTGATGAAATTTAGTATAGAGTTAGGTTACATTCCGGGGAAGAACATAGGCTACAATTTAGTTTGATCGCAGTCAAGGGCTGACTTGAAGTCGAATAAAAAAAGTGGCTAGTCATCACTCTTCCGTCAAAGGCTGCATATGGAAACCAATAAGGGATAAGTATAGGCTTTTTATAATTGATATTGGTGCAGTTTTAAGGTACATAATAAGGCTACTGCTATAGATCACTTGATAATAATTTGAGAGCATTTATAAAAGTTCATTTGAATTAAATAAAACTACACATATCATTCTGTTTACAAAAATTCCAATATGACTTAACAAGAACATCGCCGCGTGCTAAAGCTAGTATATAATTATATCAACCTATTGTCCAGTGACCCTGGGTCGCAAGTATGCGGGCGAAAGGTGCCGGTCACATTCAAAAGCGGAAGCGGGTTTTGAGTGGGCGGTTTCTGAGAAACGCGCACGATTTATGCATAGTACAAGGTTGATATCCTATTTCAGGTCGTCGACCCATAATACCTATGTATTATTATTGTTTACTCAAGCATGTAAAATGCATTGTAAGAAATATATTGCAGACAGATAGAGCTTCTAGTATGGAAGTTTGTAAGTAATACATAGATGTGACGTCATCAAATTTCAACGCACTTTTTTCTTTTATCTATAACTTAAAATGTTTATCAAACTTAAAACTAACCGAGGATGTGAATTTTAGGTCATTTGGAAAACCAGAGAGTCTGATTCAGATTCAGATACTTGATTTGCATAATATGTATCATATGAGATGGTTAATTTAGTTACATAGTCCCAACATATTACGCGGCGGTACAAATATTACAGCAAGAAAAAATTTATTTTTGACATAGGCATCCTCCCTATAATGGAAATCACAATCCACATGGAAAATAGTTCAAGTTGTAATAACACAGAGTAAACAATATTCATTCAATAGATTTTCTCGATAGGAGTAGTATTTAGAATCAGTGGTAGATTAACTTAACAATCCGAAAGCACCTTCAAAAGTTTATTTGAATACAAAATCTTTCATTCAAAACCCGGGGTCACAGCTGAAAATCAGCGACTTGCTTTGTATGCATTTTTGCATACAAAGCATGCTAGCATGCTTGCGTCATATGCATAGCATATAACGCAAGGCAAAACACTGAGCTGTACACCCTTTCTAGATGGTGTCACAGACGAAAGTGTTAGTTTCAACTCTGACTTACAATAATCGTTTTTATACAAACCGCGGCCGCTTGTACCTTGTGCCGCGTATCTCACGCACAAAAGAGAATGTCATAATATGACACGCGGTCAATCTGAACTGCGTTAAACCCGACATAAATAATTATTATATTAACGTTCACAAGACATTGAATTATTAATAAACAACTATAAAAAGAAAATAAAAAAATTGTCAAGCGCGTGTCAGAACATAGAAAACACAGTGTTCCGTAAGCATGCTAGTTGGTAAAAACTTTGATGGTCCACACATACTCACACACTCCCACACACACACACCCAAATATGATATAAGCTCATTTAGGTATTAACTTCACACTATTAACTATTTGTTATTATTGCTTTTTTTAAATATTTTATTTAACTTAAATATCACTGTTAATAGTACATTATGGTACTAGTGTGTAATGTTGGTGATTACCGCTGAGGCGCCATTGAGACCCGAGCCGTTAGGTGAGGGTATTAAGATAGCCGAGGACGGTAATCATCAATACACACGTGTATCATACGACGTTTTTCAACACACGTTGATGAAAATAATACTAAAAAATAATTTTATTTAGTAGATAAAATAAAATAAAAACTCTGTAACTCATTTGTGAATAATAGTAATGAAAATGTCACAGTTTGATTATAGGTGTCATTATGTGCCTAATTGCGGTGAAATTAGAGCCATTTTATGAGCAAGTGTGTTGAAAACTTAATTTTCAACACACTTGCTCGTAAAGTTGCTATATTTTCTTTAGTCTTACGCCCGGTATGCGATTTATTACACACTAGTTCGTTTTACTTTTCATATCCGCACTAGTGTTTTTCTTATTCCACTTTTTTTTTAATATCCGTAAAGAGGTTGTTACCAAAAGATTTGTTATTTTGTAAATAAATATTTAATTAAATTTTTTTTTTAATTTTACAATCTTGAACAAGGAGTGTAATATATAACCTTCTTGTTTACAATATATCAGTGAAAGAAATGCACATTTAAAAAACCTAATAGAGGAAAGTGTACCTTTTAAAAACCTAATAAAGTTTAATATATTGTGGCTGAATGGCGGTGTTCGGTGCCTCTGGACTTAACCGTATCTTGATGATGGAACCATTGGAGGCAACGTGGATGACATTCTAAAATGTATTTTATACCTACCTAATTGTTTTTTCCTCGCAAGTGTGTTGAAAAACGTCGTATGATACGCGTGTGCTTTGTTCATTACAGTCTTGGCTCTATTACAGCCCTCGCCTTGCGGCTCGGGCTGTGCAATACCGCCTCGACTGTAATGACCAACTTCGCGCACTTGTATCATAATGTACTATTTCAACACACTTGCTCGTAAAGTTGCTATATTTTCTTTAGTCTTACGCCCGGTATGCGATTTATTACACACTAGTTCGTTTTACTTTTCATATCCGCACTAGTGTTTTTCTTATTCCACTTTTTTTTTAATATCCGTAAAGAGGTTGTTACCAAAAGATTTGTTATTTTGTAAATAAATATTTAATTAAATTTTTTTTTAATTTTACAATCTTGAACAAGGAGTGTAATATATAACCTTCTTGTTTACAATATATCAGTGAAAGAAATGCACATTTAAAAAACCTAATAGAGGAAAGTGTACCTTTTAAAAACCTAATAAAGTTTAATATATTGTGGCTGAATGGCGGTGTTCGGTGCCTCTGGACTTAACCGTATCTTGATGATGGAACCATTGGAGGCAACGTGGATGACATTCTAAAATGTATTTTATACCTACCTAATTGTTTTTTCCTCGCAAGTGTGTTGAAAAACGTCGTATGATACGCGTGTGCTTTGTTCATTACAGTCTTGGCTCTATTACAGCCCTCGCCTTGCGGCTCGGGCTGTGCAATACCGCCTCGACTGTAATGACCAACTTCGCGCACTTGTATCATAATGTACTATTAAAAAGTAAATAGAAAAAAACTTGTTAGATATAATGGAAATCGCGACACATTTTTGAAAAATGTTTATTTGTTATAGTGCGATAATGACTACAGATTAAGCCTATGATATTTTAATTAATCAACGTTTGGGAAGGCACTGGCCCCTAAGATACGGGTCCGCCTAGTTTAATGGTCAGGAATACATTGTTCTGTATTCAATAATGTTGGTGATTCCAATAATAAATATTTCTATTTCTATTTCCATAATTCGTAAACGGTATTTATGTCGCAACGCTGCTGTAAAAACCGTACAATTTTTTCGGCTCTCGCTTCTTATATTCAGGAACCATACAGCCAAGTCTTAAAGCAAAATTACTCAAAATGACAGTTTGATGTCACGTACCTTGACGTTCCTAAAATAAGGATTATAATTGTAAAACACGAAAGTCAACAATAATGAAACAATATGGCTTTAAGCTTTGGCAGTATAGCTCCTGAAGGTACCCTATTTTTTATTCATTTATGTTTCTGAGTAGTTCTTAGAGTTTTAACTCCATAACTGTGATGAATTCAAAATCAATAAAAAAAAAATTAAATTCCACTACATAGTCTACGAGACAACACTGCTATCTGACCTGGTGGTAAATGATGATGTAGTCTAAGATCGTAGCGGGATAACCTGTTAAGGGTATGGCAGTGTAGCCCATACCCCTAATACCGAACGCTAAATCGCATGGCAGGAAGTCTTGGTATTATAGCAACGGCCGAAGCGTCCCACTAGCATTTTTTTAATGGTTGTGATACACAGTCGGACTGCACGAAACTATAAAGGGTTCTTGTTTTAGAAAGGAACCCTAAATTTGTTTCGCCTTCCGTATTCGACTAATTTATGAACCGTACAAAAATGTTAAAAAATATTTCTTATAGTTCTAGACTAGTTAATACTCAGGCTACGGTTCCGGTGTTGAGAGGTTTTTCATAATATCCTTGTTTTAATGCATTGAATACACATTTCTTTCTTTTAAAGCTATATTAGGTACACAAGCTGATGCCTGCGACTTCGTCGCGTGTTTAAGTTTTTTTTATTACAGCGGGAACTCCTTGATTTTCCGGGATAAAAAGTAACCTGTTTCACTCTCTAGTTCCTCAACTATACCCATGCACAACATCACGTCGATAGGTTGCCCTGTTGTGGTGTTGTGGCGTGATTGAAGGACAAACCAACCACAAAGTACACACTTTCGCATCATGTTACTTATTACTTACTAATATTATAAATGCGAAAGTGTTTGTTTGTTGGTTTGTTGGGGTATTGGTTAGTCCTTCAATCACGCCGCAACGGAGCAACGGATCGACGAGATTATTGGCATGGGTAAGTATAGTTGTAGAACTGGAGAGTGACATAGGTTACTTTTATCCCGCAAAATTAAGCAGTTATCCGGGAATATAAACAAAACTTAAACCACGCGGTCGAAGTCGCGGGCATCAGCTTTTTATAATATTCGAATGATTACTAGTTGACCCACCGTAGTTCCATACCTACTGTATACACATAGATGAAGGTAGGTACCTAATGTGGTAAGGTAACCCGTGGGAACTCTGAGTTTCCGGGATAAAAAGTAGCCTATGTCTTACCCCATTGTTTAACCTATCTCTGTACCGAATTTCATCAAAATCGGTTGACCATGGACCGGGAAAGCGTAGCAGACAGACATACACAATCGCATTTATAATAATAGTGTGGATTATTTGGTACAAAAACTGTTTATGTATAATGATTTATGCTTACATAATTTCCACTGATTTGTCTAATTGCTGTCGTGGGAAAAATATTTATGTTAGGCTGTCTATTACAGACGGATATTGCCGGTAAAGTCGTGCCGTCAAGCTTTTTAGCGTTCCGGTACAATGCCGCATAAAAAGTAAAAACCGATACTTAGTACAATGCCGCGTAAAAACCGAAACGGGTTGTATAAAAAATTGCTATACTCCAAATAGGTTAGCCCGTTACCAACTTAGACTGCATTATCCTTTAACACCAGCTGGGCTACCGGCTAAAAATGACAGCTACAGTGTAACGACCGCAATCACCTCTGATTGGTTAACACTTCCACTATTGGACAAAATCGATTGACGCAGCAAGAATGCCATAAATTCAGCCAATCACAACCATTGATACTGTAACCATTGATGCAGAAGTTACGCGGTCGCCCTACTGACTTATTAGATCGAGACTGTTATGTCGACTTGGCTACCATTTATTTGTTTTCTGTTTTCTGACCGCCTCGTTGGTTTAGTGGTTAGCATGTTCGGCTGCGGCCGACGAGGTCGGGCCATAACAAGGATTAGGGTTTTCTGACAAGAAATTCTCAGAACTAACCCGAAGTTAGGAAGTCTGGTATTTCACCCCCGTGCCTCGCAGAGCACGTTAAGCCGTCGCATAGGTCTGCGTCTGATCTCTCTCCGTGTCGTGTCGGATTTTCTGTCCTATCGGGCTATGAGAGTAAAGAAACAGAGAGTGCACCTGTGTACGCGCACACACTTGTGCACTATAATATCTCCCGCGCAGATGGCTTATCTCTCTGGAGATAGGCTGCCGTGGCCGAAATTCGGTCGGGAGGACAATATTTGTTTTCGAAGATTCGCTTTCGCTAAAGGGTTAACGATTGTAGAAAGAGAATAGACAGGAAACGTATATGTAAGTTGGCTAGGGGAGCTGAGCTTATGACTTGCGCCAACTGACCGCAGCAGACCAGTCCTTATACAATAATCATTGTAGACTATGGAATTGCAATGTTCTGACTCAAATGCTTCACTTTGCGTCGAATTCTGATTGATTGGACGGCGGTGACTTTCCCATGAGAACATTAACGTAAAGTAGTACACACACACATATAGTGCACACTGCTTATACATGTCTAATAAACGCCCACGATTCATTATGATAATCTTTTTTTCGAAACGATGGAAACACATAAACTTTCAGTTTAATTACTACTTAAACATATCATTCATCAATTCATTGTTCATTAGTTTCATTGTCTACATTATAAAGGGAACATCTCTGCAAAATTTTAGCTTTGCAGGTCCTAGCGTGTAAATGCGCGTTGATTTTTTTTTTTTTTATACACTACAAGCTAGCCCTTGACTACGATCTCACCTGATGGTAAGTGATGATGCAGTCTAAGATGGTAGCGGGCTAACCTGTAAGGGGCATGGCAGTTATATTAAACCCATACCCCTTCGGTTTCTACACGGCATCGTACCGGAACGCTAAATCGCTTGGCGGCACGTCTTTGCCGGTAGGGTGGTAACTAGCCACGGCCGAAGCCTCCCACCAGGCCAGACCAGGGAAAATTCAGAAATTATAAATTCCCAAATTGACCCTGCCGGGGATCGAACCCAGGACCTCCGCACGTTAAGGCAACAGCGCTACACACTGCGCCACGGAGGTCGTCAAAAAGATGTTGATGAGTGAGTGAGAACTTTTCTCTAACGTATAGTTTGAGTAACAAAGTAGGTTTATCCTTCAGAAACTATCGCACGCCTCTCAATTAGATTGCAGACGAAACCGCGATAAAGAGGTAGGTCATCGGGTCGAGATATCGCTAATTCTTGCCAAACATCTCAGCAGTGCATACAATGCAACCGCTGTGAGATAGAGTGCGGGGTTAGTGTAACAATATGTGATTTAACGACATCCCAAATTAGGTCGTTTTATAATCTTTTTGATAAGGCTGGGGCAATTGCGCGCTAATGGTAATAAAGACAGGCTAAGCGTGAGTCACACTGGCCTGCTTTATGCTTAGGTTTCCATTGATGGTATGAAAGTATTAAAAAAAAGTGCGAATTGCACAATTCACACACGGCAGAAGTGAAACTTCAGAAAAGTTGCGTACGAGTTAATGAGATAAATATAACTATTTATAGAATACTATCTCATTCTCTCGCAGGCTAAATCCTATCATGTTTGTCTCTTTTTAGTGTCGCTTTTTCGTTTCATCTAATTTTCAAATCACAACGATTCTAAAGAAATATTACTTCAAAAACATTCATAAGTTTTCCTTTACTGTTAAAGCAAGTCATATTTACGTACATACAAGCGATTGCCCGCGGCTTTCCGCAACGGCCCGAGTAACTCTCGGGCATACGGTTTTCCTCACAATGTTTTCCTTTACATGTAGCAAGTGATATTTAATTTTTTGGCACATAACTCCGAAAAGATAGAGGTAGAGGTAGGCCCGGGGATCGAAGGTCCGCGACTCCGTATAGCAGGTCGTCTGTCACCGCAAATACTATATCTAACTAGCTGATGCCCGCGACTTCGCCTGTGCGGAAAAAGTTTTCTTAATTTCCACAGGAACTCCTTAATTTTTTTATGTCACTCTCCAGGCCCTCATTTATTTCCAAAATTACGTCGATGCTTTGTTGCGAAGTGATTGAAGGACAAAACTACAAACAAAAATACTTTCGCATAATACTAATATTATAAATGCGAAAGTGTGTTTGTTTGTCCTTCAATCAGGCTGCAAAAGAGCAACGGATCGACATCATTTTTGGCATGGGTATAGTTGAGGACTTGGAGAGTGACATAGGCTACTTTTATTCTGGGAAATTAAGAAGTTCCCACAGGAATAAAAAAAACTTAAACCACGCGGACAAAATCGCGTGCATCAGCTAGTTTATAATATTAGTATGATAGTCGAGCGCAAAAACAATATCAATTCGACGCCTACATTATAAAGTTTACAAGGCAACTCAAAAACCACTTAATAATACAATAAAACGAAATGAAATACCCACAGCGGCTAATCCGTTACAATTGTTATCCATTCGCGAGCCATACAAAATAACTGTTACGGCAATACAATACCCACCTACTATAATATAATTGCGCGTTAGAACTGTGTAAGGGTGAGGGCGGATTGATAGCGATAATACAGCGTAAGAAAAACCATACAAGGGCCATATTTTATTGTGTACGAGTATGTATTGTGTTATATTGTGTCATTGTTATGTTGTAAAGGGTGTGTATTACGAATAAAATAAAATAATTGTTGACTTTCGTGTTTTAGAATTATAATCCTTATTTTAGGAACGTCAAGGTACGTGACATCAAACTGTCATTTTTAATTGCTTAAATATTGCTTTAAGGCGGTGGCAGTATCGCCCCAGCTTTTGAGATTTTCCATTGAAACAGCTTGATTGTTAGTTGACCTGGCTGAGTTTCTTGTGAGCTCTTCTCAGACTAGGGCGCGTTTGCAACCCTCGTAGCTTTAGTTTTCAGATACCGTAAATAATTTTTAAAAAGTGCTTGCCTATTTTATGTAAACAGAATTTAGCTATGACTTTTATAGCGAAAAAGCTCCACCAATCATTGTTTTAATCTCAACAGACATTCGCATTCATAATATTAGTTAGGATTAGGACGTACATTGTACTTGAAAAATACGTGACAAAATCTCAGATTGTAGCAAGTAAATTTAAAAAATAAGCTCTCCGAAATCAGAAATCGCTGGCGCTTATGAATCCGCTACTACTCTATTGTAGCCCTATCACATTTCGTTATTCGTGCAATAATTATTGTCCATATCGCAAAGGTCAGCCAGCCACGACCGGCCAGTTTGGAATTTCAGCGTTTAGCACAGACATTAAAACTTACATTAGTGATAGACAGGAATAAAAATTGAAAATTAAAAATCCGTGATATGTTTTCAAAAATATTTAATATTTTTGAAAACATATCTACATATATGTACTCGTATGATTGAGATCCTTTTACCGGCTGAAAAAAGATGATAGTTTTTAATACGCTGAACAGATTTTTATTACAAATAGCTAAGAACCGCCCCAGATAAACCCACCTTCAAATCGAAAAAAACCGTATACATTTCAGTCTGTTCGTTTGAGCTCTACGATGTCACACACATACACACAAACACAGAAACACTTGTACTATTGGCTATCATAAATTCAGCCTATCACAATAATTGAGATTTTAGCAATAATTAAAAGCAGATTTTTTTTTAAATTTACCAGCTAGAACAATCACTTGAGTGAAGTTATGAGCTAAAAAAAATATTGGTATGGTAGGTAATAATTTTCATTACCATACAAATATCAGCCGCTCTAATCTTTGGCAAATATCTTCGTCTTGAACCGTTTTATTTGCGACCTGTGTGTTTTTTCATATAGGAAACAATGACTTGATTAATCATGTTATAGTTCTACAGAATAGTTGTACATACTAATTAGTAGTCAGGTAGTTCTTAACTAAATTAAATTATCGGTAGTTTTAAATTTTTGGTAGTTTAGTTTTAGTTTTTCCATTTATTTTCACTAATTTAGATAGCATTATAATATAGTTACAAATATTTAAAGTTGATGGAAGAGTACGCAATTTAAACTTATAGTCCCACAAAGTTATCGGACCCGGTAGGCAAAATTGGAACAAATTTTTATGAGTGTTTAGTTTTTGTTTTTATTTTATTTTTCATAGATACTAGCGAAGCTGTCACCGCGTCAGTTAAGTTTGTCGGACTATATGTGGTTTTTCACAGTGCACCAAAACTGTATCAATTTCAATTTTGATAATAATAAAAAAGAACAAAAACTTCAATAAACTTAATACCTATTAATTTAAAACCTAAGTCAAAGGTAATTTAAAAACGAATTAATTTCATTATCTTTGAGTCGCATTCCTCTGAGGGTCAAGGGCCCTATTTCCACAAAGTCATAACAGAAGCTTTTTTTGAACACAGTTATTTATGGCACGATGAAACGCGTACACCTGGCCTGGAAAAATCGTACGTGACCGAAACTCCTTCACGGTCATGTCATACCCTCGTATTAACGCTAAGTAGGTAAACGATTTCGATAGATATTGTTATATATTATGTACATTTTAAGTATAATATAGGTATATTGTTTGTAACGTTGTAAAAGGCGTTACATGTTTTAAGCAGCTACAGAGACCTAATTTATTATTATAACAAACCTATTAACTAATAGGTAAACCTAGTAAAATATAAAGTAAATATAGACGCGATCTACAGCGGGCAGCGCGCGTCGCTTCGGACCGGTTTGTTTTGCGTGGCTGCCGCTTCAGGTGAGGAGGGCGCCTCCGCCGCGTGCCGCGGGAGTCGCTGTTACTACACCGCGGTCCGCGAGCCCATTCAAAAAATTCGTTCCGGAGCGACTACACGCTGGCCGTTCTCCCGAAATTGATTTCGTCACCTAAAATCCAAAGGCTAGTATTCGTCTGAAGACCTCAGCAAACCTTTTAAACCCCGTTCACGGGTAAGTGCTGAACATTTCGCTGTTGGATAGTACTTTTTTACGCACATTACATTCTGGTTTTTTCCACACGTCCTTGTACGACCTTTCTTAGCTCGATGAAGGTTGAATTGCCCAATTGTATGTACTATAATTCGCACTATATATCCTTAATAACTGATTTTCTAATTAGTCTTTTGATTTTCTTAAAATAATATTTTAACTTGTAAATTATTAATTATTATTATTAGCTTCTCACTGCCCTCTGCACTTTAATATTATCTTTTCTTTGTTTTAAAATATTTTGTTTAACTTAGCTTCACTATCTCCTTCTCTGTAACTCCGTCTGATTGTGACATACCTACTTAGCACCACCATTTTACGCAGTACTTTTCCGCTTGCTTGCTGCTACGTGTCACAACCAGATGGATAGAAGGGAACAGTTGCTCACACGCTGGAATGTGCATTCCAGGGTTTTCTTCCTGGGGATTATCTCGTCGGTCTGCGCCTCGACCTCGCTCGGAGCAACGTGACTCGCCACTTCTGCGAGTCCCGTCCAGTCCGTGGCCCTCTTCCACGCCCGAGCTCTCTGGCCGCGCCACTTCTGCGGGTCAGAGCCTCCGAGCATAGACGACCGACTCCCGGCGTGTAAAATCTCCCACCGCACACTACCTGGCTGAAGAACTCGCCGCGCGTCCCACTACCAGCTGGACCGACACTCCGCGGCATTCCAGGACAGTACTCGCCCACTACAGGTCTAGAAAGCAAAATTATTGACGGGCCTCTCGTCCCACGACCCTCTGATTCCTTCTTAAATAAATTCCTTGTGTTGACTTGCTGTGTTTCTTTTCTCGCCAAACCAGCTACGTCACACTGGCGCCTCAACTTGGTATTCATGGTCATTATTTTGCTTCTTAGGCTTGTAGTGGTACATTTGGTGTGTGTTTTGTTTTTTTTGTTTTGTGAAACGTTTTATTTTTTAATTTTGGTTGCCAGCAACTAAGGTGTTAGACGAAACCTGTGTTAATTTTATTAAGGGGCAGTATTCCACTTAAGAGCTATCTTACCTAGGCCACTTTTAGGCCAATTTTATTTTTTTGAATTATTAATTGTTTTATTGTTTTCTTTTAATTGTGTGTTTTATCGGTGTCTTATTTAGTACCGTAAAAAAAAAAAAAAAAAAATTCTTATAAACGTCTGTACACATTAGTTGCAATTATTGTTTTTATTTTGCTGATTTTATTTTATTTTTCTACTTTGACTTATTTCATCAATCAATCAATCATTCATCAATCATTCAATCATTTAATTTTAATACTTCATGCTTTTAAGAAAAAACAACCAAAGCGTTAATTTAGTTAATTTTAATTGTAACAGACGGAGAATTTAGTTGTTTTTTTTGCTTCGATTGTTCAGCACTTACCTTGCGTGTTTTTTTACTTACCTTGCGTATTTTTTAATCCGTTATTTATTTTAAATACTATGGCGTACGAAGTCAAATTTATGTCCTTACAAAAAGGAGAACTCGAATATGAAGTGGCTATCAGAGGTGAAACACCAGCTACCACTGTCCAAGATTTGCGCAAACAAATATCTAAATGCGGTCCGATATATCCTTCGGAGGATATCTTAACTAGTCCCTTTGATCCCTCCGTAGACCTTGAAGGCGCAGTTGATGCTCTTGAGAAGGTAAACCAAACACTTTCGTCTACTTCTGACAGAAGTGCTCTATTACGAACTCAAAACTTATTGAACCATTTATATCATCGGCTTAACCGTATTCCATGCTCTGATAAAATAAAACAAGACTATGATGAATGTGTCTCCTTATATAAAACTTATGCAGTGAAACTTAGCACGCTTTTAGACAATGCTACAGATCCCTTAGCCATTGCGAGTAGTAGTTCTTCGAATTCTGCAACACCTACAACGCCACTTAATGTCAACGTTACTTGCGAGGGAAACAACCTTAATTTGTTTTCCAAATTAAAATTTGACGGCAAGTCTTGTGTAAGGACTTTTATACAACGTGCTAATGAATTTTGTCAAGCAAAAAATATAAAGTCCGAAAAAATACTTAAGAATGCCACCGAAATATTTACTGGTGATGCTATTCATTGGTACCGAAGTATTAAGGATTCCGTGCACTCTTGGGAGGAACTTGTCATCTTATTAAAAAAAGATTTTAGTGAACCGGATTACGATTACAAATTGTCTGCAGAAATAAGAGCCCGTACCCAAGGTGAAGATGAAAATATAGTTATATACCTGTCAATTATGTCCGGCTTATTTGCTAGATTAAATAAAGAACCCACGGACGAAGAAAAACTAGAAATACTCCTCCATAATATCAGACCTTGCTATGCCAGTACTTTATCGTCAGTTTCGGTAGTAAAGTCCATTGTTGAGTTACGAAACTTGTGTCGCAACTACGAAGACATTCAGTCTCGCCTCTCACATTTCAAGGAACCGCCAAAAGCAACTTCCGATACTTTAGCACCAGATTTAGCTTATGCGGGTAGCTCGTGCAGTAAACAAAAATTTAACTTCTCTCGGAAATTTAATTACAATTATAAACTTAAAAATACTACTTCTGACTACAACCAACCTCAACATATTAGTAATAAAAACACAAATTCAGATAGCAATTACGTTCATGCAGTCAGTACCCCTGTAAGTAATAAGCGATCTCGTTACTGTATTCGATGCCGTACCGATAGCCATAGCACTAGAGGGTGTACCGCTGATCGCAGTGAAATTTTCTGTTTTGGCTGCAGACGAAAAAATGTAAAATTCCCTGATTGTCCAGACTGCGCTACAAATAGAAGTCCTGATCCAAAAAACTAGAATCTGAGAATTGTGCGGAAAGTAAATTTAATGATAAGGATTGGAAAAATTGGCTTAATATTATAAATTTATATTTTAAATCCTACAGAATCCACACAATTCTCGATAAAAACTATAACAGTGACAATAGACCTCACGCATCAATTCAAGTTTGTGGTCATAGTTTTTTAGGTCTCTTAGACTCTGGCTCTAGTGTTACAATTCTAGGTAATGGTATACATGATAAACTTGGCAATCTCGGTCTGCCTCTAATTAACGAAGACTGTATTTCTGTTATTGCGGCCGGTGGTCAACGTTTACAAAGTCTTGGTTACATTAACCTCCCTGTTGAATTTGAGAATCAATTTCACATTTTGAAGGCTTTCATTATACCTGAAGTTACACCAGATATAATTTTAGGTGTTGATTTTTGGCAGAAATTCCAACTTTGTCCTAAATATGTCAGCAGTGTTATTACTACTAGTAGCAATGTTGATAATAACCTTAAAGCTGATGCTTCACATCAATCTTTCATTCAAAGCTATAGCAACTTGTCTGACTCTGAAAAACAGTTAGCGGATAATATTATAAAACAATATGAAGACATTTCTTCAGAAAACAAAGGTCTAGGTGTTACTAATATCATCACTCATCATATTGATACAGGAGACTCCCCGCCCATCAGACAACGATACTATAGAATGTCACCAGATAAGCAACGTATTCTATGTCAAGAATTGGACGAAATGCTAAAGTTAGGTGTTGTCGAATCTTGCGAGAGCCCCTGGTCCTCACCAGTCCTCCTGACCCCTAAAAAAGACGGTAAGCTTAGGTTTTGTCTCGATAGCCGTAAACTTAACTCTGTTACTAGAAAAGACGCTTATAAATTACCCTACGTATCAGAAATACTAGACAACCTTAAAAATGCGAAATATTTGTCAAGTATCGACCTATCCAAAGCATTCTGGCAAATACCTATTGCAACTGAAGATCGGGACAAAACTGCATTCTATGTTCCTGGTCGGGGTACCTTCCGTTTTGTTACCATGCCTTTCGGGTTAACAAACGCTCCTGCCACTCAGCAACGTTTAGTCGATCTTTTGTTTTACGGTCCCGAGTTCGAAAACTCCGTATTTGTTTTCGTAGACGATATAATAATTGTTTCACCTGATTTTAATACTCACATCTCGCTACTAATGAAAGTCTATAAAAAATTGCAAATGGCTAACTTAACTATAAATTTATCAAAATCAGTTTTCTTTAGAAATGAACTTAAATATTTAGGCTATGTTGTGAACGCTCAAGGGTTACACGTTGATCCTGGGAAAGTCGACGCGATCCTTAATTTTCCAACTCCCACTAATAAAAAGGAAGTTAAAAGATTCCTAGGTACAGCTTCCTGGTATCGAAGATTTGTACCTAACTTCAGTACTATCGCAGGACCACTGAACCGATTAACGTCTACAGGTAAAAAAGCTAAACCTTTTATCTGGTCTAAGGAAGCTGATGAATCTTTTAATAAACTTAAGGAATGCTTAATTTCTGCTCCTATTTTAGCTTGCCCTGACTACAGCCTACCATTCGAAGTTCATACTGATGCTAGCGATTGCGGAATAGGTGCGTTATTAACTCAAACTATTAACGGCATTGAACATCCAATAGCATATATGAGTAGAGCACTGACGGCTCCGGAACGGAACTACAGTATCACAGAAAGAGAAGCACTTGCAGTCTTAGTAGCTCTGGAACATTGGCGATGCTATATCGACAATGGTCTCAAATTCACGGTTTACACTGATCACTCCGCACTCAAGTGGTTCCTTAATCTTAATAATCCTACTGGGCGTCTAGCTCGCTGGGGCATTCGCTTATCTTGCTTTAATTTTGAAATTAAACATCGTCGTGGTGCTGATAACATTATTCCCGACGCTCTTTCTCGCGCATGTCCAGTGGCAGCCTTAGACTCGAATGATATTTCATCTGGTGTAAGTAGTAGTTCTGATCAATGGTACTTAAATATTTACCATGGTTGTCAGAACTCACCAACTTCATTTCCAAATTACATTGTTAGGAATAATCGACTTTACCGCTTTATGCAATCTAAATGCGCCTTACTGAAAGAGTTCGAATGGAAGGAAGTGGTACCTAAGGAAAATCGCGATCGAATTCTTACTGAGTATCATTCAGAGCCTACTGCTGGTCATTTCGGCGTCTTCAAAACTTACAAGCGCTTAACGCTACGTTATTACTGGCCCGGTATGCACGCTGATGTAGTGAACTTCATTTCTAACTGCGATACCTGCCTATCCTATAAAACCCCTACTCACGGTACTATGGGACAGATGGGTAGACCAAAGGAAGTCTCACGCCCTTTTCAAATGATCTCTATAGATTTCGTAGGTCCTTTGCCAACTAGTCGAAAGCAGCATAGCTATCTTTTAGTAGTAGTCTGTTGTTTTTCGAAATATACCATGCTATTTCCCCTGCGACGCGCTAACACGGAATCTGTAATTCGAGTGCTAGAGGATCACGTGTTTCTTGTCCACGGAATTTCTCAGTATATTATTCTGGATAACGGAACTTATTTTTGTAGCAAGGATCTGGATACGTTCTTTAAAAAGTACAAAATACCTAACGTTTATTTCACACCCAAGTACACGCCGCAAGTTAATACAGTGGAGCGGTATAATAAAACTGTCATTACTAGCATAGCCACATTTATAGAAAACGATCACAGATCATGGGACTCAAAACTACCGAAAATTCAATTCGCTATGAATAGTTCTGTGAACGAGGCTACTGGGTATACTCCGAATTTCCTAGTTCATGGAAGAGAACTTGTCACTTGTGGTTCCCATTACCTAAACTCTGATGTAGGTGATGAATTTGTTTTTATACCTAGAGATATCTACTGCGAAAATTTAGGTCATCTTGCTAATATATTTAATGAAGTTCAAAAAACATTGTATCATGCTCATGCAAAAAATACGTTGAACTACAATTTACGTAGAAAGCCCTTCGAATTTGAAGTAGGAGACATTGTCTTTAAGAAAACTTATGTTTTATCTGATAAAGATAAGTTTTTTAGCAAAAAATTAGCTCCTAAATATATTAAGTGTCGCGTTATAGAAAAACGTTCGCCACTCGTTTATATTTTAGAAAATATGACAGGAAATAATTTAGGTACTTGGCATATAAAAGACCTTAAACCTGTATCTTCTCACTATAAAGTTTAACTTAAATTCACACATTATAATATATTTAAATAATATTAGTTCAACATAAATTCATATCACTATATATGTATAAATATACTTATTATATATCAACATAACTCACATTAAACAATATATTTTAGTATCTCGCTATTCCTCGTGTAATTCTGACATCTTGTGGCTAAGTTCGTACGAGAGTTATAGGTTCTATACAATCTCTAACTCATTGTGTAAGGATGCGTCAGTAATTTTAAAGATCAAATTACTGTTGCTTATATTAATTGCGTGATGTATGTAAGAGTGTAAATGGTGATTATGGAAGTGTAAGTACTAGCGTATTTCAAGGCTAAACGAATTTTATCCTGTAGGGATAAAATTCTTCGCCAGGCGAGGGGGATATGTAACGTTGTAAAAGGCGTTACATGTTTTAAGCAGCTACAGAGACCTAATTTATTATTATAACAAACCTATTAACTAATAGGTAAACCTAGTAAAATATAAAGTAAATATAGACGCGATCTACAGCGGGCAGCGCGCGTCGCTTCGGACCGGTTTGTTTTGCGTGGCTGCCGCTTCAGGTGAGGAGGGCGCCTCCGCCGCGTGCCGCGGGAGTCGCTGTTACTACACCGCGGTCCGCGAGCCCATTCAAAAAATTCGTTCCGGAGCGACTACACGCTGGCCGTTCTCCCGAAATTGATTTCGTCACCTAAAATCCAAAGGCTAGTATTCGTCTGAAGACCTCAGCAAACCTTTTAAACCCCGTTCACGGGTAAGTGCTGAACATTTCGCTGTTGGATAGTACTTTTTTACGCACATTACATTCTGGTTTTTTCCACACGTCCTTGTACGACCTTTCTTAGCTCGATGAAGGTTGAATTGCCCAATTGTATGTACTATAATTCGCACTATATATCCTTAATAACTGATTTTCTAATTAGTCTTTTGATTTTCTTAAAATAATATTTTAACTTGTAAATTATTAATTATTATTATTAGCTTCTCACTGCCCTCTGCACTTTAATATTATCTTTTCTTTGTTTTAAAATATTTTGTTTAACTTAGCTTCACTATCTCCTTCTCTGTAACTCCGTCTGATTGTGACATACCTACTTAGCACCACCATTTTACGCAGTACTTTTCCGCTTGCTTGCTGCTACGTGTCACAACCAGATGGATAGAAGGGAACAGTTGCTCACACGCTGGAATGTGCATTCCAGGGTTTTCTTCCTGGGGATTATCTCGTCGGTCTGCGCCTCGACCTCGCTCGGAGCAACGTGACTCGCCACTTCTGCGAGTCCCGTCCAGTCCGTGGCCCTCTTCCACGCCCGAGCTCTCTGGCCGCGCCACTTCTGCGGGTCAGAGCCTCCGAGCATAGACGACCGACTCCCGGCGTGTAAAATCTCCCACCGCACACTACCTGGCTGAAGAACTCGCCGCGCGTCCCACTACCAGCTGGACCGACACTCCGCGGCATTCCAGGACAGTACTCGCCCACTACAGGTCTAGAAAGCAAAATTATTGACGGGCCTCTCGTCCCACGACCCTCTGATTCCTTCTTAAATAAATTCCTTGTGTTGACTTGCTGTGTTTCTTTTCTCGCCAAACCAGCTACGTCACATGTTTTATATATTTATTTATTTTATTTATATGTAATGTATAAATATAATATAATACGTCTAGTATGTTTTATATTATGAGCTCACACAACTAATCCTATCTTACTAATATTATAAATGCGAAAGTTTGTTTGGTTATTGATTACAAGTATGTGTTTCTTGTGTTGGTGTACAATAATAGTATATTGTATGCTTAGGGGTGAAACAAGGAGATTTCAGACGAGGGTGAAGCATCACCCGAAATCTGAAATCGTGTTTCATGCCGTGGCTCACACACTATTTTTCTTATAATCTGCATTAAAAGTGCGAGTTTTATTAAAATTGTACTTCTTATTTATTTTAGTTGCTAGGTTGCTGTTTACAAATATGATATCTGTCAGTTTAGTTGATGGGTAAAATGACAGTTAAAAAGGTTTGAACTAGGGAAGAAAGTGATGGTTTTCTACCCGCTGCATGACGTATTCGTCTGAAATTGACTAGTTTCAGGTGCCTCAACAGGCATTGAAACTCGCATTTTCAATGCAGGTTATATGAAAAGAATATTTCATTCATGATGAAAAACCTACATCAATCATTGTTATATTCTTGCTCCGTCAATGGATTTTGTCCAATAGCGGAAGAGCGATAATCAGAGGTGATTGCACTGTAGCTGTCATTTTTACGTAACTAGGCAACGGAAATAATTACATTGACTCAAGCAATGTTTATAAATATGAGTGTTAGAGACATTACATGCAAAATCAATCTGCATTTTCTTTTTTTTATTCCACTACAAGTTAGCCCTTGACTGCGATCTCGTCTGATAGTAAGTGATGATGCAGTATAAGATGGTAGCGGGCTAGCCTGTTAGGGGCATGGCAGTTATTTTAAACCCATACCCCTAGTCGGTTTCTACACGCCATCGTACCGTAACGCTTAATTGCATGTAGGGAATAACTAGCTACGACCGAAGCCTCCTACCAGGATGGAGGGATAATCTAGACCAGAGAGAAAATTCCAAAATTATAAATTCCCAAATTGACCCTGAATCGAATCCAGTTCCCAGTTTCTAAGCGATTTAAGCTATAGGTACATTAATAGGTCATTATCAGTCAGTAAATCCTTTTACTTACATGTAAAAAGAATAATTAAACACAATAATCATCTAAAATGCCCATTAGCCCCGCAGTTTAGCCTCGTTCATGGCACCATACCGTGAAGATATATTATCACTGCCTATTATCTGATTAGATCGAAAAGTAATAACCTCTTTCGTGGGGGAGGCGACGCGACGTACGTAACGTTAACTCTAACTAACGACCATTGCCACAGTACCAGACCTCAGGGTCCAAAATACTTAAGACTTCGAATGCGTAGCGTTGACGACAATTTTATATCTCGGTTCTGTTATATTATTACATATATTAGGTTATTAATATAACCTATTTTTATCTAAATCAACGTATCGCAGTATGCTTTGGAACTGTAAGATTTTTCTTTTAATTAGGACAGTGGTTTGCGCATGCCCTAATTAAAAGAAAAATCACAATATACAAATATTAAAACACCAACTTCATACTAATTTTATATTAGGAGCTAAGTTTATCCTCAATTGTTGAATTACAATACTATATTTTTTAAACAGTGTTTATTGAACAACGAAGCTAGAACAGAAAAATACGTGCAGTGAGATGATATTGATGTTTATGGCCGAGCCAACTTCACGGCTGTAATCCCTACACCGCCGTACTAATTCACTCCTAAGCATATAGTGAATGTTTGTTCTGCCAATTTATGCCAAAGTGAATAATTCTTCGCCCTGTGACTGTAATTGCTCTGCCTAGAAGTCCAACGATTATATGAAGTATCTCATAAGATTGTGACGCAACTATTGACTATGTCATCTTTTTAGCGTGGTACTCGATGTATTTAGCTAATTCTACGAAACATAATATGCAATCCATGAGAGCAAATGTGTCGAAACATTTAATTATTTAAAGAATTTCATTAACAGTTTTTAACTATGCCATTGCCTATTGTTCCGAATTTATATTATTACAAAATAAGTTAAAAGCTTATACCTACTTGTACATTCTTTTAGCTAACGAATAACAATCCCGCTTGGGGTTGAATTATTATTTAGACTAGATGATGTCCGCGACTTCTTTCACGTGGATTAAGGTTTTGGATTCCCGCGAGGACTCTGTAATTTTCCTGGACAATAAGTAGCTTTTGTCCTTCCCCGGGATGCAACCTATCGCTGTACCAAATTTTGTCACAACCGGTTGAAAAGATGGGCCGTTATAGCGTAGCAGATATGTAGATAGACAGACAGACAATAGTCTTTCATAATGAGTCACATCCTAGATGAGCGACAAACGCGGCAACGCGACGCGACCCGACAGTATCAAACAGAAGCTGACCCTTCACGTGGGCTACGTTGTCGCGTAGATACCTATGTCATTTTATATGGCGTCGTATCGCGTCTCGTAGCTTTCGTCGCTCACCTAGTACAACGAGTAAGGGCGTAAGGTGTCGCGTTTGACCCGCTATCATGGCGATTTCTGTATGACCAAGCCTTAAATACAACCACAAAATACCAGACATACGAGCTAGAATTCAACAAACCTATATTTAAATCTATATACAATATAGATTTATGAATCTAGATTTTAACCTCCCCGGAAACCTAGTTACAACAATTACCAAATACAACTTAAAACTGGCTAGGCATAGTGGCTAGGACACCTAAGTACAGGTATCAAAATACTGCGTAAATGTATACCTAAACAAGACTAACGCAATGGGCAATTTCTCAATAGAGGATAATGAACCCTAATTTGTTACCGGTTTGGCCTAAAATTGCGTAAACCACTCACAATGAGTGATACATTAGATCGATACAACAAAAGCCCGTATCGTTTTCGACTCTAAAGCAACAGCATAGAGTAGACTATCCCTTAATCAAATCGTATTTGATACAGATTTAATAAGCTAGGTACAGCGGAATAACTACTTTATTTATAACGCAGTAAAGTACAGGGTTCAATATAAAGTGGTTGCTATTATACAGGTCAGTATTATGACCAGAGAAACGTGACCTGTTGTTTTACATGTGGATTGCTCCTTATGCATTGTCTCACGAATATACATCTATCTGGTTGTGACATTAGCCTTTGATGAGATTGAGGCTTTAAGTGTTTCTAAATAAATAAGTGTTTCTATATTGTCTCGATGAATTTTTGATGCAAATTAATTTTTCATTGCAGATGACTGCCTCGTTGGTTTAGCGATTAGCATAGTCGACTGCGGATCACGAGGTCCTGGGTTCAATTCCCGGTCGGGCATAAAAATTGTTAGGTATTGGGTTTTTCAATTGAGAAATTCTCAGTGCCAGCCCGGAGTTGGAAGTTGGCGGTGTTACACCCCCGTGCCTCGGAGAGCACGTTAAGCCGTCGGTCCCGGTTATTATCACTAACATGATAATAGTCGTTAAAGCCCGCCAACCCGCATTGGAGCAGCGTGGTGGGTCTAAGCTCTAATTCCCTCTCTCCTATGAGAGTGGAGGCCTATGCCCAGCAGTGGGACGTTAATAGGCTGTAGTGGTGGTGGGTAATTTTTCATTACAATTTTTTCTAATATATTTGACATTTTATTTTACATATTTTATTTTAATTTTATTGACAATTTTTAAGACATTCTAGAAAAACAAATGCAGGTATGTAAATGTAATACGTACCTACAGTGTACCTAAATAGAATAAATGAATATTTGATTTGATTTGATTGATTTGATACAGTCTAAGATGGTAGCGGGGTAACCTGTTAGGGGTACGGTAATCAGTATCTACACGGTATCGTACCGGAACGCTACGGTACGGTAGTACGTCTTTGTCGGTAGGATGGTAACTAGCCACGGCAGTAGCCTCCCACCAGGCCAGACCATGAGAATATTCAGAAATTATAAATTTCCAAATTGACTCTGCCGGGAATCGAACCCGGAACCTCCTCGGTACGTTAAGACAACATCGCTAAAAAACCTTCAACGTTGGACTAATTTGGTTTGATTTGCGGAGTCCGAATAAAATTATAGATACATATAATAATAATAGTTTTATTTTAAAACTGCTACAACTTATTTTCAAACAAACGCTCAAATACTATAAGTAACCTGAGCAAAAATCCAAAAATTTCCAACCGGAAATAGAACCCACGACCTCATAGGTACAAGCAAGGCACCACACAGCTGCGATCGAGAGGTCGTTAAGTTAAAAGACTTTCAAAATAAATGCCCATATGATTAACTACAAAGGTCATAGAAATCTACATTATATTCGTATACGTGGGGCATACTCAAAGTTTCTGGAACTGGCCACTTACAATAAAAATAATAAAAAAGCAAGTACGGGATTCGAAAATTGAACTCTCTGGGAAAATGTTACTTTTTAATTAGCGAAACTGTCATTTGTTTTGATTCTGTGTCCTATTGCAATGAATTTAAGTCAACAATGTTTTCTCTCACAGATTTTCTACGATTTTCGCCGTGGCTTAAGCCAAAAATAGAGTTGCCAGAGACTACAATCGACCTTTGGTGATGAAGCCCTATGTCGCAGCTCTGTGTATTAGTGGTTCGGGTAATTTAGACGTGGTCAAAGTCATTTCTATGACGATGAAGGTGGGCTGGCAACTGTAGTTACAGAATCCAATATTGATACCGTTGGAAGACTGCATGAAACTGACAAAAAAACGAGTGTGCTTTAGACCACACGACTAAAGTAAACTTCTTTAGCTCCATCTATATGTAACTGAAACATACATATACGAAACGTAACTGGCTAAGCAAATTCATACTAGGCATTGGAATGAGCCAAGTGCAAAAAATTTTGCATGTGCATATGAAGGTTCGGAAGCTTTGTACACGATGGATACCGCATGTATAATGGAAGACCAGAAATTTGAACCGGAAAGAAAAAGCCAATCACCAAAATGGGTATTTCCTTTTGAAGACTTGCCGAAAAATTTTTTTTCAGTCGTTAGAGGAAGCTCTCGAGTTTGTCCCATAAAAAATTCTGACTCCAAGCCCTCAACCCTGACACTACAAAGTTAAAAAATAAAAATTCTATTCAAAAAACCGACTTCCAAAGCCACTGTAAAGTAAAAAATAATTTTGATTTCTACACACTACTCGTATGTTGAAGTCGGGCGGGTATAACAAGGATAAGTAAAATTGACGATCAGGCTCGCCCGACTTCAACATAGTATGTAAAAATCAAAAGTATTTTTTACTTGACAGTGGCTTTGGAAGTCGGTTTTTTGGAAATAATTTTTATTCGCCAAACATCACATTACAGTTTTGCTTGAAAACCAAAGGACAGTGGCTGCACATTGATATGACAACAATTGTTTGCCCAGAGTATTAGAAAAAGTTCGCGAAAAGCGACCTCGAAGCAATGTCGTCTTTCATCACGATAACGCGCCTGCACATTCCGCTAAGATGGCGAATGCGTCTTTGAAGTCCGTAAATGTGGGAGTTATAACGCATCCGCTATACAGTCTGGACTTTGCATCGTGCAATTTCTTTTTATTTCCGAAAATTACTGATAAGCTTAGAGGTTTACGATTTACAAGCCCGGAAGCGGAAGTGAATGCGTTCCACGAAGCCATTAAAGAGGTCCCTATTTAAGACAGTATCCATTGCTTCACACAATGGTTCAACAACCAATGCACAAATGCGTAAATAGCGAGGGCATATATACTCCGAAAAACAATAAATATATCTGATCTTCTTTATAAACTTAAAACTAACCGAGGATGTGTATTTTAGGTATTTTGGAAGAGCCTCTAAAAATAATCAGTAAGAAATAATTTATTTTTGACATAGGCATCATCCCTGTTGCTTAAAACGCACATGTAGCACAGAGAATTAAGAAATGCGCACCCGAAAGTCGAATCCTAGACCAAAAATAGTTCAATGTCGTCTCAACCGCTATAGGCTATCACTACGACGAGATGCACTCCGAACGATGAACTACCTCGTTGGTCTAGTGGTTAGCATGTTCGACTGCAGCCGACGAGGTCCCGGGTTCGAGTCCTGGGTGGGGTCACAACAAGTATTGGGTTTTTCTGACAAGAAATTCTCAGTACTAGCCCGGAGTGACTGACTGCACAGAAAATATAAGCGAACTCACCATCAGTAAACATACAGAAACATACAGGTTTTTATAAATTAGTAAAGTATATTTTATTACACTAACTATATACTAGATTTTATTTTTCGTGACCCAAAAAGCCAATAACGCGTGAATACCGTGAAATATATACCACACATTCATTATCAATATATTAATGAAATTAACATAAATATAAATGAATTAAAATTGTGTGTATATTTTGCTATTGAGTTAATGCAATGCGCGCGCGTTGAAGTCTTTTACTTAACAATTCTTTTTACAACTGAATAGCGAACACTAGCGGCTTAGGTCCCGTAACAATTTCAAAAATCTAGCCTTATTTCTTGTCCAAATTATACAGGTAACTTCTGTGAAACTTTAGTTTTATTTATATTTATTTTATTGATTAATTTATTTAATTTATCTTTATAGATCCAAGGGTTTGAGCTGGGCGATGATGGGTCAGTGAGGGAGTGAGCCAAGTACATATACCTACTATGCCTTTTCCTTCCTTTGTCACTAAGAAAAACATCAATAGTATAATAACCTCGACTTAACTTTACAAGTTTCTATGACAACCTCCCATACAGTAACTAGCAACGGCCGAAGCCTCCTACCAGACAATTGACGAATCGACTCATGTAAAATCTGTAGTCCTCTGTCTGTAGGCTCATTTGATATTAAGGTGAATGACATTCGACAAGTCTCGCAGCCTGTTTGATGGGATGTGATTACACCGTGTCTAATCCACGCAGCGCCTATAATTGCATCCTGCGCCCTGAATACCTATAAATATTGGAAACGTTGATAAGTTAGCTTTAGAATTAAACAGATACATTATTTTTATTAAATAATGCCCGCGTTAATAAGGTTGGTTTGGTTATTTTCCATATTCAGAGATAAAAAGTATATAGACTATGTGCTTCCCCGGGATGCAGCCTATCTCTGTACCAAATTTCATCAAAACATGTTGACTGGATGGGCCGCGAAAGCGTAGCAGACAGGCACACTTTCGAGTTTCAAGATTCAAGTCATTTATTCAATATAGGTACACTTATTGTCGTCTAAAAATGACTTACTTAAAAAGCATGATGGTGATAATGGGTAACGGTATCTTAAACCTAAAGCTACGAGGGTTCCAAACGCGCCCTGGTCTGAGAAGAGCCCACAACAAACTCATCCGGTTTTTTTTATTATCACCATCTCACAAATAATCTTAACTAAGGAACTATCAGAGACATTAGAGCAAATTATTGCCAAGCTTCCTTAAGTAGTCCTCGTTTAAGTAGTCCTTTACATAGTAATAAGATTTTTCAATGAGTTTACGTTTTACATTAACTTTGAACTTATTTGAATTTAAAATATTAGTAGTACGACGAAGCATCCAGCCACCAACCAACCAAAAAGAAAGAAAGAAGATGTTTTTATTTGAGCACTACTTGGAGTTTTAGACAAATTAAATTAATATTAAGTAGGTATAGTGATATGTGTAGCGCTGGTTTTCAGCCTCCATTATAAGTGAAGTCACTTAGCTGCTTAAGAATTTGAAAAAAACATACGCGCCGAAATGAGAACCTTCTTATTGGCAGTCGGTTAAATATGGGGACACTTTAAATGAGCAATATTCAAGAAACTTCAAATTTCAATCTTTTTTATTCAAATAAACTTTTACATGTGCTTTTGAATCGTCGAGTGAATCTGCCACCGAGTTTGTCAGCAAGAAACTTGGTGGTTGCTTTTTTCAATCAAAAGTTACAGTCATTATAAGGAAACAAGTAACTGCAGCACATGAGTAAAGAACCGTTTCTTTACTCATGTGACTGCAGTCCCAATCATAGCTGGAGCGAGTCAAAACCATGCTCTTTTAACGTTTACATAATCTTCAACAGTATAATAAGCTTTTTAATGGAGCACACTATAAATGGATTGTTTAAACTTGTGTAAAGGCGAGCCTAAAATGGATTGTCGAAACAGAAAATGTAATATGCATAGAAGAAGAAACTGTCTGAAAATGAAAGCTATTTTTAAAATATAACTTTAATGAGTATATAATTGTTTTAATTTTCTGCCGTTCTTGCACTTGCGATAATTATTAAATGGCCGGTTACCCAAGTGAGCTTAATACTTTACTTAAAATTTTGCAATTCGTAAAAATTTGGCAATTTTATCATGTTATGTTCCTAATCCAATCTGATAATTTCATGAAAAAATATTTAAAAAAAATTGTGTGTGTCAGATCCTACGCATGAGTTGGAGATTACTCCTAAGGAGCGAAAAGTGTTACCATGGAAACATAACGTTACGTAACGTAACGGAGAAAGTTTGATTTTGCTCCCATAAATTTTCATAACCCGGGCTTGTCTATGAAAATCGATTCTTAAGGAGGTAAACTCCAAAAATTACGTTGTTTTATTAAATAGAGCGGATCCTATACGTGGTCGCGAGTTTAAACCCCGGACATGCACCTCTAACTTTTCGGAATTAGGAATGTGCATTTTAGAAATTAAATATGACTTGCTACAAATCGTGAAGAATAACATCGTGAGGATTCTCTATAATGCCTCAAGGCGGCATCGTACTGGAACGCTTAATCACTGGGTTGCACGTCGGTAAAACTCACAAGTCTAGACCGTAATTTAACGTTACGCATGCATAACTAAGAGTAAAAACCATTTAATAGCATTCAAATTAATTCTCCGAGGAGACAAATTATACTTTCATGAGATAAACACATCAATATTGATGTTAAGATATTACACAATTGATATAACAGTAATTCCGATTACTACGCCGAGTTAAAATACGTTTATATCGAACAATAAGTATTTCAGGAGTCTTTGTCCTTTTATTTGGCTGTACAGACTTGGACCTTTGTCTTTCTTATTGAAAAGAAAAGTAGATAAGTCTATGACCATGTGGAGCCCGAAATTCGAATTTCGAACACGTAGCTGTCAAAACCGGGCTTCCTGCACCCTTCCCGCCCTTGACAGCGGCCGCTTACTTTTTTCAAACCGTTCCGTTTCGCGCCAAGCAAGCGGCGAGTATAAAAGCGGTTGGCGACCAAACAACACCAATCAGTAGCCCACGAGCAGTCTAACAGAAGTGCACGATGAGATTTCTGGTCAGTTAACCCATAATCATAGTTTAATAGCCGACTTAACCATAGTTAACTGTACCATGGTTGTGTAATTGTGAAGTGTTGTGGAGCGATAAAGCTCGGCCCCGCCCCAGTTGTAACAAAGCTAGTGTTTTGTGGCATATAATTGATCGTGTAAACCTAGCATTACGCCTAACATTTTCTGGAACGGGATACTACTAAAGTCCTAGTGATTTGGATTGAGTTCTTTGTTCCAAAACATATCTCTCTCAGCGTCGTATATCATCGTCAAGTTATTCAAGGGGTCGTGACCCCTTTCAATTAATCCCATAATGGTAGGGGTTTTCTTGTGCGGTGGCTTCTCAGGTCTATCCGCATAGAATTCCTTTACAACTCCTATACTTCCAATACATATACAACTTGGTTTTTGTTTTCATAATTGCCCTTTAAACTTATCGACTTTGTTCCAGTAAAAAAAATATGACCAGTTGGGCTGTCCCAGATCACCTATGACCTATATTAAATCTATATTTGGCCTAATACTTCCTCACGAATAAAAAATATATTGTGTCATTTATGGTTCGTAGTTCCAAACGTAGTTTTTCCCACCTCTTATTTCACCACGATCTACTTATTCCAATTTCTTTAACCAACAAACTTTTTGGAACTTCACAGCTTATTCCTTTGTCTTAACAACAAATGAACACTTTGGTCATTAAAAAAATAAAGTTTTCTTATATTAAGATTAATTAATATGTTGTGTGTCATCCATTTCTGGCGTACAACATTATACATAATTATTAGGACCTTGGCTTTTTTATAAAGATTTTCTGACCTCATATTTAAACACGACCTATTTATTCCAACTTCTTTAACCCAAAGACCTTTTAAGACCCATTTCTTTGTCTAAGCAGCCTTGCAGAATCCAACTGTCTTCCTTATTAGTCCATAACCATTGTTTTATTCTAGCTTTCATACATATCAAGGACCTCGTCTTTCTTAACTAATTTTACTTTTTTTTACAGATTGTAGCCGCCGCCGTCCTCGCCTGCGCCGCAGCAGCACCATCCGGTGCTCTGCTGGGTGGAGCCTACTCCCATGGTCTTGCCGGACTCGGCTATGGTGGTCTCGCCGGTCTCGGCCACGGTGGTCTCGCCCTCGGCCACGGTGGTCTGGGCGTAGCCGCCCCATTAGCGGTCGGCCACGCCGTCGCTCCCACCATCCCCCCTGGCGACATCCAGGGTGCTGCCATCGACGCTCACGTAACCGCTTCCGACCACGTCCGCGCCTCAGTCGACGCTACCCGCGAATGGCAAGACCAAGCGGCTGAACTCCAAGGCCGTGCTGCCAACGCTGCGGAAGACCACGCCTGGCAATCAGTGAACGCTGCCCAGACCGCTCAAGCTCAGATCGACGGCGCTGCTGCTGGTGTCGCCCCCGTTGTAGCCCGCCAACTGGCTGGTCACGGTGCTTATGCCGCTGGCCCCGTCGGTTACTCTGCCGGTTTGGGTCATGGAGTTGGTCTCGCCGCCGGTCACGGTGTTGGTCTCGCCGCCGGTCACGGTGTTGGTCTCGCCGCCGGTTACGGTGTCGGTCTCGCTGCCGGTCACGGAGCCTGGGCCGCCCCTGGTCTCGTCGCTGGAGGATCCCAATCAGTAGCCACCTCATCCCTATCCCAGACCCACCCAGCGCCCGTCGTCCACGCCCCAGTAGCATACGCCTCACATGGCGCCTACGGCCACGGACTCGCGCACGGATGGTAAAAACTGTGATAGGAATAGGCCAAAAATCTCTTCGTAATACTCAAACTCTATAATAAATGTTCGGAATGTAATTTATATTGTGATAATGATGAAAAAAAAATGTACAGATGCAATAGAGGCGAGGATGTGTGTGAATAAAAGGAGGTAACTTATAAAAATATATGCTTTTGTTTCCTTTCTTTTCTCTATCTCTTCTAGTAATATTTCTCTGTTTTTCTCTTGTGAAACTCTTTAGTTTATATTATATCCTTTGAAGATCTTAGGTTAGGTGTTTAAATCTCAGGTCAGAAACCCACACAATATACTGTCCTAGTACAAGTTAAAATAGTTTTGTTCAAGTGTTTTATTAATTAACTAGATCATGATCGTCGACATCTTCCGTATGGATGCAGTTTTTTTTAATCCCATTTAATTTTGCGGCAGTAAAAATATAAAGAGCATTGCATTTTCGAGATGTTTAGCTATATCCATGCAAAAAACTGCAGCAGCGTGATGAAAGAACAAATAAAAAAAAAATCGCTTTTATAATATTTGTAGTGCCACAGCTAATTTCGATACTTATCGATATTCAAATATCTCCTAGCTTTTAAAATCCTCTTAACAGCTATAGAGCTACTAATATTGCGCAAGAAACATACCTAATTTTGTAATAAAGAAGTAAATTTTTATATTTTACATTATAAATGACCTAATGTAAATGTTGCGCCATTGAATGCACGAATTTCCCACACAAGCATGGTTCTCAGACCATTAGAATGTCACAATACAAACATAAACCGCATATAACTACTGTGTAATGTCAACTTGGCATTTAAGCACCCCTTATCTCTTATAATAAAAACGTAGAAAAGTTCTGGGGCTTACTATCATAACTTAAGCAGTATTATTTAAATATTGTTGACACTCTTGTTTCAGAATTATAATCCTTATTTTAGGATCAAAAACTCAAACTCAAACTCATAACATATTTATTCAGAATGACGCCTTCTGAACGTCATGCTTACAAAGTATAAGACGTGATGGTGATAATTACCTAACTACGGTATCTACAAAGATCGTTAAGGTACGTCATATTAAACGTTAATTTTAAAATAATACTGCTTTAGGCGATAACTCACTCACTCTCTGACTCATCAATATCAATGCTCGGCCTAACAAGGGTTTACCCTTTGACCCAGAAAGCTGAAGTTTAACAAAGAGGTTCTTATTGTTATGTAAGATATATAAGGTATTTAGGCGAGATTTATCGAAATGCTGGCGACTAGAAATACTAATTACTGACTGACACATAAACGCACAGCTCAAATGAGATTTTGCAAAAAGGGTTTTCTCTCTAGCGCAGACTCCCGCTAGAAATGATTTTCAGTAGGCTTATTTCGATCAAAAACGGAATGAGTCAACTAGTATTATAAATTAACTATTGTTATAATCAATTTCATTTAACATGAAATTTCGTCTTAGGTATGCTATAAGTAACCATTTCATCCATTCATCATTCATGCATCATGGATGCATAATTGCATACAGACTAAGATGGAACAATTTCGTGCCATTTTAATTAAAAGATTAAATTTAGGATAAAAGTTAATTAAAGTCCGTCATAGGTATTCATAAAAATTGGTATTTGAGTTTCCAGTTCTAAATAAGTACGCCCATTAGAATTTTTTTGGAAGTCCAACACCTTACTAGTTAATCAAGGAACAAGAAGCTAAATTCTTATATAATCCGCCAAAGCCGACAAATCTATGTGGTACAACGTGTAGCCGGCAGACGTAGCTCGCTATATTTACTGCTCAATAAGGCAACAATTCGCCGCAACACCACACCACACAAATCTTCCAAATTACTCTCAACGTACGTTTCACTCTGATACCGGAACATTCTCAGGAGATGCTAACTCGACACTGCTCGATTGTAAAGACCCTAGACTAGTTTTCAAAAATTAGATTCGAGTTAAGCCTTATAACAGTAGTATAGTACAGGTTAATTAAAAAAAAAGATAATGCACCAACATATTACCGAAGCGGAAACGGTAAAGAACCTTGACTGAGTTCGTTTAATTAAAATAATAAAATTAGATCGTATAATTCCGACATTATAAAAAAACCTTTTTTTTGTGGAGCAATTTGTACGTGTAAAGATTTATCGTGCAATATTAAGGACGGCTACACATTGAGAATATTATACTTATTTCTCCACTAAAGGCAAAACCATACAACAACTGTTCACAATAAATAAAATTAGAAAACAGATCTGTGAAAATGATTTTTTGAAGTGAAACTTCATTAGAATCGTTGTGATTTGAAAATTCGATGAAAGGAAACGAAAAAACGACGCCAAATAGAGACAAACATATCCAGGATTTAGCCTGCGAGGGAATGAGATAGATGACAGGTTATATTTATCTCATTCTCTCGTAGGTTACTTTTCTGAAGTTTCACTTCTGCCGTGTGGGAATTGCACACACACACTTTTTTTTGTTTGAATTGCACACAGACACTTTTTTTGTTTTTATTTATAATTGGACAGTGCGTCTGTCTGTCTGCTGTCGTTTACACAGTCCATCTGTTCAATTGATTCATAAGAAGAAAAAAAATTGTCTTTGACCAGTTGTCTAGAAAAAACTTTGACGCATCCCTACTCACATAATGCCAGTATGTACTATTAAAACGACTTTATCAATAGGCAAGGAAATAGAAGGAAATCTTAGATATAGATAGGTAGGTAGGTTTATTTTTTATTATCAGTGTGACAAAGGATTTGGTCCTAATGCCACAAGTCACGTAGATGTTACAGTCAAAACTCTTATGCAGTCAATACAACTTTTAACTGAGAAAATCAACCAAATGCACTTTTGTTTTTATGGTTCGGCAAAATTATTTTTGACCGAAATTCCAGTCAAAACCCTTAATCATAATAAATCAATATTAATTTTACCATTCAAAGTGAAAAAAAAGCTGATTTTAATGTCGAAGATTATGTAAACGATAACAGACCGTGGCTATTACTCGCTCAAGCAACGCTTGGGACTGCAGTTACATATTAATCTACTGTTTAATTGTAATTATTTAGTACTAGATGCTGCCCGCGACTTCGTCCGCGTGGAATAAGTTTTTTTGGATTCCCGCGGGAACTCCTTAATTTTCCTATGTCTATATGTCCGAGCCTATGTCACTCTCCAGGTCCTCAACTATACTCATGCCAAAAATCACGTCGATCCGTTGCTCCGTTGCAGCGTGATTGAAGGACAAACCAACAAACAAACTGACTTTCACATTTATAATATTAAAGTATGAAAAGTATGATGAAGTATGATGATTGTGTTCATTTTTTACGAAAGAAACCGCCGAGTTTCTTGCTGGTTCTTCTGGAAAGGAAAAGCATTTCAAAATAGGTGATAGATTCACTTGAAAATTCAAACGCACGTGTAAAAATAACCAAGCGTCGTCGTCAAGTGACCTTGTCGTTGTCTTTATTTTATTTTTAAAAAAATGCAGATCTCTCTGTGTTGAATGTGTCTCTCCCCATCTATACTAGAGGGAGAGAGACAAAGAATAAAGCTTTTCTGTCACGTACTCTATTTCCAGAACAGCGTTTCAGCCTGCCATGAAGAACTTACGTTCTAAAATATTTGAATTAGATTTTTACAGCCTTTTTATTTTGTACTTAAGGCAGTTTTTTTCAGTAAAAAGTAGTTTTGACCGCATAATATTTCGGACAGTAACATAGATAATAATATATATCTAGGTGATATAGATAATATATAATTAGCGTACCAAGGTCTTTGGTATAGAGCTTTTTCTCCGTAACCTTGGTCATAATAAAGTTCCCACTATAGTTTAAACATGTATATATAACTGGTTTACCTTATTTTAAACCGTGGCAGGCCATTGGTTAAAACTTCAACCTCGAGGTTTGAACCCCGGGCCGAAAATCTAGACTTCTATACTAATATTATAAATACGGAAGTTTTGCTAGAAGGATGGGTACGGATGGATGTTTGTTACTCAATCACGCTAGAATGGCTGAAAGGATCTGGATGAAATTTGGCACTGAGATAGGCTCATTTTTATCCCTAAAAATTAAATAGTTCCCGCGGGAACCAAAAAACCCAATCCACGCGGACGAGGTCGCGGGCATTAGTTAATAATTTACATTTGACATAGTCATCATGATCATACCTATTCCCAAATTGACCCTGTCGGGGATCGAACCGACGACTTCATAATAACACAGCGCTCACCACTGCACTAGTCTAGTCATACAAACAGTTGGGTAAAGTCACGGTAATATAGTAGTTTAGGAGATCAGATGGCTTCGCTACAACAATTACGTTCAATGCTAGAGTCGATCAATCATAGTATTGCGTATGTTGGTATTATTTATCTATTAGGCAGTTTCGACATGTGGCGGACACGGTTCGAAGGCAGCCATCTTTGAAATTGCTATCTGATGGGTTATTGTAAAAAGAAACTTCGGGAAATTACCAATCCGTAGAACGACTTTTCACCATGTCAGAAATGAAATGATTTTCACGTAGAACAACTTGTGCCACTTATGAAATGTCATGACTAACAACGGTTCGGAAAACAGATTCTACTGAGAAGAACCGGCAAAAAGCTCAGCTCTTTTAAAAAAGAAAAAATAGTGTTACAATATGTAGCTAATACATCAAGAATACACTGTCTTGTGGGCTGCCGAATGCGAATTTATTCCATGTAACTTTGTCATTAAGAATTCAGATATTATTTTGCTCATTTCTGAGCATATATAATATTACTCGTATTACCTCTTATATGTAGTTTATTTTCTAAGTGTGTGCAACAAAGAGTTTTTCTAATTTTTTTCTAATAAATTCAACTCGTACTAAGTATCATAAGGTTCTCATTAACTTTTAATTTTTAATTTTATCCTACTTAATATTATAAATGCCCAAGTAAGTTAATATGTTGGTTAGTCCACTAATCAAGCAGCAATGCGAACGGAGCGACGTGATATTTTTCATGATTATAGTTGAGGAGAGCGACATGGCTTCTTTTCATTCTGGAAAATCAAAAAGTTTTCATGGTATTTTTAAAATCCTAAATCCAGGCAGAATCCCTGGTGATCTTATGAGGGTCCTGCCCCGCTATTTTCTAAGTAAGTGGCCAAATCTGAAAGCCACATAGACATATGCATAATATATTTATCATCCATTGAAGGTTTGCTACGAAATTGTTATTTTTATTTCATAGCAATCCTTCAATGGATAAAAAATTTATATTAGTTGTTTTTGATAGCCACTGCAGAGTTAGAGAACAGAGGCCCAATTGTCTGAGCAAATCGTAATCATTTAACAGCTTAAAACGTATTACTCGAACTGTTTAAGAAGTTCGTACACGCTTTTTGACGTGCTTTTATAACAACTCCTTACACAGGTCGAATTAAATTTTTGCCAACTATTTTCTTAGACAATCGGGGGGCAGGACTGCTAGGCTCGACTTCCGATGAGAGCAAGTTTCTAACGAAAATAGCAAATCGAACCAACCCGCACAGGAGCAGCGTGGTTGGTCTAAGCTCAATTCCTTCTCTTCCATGAGAGTGAAGGCCTGTGCCCAGCAATGGAGACGTTGATGGGCTGTAGTGTAATTAAAAAAATTATTTCCAAAAAACCGACTTCCAAAGCCACTGAAAGTAAAAAATAATTTTGATTTCTACACACTATGTTGAAGTCGGGCGAGCCTGATGCGTCAACTTTGCTTATCCTTGTTATACCCGCCTCGAGAGCTTCCTCTAACGACTGAAAAAAAATATTTCAAATCGGTTCAAAACCCTAGAGATATGCACCGACATACATAAAAATAATCGGTTACAACTACAAGCAAGCTTATAATATCAACTCCTGTCATTACTATCAGTGCAATATTGTACAGGCTGCGGTCTGCCGCAACAATATCTTGACATTTGATATTTGAGATATCAATATCAGCAACGATCTCCATGTACCCACTACGCCTGTGCGTATTGGCCCTTCTAAGTAAAAATGTTTGCTGGATGTAATTCAATTTTGCTCAGCTTGATGGCCAGGCCCTAGTATTTTATGATTTTTATTTTTATTTATTTTTATTTATTTTTATTTTTCTCAACTTACAACTAGCATTACAGGTTTCCCTAATACACTAGTGTAGTACACCTAAATAATCCTATATTATAAACTAATCAAATATAAACTAAGTAATTAAATATAAACCAGGTAATTAAATATAAACTAATTAAATATTATTATTATTATGATAACATAAAGCCCACAGAGCAATTCTTGTGAGTTCACCCAGAGTACAGCAAAACAGATCCGTTCTCTCAGCTATGACGTTAAGGGTGCGAATCGCGCGCGTCAGCGGCGCCTTGCAGAGCAAGTTGGTGCGTCCGCGCGGCACCGCCAGCAGCGGTGGCCTGCGCCTGCGCCACACGTACCGGTCCGGGACACGTAAACTCAGCTGTCCTAAAACGTCCGCATTATATGACTTCCCCCGTAATATTTTAAAAATGTACAATATAAGTGCTAATTCCCTCCTAACCCCTAGTTCATTATACCCGACCATACCCAAAACAAATAATGTTGGGTACATTAACGGGTAGTATGGGTATACCCCATATAGCTTCATATATAGGTACCTAACAAATTTATTTTGTACCCGCTCTAACATAAGGCTATATTTAGCCTCATGTGGAGCCCAGATGACTGAGTTACTTTCTAAGTGGCTCCTGACCAAAGCATTGTATAAGGCTATCACCGCCTTTATGTTACTGAAGCTCCTAACGGTACGAAGTAAGAAGCCTAGATTTTTGTAAGCTTTCTTACAGCATTTTACAATGTGGTTAAGAAACGTAAGTTCTGTGTTCAAACCAACCCCCAAGTCCCTCACCTCTGAAACTCTCACCATTGGTACCCCATCGATATTATAATCATAACGGATGGGGGATTGTGCCTTAGAAAAGGTGATAACTGCACATTTTGAGGTGTTAAATTGTAAACGGTTGTCCTTGCTCCATTTGACTGCTCGATCAATGTCCCGCTGCAGCCTCCCACAGTCACTCTCGCCATCTACAGTCAGAGAGAGCTTGAGATCATCCGCGAACAGCAAACACTTGGCATCCTTGATTACCTGAGGTAGGTCGTTTATCATTAAAATAAACTGTAAGGGACCCAGGTTGCTACCCTGACTCACACCGGATCTAGTAAAATATGTTTCTGACCTATGACCCCTATAGTCTACGTATTGTTGCCTATCTCTCAAGTAACTAGCAAAAAAATTCAGTAAATGGGGAGTGAACCCAACCGCTGCTAACTTTTTAAGCAAGACATCGTTGTCTACTAGATCGAATGCCTTCCGAAAGTCAAAGTATGCTGCATCAGCCTGCCCCCCACTGTCAACTGCTGGAACAATATGAGCCATGTAAGCGATAAGGTTGCTCGTAGTACTCCTCGCTGGCCGGAATCCATGCTGAGCGTCCGAAAGTTGCGCGCTAACCTGGTTGTAGATTATTTTATGGATAGCCGACTCTAATACTTTTGCGGGTGTGGAAAGCACCGCTACAGGCCTGTACCCCTCCAACTGTGTTCCCGATCCACCTTTTGGTACCGGTACGACTCGGGTTAATTTCCACGTCTCAGGAAACACAGCTTTCTTCAAACACAGATTATATATGTGAAGCAACGGTTCCGCCAGCACCAATCGACAGTCTCTAAACAGGTAAGGTGGGATGCAATCTGGTCCCGCTGACTTTTTTGGTTTAAGTTGTTTAAGTGCCTGCCTTACCTCGTCCAAGGTCAATCGATCGATATGGACCCGCGCCGCTCCGTTCTCTCCACCCGCTGCTGCTATGGCCGCGCTAACATTCAATTCGGCTCGCTCTGAGCTATAGACGGACTGGAAAAACTGAGCGAACTCAACCGCACACTGCTCTGCAGTCAACAGAACCCCGTTTTTTAAAATTTTCCGCGGAGCCCTACTACCTCTTTTTGATTTGGTATAGTTCCAGAACGATAAAGGATCCTTAAGGAGTTGGTTCTGAACTCTGCGCTGATAGTGATCGTGAGCTTTTTCTATCATGTTCTTAACCTTTGCCCTACACTGCGAAAATGCCTCGTAATTACCTTTCGAGTTACAAGCTTTATACCGCCGGTGAAGATTCGCTTTCAATTCTATGTTGCGAATTATTTCAACCGTGTACCACTCGGGGTAATTATACCCCGGGGTTACAGGACTTCGCTTTTTTCTCGGAACCCAGTCATCGATAATTGACGTAAGAATTTTATAAAAATACTTCAAGCTTTCCTCCAACTCTAACTCGTACATTGGAGTCCAGTCTGCGGCCGCAATTGCTGAGTACAGTGATCTAAAATCAGCCTTATAGAAATTCCAACCTATTGGTGTTTGCGGGCTCGCCTCAGGTTCTAACGCCTGCGCCTGATGTCGGTGTGAACGCAATGTCACCGCGATCTCGAGCGGCGGGTGATGTGCATCAACCTGCACCAGCGGCGCCGCAGCTTCGCCCACGCTCACACTCCCGTCCGCTGATAACGCACTCAGGACAAGGTCCAGACATCTGTCATTACAATTTCCTACTGTATTACTCTGAGTGAACTCACAATATGTTTGAAAATATTCAAAATAATTATTTATATCTACAGAACACGAATACAAGTTAAAATCTCCTACCACTACTACCTCGCTATAATTATTACAAAGTTGCTCAATAATCCTAAACAATACCATATATTCACTCTCACCACTATTAGGTGGTATGTAAACAACGCATAGCATAAACAAAAACCGCTCGCGCATGTGTACTGTCGCAGAAACCAGTTCAAACAAATGCGCGTCGATGTTGACGTCACTTTGCACTCGACGTAATTCCAAGCGCGGTGTGGCCACGAGAAGCGCGCCGCCTTGCTTGCGACCGTCCGCTCGGTCACATCTTAAAATTGTGAAGCCCGGTGGAATTAACTCCGCGTCATGGATGGATTCGTTGCAACCCGTTTCTGTTACTGCGAACAAATCTGCGTTGGATGAGGCCACCCCAGCGTAAAACTCCTCTAGTTTTGTTCGCAGCCCGCGTACGTTTTGGTAATATAATTGCAAAAATTTATTCCGACTATTTGTTCTCTGATCTTGGGCGATTGGCTGTCCTACGAAACCAAACCCATTCACAGAATTCAACGTTTACAGGCCAAACTTCTGACTGACACAACAGGTTATATTTACTTTCTGGCACCCCTATTATAAATGAGGCATAATCTCGCTCGGTCTTGTGTTTTATTTTCTCAATTTTGATTGGTACCTCCTTTACTTTATCTCTTATAAACTTCTCCAAATTCTCCTCAGTGGTGTCCTTGTGAAGCCGCCAGACATGTAAAAATTTCTGCTTTTCTAATCCTTTTATTTCTGCTATTTGCGTGTTTCCCCCTCTTTTTACTTCACTATTAGGATACCTACTTTTTCTCCTATTGACAACCATCCAGGATCCTTCATTTATCTCATTTACGTTTTCAGTACTCTCTTCGTCGATGACTACTGCCACTGGTTTCGTGGCTACACGATTTTCTGCCTCCCCCTGCAAATTACTAGTCTTTTTAACGGCGTTTGCAAAGGATCGCCCGGTTTTCTCTTCCACGACGACAGCACCCGGCGTTTTCGTGGCCACCCACGTTTGTGCATCTACCTGCACACTTTGATTCTGCTCGCCGGCGTTTAAAAAAGATCGTTGCAACTCTTGGGATAGTTCCTTAGGCTCCTGTATCCGTTTCTTCCGAGCACTAAAAGCAGTTTCAAGGCACTCATTCCTTTCCAACAATGATTTAACTCTAGCTTCTAATAAATCTACTTTGTTAGCTTTTTGTAAGACTACCTCCATTGATTGCTTTACATCGCGCAACTCTGATTCGAAAATCTATCTAAAAGAAGTGCGTATTCTTTCTTTTGCTCTTCCAGCCGAGATTTCATTTCGAACCGAAATTCCCGCATCTCTTCAAATAGTCTATCTTCGGCCTCCGTCTTAGTTTCATCCAAGACGACCCGATTGCCACGTTCTTTGTTCACATAGCAGCTGCTCGGAGTAAACGTCTTATTCAAGGTGATTCCTCGAACTGGAGTATCCGCATTATTCCCTTTTGGGACACCTCGCATACACTCCGGGCATCTCCAGCTGGCTTTGTATTCCTCTGTCATTTCGTCAAACTGCTTCGCTGATACAGCCAAACACTTTAGGTGGTATATTTTTCTACATTTTTCATATGCACATTCCATATATGATATATCATATATCACAGCACTGCACCCGTTACATTTAGTACTCATTAAGTATTTTTTAATTTCTCTTAACTCGCAATCAAACACGTCCGCGCACGGTAGCGCGCGTAACGCGTAAATTTCGTTATTATCTGGCCATTGTCATATTATGAGCCTAGTGGTAGATTAATTTGATGATTCAAAAACACTTGTAAATGTTTTTTTTAAAGTTTACCACAATTGTTTAATACTCAACAATTTTAGTGCAGGGTGGTATGTAGGTATGTAAGTATGTGACTTTCTTAATTCTGCCAAAACTATAGATTTGGATGGATTATTCGTTAGAATCCTTATATCAGCCTGAGTCATAATTGCTATAAATTATTTAAAAAAAAATAGCATAGCAGTAGTGTCTTTTTGAAATATAGCTTGTTATACAATGTTTGACAATATAAAGAAATAGACGTGTGTTTAGACGTTAAATATCGTAAAACAGTGAACATTCAATGATATGAACAACAAACAGTGTAATATTTCATGAGACGCCACCATTTCACGTAACGCTCGACTAATTTATGATAATTATGATCAATTTTACGATTTGGGCACGACACATTTAATTTTTCAAAATCCTGTGGAAACTCTTTAATTTTTCGAGACAAAAATTACGTCTATCACTTACTCAGCTACAGCGTGATTGATAAACTAACAAACAACATTTATTATACGGGTAGTTATAAGCCATAAATTCGTGGAAGTACTTTAAAAAGACAAAAAAGTTTGGGATTTTAATATTATCTTTAAGATTTCGGAAACTGTTACTAAAACTGTTTACTATAGTTATTGCTCTTAAGTATTCTGTAGGCGTAGAGTTAATTGTATCTACAAGAAATGCGCGACTAATATTATAAATACGAGAGTGTCCATCTTCCTATCTTCCTATTTAACAATCCATCTTTTTTACCAGTTTCCATATTTGGTACCTATAGTTATAAGTTGCACCCCGGAGCATACAACGGGGTAACATATGCTAATATTAATGCCGAAAAATTAAGAAATTCCTAAAAAACTTACTTAAGGTGAACGAAGTCACAGGCATCATCTAGTAATAAATAAAATAATAAATAAAACTAAGATTTTCTGTATGTCTGCTAATTTCACGACCCATCTTTCAACCGATTTTGATAAAATTTGGTACAAATATAGTTTGTATCCAGAGGAAGGACTTCAAGGCTAATCATCATCTAGTATGAATAAATAGGCTTTCAAGGAAAAACAAATGTTAACATTTTCATTTAAAAAGCGTACAAATTACCAAAATACATAAACCAAATTAAAATCTTTCAAACTTTGGTTTGAATCAAATATCTCTCGAAATTTAAACTGCCCGTCTACCATTGAGCAATTGGGTATCTATTTCGTACAGGGCAAAGCAAAAAGCCGTCGAAAATATATAATTTCGAAATAGTTTGACTTATATCAACCCTAAGTAATATGTTTTACTCATAAACTTTTTGTCAAAAGAAACAAAAAATATTCACACTTAAAAAGTGTACCTATACTATATTTTTCTTGCTTTCTCATAACATTACAAGAACCTACCAAGATCTTTTGTAGACGTTTTTGTATAAAATTCTTTAAGAATAAGATATTTTGTAAGTGAAAAACGAAGTTGGGTAAAAATAAAAATACGAAAATCCGCGCAACTTTTTTATCAATATATTACAAAGATTAGATTTCAACGCGTTCAAAGCTGCTTCCTATGACCAATGAAATAAAATACTAATTTCTAATTAATTTTCTATTTTTTTTTTTAATTAATCAAGAGAAAAATATCTATACTTAATATTATAAATGCGAAAGTTTGGATGTATGGATGGATAGATGGATGTTTGTTACTCAATCACGCCAGAACGGCTGAACGGATCTGGATGAGATTTGGCACAGAGATAGATTAGTCTGGAATAACACATAGGCTACTTTTTACCAAAAAACCTCAATCCACGCGGACGAAGTCGTGCTAGCGTAAGTATTATTTAAATTTAATTGTAAAGCCACCTGTTCACTCTGTATATCTAAGTTCAAGTCGACATAAATCACGCAGCATCCCACCACGTCGGAAATAAAAACGAGATTCACTCTCGTCCGAACTTGACCCCGTTACCCGTCGGTCGGTGACCTACGCCTCGGATGCGCTGTGACGTATAATGTTTACACTATATTTTGATTAGCGATTGCGATTACGTCACGTGAACGTTTGATGTGACGTAATCGCGGTCGCTATGACGATCGATCGATAAGTTCCGAAAAAACTGCACCAATTTAATTTCATCACAATAATAGGCATGATGACAGTAACCAAGAATCAATGAAATTATGAATTTATCTAATGAAATAGGATTAATGGATTATAAAAAACGTATTTATTTTTGTATTTCGAGTGAGATTGCTATTTATTTTGATAAAATAAAATTATTAAATACAGCAATCCGCCTTATTGGTTAAAACACCAAGAAGCGAATGACGTCATAATAGTTTGTTTTCGAGCTTTGACAATCACACTATTGCTTACTGCACACTGCACAGAGTACATTGGTAAAAATAATAGTGACGTCACAAACGACGCCATGACACCGGGGAGCGTTTTGGCGTGAATTTTAAAATTTAAATTTCAAATGCCAATATTATCTACCAAATCTTATTTTTCTGCTGAAATGAGATATTTTTTCGAAATAGTAGATACTTCCGTCCGAACATAATCAGACTATTTTTCAAAATCAGTCATCATGCCTATTGTTGTAGTATGGAAGTTTGTAGAGATTCTTCTCAGTAACGTCTGTTTTCCAAACCGGTGGTAGCCACGACATTTCATAAGTGGCTTATGTTGTCCTACGTGAACTAAATAATTTCATTTCATTTGTATGAAATACATAGTTGTGACGTCATCAAATTTCAACGCACTTTTTTTTTCTTTAACCCGTAGTTAATTAAGCTAGTTAGCTTTTTAATGGTCATCAAACTTAAAACTAACCGAGGATGTGAATTTAAGGTCTTTTGGATGACCTTCTATCAATCAATCTTACTAATATTATAAATAATATTATAATGCGAAAGTTTGGATGGATGGATGTATCTCATGTTTGTTACTCAATCACGCCCCTGAACCAGCCCCGCGGCTGAACGGATCTGGCTGAAATTTGGCACAGAGATAGATATAGGCTGGAATAGCATATAGGCTACTTTTTATCCCGGAAAATTAAAGAGTTCCCGCGGGAACCAAAAAACCTCAAACCACGCAGACGAAGTCGCCGGCATCCACTAGTAAGAAATAATTTATTTTTGACATAGACATGGAAATCCTATTGGAAAATCAACCTCACCTCATCAATACATTGACATTTCCTCTAATGAAAAGTTCATACTTAAATAAGTACATAAAAATATAATCAGGTACTTACAACAATCATTCGTCTAGTTACTAAAAAAAAACGTTAAAATAGAAAAAAAAAACATAACTAGTGGCGCGACGCGTTGTTGGCACACTGGTGTATTTCGAATGTGGTTGGCTGTTGACGTAAAAGCGTCGACGCGGTTCAGTACTACATTTGAAATGCATCTATGTTCTCTAAAGACACTATGCCTGTGACGTAGAGGCCGGAGAGACGTCAACGTTTCGTGACCACATACGACACATATCGGTGTGATCTCGTATTTCTCATTACTGAAGGTGGTGATTCATGACCCATTTCCATTAATCACATAATAGCAAGGGGTTTTTTTTAGGAAAAAAATGCAGTGGCTTTTCAGGTTCTACCGCTTACGACTCGACTAAGAGTACTATTTCAATTACCACATATAGAGATATATAGAGACCCGCATCGGCGTGTAATGCGTTATGCTTTTGACGTCAAGTTGTGCTAAAGCCATGTTACTGCGAGAGTTCCTGACTTCTTCACCATTCTCAGATGACGGACGGCTTCTTTCTGGAAAAGACTTAGACTCTGTACTAACTCCATCTAGCGTGCTATTATTGAGGATTTAAGCAATAATTTTGCCAAATATTGGTCTAGTCTGCATCAGTGCGAGAACAACGCTCTCATTTAGATTTTAACATAGATGTTGAAACAGCACAGTCTGTTGAAGCCTAATAGACTTAATCGACTTGTGTGTAGAATTGTAAACCAAAAAGTAATATTGTCTGTGCTAATAATTGCTGTCAACTTGATATATGTATACGAAAACTTGTCTCTGCCTCTTGCAATCCAAAGTGTCTGCCGGTCAGTCATACTATCATTAAAATCTGCTTGTTCTCTCATAATTTCTTTTCTTTTTGGCCCATAAACCCTTCAGGTTATGCGGCCCAGTTATTTTTCTGAGCGCGTAAAGTATATTTTAAAAAAAGTGAAAATTATAACCGGCGGAAAAGTAGGTCAATGGTCATTGACCACGTGCATACTCATTACTCAATAATGGCGATGTCAAACTCAAATAATTCAAATAATTGGCAAACAATTGAAAAACTGAAAGGTGCTAACGACTACCATAATTGGAAATTTCAAATTAAGATGGTTTTAGTGCATGAAGACCTGTGGGACTGCGTAGTGTCGGAAAAAATTACTGACGCCAAAAAGGACTTAAAGGCCCTTGCCAAAATATGTCTTTCGGTAAGCACTGCAGCTTACCCTCACGTGCGTAATGCGCGAAGTGCATACGAGGCTTGGCAGAACCTTAGCCACGCCTATGAAGACAAAGGACTATGCAGGAGGTTGGGTCTACTGAGGAGCCTGTTCAATGTCAGGTATGCAGATTGCGAGAGCATGGACGACTACTTGTCAAAAATTTTCGAAACAACTCAGCAGTTGGCTGATATAGGATCCCCCCTGGAAGATGATTTTGTGGCAGTAATTATGCTAAGCGGCCTGCCTGCGGAATACGATCCTTTGATAATGACATTGGAAAATAATAACTTGAAACTATCGAGTGAGGTAGTAAAGGCGAAATTACTACAGGAGCAACAGAGACGACATGGAGGAGAGAGTGAAGTCACAGCATTAGCAGCGAGAAAGGTGATCCGCTGTTATAAGTGTAAAAATCTTGGACATTTTTTAAAAAATTGCCCTTTGTTGAAAGGAGGGGCTAGTCAATCCGGTAAGAGGAAGGATAGTGTGCCAAGTAATAAGGACAAAGCGTTGCTAACTGCGCTCTCAATTGGGATTCAAGAAGGGATGTGGTACATTGATTCAGGAGCCACAAATCATATGTGTAACGACCAGACTTTATTTCACGAATATGTGCCTATTGACCCAATTAATGTAAACATTGCAAATGGAGAAAAATTATCTGCAGTAGGTAAAGGTAAAGTAAAAATTCAATTGTTAAATTGTGAAAAAACAATTAGTGATGTCTTTTATGTACCTAACCTTGCAGCAAATCTTCTCTCTGTAAGCTCAATGGCCAAGAAGGGATTTAAGATAATTTTTGACTGTAAAAGTTGCAAAATAATAGATTGTGATGATGATAGTATAGTAGCTATGGCCAACCATATCAATAATGTGTATCAATTAAACATATTATGGTGTGCTAAGAGTAGATTAGCTTCAGAAAGTGCCACTTATTCCATGTGTTCTGTTTCTGATTCTGTAGCAAATTCACAGGTTTCTGAGATGACAGGGAACACAAATGAGGTTGGATTGTTAACATTAACTTCTGGGAAAGGGGCATCGGGCTGTAAGTCAACTCAGGAGACTTGGCATAGGAGACTCGCTCATCTCAATTCTAGGAGTATGTACCTATTAAAAAACGGAATGGTTACAGGTATAGATTTTGATGATACTAACTATCAATCTTGTATAGCTTGTGTTAAGGGGAAGCAGACTAGACTCCCTTTTCCTAAGAAGTCTCAAAGTAGGTCAGGAGAAATTTTAGGGCTTATTCACACTGATTTATGTGGGCCAATGTCTAAGTCTTCTTTCGGAGGTGCCAAATATTTTTTGACTTTCACTGATGATTGCACAAGAAAAACATATATTTATTTTCTTAAATCTAAAGGTGAGGTTTCTCAGAGCTTTAAAGCATTCAAGGCTCTTGTTGAAAACCAGACAGGTCAGAAAATAAAAATATTAAGAAGTGATAACGGTCGAGAATATGTTAATAATCAATTACAGGCATTATTGAAGCAGCATGGTATTGTTCATGAAACAACAGTGCCTTACTCTCCAGCTCAAAACGGTGTCAGCGAGCGGGCCAATAGGACCATCATGGAGAAAGTGAGATGCATGCTGCAAGATGCTGGGCTAGATGGGCGGTTCTGGGCTGAAGCAGCGCAGACAGCTGTCTACATTAAGAACAGGACACCCACAAAAGCTGTAATGGGTATGACACCAGAGGAAAAATGGACCGGGAAAAAGGTAGATATTAGTCATTTCAAAATATTTGGATGTATAGCATATGCATTAATTCCTCTGAGAAAGAAATTAGATGCCAAAAGTAAAAAATACATTTTTGTTGGGTACTGTGAGGAAAGCAAGGGGTATAGATTAATAGACCCGGAGTGCCCAAAAACTTGCATTAAAGCAAGAGATGTTACCTTTTTTGAAAATAAATTTATTTCAAATAATAATAATATGTCACATGATATAATAGATATAACATTGTCACCCAGTACTGTCACAAATGACAATACTGACAGTATGATAAAGCAACCAGATCGTATTGAGCCTGAGCCAGAGTCATTCAACAAAAATCAGTGTAATACTGAGTTTTTTGAAAAAAATCTATCTGATGACATATTAACTAAGTCAAAGCAGAGACGGCAAGAATTTTTTGAGTTAAATGACACTGGTGAGATGGCATCCACAAGTCCAAGTACAGATAACGTCTCGGATGAAACTTACATTCCAGGCACATCATCAGGCAGCTCCTCAGAAACAGACACTCCGAGCTTCGGAAGCATAATTGACATAGACGAGTCTGGCTACATGGGGTGCCTGCTGAGCTGCAGCGATTATGAACCATTGACAGTACAGGAAGCTATGAATAGCAGAGATGCTGATAAATGGCGTGCTGCAATGCAAGATGAGTATGACTCGTTTACTAAAAATAATTGTTGGACTTTAGTGGATCCTAAGGAGGGACAGAAGCCTGTTAAATGCAAATGGGTTTTTAAAATAAAACGAGATCTTAATGGGAAAATATTAAGATATAAGGCACGTTTAGTTGCAAAAGGGTGTACACAAAAATATGGTATAGACTACCAGGAGACATTCGCTCCTGTAGTTCGCTATTCAACAATTAGAATGCTACTCGCTATAGCAGTTGAATATAACCTAGATATTGACCAGTTAGATGTAAAAACTGCATTTTTGAGAGGTGAACTCAAAGAAAATGTCACAATGGAACAACCAGAAGGATTTGTTTTAAAGGGGAAGGAAAATAAAATATATAAGTTAAACAAATCTGTCTATGGTTTAAAACAAGCTGCAAAATGTTGGTATGATAAAATTAACAGTGTGCTAACTAAAACATTGTTCTTCAAAAAATCTTCTGTAGAACCTTGTGTATATTTTCGTTCTCAGAATGGAAGACTAACCATAATTACTGTATATGTTGATGATATACTGTTATTTACATCTTCACATAAAGATAAGAAGGAAATTAAAGAACAGTTAATGAATGAGTTTGAGATTACAGACCTTGGAGCAGTTCATGAATTTTTAGGTATGAGAATTTACAAAGATAATGGAATTATAACCTTGGATCAATCTAACTACATAAGTAATGTATTAAAAAGATTCAAGATGGACGATTGTAAGCCAATTGGAACTCCAATGGAGACTGGCATTAAACTTATTAAGGCAGAAAAAACGGAAAATTATGAGTACAGAAATCTGATCGGCCATCTTATGTATCTAGCTGTAGGTACCAGACCTGACATTGCTCATGCAGTAAGTTTTTTAAGTCAGTTTAATGACTGCTACTCTGACATTCATTGGAAAGCTGCAAAACGTGTTTTGAGGTACTTAAAAGGCACTATAAATTATTGTCTGTTTTTTGAAAAATCAAGTTTAGATGTCACTGGATATGTGGACGCTGATTGGGCATCTTGTGAGGTAGATAGAAAGTCTTACACTGGTTTTGTATTCAAGATAGGTAAATCAGTAGTTGCTTGGGAAAGTCGAAAGCAAAAAACAGTAGCACTCTCGAGTACAGAGGCAGAATACATGGCACTGTCTGATGCTTGTAAGGAAGCTTTATTTATAGGTACTTTCTTTAAAGAATGTCTTGATTTGCATAGTGTAACAACTCTATTTAATGATAATCAATCTGCACAAAGGTTGTGTGAGAATTCGATGTTTCATGCTCGCACAAAACACATAGACATCAGACATCATTTTATCAGAGATACTATTCATAAAAATTTAGTTAAAGTGAAGTATCTATGTACAGAACAAATGACAGCTGACATTCTCACAAAAGCTTTGGTAAAAGATAAATTTGATAAATTTAAATGTCAGTTAAATTTAAAAATTAGAACCTGAGTTAATTAAGTAATAACTATTGTTGAATTGTTATGTTCTATTATTTGTATAATGCAGGATAAGGTTCGAATAGGTTTGCTTATTGTTTGATTAATTTATTTTAGATTGTTATGTATAAATCAAACACTATTGTACTGTAATAGCTCATCTATTGGGACTTGTACTGTAGAATGTGTATCGTTTTGGTTTAAGGGCACATGTTGAAACAGCACAGTCTGTTGAAGCCTAATAGACTTAATCGACTTGTGTGTAGAATTGTAAACCAAAAAGTAATATTGTCTGTGCTAATAATTGCTGTCAACTTGATATATGTATACGAAAACTTGTCTCTGCCTCTTGCAATCCAAAGTGTCTGCCGGTCAGTCATACTATCATTAAAATCTGCTTGTTCTCTCATAATTTCTTTTCTTTTTGGCCCATAAACCCTTATCGATCGTATCGATTTTAGTTATCTGGTTCCCTGACGAATTTTTCAATATTTTTTACTTTTACGCTATTTTTATTTGTGAATTATTATTATTATTATTTTTAACACTTAAATTTATAATGTACTTTTTTATGTGATACTGTTTCTTATTTTATTAACTATGGGTTTCTAAAATTACCTTAAAAAAATATTATTTATTTAGAGCCGTCAACGTTTCACTATCGCGTGCGAATACGTTGGTGTGCTAAAGATGTAAAAGACGAGTGTGTGTCAGGTTTGCGAGGAATGCCCGGAATCCAGATGACATTCTCGAAATCTATAACAGACGCAAAAAATACCCCGATCCTATGGCATTTGGATACTTGCTCGTGTCTGTAGGTTTTTCACATTTAATCTTCAATGACGAGGCCATACAATAAGCGATCAGGACCGCTCGGAGCGATTTTGAAGAACATAAGTTGAAATATTGTAGAGTTGTTGATGTGAATTAAGTATACTGATTAGTAGATTTGAATATCCCTTGGTATTTTGAGAATAATTATTAAGAGATTTTGTACGAAATAATTAAATCAAGAATATATGTGACTTTGAAAGGCGATGAGCTGATCAAAGGCGTTAAGGCAGTTTTTCCGAAAATATGTGTGAGACGCTATTAAAATAAATAATAATCATTTTCAGGAGAAAACTAGTAATTTTCCTCTACATTTTTCTTTATTCAAAAAACTACTAAAATATCTGTATCTTTATTGTCAAGAACATGGTTTGGCCACATTTGTCAAAGTATTCTGAGACTTTTAGTCATTGAAAATGTTAGACAGAGAGAAATTTAGGGTACTTGGGCTAAGAATATGTATATGGCTAGGGAAATGACTACTTTAAGACCTATATTATTGACTACTTTAAGACCTTCTTGAGAGGGTTGAACGATTTAGGTACCTTGGCCATATACTTACTGAGGGTATCGTTGACGATGAAGACATAGAGAGGGAACGTCGTGCTCTGTCTGTGAGATGCAACATGCTCGCACGTCGGTTCGCAAAGTGCAGTGACGAAGTTAAGCTGACATTGTTTAGAGCATATTGCTTATGTTTCTACACATGTCAGCTTTGGGTCAAGTTTACCAGGCATGCTGTCAACAACATCAGGGTGCAATACAATAACGCTTATCGTATCCTGATGAAGTTGCCACGGTACTGCAGCGCGTCGGGCATGTTCGCTAAGGCAAGAGTACCGGATTTCTATGCGATCATTAGATCACGAATCGCTTCTTTTTGGAGTCGTTTGCGTGCTTCCGACAACGAGATCCTCAGTACGTTGGCAGAGGATCTGAGTTGTTCCATCTTCAAGCACTGGCTGTCAGTGCACCAGGATGCGAACAAAAAATAGAACAATTTTGTGTATGACTACGTATGGATTATACGTAACTATGATGTTTATATCTTTTATATTTTTAATTTAATTTATTTTATATTTAGTTGTAAGTCTTTTTGTAATTGATATGTAATTATTGTACTGGGTTTTTACCTTTAAATAAAGAATATTATTATTGACCGAGCGAAGCGAAGGTCTCTGAGTCTACTTGGGTGAATTGGCACTTGTCCGTCCGTCCGTCCGTCCGTCTGTCAGAGCATTATAACTTCTGAATTACTGAACGCAATTACTTCAGCTTTAAATATAATATGTAAACCAATGGCCTCCCGCCGAATATGGCTTAAAAAATAATAAAAATCTTTATTTCAGGGGGGCTCTCATAGAAGCGAATGCGGAGTAAAATATTTTTTATAAAGTTAAATAGGGTTGCGGTATATCATTTTAAAGATAATTAGGAATAGAGTCCAAAAATTTTTTTTTTTAATTTTTCCCCCAAAATTGACGAAATGGGGGGCTTTCAAAGTGGTGATTTTCTAACGTCCAAAGATGACCTCAGAACTCTAAATTTTCTGAAAGGATGAGCCTGAAACTTGATCAATTATTTCAATTATATCCTGTACTTGAACAACAAATACTAAAATTAGATAAATATTGTAAGGAAACGGAATTATTTAATTTTTAATGAGCTTCAGTATTTTTAACAGAACTTCACATTTATGTCAATAGATGGCGCCGCGAGGTCTTAGTTCGGGGCGAACCACTAGTTATTATTATATCTGTAGCTGTATCCATCTTCCTGCGAACAAAATATTATTTACTTATTTACTTACCGCGCCGACTCAACATATTATAGCCTACGTTTCACTCACTACAATCGCTGATTCCGTGGCCGCAATCGAAATATACACCTAACATACCGACGTATGTACGGTATCAAGTACGTACATGGGTAATACCAATACATAATTTCTTTTAAAGGTTACTTGATATTAACCGTATGGTGTATATGACAATAAAATTCTGTGAACTTTGATATTACTTCCGCACTATGACACATTCCCTATACATAAAAAAATATAAATTTCCCCTATACATATAAAATATAGAGAGAGAGAGATGATAGTTCTAGATAGTTGGTAATACTATTATATAAAAAAAATTATGTAAATCGTTTCAACGTGATGTCGCTGAAACAGACAGACAGACAGACGCGAAATAGAAAAAAATGTACAGGAATTTACCACTTACAGTTTTATTATAAAACATAGAAGATTATAATATCTTCTTGACGTTGAAAACATGAAAAATGTACCGCCTTTAAAAAAGGTTTTTTAATTGTGTTATTGAACTCAGCTAACAATAATTGTTATTATCTGGGAGCTTACTACCATCGCTTAAATCAGTATTATTTTAATGCTCTTGTTTTAGAATTATAATCCTTATTTTAGGGATGTCAAGGTACACCAAATGAGACTGCATTATTAAAATAATACTGCTTTAAACGATGGTAGTAAGCCCCCTGCGCCAAAACTGCGAAATCACACGGAATACCAATAATGTACTGCAATTCAAGATGGCGCCTACCAATGTGTCTAAAACCACGCACTTCCTGCCCTCAGCCCTCAGGCTATTAACTCTTAGTCCAAGAGCTGGCGGCAAAAATCGGCAAGATTTTTGTAATGCTATATTCTATGCGCCGCCGCCGTAGGCGGGAGCCGCGCGCACTCGATATCCGCACTTTAAACGACTGCTCATTACCTCTGTTCGATTAATTTGTGTTCTAACTTTCTTTTTCTCAAATTATATATAAAATTAAATTGTTACAAAACAGTTGTAGTGCATGTTGCAAGTTTACATACATCAAAGCGCGCCTCCGTCAGGTGTTCTACTACCTGACCTTGCGAGTGGATGCTGACGCACGTATATTAAATCATATTGAATGATGGGCCATTACAAAACTCTTGCCGATTTTCGTCGCCAGCTCTCCGACTATTAAACTTTTTATTTTATTACGTTTATGTTAACGAACTCGCCCTGCGATTATCCTGTTCTATATGCTATGTGGATGGAATATAAAAACAGATCGTTGTAGGATGAGACAATCAGTAGACACCGATAATCCCAAGATGAGAGTTCTGGTTAGTGTCACCTAGTTATATTTTTTAAGAATTTATGATAATAATTATTAGTGATTTTATAAAGTGAAAAAGTTTTACTATTGTGAAGATTGCATGTCGTCACAGACCAGCAACATCTACAGTTCTTCAAAGTTATTTGACCCGATGGCCAAAATTGGAACTAATTTTTATGCCTTTTATCGGGTCAGATAAGTTTGTGGCACTATAAATGGTTTTAAAAGTGTTTTCATAAATCTTCCATTTCCATGATACGCAAAGATTAAAAGATAAACAGCCTACGAAATTACGTGTAGATTTTTTCTATGATGAGTATATAGGATTTTTTAAAGACCAAAACTAAAATTTCTATGCCGTTAAGCATAACGCTAGTGCCTAAAGTGTTTTTGTATCTACGCTGATCATCATTGAAATTTCAAAGTTATAAAAATTAAGCTTCGTGGGTTTGACACGTCATAATATCTCTCGCTGCGCTCGCACATCTGTTGTCAATAATGTAAACGAACTGACCCAATATCAAACCGTCCTGTAACCTGTTCTATTAATTATGCTATGTAAATGGAAAAATATAAAACCAGATTATCGTCAGATGAGATAATCAGTAGACATCGATAATCCGAAGATGAGAGTCCTGGTTAGTGTCACCTCACTAGTTACAGTTTAACAGATTTTTTTTTCTTCAAAAATTCATGTTTTTATTTAAATAAACTTTAACAAGTGCTTTTGAATCGTCAAGTGCTTCTACCACTGGTTCGGAATGTCACTCCATTTGCCAATGTTTATTTTTATTAAGTAATAATGTTTTTTTGAAGTGGACATGTTTTACTATTATTGTGATGATGGCACATCGTTTTACATATTTAAATCTGTTGTGAATTGTGATTCGAGAACTAATGCCGTATTAAATTACGTTGCCTAATTTGATATAGGCAGTGTTGTTTAATACCGCCGTAACCCTAACAAGGTAGCCCGCTACCTACCATCTTAGACTTCATCAACTCGCCGTCAAGGGCGAACTTGTACCTAATAAAAAAAAAGTTAGTGGTGCTATCGCTTTTTGATAAGTTTTTGATAAGTATCATTGGGTTGATTGATATGAGAAAGCTTAACGGCTTTGTGTAGTTTATGTTAAGTAGGCCTAGTTTCAAAGGTTTATCTATAGATCTTCACGCGATAGGCGAAGATCGAAAGTAATACAGCCTATTAATATTTCTGTAACAGTGAAAACTTAATGTGTTAAGTCTGGATTTTTTTCAAAGATGTGTGTATGTGAGTTGTTTGAATTTTTAACCAACTTAAAAATGAAGACGACGCGTATTTTATTTGACGGTGTTATAGGATTTTAGGAAGTGTTGTTGTTTTGTAGCATATGTGCAGTGAGCAGTCCTCTTGACACATGTCAAGTAAAAAAAAATCCTTATTCAAAGCCTAATTAAATGTAATTGCACTATAAAAACCTAGCAATAGAACATATTAATACATATTTATATTAATTGCTAGAAATGCATTGCACTATAAAAACCTAGCAATAGAACATATTAATACATATTTATATTAATTGCTAGAAATGCAAAGTAATTAAACAAATGAACATTCAAAAATTTCACAACTCTTTTACAATTTCAATAAGTTATCTAGTTATTTTTTTTATTCGGAAATATTGCATTAAATCCTTAACAGTGTAGGACAGTTAAAATTTGCAGATTACGAAAAAAATAGAGCAAACATAATTCTTTGTCTCGATTCAGCGATTTTACGAAATAAATATACGTATTTGAAGTCATTATTAAAATCAGTTAAAATGTGGATACACACGGCCCAAACGAACGTCTGATCAAACGAATAACAGTAAAAGCTAAGCGTCAAAAATACCAAGACGCCGATGGACGTCAAATTTTTTAAATTTAATTTTAACACCTTTTTGATGATTTGATTTAAACTTTAACATTATCTGAATAAGGTAAGTTTTACAGTGCAAAGTATAAGCACTTACGTCCATAATTTTTTTGGTTCTGCTGTAAGCAAAATAAAATAAAAAATACATTAATATGCATTGCTTTTTATTTTGCTACAGATGAATTCTGCACATTTTTCTTTGTGTGTATTTTTTTATGTAAAGGTAATGTGTGTATACCATAGGTATAGAGTTGTTTATTCAAAAGGAATAAAGTAGATCCATACATAACTATAGCCGCGAATCCATATGAATATAATAATTGCAAAAGTATGTTTGACTATCACTCCATCTGTCTTACATTTTATATAATGATACGTTGCATCCCAGAAAAGAACATATCAGGCTCTTTATATCCCGAGAAAATATAAAATCCCACAGATTTTTTCATGACACAGATGGACAGACAGGCACATTTTCACATTCATATTATTATCTTGTTATTAATAATAGTCAATTATGAGTAATTATATTTATTACGTATGTACATATTATAATAGAACCTTCATAACAGCATACCGATATTATAATTACTATATAGATATATTTATCAGATATTTCAACTATATTAGTTTTATTAAAACCTACGCTGAATAGAGACATTTATCATGCATCTGCATAGCATTTGAATAATACTAGTATGTTATAAATAAATGACTTGGTACGATAAGAGGTTTTTTTGCAGTTTTACAAGCAGAACAATTCTTAAACGTCATCATCTATGATAGAGTTATTCAAATTAAAATGTTTTTTATTCAACTATATAGTCGGGCAGTTTCCGACATAACACGTGAGTTTATCCGGTAGTTATGTATAGTTATAACTAGCGAATGCCCACGTCTTCGTCTGCGTGGTTTGAAGTTTTTTGGTTCCCGCGGGAACTCTTTAATTTTCGGATAAAAAGTAGCCTATGTGCTATTCCAGACTATATCTATCTCTGTGTCAAACTTTCGCATTTACAATATAAGTATTAGTAAGATTCTATTTTGTTTGATTGGTGGAGTCTGTGTGTATCGCGGTTTTATTTGCAAACGGGTCCGACCTTCAGTCCGCATACCGACATTATAATCGCTAATCTCTTTATCAGAAACCCGTCCGGGCGTTTTTACTGTGTTGGGCGGACAATGAAATGTAGCAACACTGTTTGTAAAGTAAAACTAAGAAAAGTTACAAAGTATCCACTACAGCCCATTAACGTCCCACAGCTTGGCACAGGCCTCCACTCTCATAGGAGAGAGGGAATTAGAGCTTAGACCCTCCAATGCGGGTTGGCAGGCTTTAACGACTATTATCATGTTAGTCATAATAACCGGGACCAACGGCTTAACGTGCTCTCCGAGGCACGGGGATTAAACACCGCCAACTTCATACCTCCGGGCTAGTAGCTTCTGAGAATTTCTAGTCAGAAAACCCAATTACTATGGCCCGACCCGGGACTCGAACCCGGAAACTCGTCAGCGGCAGTCAAACATGCTAACCACTAGACCAACGAGGCAGTTGGTCAAAGTATCAGATGGGTTTAATCAGGGCCGTCTTTAACCTATTGAAGGCCTTAGGCACATTAGGATAGTGACAGAAGAACTGACATAGGACTTTAATTTATTGAACTGATGCCCGCGACTTCGTCCGCGTGGTTAAGTTTTTTTGATTCCCGCGGGAACTCTTTAATTTTTCAGGATAAAAATTAGGCTATGTCACTCTCCAGGTTTTCAACTATACCCATGGCAAAAATCACGTCGATCCGTTGTTCCGTTACGGCGTAATTATTACACAAACCAACAAACAAACACACTTTCGCTTTTATAATATTAGCATGATTGCGAGATAGGCTTCCGCTTGCCGACAATCATGCTTAGTGCAAAGCAATGATGAGGTCTAGGTTGGAGCGCGCTTGCCTAGAAGATGCCTATTCACTCTTGCTTTGAAGGCACGAGTAATCGTACCGTTGAAGGTTAATCGTACGTACACTAACTAGAATTACACAAAACGAAAAAAAAAATTACACATCTCATCTAAAACCCTTTTGTTCTCTGTATAGTCTTCTCTTTGCTCTGCACATACAGATCGCGCGCGAGTTAAGAAAGAAAGAAAAAACATTTATTTCCACAATGGTGCCACACATAAATAGCATACCTAAAGAGGTAGATCACCACTGCACCTCGCGATCTAGAAAAGATATATTATCTAAACTACAGCAAAGAGGCGCAAGAATGAACTGCATTACGTATGGCATAACCCGCAAAATGGTCCAGGCTGAATGCAGAGTAAATGTTTGGTGACACATACATTTACTATGCATTCAACTCGCGCGCGAACTGTAAGTGTAGCAGCACCACATCAGTTGCTATTAATCTGCCAGCAATTATTTGGAAGACCTTACCAACTTAACTTACTTACGATATCTAATCCACTCAGTCATCATTTTCATATTGCATACGGTTAGGTTACAAATAAACAAATATATTCCTGGATGACGCTATTCACTACCTTTTTATAATATCTGTAGCTAGATTTTAATGTCATGTATTAAGGGTCTTACCACACTTGAAATATATTACAACTAGATCGAATCGCCCATAAATGTACTCGTAGTCAAGTGTGCTAGTGCCTTAATAACAATAAACCAGTTCAGCAGAAATAGCTAACTTTTAATTTAGATCAGTCTAGAACCTTTTAAAGTCTTGATATTATGTACATTAATGTCAACATAAATAAGAATCAATCATACATTATAATTAGATTTCTGCTACTTGCATTCGCATACTAGTTTATCTACTTTTTGAAGTGAAAACTTCTTTAGGCGCGTTGAACATTTTTTGTTAGGGGGTAAAAATGTAGATTCGCGTGACGATACATCCTCGCGAACATAGAAATATACTCCATTCGAAATTAAAATTTAATTCCTTAGTTTTAAGGTTTATAATTTAAAATATATTTTTTTTTAAATTAAGTAATAAAAATTAAAAAAAAAACTTAATTTTCACTTCTATCGGCAGTCCCTGTGACTGCCAATTTTTTTTACCCGACAACGACTTTATAGCAACTTAATTCAACGTTATAGCAGTCTATGTGTGTAGGTGTGTATAGTCCTACAAACAAAACAAAAATTAAAAAAACAACAGGCACAAAAATTTGTTCCAATTATGGCCACCTGGTCAGATAATTATGTTTGACGGACTATATGTATGTATGTTTGTATTCATGTTTTTTCCACCATAGCGTCTAAACTACTGAGCCGATTTTGTCGAATGAGGTGTCAATCGATTCGTTATTCTGGTCCGCGTGACACTGGTTAGATTTTACACGACGAATTAACGGATGACAGAATTAACACCCAAAAATGTGTGCGCCTGTGAATATTTTTTCGTAGTCGGGTTACAGTTTTACTTGTTAACTACTTAAATTTATGTCAAAGACATGAATCCGTCTCGTTTGAGTCAGTGTAAGCAAAGTTTTACAACGGTTAGAATTTATGTTTTTATTCTAGCTTTTGCCTGCGGCTTCGCCCACCTAAATTCGATTTTGACTGACCTTACTCCTAATTTACCTATCTATAATACTATCATTTGTTTATTTTCCACCATGTTTTAAAGTCACTAATATTTTATTTACAGATCATTACCGCCCTCCTCGCCTGCGCGTCGGCGGCGCCATCTGTCCTAAACTACATACCCTATACGCCTTTCCCGCTCTCGCCAGCTGTGTCACCGTACGCAGCCCTCTCTGTTGCACCCGTGGGCGTAGCGCCAGTGGTTGTGCCGCAAGTGCCAGCCGGTGACATCCAAGCCGCTGCCATAGATGCCCAGGTAATTGATTGACAACTAGTCAAATCAGCAACTTTTTTTTCAAACGTCAAAACGTGTTCTTAGTTTGTGATTTTGTATGAAATATTGAATTGTGACGTCATCAAAGTTCGACGCACTTTTTTACTTTAATTGATTGTTTAAAATAGTTATCTTACTAATACTTACGAGTACTTAATATTATAAATGCGAAAGTTTGGATGGAATACATCCAAACTTTCGCATGTATGTATGGATGTTTGTTACTCAATCACGCCCCAACGGCTGAACGGATCTGGCTGAAATTTGGCACAGATATAGATTATAGTCTAGAATAGCACATAGGCTTTTTATCCCGGAAAATTAAAGAGTTCCCGCAGGAACCAAAAAACCTCAAACCACGCAGACGAAGTCGCGGGAATTCGCTAGTTCAACATAAAACTAACAGGGGACGTGGATATTACGACGTTTGGGAGATCCTCTATTTAATTATCACTAAAAAATATATATATTTGAATAGTTGTCAAATACCCAATTGCCAAAATTAAAATATCCCACCGCCGTATTCATTGATGTAGAATTTTAGTATACTCATTCTATTTCAATGACCGTATTACATAAAAACATTTGCTACATCATTTGCCACCACCACCGTTCGATTTTCATACAAATTTCAAACCCCGATTAAACCCCTTTTTGGGTTGAATTTTCTTAATTCTTTTATAACAGGATGCCTACGTGATAATTGTTTGCAATTTCAGCCCGATCCGTTCAGTGGTTTGAGCTGTGCGTTCAGTCAGTCAGTCACTTTTTAGTTTTTTATATTTTGACACTCTTCAACTATTGGCCAAAATCCATTATCGCACCAAGAATAGCATAAATTCGGTCAATCACAAAATTGAGCTACAGCTACCAGTATCCATTCACCAGTGCAGATATAGTCTAGGCAACGGGGCGGTTCGTTGTATGGAGACCCCCGATTAAATCCGATTAGATCCCCCGATTAGATTAAATCCTCAGTCGGTGAAACATGGCAGGGTTGTAGTATGAACCAAGACTAATACAAAAATATCCAAAAACATATCCACGCGGAAGTTAGGTATTTATACTTAAAACTTAATTTTTATGACTGAATATTTCCTCGATTTCTTTTTAAATTAATAGAAAGTATATCAAACGAAATAATCATGCGGAACATCGATATTTAAACCGATTTTATTATCAAACCTAAACTGTGTTTACGCGACAATGTACCTTCCTGCTTTGACAAGTGGGTATAGCATAAAAAACCATCCTTCCTTTCTGATTTTTGATTGGATATTTAACTCATGACACTTTATCATATTGTAAAGTTTCGTCGCCTGAGGAATTATAATTGGGGTCAACTAGCTTTACTGCCTAGACTAAGAGACGATGTAACTAATACGACCACAGAATATGATACGACGTAATTAGATGACGTTTGAATATTAACACCGCGATTTCATTCGCGTGGATTTAGGATTTTTAAAATTTCGAGGTTTTTTAAAATTTGTTTTTTCGCGATGAAATGCATTAGTCCTCCCCCGGCATGCAACGTCTATCTTAATACTAAGTTCCATCAATATCGGTTGAACAGATGGACTGACATTTTTTCTATATCATCATCTATCATCAAGGTTTTAATTTGACTAAGAATAGCCACTAATCAAATTTTATTCCACAGGTTAAAATCGCTGACCAAGCTCAAGCCCTCGCCGACCAAGCAAGAGAAGTACAAGATAAAGCGGCCGAAAACATAAACGAAGGGGTCGCTGAAGCCAATGACATAGGAAAAGAGAAATCCGAAGAAGCTTTCTGGGCGGCAGAGGAGAAGAAATACCAAGAACTTAACGAAGCACAGATAGCTGAAGCAAAAGCCACTGCCGCCGCTGCTGCCGCCGCCGCCGCCGCCACCGCTGACGTTGCCGCTAGCGAAGCCGCAACCGCAAACAATGACGCTGAACCAACTGAAGACCTAGGTATACAGAAAAGCGAAACGATCGGAGATATATTCGAAGAGGACATGGAATTAAAAGCCGAAGAAAAGCCTATGGAAGCTGAAATGAAAGATGAGAAAACGGACGACACCGTTGAAATCAAAGCTGCGGCACCAGAAATGCCTAAAGCTGAAGATTTCGGTGCGTATGTTCAAAAACAAACCGTTGAAATCAAAGCTGCGGCACCAGAGATGCCTAAAGGTGAAGATTTCGCGTATATTCAGAAAGTGATCCAAACACCTTATGCTTTCGGTCCAGGCTTCAACTTCCAGCCATACGTCGCCCCGATATCCTACCAAGCGCCTATCAGATCTTTCCCGATCGCCACAATTCCTCAGTTGTACCAACCAGCTGCGATAGCCGTCAAACACGCTTGGTGATTTGAGAAGATTAAAGAGACTAATAAATTGTAATTAAATTTACGTGTACTTTTCTTATTTGCATCCTTGCGAACATTTTGGTTTTAATCCGCTACACAGTTCTGTCCACAAAACTATATTCGTGACCTTTTTAGTTTATTCTTTCAATATCAAATCCATACTAATATTATGAATGCGAAAGTGTGTCTGTCTGTCTGCTACGCTTTATTGGTCAATCTTTTCATCCGATTTCGACGAAAATTGAGTTTTTAACAACTTAAGGAGGAAGAAAAAAACTAAATTTACGCGACCGAAGTCGCGGGCATCATATAGTTCAGTAATTTTTTGGGAATAAAAAAATTTATTTCCAAACAACCCACTTCCAAAGCCACTCTAAAGTAAAAAATAATTTTGATTTCTACACACTATGTTGAATACGGGCGAGCCTGATGCGTCAACTTTGCTTATCCTTGTTATACCCGCCCAACTTCACCCGCTCCCTAAGATAATACTAAACTTAGGTAATCAATAATCATAATAAGCCCTACGATTGTGTAAGGAAATCGTAATCGTCATCGTTTTTCAAACGGATAATCCGACCTGTTTAAGGAGTTCATAGATGCATGCACGTCAATGATTACGATCTGCTTAGACAATTGGGCTTTTTTTTTGTGGACGTGGGGGAAATCTCCCTGTGATGCCCAATCTCCGGGGGAGGAGATCAGGTTATGTGGGGTTTTTACCCACTTAAACCCCCCCGGTGGCCATCTTCTGCACATTATGAGAAGCTCCGGGAACTCCTAAGAACATGCGCTGGAGCTTCGCTTGTGCAACGCCTGTAGGACTCATCTTTGGGGATATAATCCCCTTATCGACTAGGTACGGCAGCTTGTGCCACGGCAAGCTGTCGTCTTTCCAGGGTTGCACATAGATCAAAGAAGAGCGACTGGAGCCCCCATTCCCGAGGTCCCTTCTCGAGGATTATTGTACTGATGGGCCAGGGCGCTGGTCAGTGCCACCCTGATGCCTCTGACCCTGATGTTCGAGCGGGATTGGTTCGGTCTCGGTCTCGCTCAGCGGCCAATAGCATAGACAATTGGGCGTAAGGTCTCCGCGGTACCAGGGGCCATACTGCCAAAGCCATATCGTTTCACTAGATGGCGCTGTAAACTATTGCATCGCGATAAAAGCAGCTACTGATGTTGAAATACCTGTATAGCTCTATTTTAAATTACCATACAAACTTTCGCTATATTTTAACTTATGCCCGCTGTTTAATCTGCTTATTTTTGGAAAGCCTCAATAGAAAGAGGTTAAATATATACTTATATATATATATATGTCCTCCCGACCGAATTTCGGCCACGGCGGCCTATCTCCAGAGAGATTAGCCATCTGCGCGGGAGATATTATAGTGCACGAGTGTGTGCGCGTACACAGGTGCACTCTCTGTTCCTTTACTCTCATAGCCCGATGAGACGGAAAATCCGACACGACCGGAGAGAGATCAGGACCGACGGCTTCTGCTCTCCGAGGTACCGGTCGACTTCCTAACTCCGGGCTAGTATCACAGAATAGGTTAGAGTACAGCTAGTACTGATAATTTCTAACGGGGCCAATGTAGTGGTGAGTAAATAGGGTTGCAGGTTTGTTTTGTTTTGTACCCATAAGTTATAAAATATGTAGAAAAACAGAAACATAGTGGACAAGGAAACACATTACTCTATAAGAGATCTCTACCAGTGACCCTTGGCAGTGAGAAAGGTTGCATGAAGAATAGGCCGTATAGCACAACACTGCCCTAACTGGACTTTGTGATGCTGTCACTTTATACAAGCTTTTATTTAGTTTCACCTATCCCGGTTCTGTCTGTTATTTGACCTAACTAAATAAAATATACAAGGAATATGAGCGGGAGATTGCCAGTTTCAAAAGAAGAAAGAAATAAAGAAAAACATTTATTGACAGCATTGTTACACATAGACCTTAAGGTCTAAATGTTACCAAGGCGCTTCCAGTACCTGGGCATCAGACTCATGAATGATCAAGTCATAGAAGCAATCAATCAATATTTGCAAGTAGTTTTTAATATTAACAATACATACTTTCTGGGAGGTTGTTATATAGATTGCAAGTCAAGACATTTATATGTCTTTTACTTATTAAATTATCATAAAGGTGCAGATTTCTTCAAGCAAACAATATTGACTCTAAAATATACATCGAGGGAAATGTTAAAATTTTAAATTGTATGAAATATGGTTTACAACATCGGTGCTCTAGAACATTGCCTGATAACGCTTGTCGTGTGTGGCATAATCTGAAAAAGGCTCAGCTCAGCATAAAGCTGAATGCCTTGCAATTAATTACAAGGGCATTCAGCGCTGATTTTCAGCTGGAGCACTACTCCAGTTCACTAAGCAGAGTAGTAACAGTGGGAATGCTGCACAATCATACTTAATATTATAAATGCGAAAGTGTGTTTGTTTGTTGGTTTATTGGTTTTGTCCTTCAATCACGCCGCAACGGAGCAACGGATCGGCGTGATTTTTGCTATGGGTATAGTTGAGGACCTGGAGAGTGACATGAGCTACTTTTTATCCCGGAAAATTAAGGAGTTCCCGCGGGAATCAAAAAAAGCCCACGTCCTTCCCCGGGATACCATCTAACCCTGTACCAAATTTCATCAAAATCGGTTTAACAGATGGGCCGTGAAAGCGTAGCAGACAGACAGGACAGACATACAGACAGACACACTTTCGCATTTATAATATTAGTATGGATATATTTGTTTATTTTTTGATGTTAATGGGGGCGCAGGTTTTATCGCACCCCGGCGTTCAGCATGGCCTATCACTTACCACCAGTTCAGAACGCAGTCAAGGGCAAATTTGTAGTAGAATAAAAAAAGTATCAAAAGCAGTAAAGGACATTAATTATATACGTGACGTACGTCCCTCGAAAAGCCTTGCATTTCCTGAACCATCCCGCGTAAAGGTCATTGACATTTGACTTTTTTTATCGCATTCGAGTAAACGAGTCATCCAGTATGCAGCCTATTCCATTTACTACACAATATAAAAACAGTATGTACTGTGATAAAGTATTCACACATCAGAAGACATCGATTGAGACAAGATGAGACAACTGGTCAGTACATAATTTTCTAATCTTATCTCTTCTTTTCTAAACATCAACATCATTTAAAACCATCCGCGGCTTTCCACTAAGAAATCTCCTTTCAGAATGAGAAGGGTTTGGCCATTGTCCATCAAGCTGACCAAGTGCGGATTGGCAGCTTCACACGCCTTTGAGAACATCATGAAGAACTCCCGGGCGTTCAGGTTGCCTCACGATGTTTTCCTACGCCGTTATATCAAGTGATATTTAATTTAAACAAATTAAATATCACTTGATATAACGGCGTGCACCTCTAACTCAGAAAAGTTAGAGGTGCATGCCCGAGGACCGAACCCCCGACCGCCCGAACAGGAGGTCGAACGTCTACACCTAGGCTAGGACCGCTAACTAATACTTATTTATAATAAACGATTTAGGCTACTTTTTATCCCGAAAAGGGTTTTAAGAGTTTACAAAAAACTTAAATCCACGCGGATGAAGTCGGGATTCATCATGGAGTTTATGACAGACGTAGGCTACTTTTATCCCGAAAAATTGAAGAGACTCCGTGGGGTTTTCATAAAACCTAAATACACGGGGGGAAATCACGAGCATCATCAAGAATTGTGACAAAAGAAGCTCTAGTAAAACTTCATAACTTTCACAAACTATTTATAAATTTTGATCTTAAGTGTGTTTGTTTTAGAGTTTAAATTGTTTTGTTTATTTACAGATACTTACGGCCCTTCTCGCCTGCGTATCGGCAGCGCCCTCTATCCTAGCACCGTACCCGTATGCCCTACCCTTCGCATTTAATGGGAACGCACCCTTATTGACTGCACCGACGATATCGCCTGGCGACATCGAAGCGGCTGCTTTAGATGTTCAGGTAACTTGTGAACCACATATGATTCATATGAGGTAAGTTTTTGTTTTTAATGAGAATCCGCCACCGCTACAGCCTATTAACGTCCCACTGCTGGGCAAAGGCCTCCACTCTCATAGGAGAGAGTGAATTAGAGCTTAGACCCAACACGCTGCTCCAATGTGGGTTGGCGAGCTTTAACTACGATTATCATGTTCGTGATAATAACCGGGACCGACGGCTTAACGTGCTCTCTGAGAAACCCCCGTTTCTCCACAAACACCACCAACTTCCTAGCTCCGGGCTAGTACTGACAATTTCTGGTCAGAAAAACTCAACACTTAATTATGGCCCGACCCGGGACTCAAACACGGGACCTCGTCGGCCGCGGTCGAACATGCTATAACCACTAGACCAACGAGGCAGTTAATCCAAATCAGTTATGGAAGTCTAAATGAGAATGCGCCTTTACTATCTATACCGACCGAGCTGTAGCTTCAGATGCTCAGGTACTTATGAACCACTCGTGCATCATAGAATTGCAAAACAGTTTCCCGTGAACCATGCGTGATTCACAGGAGATTGGTTATATATTGTTCATTACACAAAACGCACCGTTTACCTATGCGCTACCAGTTGCATTGAATATAAATTCATCTTATTGTTCGCATCGACGTTTTCGCCTGGCGACATCGAAGCTGCTGCTAGATTTAATTATTATTAATGTAATTTATATTTTTTTCGATAAGAACTACTGCCGGCTGGCTTTTATTTCTTTAATCATTATTGTAATTATTTTTTCTAAAGATCAACCGCCGAACATCTAGCTGGTTCTTCTTGGTAGGAAAGGCATTCAGGACAAGTGGTAGATTTACTTGACGAATCAAAAACACTTTGAAGTAAAAGTTGATTTACTCAAATTAAAACATTTCAATAAGAATTAGTTTGTGTGAACCATTGATTCATGGCTGCAACAACAGCTGAAATCTTGCAGCAGCAAGTTTTACCACAGTATGTTTTTGTATGGAGCCTGGACTACCTACAGTTCCGCCTTTTTTTTCGAAAGCTGTGCCTGTTGCGCCATTATAAAGTTGAGTTTAACTTTGATAGCTTATGTCTTGGAAACCTGCCGCTTTAGAAGATTTTGTCTCATATGACACTTGCTAGAAGATTTTATCTCATCCATTGCTTGTATTAACGCCACCTATTGATTAATATAGGTATTACGAGTGGCCGCTATTTCGACAAAAAATAAAAATTGCGGGACGGTAGGTAGGCCACAATATTTTGCAGTCTGTTGAAAACTAGACATTTACCTCCACAGGTCAAGCTAGCCGATCAGGCCCGTTACCTCAGTGATGAAGCTAAAGACAAAGCCGAACAAGCTGTTGAAAAACAAAATCAGGACGTCCTCAACGCCAATGACTTCGCCAAAGAAAAAGCCGAAGAAACCTTATGGGCTGCAGAAGAAAAGAAATATCAAGCGCTGAACGAGGCGCAGATCGCCGATGCAAGGCTTGTTGGATTGATTGCAAGCAAAGTTGATTCTTCAGAATCATTCGTCGTCAGCACAGAAGCAAAAGCCGAAACCAAAAGTGAAACTTCTGGAGCTAAACCTGAAGAAAAATTTGAAATCAAGAGTGAAACTACGGAAACTAAACCTGAAGAGCTAACCGAAATCAAAAGTGAAGTGATGGAGTTTACAAGCGAACAAAACACAGAAGTGAAAGCTGCAGAATTGGAAAAACCAGCGGAAGTTATCGCAGCTGAGGCTGTGAAGGAAGACACTGTTGAAATTAAAGCCGTAACCCCAGATACGGCTAAACTTGACAAGGCTTTAACGGCTCTCAAATCGGCTTTAGCACCTGTAGCGCTCGCTCCAGGCTTTAACTACCAGCCTTATCTAGCACCGATATCCTATAGTCAATACCCCGCCTACAGTTCTTACCATTACCAACATTTACCGGCGTTTCCTTACCAACCGGTTAAAAATCTATGGTAATACGTGTTAGGACGAAGGCATAAGCTAATAAAGTGATATAATTTTGTAATACAAAATTGATTTTAATTTTTTTCTTATCTCTAGCGGCTATAGCTCTCGCTCCAGGTTTTAACTACCAGCCTTACGTAGCACCGATAGTTATCCTTTAGTCAATACCCCGCCTACAGTTTTTACCCCTGACATTTACCGGCGTTATCTTACCAACCGGCTTTAGCGGTTAAAAACTAATGGTAAATAAAATGGTAAATGACGAAGAAAGAGGCTAATTAAGTGATAGTTGTAAAAATTAAACACTTAATTTTTGAGTTTAGGATACATTATATTTCGGAAAATCAGTTCAGAGTTTTTTGCCGGTTCTTCTCAGAAGAATCTGCTTTCCAAACCGGCGGTGGTATAGAGTCACGACATAATCATGGCATGCAAGCATGGCACAAGTTGAAATAAATAAATAATTTCATTTCATTATGAAATTTAGTCCTGTGAATTTTTGAAACAAAACGTTATTCCACGTGAACGAAGCTAAGGCTTTTTGATTCTCGTGGGATCTCTTTAATATTCCGGGTTAAAATGTCTCGTATGACATAACATAGATTCTAGGATAACCTATGTGTTCATCCAGGGTCATAAGCTATCTCCATTACAAATTCCAACCAAATTAGTTTAGTCCCTGTATCGTGAACGAGTACAAATACCCAAATATGCAAAACTTACACATTTTTTTATATTAGTTACATAACATCGATTGATACATACCTAAGATATTATATACTAGCTGATGCCCGCGACTCATAGTGCGTGGAATAAGTTTATTTAATTATATTTTTAAGGCTGAAATATAATTTTGAGAAATAAATAAAATAAAATAAAATTTTTGCGGGAACTCTTTAATAATTCGGCATAAAATGTAGCCTACATTTTATGCCGGATGATGTCGCTCTCCATATCCTCAACTGCAGATTTTTTGCATATGTGCAAAAAATCAGGTCGATCTGTTGCTCTGTTGCGACGTGATTGAAGGACAAACCAACAAACAAACACACTTTCGCATTTATAATTTTAGTATGATTGTACCTGCAAGTATTTGTGGTATGCACTGTAGGCGTGGACAGACGCGCGTACGCGCACGTGCCATGGGCATTTGTAATAATTGTAGTTACATTATGTTATCAGATAAACTATCGAGTAGGTTTTGTGGTTAGGCATATTGGACTGCGGACGACGAGGTCATGGGGTTCCTATTCTGGAGTACCTAGCACGTAATATAAGAGCGAAAACACATTAGACAGGCCAAGACAGAATTTCCGCGTGAAACGTCAACGCTATTTGAGAAAAACGTTTCGTCCTGTCACGGCAGTCGGCGCAGCTCCGCAAAAAAGTACGCAAGCAGACTTTTTGTCCGCCAGAAAAAAACTTTTTCCTTAATATTGTGTTCGCTCTAAGTTGCTTCCTAATTGGTAGGAAGGTGAAAACCATTTGAAAATGAAAAACCGTAAAATACCTAGGTTTAATCCTCGTCAAATATATGTGCTATTAATCATTATGAGGTTTTGCCATCGATATATATGTAGGTACTAGATGGGCCCTTTCATAGAAAAACGCAAGGCGTCCGAGTTGCTGAACACGTTCCGCACCTGTCTTTGTTCCCGTCGTAGCGCTGTCACGATCGCTCGTCGTGCAGATAATTTCTTATTATTAAGTTAACATCTAAAGTTTAATTAGTTTGGCACTGTATAATTTTAATTTTAAGGTAAGTGTTTCAATTCACAATTATACATTTCCAAAAAAAACCTTATTTAATCTTCCTATTTAATATTTTTATCCATTACGCAATCATTTAATTTCCGCGGCAAACTGTATGATTTTTTTTTACTAACTGGCCTTACGGCTATGACCTATATTATCTATGTCCGAGTCATACGTTTTCAAGCTTTCATTCAAGATGTTGCAAGCAAGTTCCCGCTTTTCAGACTAGATGGCGTTGATGGCGTTGCTAAAAATACGCCCACATTCTTTGTTTGACAGGGCCCGTCTATGTAAATAGAGGTCGTTGGGTTTTGCAGATAGTTTTAGAGTAAAAAAAAACTACCGATAAGATTAAATAATTAAAATCATTTTTATACACGAGCTTTTCATCTTTTATATTATATTATGCAAGCTGTGGCAAGTGGCAACCTTTAAGTCATATTGTAACATTTGGAATGTCCAAAAATAAATAAATTAAATTAAAATATATATATATATATATTCTTCTTAGCACACCCTTTTAACTGATACATATACTCATATAATGGAGTGTATAAAAAACTAACTAGTCGGCCATCTTTAGGGGTCCGCCATATTGGATTTAAATGACGTCACTTAGATTATCATTCACTGTCATGCAAACTAACCGTGTATGAATTTCAGCTCTATTGGTTGGGGATAACTGTTGTAAGATTTGACCTAAATAAACCCACACACATTGCAAATTAAATGCAAGTTTGTAAATAAATTACGACCGCCATAGTAAATAGCATTAAGTATGACCACGGAACCCTGCAATATGCCTGTTCTGACACGCACTGCACCAATTTGTATTTTTAGTTATATAATTCAATTTTATTAATTGGTTCTGCATACCACAGAGTAATAACGCAGTAGCGAACAAATTGATATTGTAATAGGCTTAATTGCTTGTTAAAGTCTGTAAAATCGTAGAGGCCACGCGTCTAGGCAGTGACAGCTGAGTGATTAAGACGATCGGGTTCTTATTCGGATGGTTGGGAGTTCGATCCTTGGGCGCGCAATTCCAACTTTAAAATATATATCACCCTTATTTTATGATTCTACTACAAGTCAGCCCCTGACTGCGATCTCACCTGACGGTAAGTAATGATGCAGTCTAAGATGGTAGCGGGCTAACCATGTTAGGGGTACGGAAGTTATATTAAACCCATTCCCCTAATCGGTTTCTACACGGCATCGTATCGGAATGCTAAATCGCTTGGCGGTACGTCTTTTCCGGTAGGCTAGTTACCACCCAGGGATAATTCAGAAATTAAAAATTCCCAAATTGATCCACCCTGCCGGGAATCGAACCCGGGACCTCCCACGATAAGACCACATCGCTCACCACTGCCCCTGAGAGGTCGTAAAAATACAAAATCTATACATTCTTAGCATGCCGCATTACAAAACTATATGCCCCGGTCACCTGGTTCTGTCTGTACGTGAACAGAAAATGTCATTACGTGAATCAGATTCAGAGAACGAAAGTTCATTGTTTGGCAAATTTCCTAGTACAGCTGACTTGTTATCTACACTAATATTATAAATGCGAAAGTTTGGATGGATGTATGGATGTTTGTTACTCAATCACGCAAGAACGACTGAACGCATCTGGATGAAATTTGGCACCGAGATAGATTATAGTCAGGAATAACACTTTTTATCCCGGAAAATTGAACAGTTCCCGTTTGATCCACAAAATTTCAATCGACGCTGACGAAGTCACGGGAATCAGCTAGTGTTGCATAAATTAGTATCTTGTTTCTCGATGTCGATATCACGTAAAGCTTAATACTTCGCAAACGAATCCCTTAATCGAAAAATGGTTTTGTCACACTCACAATATTTTTGCATCCCCTATCCAACAACACCCCACACCATGGGAAAGACGGGAAAAAATCATCCCTAATCTATGTGTCTAAGGGGAGGTACCCGAAAAAAATATAGTATTTTAAAATAGTAACCGACTTCAAAACTATACCTGATTTTTGTTGATTGATTCAAAAAGCGCTAGATCATTTTCGATTAAATTTATATATGGGACCATTTCTGAAGTATAATCTACCAAACAAAAAAGAATCACCAAAATTGATTCATAATTGGCGGAATAATCGCGTAACATACCTACATACATACAAAAAAATAAAACATACATTCGAAATGAGAACCTCCTGTTGTGAAATCGCTTAATGATTGTGTCATTCAACCTAAATATTTTAAGTATGTATATATATAGATTTCATTATGTTTTTTTTAAATTGCAGGAATGAATAATTAATTACCTAACGTACCTATGGTAATTAATGAACAAAACAACTTTTATTTTAAGCGAATCATATTCAAAAATAAATAACTTAATATATCCTATCACACGAGGGCATCGTGTTTAATGATAGCAAATAGTGAATATAAAATAATTACCAGCGAGTACGGAATGTACTGCACTGTTTCCATTATACATCCGTCGTCGTTATCCACATCAGGTTCGTCAGGTCCCGGGTTCGATCCCCGGCAAATTTCAGAAATTTCCCTGGTCTGGCCTGGTGGGAGGCTTCGGCCGTGGCTAGTTATCACCTTACCGACAAAGACGTGCCGCCAAGCGATTTAGCATTCCGGTACGATGCCGTGTAGAAACCGATTAGGGGTATGGGTTTCATATAACTGCCATACTCCTGGTTAGTCTGGTACCATCTTAAGACTGCATCATCACGCAACCTGCTGAGATCGCAGTCAAGGTCTAACTTGTAGTGAAATTTAAAAAATCCCTTTAGGCTTTGTCGGTTAGGTTAGCACAGTGAAGCAGATCGGAGATTTGTTGGGTGGACCAATCGGACTCCTCACAGGTGATTCGATATAATTATCACATCCCCTGTCAGGAAGCTTTTATACTAAAGTCTGATTCAATAGAGGCTATTTTTCAACTTCTTTAACGTCTGATCACGTAATCTCATCAACCAATAATGAAGGGAATATTTACCAACTTGTCGGTATTCAATACTCCCATCACTATTGGTCAAGTGGCAGATAAGATGACGTGATCAGATATTAAAGAAGTTGAAAAAATAGGTCATCTCTCTTGGGAGTATTGGAACAGACTTCAAGTTTTTTCATACAAAAGTTTTCAAGTTTCAACAGACCGTCATCATATAACAAAGCAGTCCGTCATAAAAGCCGCAATAAAACAAAGGAAACATGCGCGCAACGCACCGGGTGTAATAAAGGTCGTCCACAACGAAAATTGCTGATGAAATAAACAGAGACCGTTGCGAGGGTGGTGGGCGCGGTTCCTTACAGTGTTGCCTATTTACCACTAATCCTCAAGAAAGTCCAAAGGTCGTTCGTGGGAATGAGCATTCTATTCTATAACAAAATTCATATTTGGTTTGCGCAAATATGACCACGTATCCGAATTTCGTCAAAAGCTCAAGTGGCTCCCTATTCGCCGTCGCCGGGATTTGCATGTACTTTCTCTTCTGTACTGTGTGTTATTTCATTTAAAAACGCCCTCCTACCTCAAGGAGAAATTCAGTTTTCTTGGAGTGCAGTCCGATTTAAGACCATGTCGTACCTTAACACTGAAAACCCCAACTCATAAAACGAAGTTCTTTGAAAATTCCTTCAGTGTTCGAGCTGTTCAGCTATGGAATGCACTTCCACTGACCATACGCCAATCTAAGTCACTGGACATATTCAAAAATGCTGTTAAGAATCATTATCTTGTAAACTAAATACGACAATAAAAATTATTCTATAAGTTAAGTCGAAATATATATATTATAATACATATGTATTAGTATATTTTATAATTAGCTATGCTAAATATAATTTATATTTTGATTATATGTTTATTATTGGTTTATGTATTAGTATGTAGTTATTCGAATGTAAGTATATTATAGAACCACCTGCAGTCTATTTTCCTTTATTTTCTCCTTTTCCTAAGGTTGCCTGGTAGAGATCGCTACCTAAGCGATAAGGCCGCCTTTTGTATCCTACTTCTGTCTGTTAATTTTATTTCCAATTTTTGTTTTTGTTATTTTTACTTGTTGTGGTGGTACAAATAAAGTATATAATAATAATAATAATAATAAAATTCCACAACTTATTAAAAAAGATGCTCCTGAAAAAAGGTTATTATACTGTTGAAGATTATATTAATGATAAAAGCGCATGGATTTGACTCGCTCCAGCAATGCTCAAGACTGCGGTTACTAATGTGTTTTTACATTAAGGTAATTGTAAAGACATACAATTTATCTGCCAAATTCGGTCCCCCATCCATTTACCAACTTAGGCTCAACGTAGCTTAACAACTTAATCTACTGATATTTTTGCTTTCAAAACTATGCCACTCGGCCCTGAGTTTATATACCACCACCACTACCACTACAGCCCATTAACGTCCCACTGCTGGGCACAGGCCTCCACTCTCATAGGAGAGAGGGAATTAGAGCTTAGACCCATCACGCTGCTCCGATCCGGGTTAGCGGGCTTTGGCGACTATTATCATGTTAGTTAGTGATAATAACCGGGACTGACGGCTTAACGTACTCTCCGAGGCACGGGAGTGACACAATGCCAACTTCCTAACTCCGGGCTAGTATTAAGAATTTCTAGACAGAAAAACCCAACACTTAATTAATTGCAGCCAAGCGCTAGCCTATATATTTATTTTTAAAAAAATGTATGGCCCTACCCGGGACTCGAACCTGGGTCCTCGTGCATAGATAAATATAGGCTCTATAATATCAATCATAATATTCTAATGAGCAAATACGCAGACGGCGCCTACTTACCGACCTAACGACAAAGTAACAAAGGTATGCTGTACGAAATGCGATAACAAGGAGGTTACTGCAGTAGGTATTATTTCAAAACTTCTCAAAACGTTTCAGAATAACCTGACGAAGGACGAAGTCGTCCAGTCTGAGGTTTTTTAGACGTCAGAATAGACTACTTCGTCCGCCTGAAATTAGTTTCTTTAATTCGGGATAAAAAGTAAAACACCCATTTTACTTGCAAATATGCACCGGCATACATTAAATAAAAAACATACGCGCCGAATTGAGAACCTCCTCCTCTTTTGGAAGTCCGTTAAAAATCACGTCGATCCGTTGTTCTGTTGCGGCCTGATTGAAAGACAAACCAACAAACAAACACTGTCGCATTTAAAAGTATGATACCAGTTTTATGCCACGTACGTGACATCTTTATTTTAGCGGCGTCAATGTACCTACCTTGACGTCCCTAAAATCAGGATTTTATCTATAATTATTGTATATCTTGTGTTTGCTGTCTTGAAAATTTGGATGGATGGATGTTTGATACTCAATTACGTTGCAACGGCTGAACGGATCTGGGTGAAACTTGGTACAAAAACAGATTATTGTCTGGTATAAAACATAGGCTAGGTTTTTGGGGGAATTCAAAACCTCAATCTACACGGACGAAGGCGCGGGCATCAGCTAGTTTATAATATAAGTATGATAGAGAATAGAGATTGTGCCCAACGGAATAAACCACATAATTTTACTAAATCTAGATCTACACTTAAAAAGTATATAAGGCAAGTACTTTATTTATAACTTTATAAGACCACCTGCATACATGTACACGGTTTCCTACTATACTTGTCATTTGCGGAGGCTTTCGATCGTACTGCTTCCTCATACCGATGTGTGATCGAAAACTGGTAACTAGCGAACTAATTGAACTGCAAGTGTATGATGTATTTAGTTCATTGTTTGTATGGACGCATGTTACACCGTTGCGTAACTGGATAAACGAGTCTTTTCGATTTATTTTTGTTAATGATCGTCAGTTGACTTTCCAATTGGAAATGTCATAAAAAACAAAACCTTCAACACATCTGCTCATAGTCAGAAGACTGATCGCATGATAATGCACAGAAAAAAATGACCGTCAGTACTACGGACAATAAATTTTTGTCGCACTTTTATGTTAATCTAGCGTAAAGAAGACAAGGCAATGGACCAATTCTTAGACATAATCTTGTAGTATAATTTTAGGTTAAAATAATGTAACTCATTAGCTTTACTTACTCATACTCGTATATGCTAGATTATAACCTAAACATGATAAGAGCATAGATTTGACTCACTCCAGCAATGCTAAGGACATCGATTACTTATGTATTCTACAACATATTGATGAAATTGTAAATTATTTTTTCAAAAGAGCAACCACTGAGTTTCTTGCTGGTTCTTCTCGGTAGGAATGTCATTCCGAAAACCGAACCAGTGGTAGATTCACTCGACGATTCAAAAGCACTTGTACAAGTTTATTTGAATAAAAAACATTTGAATTTTGAATTTTTCTATTCAGATAATAAACAAAATACCCGGAAATCCAAGAGTTTCCACGGGATTTTTAATTAAAGACCTTACTTGGTTCTGAAAATTGAAATCCACGCGGACGAAGTCGCGTACAGTACCTAGTATCGTATATTCTGCAGTAAATTTGCACGCTCCAATTTCACAGGAAACCTAACGCTAGGTCGTTTGGCGCGATATACTTGACAAGGTGATGGTGAACTGAACTCGAACTAGTTTCGTACTTTAGTAGTCAAAGAACAGGCGGTTAAACTAACTAAAATATGCAAAAAAGTCTGTGTGTCACCTGTTTAATCCATTTTGTTGTTCAAGCTGCACAGGGCAACGGATCGACGTAGTATTTTTTATTCCTCTACAAGTTAGTCTTTGACTGCGATCACACGGTAAGTGATGATGCAGTCTAAGATGCCAACCTGGTAGGGGTATGGCAGTTATATTAAGCCCATACCCTTAGTCGGTTTCACGGCATCGTACCGGAACGCTCAATCGCGGGGCGGTACGTCTTTGCCGGTAGGGTGGTAACTAGCCACGGCCGAAGCCTCCCACCAGATAAATTCCGAAATTGACACGTTCCCACGTTAAGGCAACAGCGCTCAACTCTGCGTCAGGCAGGTCGAAAAACGTAGTTTTTTTGCATGGATGCCTATAGTTAAAGCTCTACCTAGCCCTAACCTAGTAGTTTAAGGTATAAACCTTAAACCACTAGGTTAGGGCAGCTTTTGTGACCTAGAGTCATAAAAGGCTACTTTTTGTCTTCGAAAATTCACGCGGGTTTTTAGAACATAGATTATTTTTTGGCACTGTAAAACTACGCAAGCGGATGGGACCTGCGCCGAAAAAATCAAACGTGACAAAAAAGCGTTAAACTCTATCTCTCTCACCCTAGTATAGATGCAGAGAGACATAGTACCTGCAGTGCATTTTGAACACTTCCAAGCTGCGTCGCAGGTTTGAATTCCATGCACAAAATTCGCTTGGTATTTATTCACAGACAAAGTCGCGGTCATCAATTATGGTCTGCCAGATGGTCGTGAATTAGGTGTTTCTTTATATTAGTTTTACGTGTGTGTGATATATGATAAATGGTTTAATTATTTCACGTAAGACAACTTGTGAAATGTTACCAACGGTCTACCACCGGTTCGGAAAGCAAACTAAGAAAAACCGACCAGAAACTGCTCAATGCGATGCCAATTTCTTCCAAGCAAATTCGTCACTGAGAACTTCATCAATAGTATTAATGAATTCAGTATTAATGAATAAATAATAATATTAGAAGCCTTGACTTTAAAAAATCGTGTTTTGGAGAAGCGTGTAAGAAATACGTACTTAAAACCACCACCAGCTCTGGAATCATTTCTAACTTTAGGCACGCGTATTGACAAAGCTAAACACTCGGATATCCTAAATGGAACAATATTATGGACTATTACGCAAACGGCCTTTCATCGAAGGTTATAGGCGTTATCCCTATGTTACGTACCAGTGCGTGTGGCGAAATTCGGAACTAACAGAAACCACTCTTTGTTGATCCCAAGGTTCCCGCGGGAACTCCTTAATTTTCCGGGATAAAAAGTAGCCTATATGTGCTAATTCAGACTATAAAAATGCACATGTTTTTGCACATCTGCCCGCACAAAACGTTTTTGCTCGACGTTTCTGATCCGAACCGCTAGGGTGTGGAGCCTCCCAGCGCACGTGTTTCCTGCCACGTATAACTCAGGTACCTTCAAGGCAAGAGTGAATAGACACCTAGGCAAGCGCGCTCCAACCTAGACTTGATCATTGGTTTGCACTAAGCATGATTGTCGTCAAGCGCAAGCCTATCTCACAATAAAAATAACAAATAAAAACAAAACAACGAAAATCTATCTCAGTGCCAAATTTCATGCAGATCCGTTCATTCGTGATTGAGTAACTAACATATATCCATCCACACATCCATCCATCCATCCATCCAACCTTTCGCATTTATAATATGAATATAGATTAGTACAGATTTAACAGTTTTTGGATAATGTCAAAGTTTGTTTTTGGTAACAAAGTTTTTAGCGAATAAAGTTTTTAGCATGACTACGGAACTCTACTTCATGCGTATATTGAACCTGCTTATACATTTGTATTTTTTTTTAATGAATTGTTAAATTTAAATACGTTATTGTAAAGGGTTTTTTTTTCATATCAACCTGTACAGAACATGTACAAATGAGAGTAAACCTATTGATATAGAATAAACGACATTAATTAATACTAATGTGTTACTGATTAATGATTTCATTACATGCTCGCCGTGTAGCTTATGTCTCGCATATGTTCAACAAAACACTAGTCATAATTTATGTACTAACTGATGCCCGCGACTTCGTCCACATTGAATGAGATTTTTTGGTTTCCGCTGAAACGGGAACATTCCGGGATAAAGAAGCCATGTGTTATTTCAGACTATAATCTATCTCTGTGCCAAGTAACGTAACCGATTGTGTAACAAACATCCATCCATACATCCATCCATCCCAACTTTCGCATAATTCATAATATTAGTATAGACTAGCTGATGCCCGCGACTTCGTCCGCGTGGAATAAGTTTTTTAATTACACGGGTACCTACTCCTTATTTTTCCGCGATGAAAAGTAACATATTTCACTCCACCCACTCCAGGTCCTCAACTATACCCATGCTAAAAATCACGTCGATCCGTTGCTCTGTTGCAACGTGATTGAAGGACAAACCAACAAACAAACACACTTTCGCATTTATAATATTTGTATGACAAGCCGAGCCCACTAGACTCCTCTCAGGTGGGATTTTTGCAAATCCGTGAGAGAGTGGAAATTCCAATAATATTTATATTCTAAAAACTTGATAAGTAAAGGACTCGTATACTTTAAATTTTCATCCCCTAGTGAGGATGAATTGCAAAGTTCATCCTCAAAAGGATTAGTCGCCTTTTTGAGGATAAACTTTGCTTAAATTTATAATTAGGTGTAACGCTTCATTTCATTCGCTTGAAACCCCATTGGAGGATGGAATTTTCAATAATTCTGAATAATTAAAAAAAATAAAAAACACGACTGCCAAAAAACGAACTAAAAAGTAAAAAACAAAAATGATATTTTTTTGTGAATCACCGGATATTGAACTATAGTGTTATATATTTTTGGAATCTACTCATCATTTTCTAGATGATAATAATTATATACTCAGTTAATCTTATTTTCGAATATTTTTTTCAACTTTAGTCTTTTACCATGGTCACCCCATCATTTTTTTAAAAATTTTACTAGACTATGTCACCCGAAATAAGCTAGGGATTCTAACGATACCTCATTTATCAAAATCGGTTCAGGCGTATAGAAGTTATGGTGGAATATAAAAACTCACATACATATAGTCACATACATGAACCCTGAAAACAATATACTCCTTTTTTCAGGCAGTCGTATAAAAAGTTAAAAGCCCCAAATAAGATATAACTTGAAAAATTATTTACGGAATTTCATACCGAATTTTATCATCAATTTTTAAACAGTGGCATTTCAAATATTATTTTTGAGTGCGTACCTACCTAATATAATATACTAGCGTAAATTCTAATTGCAGCATTTAGGTTGTACGTTGATATATCAGTCAGTCAGGACAAGTAATTTTATATGTATTGATTACAATAATAAATTATACACGATTATTACGTCCATATTTTATTTATGTTATTAGATTACACGGCATAAGGTATGATCATATATGTTTTAGAGGTTTTGTTGGTTTTTCTTTGAATTATTATGGCTTTAACATTGAAGTACCTACTAACTAGGTCTTTGTTTTATACATATTACTAACGGCTATTACTAATTACTTACCTACAGTATACATTTTTCGAACGTCAATCAAGACTAATATTTTAAATACGAGAGTGTCTGTCTGCCACGCTTTTCCACGAAACTTAGGACCCCTCCCACGTCTTGTCACACAATGTCACACTTCGTCGACACCCCCCCCCCCCCCTAACGTGTGATGTACTTTATGGATGATCCCTAATGGTATCTTAAATAATATGGTACCTTAGTTAATTTAAAATGGTTATTCAACATAAAACTAGCAGGGGACGTGGTAATTACTACTTTTGGGAGATCCTCTATTTAATAATCACCAAATAAATATTTATATGACTAGTAGTTAAATACCCAATTCTCGGAATATAATTATGTTAGGTACGCTAAATTGCTTGGCTGTAGCCAGTAGGGTGGTAACCAGCCGCAACAATTTAGAAATTATCAAATCCCATACTTGTTCCTATCTGGAATCGAACCTGTATTTTTGCTACCTACTTAAATTCTTTATTCAAGCCATTCACATTACTGAATTGCATAATATTAACATACTTCACTATATTGCCTACTACTATATGTTCTTCATTTCCTAACTTTTCTCTTTAAATTATCGCACTGTGTTTCAACCCTGTCCCCACTACCAAAGGTTAACTGGAAGGCTCTAAGTATTAAGTTCGCCTTTGCACATTTATTTTATATATATCTATAAATTCTATATACTATATATTAATATTGTAAATGCGAAAGTTTGGATAGATGGATGTTTGTATCTCAATCACGCCTGAACCGCTGAACGGATCTGGATGAAATGATCTTGGCAGAGAGATGGATTATGGTCTGAAATAACACAGGCTACTTTTTATCCCGGAAAATTCAAGAGTTCCCGCGGGAAACAAAAAACTCACTTCATGCGGACGAAGTCGCAGGCATCACCTAGTGTGCAATAAAGACTGTAAAATCAAACAAACAAGACCACATTGCTCACCACTGTGCCAGGGAGGTCGTCAAATAAGTAATGTAGTTGGTAGCGGTGTGAGAGGCGGCCGGGCGGCACGGTACCTTAAATGTCACGTGGTATTCCGAGACACATTGTTTTTTTTTATTCGGTACCTTAAAGCCTTTCCTGCTCCGCCTAGCCGATCTCTGCTACATTATCATCAGATTAAATAGAGCTAGGAATCTAATAGAAATGGCATGTTTAAATATATAAAAGGATAAGGTGACTGACTGACTGATCTATCTAAGCTCAAACCACTGAACGGATTAAGCTGAAATTTGGCAAACATAATATATCACGTAGGCATCCGTTAAGAAAGGAATTTTGAAAATTCAACCCCTGAAGGGGTGAAATAGGGCTATGATTGAAATTTCAAACCCCTTTTCTTCACCAAATTTCATCAAAATCGTTTGAAAAGGTGAGTTGGACAGACAGTACAGATAGACACTTTCGCATTTATATTAGTACTAGATGATTCCCGCCACTTCGTCCGCGTGGACTAAGATTTTTGATTCCCGCGGGAACTCTTTAATTTTCCGGGATAAAAAGTAGCCTATGTCCTTCCCCGGGATACCATCTACCCCTGTACCAAATTTCATCAAAATCAGGTGAAGAGACAGTTTTTTTTATTCCTGCGGGAACTCTTTAATTTTCCGGGATAAAAAGTAGCCTATGTCCTTCCCCGGGATACCATCTACCCCTGTACCAAATTTCAGCAAAATCGATTGAAAAGATGGGCCGGGAAAGCGTAGCAGACAGACAGACAGACACACAGACAGAAACACTTTCGCATTTATAATATTAGTATGGAGTATGGATGGATTGATACGATTGCAAATACGTGAATTCTGACGGACTATAATATTATATTGCAATTCAACTCTACATTTTTTTTAAAACATTATATGCAATTAAAAACTAAAGGAAACTATTCTACATAATATGACCACATTTGTAGTGTTTTTCGGCAAATATATTTGCCAAAATTCACCACTCTAATATGAATCCATACTAATATTATAAATGCGAAAGTGTGTCTGTGTGTATGTCTGCTACGATTTCACGGCCCAACTATTCAACAGATTTTGATGAAATTTGTTATAGAGGTAGGTTACATCCTGGGGAAGGAAATAGGCTACTTTTTATGTCGAAAATTAAAGAGTTCCTACGGGAATAAAAATATCTTAATCCACGCAGACGAAGTCGCAGACATCATTTAGTTTCTAGTTACCTATATTTACAACACCAAATATAGCTGACGAAAGTATTTCATAAACTTTCGTCAGATTTTTGTCTGAAAAATAAAATTGTTTAATATCTACGTATACAAATCCTTATTAATATTGATATTATAAATGCGAAAGTGTGTCTGTCTGTCTGTCTGCTACGCTTTCACGGCCCATCTATTCAACCGATAATGATTATATTTGGTATAGGGATAGTTTGTGTCTTGGACCTAGAAAGCTAAATCATTGTTTTCTTTTAAAATGTAGATGTTTCTATACCCACGGGAGCGAAGTTGTAAGCGGTCGCTATTCCAGGACCAGGAAGAACAAGAACGTATCTACCAGCAATAGCTTTTTTAATAATATCAAGAGTATTTAGTGGCGTCCAAATAAAAAGATGAATAAGAAAACAAAATTTAAAAATGAATAAGTTACAAAAAAAAGTAAACCAGTTCGAAAAAAAATTAAAAACAACCTTTGGTGAGCCAATTATATTCCTTTTTTAAAAAGCCCTGACACTATCATCCGTCACTCGAAAACCTGAAAACAATATTCCAATATGGATCGCCTCTATACTTTTTTAAATGCCACAAACAAAACCTGTAAGTAGATACTTTATCGTAGCAATGATTACGGGCACTTTCAATGTACACACGACACGTATAAAAGACCTCTGCAGCACCAGGACAGCATTCAGTAGCTCTCGAGTAGTCTGACACAGAAGTTCACGATGAGATTCCTGGTAAGACATCCTTCTTATCAGATAACAATTATAAACAAAAATCATAACGCGGGAAACGCGATCTTGACATAAAAAGGACCTAATTAACAAACGCGGGAAATTCAATCTGGACCTAGTTGTTGTGATAAAAATTAAATGGGATCGTAAAAAAATTAGGCATTTTTTTTTAATGGATTGGAGCTAATGATAACTATGATTATCTTTGTCTAGTCATCGAAAATTAAATTTTTTCAATAAATAATTAGTTAATTTATAAAATTGTGCCAATTAAAGATATTTCCTTTGTTATAATTATTGGGATGGATTGTCAATCAGTGCTTCATAAAAATCCATACATCTTTATATATTTCCAACCGTAAAAACCTATTATGACTAAACTTTCGTTAATTATTTTGCTTTATATCGAAGTTCTAAAGATAACTTGAGATTTCAAGGTAATTTGTCAAAGACTTTACACTATGAGACATTTATTAGTATTATGTGTAATTCTAATTGCATTTACTCAATTATATTAATATATCATAAAGATAACATTATGTCCCGCATACATAAATGCATTGATAAGTTTATCATTTAACAGATTAAATATTAACTATAGATGATTAATGATATATCTGTGAAATATTCATGTTTGCATGGGTAAAGTTGAGGACCTGCCCCCCGATTATGTAAGGAAATCATAAACGTAATAGTCTGTCAAACGTATAATTCGCAAATAATTAGGTCATAGATGCTTGTACGTCAAAACGCATGTATGTACTCCTTAAAAAGATCGAGATATATACGTTATGTGCTGTCAAATGAAAACGATTGGCTTAGACAATTGGACCTCTGGAGTGTCCACATATATATAGCTCCCATGGTATCTCTAAGTTCCACGACGTTTTCACCGCGGTAGATAATAATTAAACGCGAGCTTAGGTATTATTAAGATAAACAAGTTTTTCAATTACTGTACTCAATATATTATTACCAAAAATGTATACTCTATTTACGGTAAAAACAAAACGGTCAAGTGCCGTCATTTCGTAATACCTGAATCATAATATATGTAACAATATCAACCATTTATAAAGACCTCATTATGTATCACTAACTTCATACAAAACTGTTTTGCTAATCAAAAATCTTCTTTATCACGAAGGCAATAAGTTTTAAAAAGTCGTGACTGAGATAGCACAAGAGATCTTTTATAACTGGTTTAGTTTACGCTTACTTACGCGCTTTGCATACTTGCTATTGGTGGTCAAGGTCGGCGTCAAAGAATAAAACGTAGATGCGTCAATTACTCAGAAATTCACAATTTTTGACGTAATCAGGCCCGTGATTTTTTTTCATATTAAGCCCGAAATTTTATAAACTAACTCATGCCGACTTCATCCGCGTGGATTCATTGGTTTTTTGGTTCCTACGGGAACTCTTTAATTTCCCGGGATAAAAAGTAGCCTATGTGTTAGGTATTTCAGACTACAATCTAATCTCTGTACCAAATTCCATCTAGATTCGTTCAGCCGTTCTGGAGTGATTGAATAACATCCATCCATCCAAACTTTCGCATTTATATCTAATATTAATATTTGGATAATTACAAAAAAATACATTTCACAACAATCAACAACAAAGATTATAAAAAAATACAATTAGAAACTCGTTTGAAAAAATAAACATGTCGTTTAAAAACAATAATTAGCCCAAAATTTGTTCAATGGGCTTTATTGGTTGAGCAAATTGTCATAGAATAAAATATAGACGTGTCAATTACACGCCAAATCGAAAATATTACGAACACAATAAAGGCAATTTGAACGTAATAATTTCATAAATAGGTTTGGTAATAGGTGTACGTGTTGATTCACAAAATTGGTCAAAAAACAACTTAAATTGCTTTCAAATAAAATTAATACAAAAATGACGTGTGTTGACAACGCGACTCGATACGACGCAAAGCGGCAGTATCAAACAATAGCTGACCCTTTACGTCTGGTTCTTTTCGGGAGAAAGTCGTACCGCCAAGCGATTTAGCGTTCCGGTACGATGCCGCGTAGAAACCAATTAGGGGTATGGGTTAAATATAACTGCAATGCCCCTAACAGGTTAGCCAGCTACCATCTTAGACTGCATTTTCACTTACCATCAGGTGAGATCGCAGTCAAGGGTTAACTTGTAGTGGATAAAAAAACATGACCCACGTTTTCGCGTAGACAAGTTTGTCATTTTCAATGGAGTCGCATCGCATAGCGTTGTAACGCGTCGTTTTCGTCGCTCGCCTTGGCCACCGGATTGTAAAATTTATTGACGAGTTTACCTGTCGAAATTACTTAAAATTCTTACTGCACCACTAGGGCTGGCAGTTTTCATTAAATAAATATATAAAATAAATACATAAATAAATTTGCTAGATTTTAGGTATACAAAAGAGATGTTACAGATAAAATAGAACTTGGTTTCTAACAGCCAAGAAATGTCATGCAAACATTAATTATTCTTTGATAAATAATGCCAGCAAAGTCGCGGGCAAAAGTCAGTCATATAATGCAACTAATATATATTCAGTATCCGTCGCGAGTTTGAAATGGATATGTGAACGCCAAATGAGGACTATTTCATAAGGTTGTGGCCTAATATAGCTTCTATTCAATATGTATACAAGGTCATATTGACTTACATAAGGGCGAAAACACACTACGGACCAAAATATTATTGACCGGAAAAAAGGTCGCGTGCACACTTACAGACTATCGCGACAAGATAAAACGGTTGTCATACGACGCGACTGTTTGAGTCGGATGTTTTGGTTTGTCCTGTTTGTAGTGTTTGAGCCTTATCATTAGTTTCCAAACAAACAGCAGATTTGAAATGTGTGAGTTTTCGCACGTGTATAACAACCCTGACGCGTATGTTTTTCATAACATACGAATATAGTAATGAATTTCATAAAGATATATAAAACCGACCGTTTATTAAAAACCCGTCATATATCCTGACTTTGTATAGTGGCAATATAATTAGTGCCAATGAAAACTATAGCGTCTTAAACTAGCTGTAAAAATTGCTTTAAATCTTGCTGAAAATTTAAGATGTCAATTTAACAATAAACGATGACATTATTATAGATAATAGAACATAATATAAGCCTTATTATAGACTAGACGATGCCCGCGACTTCTTCCGCGTGGATTAAGTTTTTTTTATAAATTTCCGCGGGAACTCCTTCATTTTTCGGGATAAAAAGTCTTTGTCCTTCCCAGGGATACAAACTATCGATGTACCAAATTTTATCAAAATCGGTTGAACGGATGGCCCGTGTAAGAGTAACAGACAGACAGACACACTTTCGCATTTATAATATTAGTATATATTAGAAGGTCATATTCTGACAACGTCTTATCCACATCGAATGCTGTTGCAATTTTTCTGTTGATTAAGTTCTTAAATAACTCTTTCACAAGGACGAAAGTTCTAAGTTCCATACTGCTATTAAAATAGAAAAAAATCTAAAAGCCCTATACTATTAATAGGTAAATAAGTAATAATCAATCATCGATTACATAACAGTGAGTACATAATTCGATAAATACCTCATTGGTTAATTAAATTTCCAAATACGAACAAAATTGCCTGCTTAAAATTCAATCGATCATATCCCTCTGTCTGAATAAAGCATATATTATTATCAAGTTTTAATCTAAGTCTAATTAAATTGGTAATGATAAGTTAACACTATTAACAAGATGGACTCATGTTTCCTAACCGGGAGCAACTTCCTCATTTATAAGTTTTAACGGAAGAATTATCCAAAGGCGTCCTTAAGAAACCAATAATTGAATTTACTATTAGCTAAGAATTTTGACTCAATAAGCACCCTTAAAGTAGTCCGTTACTTCCTTTTTAGCTCGTTTCCATCCTACAGAGCACCCTTTTAGGCACACTGGTGAACACTGTGGTCCTACAATATATAAGTCCTGGTTTAGATACGATACGATAGATAAGAGGATTTCCTCTTAATTGGCTAAGCTTATAAGAACGAAACTTTCAGTGTAGGTGTAAAACAAACAAATTAAGATTCTGATGAAGTTTTGGTCATTCTGGTCATTTTGCGGTAGGTACAGTATTTCAAAATGATATTCTTGATAACTGCAATTCTCGCATGTCTCAATGAAATTTTTCAAATCGCATGGATAGCGAGCACAAATAATTAACCCCAGAATAAACAATAAACCAAATGTCAGACACTAACGAAATTTTCTTTTTCCTCAAACAGATCGCTTTCGTTGCCATCCTCGGCTATGCTTCGGCTAGCGCCATCCTCGGCCTGAACCCTGGTGATGTCCAGGCGGCCGTCATCAACGCGAATGTCGCGGCGACCGACACCGCCCGCGCCATCGGAGAGGGCCAGGTCCGCGCCGCCGAAGCCGCCATCCAATACAACACTGAGGCTGTCCGCCAGGTACATATGTCCTGATATCAAACCATCAGTAGGCCCCTACTGAGCTCGGGTGTTGTCCCAGAATGAGAAGGATTTCGAAGTGAAACTTCTTTAGTATCGTTGTGATTTGAAAATTCGATGAAACCAAAAAGATACAAACATAAAGATACAAACAAAAGGATTTAGCCTGCGAGAGATTGAGATAGAATACAAGTTATATTTATCTCATTCTCTCGTAGGCTACTTTTCTGAAGTATCACTTCTGCCGTGTTTGAAATGCACACACATACACTTTTTATTTTAAATTACGAGATAGGCTTGCGTTTGACGGCAATCATGCTCAAATCAAATCAATGATGAGGTCTAGGTCGGAGCGCGCTTGCCTAGAAGATGCCTATTCGCTCTTGCCTTGAAGGTACTTAAGTTATATGTGACTCATCAACATTCAAATCCTTGGACCCAGAAAGCTGATATTTTGCTCAGAGGTTCCGTTTAAAATGAAGACAAGGAAAAATGCTGGATTTTCTGAAATTCTCACTTGATATAGCTTATATCTTATAAATATATTGTTTGTTCATCCAGGTCGCTGAAACCAACCGCAACATCAACGAGAACGCTTACTGGGGCAACGTTGCCGCCACCCAGAACCTTGTAGCTGCTGCCCAATCCCAAGCTGCTGGTATCGACGGAAACCTGGCAGGAGCCCGCGCCGCTTTGGTTGGTGCTCCCCTTGGCTATGCCGGCGCTCAGCTCGCCTATGCCGGCGCTCCCCTCGCCTACGCCGGAGCTCCCCTCGCTTACGCCGGTGCCCCCCTCGGATTAGCCGCCCACGGTGCCTACCCCTACGGAATCCGTGCTTGGTAAACCGTTAACCAACCCGCTAACTGCTAACTAGTCGATCTATTTAGTGCTGCTAAAAATTCTACGTCAATAAATAGCTCGTCTATTTGGTGATGTCAAAAATTAACATTGTTAAATACAACTACTAATTATTTAGTAATGTTAATTTAGAGTGATACCTCAACCGATTTATAATCCGTCGAGGTATCCCTCGTACGACTGTTACTGATAAAGGTACAAACTTTGTTGGTAAGAGTCGAAACCTCAACACCAAGGATAACCGAATTTTGCTCAACGGATACATTATACAAAGGTCTCATTCAGTAACTCTCTTTGTAAGTAAGTGAATCTCATGCCATCACTGCCAAAGTGCTGTAAATAAACACAACATTTTTTTTACAAATTTCGGTTGTAAATATCATTTTGTTTTCCACTTTTTGTACGCACACCACCCGTCACCCATTTTTGTAAATAAAATGTTTGTAGTAACGAAATAAACTTTGTTTTCATTATTTACCACACCTTAATTTAATACATAAGAGCAACTGCTGAGTTTCTTGCCGACTCTTCTCGGCAGAAACTCCTTTCCGAACCGGTGGTAGAGTCAAAACATGACGTAACATAAGAGACACCTGTAGACACATGCTTTAAATAAATGAATTTAAATTGAAATATGCTAGACTTTGACCCAAAGTCATTGAACCCAGTAGAAATATATCCATATTAATATAATAAGTGAAAATGTCTCAGTCTGTCTGTCTATCTGCTACGCTTTCACGGCCCATGTTTTCAGAGTTCCCGCGGGCATCAAAGCCTTAATTCACGCGGACGAAGTCTATTACATATATAAACAATTTATAAAATAGTTTCAATTTCGTTTTGCAGAAAGATAAGAACGATTAAGATTACTTTAATATTCAAGAGAAGTTCCATTTTATGAATTACTAACTGATGCCCGCGACTTCATCCGCGAGGATCGAGATTATTTGGTTCCAGCGGGAACTCTTCAATTTTCGGGGATAAAAAGTAGCATGCACATAACACACCTAAACTCCACAATTAATTAGAATTCGGTTGAATTCTAATTAATTCAGTTTAAAAATCATTTCGTATCAAACAAAAAGTAATTTAAACAACCAAGCATTTAACGTTTTTCTGTTTCCAATTAAAAAAAACAGACTTTAATTATTCTCTGCGAAAGCTAGAAACAAAAATCTTAAAATTTCATTTATTTAGTTTCTAATTCAAAGTTGTATTCAAACGTCAAACGTATATTGGCAAAAATAAAAAGCATATTTTTTTCGCAAAGGAAAAAATTGAAATGAATTTACTAATAGCTGGTAAGTCGATTCTATCTTTACTAATATTATAAATGCGAAAGTTTGGATGGACGGATGGGTGTTTGTTACTCAATCATGCCAGAACGGCTGAGCGGATCTGGATGAAATTTGGCATTAAGAGCGATTATTTATACATAGTATGGATTAACACTAAGGCTACTTTTTATACCGGGAAATTAAAGAGTTCAAGTACGCGGGAACCAAAAATCCTAAATCCCCGCGGACGAAGTCGCGGGCATCAGCATCATCAGTCATTTCATCATCTTACTAATATTATAAATGCGAAAGTTTGGATGTATGGATGTCGGTATGGATGTATGGATGTATGGATGGATGTTTGTTACTCAATCACGCCCCAACAGCTGAACGGATCTGGATGAAATTTGGGACAGAGATAGATTATAGTCTGGAATAACACATAGGCTACTTTTTATCCCGGAAAATTAAAGAGTTCCCGCGGGAACCACAAAACCTCGATACACGCGTACGAAGTCGCGGGCATCAGCTAGTAATATTATAAATGCGAAAGTGTGTTTGTTTGATGTTTTATTGCTTTGTCCTTCAATCACGCCGCAACGGAGCAACGGATCGACGTGATTTTTGGCATGAGTATAGTTGAGGACCTGGAGAGTGACATAGGCTACTTTTTATCCCGGAAAATTCCCGGGGGAATTTAAAAAACTTAAACCACACGGACGAAGTCGCGGCGCATCAGCTAGTAAGTCTATAAAAAAAATTGTCTGGAAAGAATTACGTTGATACGTACAACTGAATCCAGAGAATCTGAGAAATAGCAGCCAGGTTCTATGACGTAGACCCGTACTGAGAAAGGATTTTCATGTTTATTTTTCCAGTTGTTTTAAGTTTCTGAAATCTAATTTTCAGAAATGGTTGACTAGAAACCAATAAACCGTTCCACTATCCACCTCCTGGTTCCATCATCAGATAAGCTTAATGGGACGAAGTTATTGTATTGTCGTATTGTTTACATACACAGTTATATGTCGTTAGTTAGTTACAGGTGAAACTAATAAGAGCGTATTAAAAAATATTCCATGCAGGACATAAAGTTGTCTGTTATGATACGTCTTGGATGACTCTACCACCGGTTCTTAATTTCAAATCTATAAATACAGTTTATATTATTATAATATACATTTCAGTATTTTTAATCAATTTGGTACAACACACCTGGCAAGCAACATTGAAATCCAAACAATGTATGGAAGACAAACATGGGAATGAGATCTGTGAAGATACTATTAATCGGGATTCTATGAAACCAAATGATGAACTTACGGTTCATGACGTTATAAAGACAAATGATGGCCTAAAAGACAAACTAGATGACACTCGAAGGCAAAAAGGGGAAAATAGAAAAGTACTGCTTCTTGTATCACAGAATGTATACAATAAAATGATCACAAAAGCATTAGACAAATATGATAAGGATAAAAGCGGCTTAAAACCAAAATTATTTCCCCTAGCAGCATTTGGGGCAGCAGTATTATGGGAAGTAGTAAAAGCAGTGGCAGTGACTATTCTTGTTGATCAAGTTAGTAAACAAGTTCCTAATCAAGTTATTAGTCAAGTTAATCAGATCCTTCCTCAACGTAGGGATGTAAAAATGTAATCTGTGCTGTTTGATTGTTGTTAACTTGCCACTTCTTTAATAAAGTTAATTGGGTTGCCGAAAAAAATGTTTTTTTTTGTTATAAATCGAAATATCTTATATATGTTGCATAGCAAAACTATTTTTAGTTTTTTTTCGGTATAATTTACAAGTTATATCACATTGAAAATATTTTTTTGAATTCAGTACCGAAAACACCCGAGTGCGTGTGATATCACAATGTTAATTTCTATTCATTGTGGCACACAGCTGATGCAGGCTTGACACTGTACTATCGTGAAATTGCTTTAACATTATGACGTCATAAACATGGCAACCGATCGTGGAGCGTTCGTAGTCACGTGGTTATTTTTAAAACTTTATGAATTTTTAGTTCTTTATTATTAACTAGCTTCTGCCCGCGGCTTCGCCCGCGTGGCCTACAAGAACCAAATGTCATTTTTTTCAGAAACAAACATCATAAGCGTTCTCACTCCCTCTCAATTGAATATACAAACTGACAATATCTCAAACAAAGCAATAAGCACGAAGTTGTAAGTTCTATAACTAAACTAATCTCTGGAATGAGAGTAGTACGGTTTTAACAGAACTCAAAGCGTGTGTGATGAGATCTAAATAATTTCCTAATTACAAAACAAACCAGAAGTGGATAATAATTAACATTGTTTACAACGAAATACTATCCGCACCTAACCTACCGCAGTATTTCTTTGTAAACAATATTTTTTGTTTTTCCTTCAGGTGCTAGAATCACCAGACTGCTCCGTGAGCTTACTCTGGAGCAGGCCACGTATAACTGACCGTGTGAAAAGCAGTTCTCCCTTAGGTCTACCCCTGCTAAATTAAGAGTTTGGCCTTGAGACTTATTGATGGTCATGGCAAAGCAGACTTTGAGGGGAAACTGCACTCTTTTGAACTCGAAGGGGTAGTTCGATGGTGTAAGAGGAATCCTCGGAATAAACACAGACTCCCCTTGGGAACAACCGGTCAGTATAGTTGCCTCGATCACATTTCGTTGCAATGTTTTCACTCGCAATCTGGTGCCATTGCATAATTTTGGTGGGTTTAAATTACGCAGCAACATAACTGGGGCACCAACTCTCAATTTTAATATGTGAGTTGGGAGACCAGGAGGCTTCAATGTGTTAAGAAATTCAACCGGGTAATGTATGGCTTCATCGTTGTTAATCACTGAGTCCACTGATTTATAATGATGTTCAACTCCTTCGAACGATTTCAAAATAATTTCATTGATAATTATTAATCATTAATCATTTTTTACTTAACAGTGGCTATGGAAGTCGGTTTTTTGGAAAGAATTTTTATTTTTAATTCACCAAAGCTTTGTAGAGGAGCGAGTGCGAGTGGGAGCGCTGAGATGCGTACTTGACATCTTTACCATCAGAAGAGAAGCTAATCGACATTCCAGCTTTTACCAGCAAAAATGTCATAATACAAACTTTCAACCCCTATTTTACCCTTTGGGAGGTGAAATTTCGAGAAACCCTTTCTTAGTGCAAACCTACTCTTCACAAAAAACACACCCTCCAAATTTCATGTCTATAAGACCAGCGGTTTAGGCTGTGCGTTGATATATAAGTCAGGACTTCATCCGCGTGGTTTAAGCTTTTTTCCCCACAGGCACTCCTTGATTTTCCGGTATAAAAAGTAGCCTTTATCACTCTTCAGGTCCTTAACTATACCCATGCAAAAAATCTCGTTGATCCGTTGCTGCGTGATTGAAGGACAAACTCTCTATTTAACGTCCTTGGGGATCAAATTTTCAAAAATGGTGAAAAATATACTTCTTCATATTTAACCGAATGCTCAAATACCAACTTCCATGGCTTTGACTTGAAAAATGAATGACTTTCATACCAACTTTCAACCCCTACTTTACCTCTTTGGGGGTGGAATTTTAAAAGCTGTGACACACGTACTTATTTTTTTTACCGATAGCCGAAATTCCAAGTTTCGTTGATATAAATTGAAAAAATCTTGAGAAATGGAGGACTTTCATGCAATTTTTCATCCCCTATTTCACGCCTTTGGGGGTCGAATTTTCAAATTGGTGGAACACGTACTTCTTCATATTTAACCAAAAGCCCAAATGCTAAGTTTCATGGCTATAACTTGAGAAATGAAGGACCCTTTGGGGGTGGAATTTTGAAAAACTGTTGGTCTGTTGGTCACATACGTACTTCTTTATTTTTTAACGAAAGCTAAAATACTCAGTTTTGTTGATATTACTTGAGAAATATCTTGAGAAATGATGGGCTTTTACACAAACTTTCATCCCCCAGTTCACCCTTTGGGGGTCGAATTTTCAAAAATGGTGAAACACGTACCTCTTCATATCTAACTGAAAGCCCAAATGCTAAGTTTAATGACTATAACTTGAAAAATGAAGGTCTTTCATACAAACTTTCAACCCCTATTACACCCCTTCGGGGGTGGAATTTTGAAAGCTGTGACACAGATACTTCTTTTTCTTCGTTAATATGAAAATACCAAGTTTCATGGCTATAACTTGAGAAATGTAGGACTCTCATATTAACTTTCAACGCTTATTTTACCCCTTTGGGGGTGGAATTTTGAAAAACTGTTGGTCTGTTGGTCACATACGTACTTCTCTATTTTTTAACGAAAGCTAAAATACTCAGTTTTGTTGATATTACTTGAGAAATATCTTGAGAAATTATGGGCTTTTACACAAACTTTCATCCCCCAGTTCACCCCTTTGGGGGTCGAATTTTCAAAAATGGTGAAACACGTACCTCTTCATATGTAACTGAAAGCCCAAATGCTAAGTTTAATGACTATAACTTGAAAAATGAAGGTCTTTCATACTAACTTTCAACCCCTATTACACCACTTCGGGGGTGGAATTTTAAAAGCTGTGACACAGATACTTCTTTTTCTTCGTTAATATGACTTGAAAAATATCTTAAGAAATGAAGGACTTTCATACAAACTTTCACCCCCTGTTTCACCCCTTTAGGGGTGGAATTTTTAAAAACTGTGAAACACGTATTTCTTTATTTTAAACCGTTAGCTTAAATACCAAGTTTCATGGATATAACTTGAAAGATGACGGACTTTCATACAAACTTTCACCCCCTATTTCACCCCCTTAGGGGTGCAATATTGAAAAATTGTAAATCACTTATTTCTGCATATCTAACTGAAAGCCCAAATGATAAGTTTCATGGCTATAACTTGAGAAATGAAGGACTTTCATACAAACTTTCAACCCCTATTTTACCCCTTTGGGGGTGAAATTTTGAAAAACTGTGACACACGTACTTCTTTATTTATTACCTAAAGCCAAAATACCAAGTTTCATGGATATAACTTGAGAAATGACGGAGTTTCATACAAACTTTCACCCCCTATTTCACCCCCTTAGGGGTGGAATTTTGAAAAATCCTTTCTTAGTGTGCGCGTACGTCATAAAAGTAACCTACTGTCAAAATTTCAAGTTTTTAGGCCCAGTGGTTTAGGCTGTGCGTTGATATATAAGTCAGTCAGTCAGGACTTTGGATTTAAAAAAAAATAAAGAGTTATCGATTATTTATACAATTTGTGTTAAAGTTTTAAAATATATTAAAAAATCGATAATTTGTTTAAATTCAATAACCAATTGTCCACTTACACGTCTTGTTTTTAAATTGCATTTCTTTTACAATACGTCTTAGAGACATAACACATTATTAATATTACAATCCCATCATTAGATTTTGTCGATTGTCGAAATTGAAAAATTTGATTTTGCGATTTTTAACTCTAGGTTGCCTTTGTTGAAAAATAAATTGTGTAAAATAATTAAGATAAAATGACGTTCACTTTACACTACCAGGTATCATCATATTATCATATCATAGATACTAATATAATAAATCTGAAAGTGTGTTTGTTTGTTAGTTTGTCTTTCAATCACGCAGCAACGGAACAACGGATCGACGTGATTTTTGGCATGGGTATAGTTGAGGACCTGGAGAGTGACATAGGCTACTTTTTATCCCGGAAAATTAAGGAGTTCCCGTGGGAATAAAAAAATTAAACCACTCGGACGAAGTCGCGGGCATCAGCTAGTTTTAATAATTGTAAGATAGGGATGTAAAAATGTAATCTGTGCTGTTTGATTGTTGTTAACTTGCCACTTCTTTAATAAAGTTAATTGGGTTGCCGAAAAAAATGTTTTTTTTGTTATAAATCGAAATATCTTATATATGTTGCATAGCAAAACTATTTTTAGTTTTTTTTCGGTATAATTTACAAGTTATATCACATTGAAAATATTTTTTTGAATTCAGTACCGAAAACACCCGAGTGCGTGTGATATCACAATGTTAATTTCTATTCATTGTGGCACACAGCTGATGCAGGCTTGACACTGTACTATCGTGAAATTGCTTTAACATTATGACGTCATAAACATGGCAACCGATCGTGGAGCGTTCGTAGTCACGTGGTTATTTTTAAAACTTTATGAATTTTTAGTTCTTTATTATTAATTTAAAAAAAAATAAAGAGTTATCGATTATTTATACAATTTGTGTTAAAGTTTTAAAATATATTAAAAAATCGATAATTTGTTTAAATTCAATAACCAATTGTCCACTTACACGTCTTGTTTTTAAATTGCATTTCTTTTACAATACGTCTTAGAGACATAACACATTATTAATATTACAATCCCATCATTAGATTTTGTCGATTGTCGAAATTGAAAAATTTGATTTTGCGATTTTTAACTCTAGGTTGCCTTTGTTGAAAAATAAATTGTGTAAAATAATTAAGATAAAATGACGTTCACTTTACACTACCAGGTATCATCATATTATCATATCATAGATACTAATATAATAAATCTGAAAGTGTGTTTGTTTGTTAGTTTGTCTTTCAATCACGCAGCAACGGAACAACGGATCGACGTGATTTTTGGCATGGGTATAGTTGAGGACCTGGAGAGTGACATAGGCTACTTTTTATCCCGGAAAATTAAGGAGTTCCCGTGGGAATAAAAAAATTAAACCACTCGGACGAAGTCGCGGGCATCAGCTAGTTTTAATAATTGTAAGATAATTTGTGGTTTTACTTTCTTTTACGCCTCTCTCTCTCTCTCTCGCTGCGTCGCATCGTGTTCCTCATTGTTGAGAGTCGTGACCCCATTCCATTAATCACATAATGGCAGGGGTTTTCTTGGGATAATAATGCGGTGTGTTCCCAGATCCCTCTGCATACGACTCGACTAGGAGTACTATTTCAACTTTTAGGTTACTAACGATTACTATCAAACGGAAACACGCAACCGGGGACCGACGGCTTAACGTGCTCTCCGAGGCACGGAGGAAACGAAAAGGCCTAATTCGGACTTCGAGTTGCCGACTTGGGTCAACGTTGCTTAACAATCGCAAAAACTAGGCCACTCTTTCCTCCCTTGCACGCCTAGAGAACCTCATTCACGTGGTGCGACCGGAGTTCATTCATGCTTTTTGCCGTGCAGTGTGCTTACTCCGACTTCCAAATAGGGAGGCGGTTCTCAATTCGGCGCGTATTTTTTTAATGTGTGTTTCCGCATATCTCCGTGGTTTCTAAGCCGATTTGAAAAATTTTTTTTCAGTCGTTAGAGGAAGCTCTCGAGGTGGTCCCATAAAAAATTCTGACCCCAAATCCTCAACCCTGACACTAAAAAGTTAAAGATAAAAATTCTTTCCAAAAAAACCGACTTACAACGCCACTGTAAAGTAAAAAATAATTTTGATTTCTACCCACTATGTTGAAGTCGGGCCGGTATAACAAGGATAAGCAAAGTTGACGCATCATTGCAAATTCGATTCACGTATTGAGCGTTCGATCACATTAGCGTCAAAGTAAAATGAATATATTATATAGGGGGATGATAGTTTTGGTAGATTTTACTCTTTTTACTTATTTTCAAATACAATACTTTTTCTTTACAAAGCTATGTACTAGTATGTAGTAAGAACTATTTTGTGGTGGATTGAGATTTTTTGGTTCCCGCGGGAATCAATAAACTAACAAACGAACGCACTTGCGCATTTATAATATTAGTATGATTTCATACATTTATCACGCATAAACAGCCATAGTCATTTATATTCAATCAATTAAAGAAAACATTAGATGTAAAGTTAAAATAAATTGAACAATCAAGCATTTAACATATTTCTGTGTTCAATTATAAAAACAGAATTTAATTATTCTTTTTAAAATGTAGAAAAAAAATTAGTTATAAATCTCATTTATTTACTTTTTATTGTACCTAATTCAAAGTATATACGTCCATTTGGCTCAACATCGGTTTCATTTATTTTTTCCTAATAAAAAAAATTGAAATGAATTTACTAATAACCGGTAAGTTTATTCTGAGACCAAAATCCGTATCAAATCAAATCAAATGTTTTTTATCCAAGTAGACTTTTAACAAGTGCTTTTGAATAGTCGAGTGAATCTACCACGGTAGGGATATTAGGAATGGTTCGGAATGCCATTCCTAATATCCCTACTAATATTATAAATTAGAGATTATACAACAGTTTCGAATATTGGATCTAGCCGGCGTTACTTTGCGGAAGTCCATGATATAATGAAAGAACTGGAACTTTAATTTGCTATAATCCGCCACAGTACGTAAATCCACGTTAAGAGGAATTCTCCCGGCGATTTCTCCATACAAAAACATTTGTCTGTTTCCTCCGTGGATAATTACAATATTGAAAATATTCTTGCACCATAAAATTTACATGTATCCGTGCCATGCCCCTATGTTTTCCTTTTTTCGATAAATTAATAATTTTAAGAACATAGAACCTTCACAACCTGCAAAAAATGGCCCAGTATTCGTTCCATCATCAGACATCCCGCAAATAAATTTGACGGATATAATAAAAAAAAGAAAAACATACCGACATAGCCTGAGTCCTTGTTAAATTATTCGTAAAAAAAGAATTAAAATCGGTTCAGTTTTGAAGGTGGAAACAGAAAAATACGAGAGTGAGAATTCTACTGTTTTTCATAGGTATAATCGGTCCAAGCTGCAGTTGTCCCTATCGGGTTTTATTGGCCTCTATTCGGGGAGGTTAAATACGTATACACACACACATATGTACATAGTTAGTGAGTTCAAGCGTAGTCGATATAATTATAGTATCGATAATCTAGTGTTGTTTATCGACATCGATATTTAACTTTTTACTTATTCTGTGAGTATATAGTCCATACCCAATAATTGCCAGTCGGCAGTGGGCAGCACATGTCAGGTTTTTTTTATCCACTACAAGTTAGCTCTTGACTGCGATCTCACCTGATGGTAGGTGATAATGCAGTCTAAGATGATAGCGGGCTAACCTGTTAGGGGCATGGCAGTTATATTAACACTGCGATATCTCCGCACTGCCGGCCGCCCCCCCTATTTCTATTGCGCGTTAATTTATTTCTTGACTGCCTCGTTGGTCTAGTGGTTAGCATATTCGACTGCGGCCGACGAAGGTTCGATTCCCGGGTCGGGCCATAACAAGTATTGGGTTTTTCTGACAAGAAATTCTCAGTACTAGCCCGGAGTAAGGAAGATGGCGGTGTTTTACCCCCGTGCCTCCAAGAGCATGTAAAGCCATCGGTCCTGCGCCTGATCTCTCTCCGGTCCTGTCGGATTTTCCGTCCCATCGGGCTATGAGAGTAAAGGAACAGAGAGTGCTCCAGTGTATGCGCCCACACTTGTGCACTATAATATCTCCTGCGCAGATGGCTCTTTGGAGATAGGCTGCCGTGGCCGAAATTCGGTTGAGAGGACATTATAGCAATCCTGAATGCTGTGGTCATATTGTGGGAGGTTCCGGGTACGATTCCCAACATGGTCCAAATGGGAATTTATCATCTTTAAATTTTCTGTGCTCTGATCTGGTAGGAGGGTTCAGCCGTGGCTAGTAACCACCCTACCGACAAAGACGTACCTCCAAGCGATTTAGCGTTACGGTAGATGCGTGTAGATACGTCATGCCGTGTAGAAACCGTTAGGGGTATACATAGTTTAATATAACTAACCCTAACAAGTTAGCCTGCTACCATCTTAGACTGTATCATCGTTCTCTATAATGGCTCTGATAGTTCCTTAGTTAAGATGATTGTGAAATGGAGATAGTGAAAAAAAAAATCCCGGCTGAGTTTGTTGTGGGCTCTTCTCAGACAGGGCGCGTTTGGACTTTGGAACCCTCGTAACTTTAGTTTAAGATGTCGTACTGATTATCACCATTATATTATGTTATATGTTATAAATAACCGGATGTCAATAAGTGTAGTTTATATTGAATAAACGTTTTTTGACTTTGACTTTGTCTAACATCAGGTAAGGTCGCAGTCAAGAGCTAACTTATAGTAGAATAAAAAAAAAACATATAAAAATAGTTCCCAACTGAGTATATGACCTCCCTGGCGCAGTGGTGTGAGGTGTGCTGTCATGTAAGCGCAAGGTCACGGGTTCAATTCCCGGCAGGGTCAATTTGGAAGTTTATATATCTGAATTTTCTCAGTTCTGGTCTTGTGGCAGGCTTCGACCGTGACTAGTTACCACCCTAACGGCAAAGACGTACTGCGGAACGATTAGACGTTCCGGTAGCAACTAACCGATGAAGGCTACTTAGGGCTTTAATGTAACTAACTGCTTTATGCCTGACAGGTTAGTCCGATACCATCTTAGACTGCATCATCACTTACCGTCAGCTAAGATCGCACTCTAAAGCTAGGTAACTGTTAGTGCATTAAAAACATTAAAAAAGGAATCAAAAACAGAGAAATAAGTCCAGGGTCAGATTTATTAGAAAGCAAAAAATATACGAAACACAAAACACATATAGGTATATCATTTTGCCGACTGCGAGTAGCTCAAACACATATTTTAATTTTATTTAGGAACTCGTTCGAGCGAGCGGCGTGCGTACGCATACATGCGCATTTAATAAGCGTTCGGTCTTCTCCGGGAGCAGCGCGACGGCAATATACCTACCAGAATACCTACTCTCAACTTTGCCCGTTCATTCGCATTGCTCTTAAGCCGTCGGTCCCGGTTATTATCACTAACATGATAGGCAATAGTCGTTAAAGCCCGCCAAACCGCATTGGAGCAGCGTTGGTCTAAGCTCTAATGGAGAAGTTTCATGATGTTGTGAATATCATATTTAACACAACGGAAGTAAAATATAGATTAAAACTAATAAAGTGTTTTTTTTTTTACAATCCATCAATAAATGACTGAGAAATGACGATTTTAATGTTTAATTTCTCGAGTGAGTTTTAATACGTAGTCGTACTTCAAAATTATCTTCACACACAAATTAAGTGCTTTCAATTTAATTAAGTCACGTTAGTTCCATTTATTTCTTTTATTTGGCTTTATAAAGTCTGTTGATAGGGAATTATGACGTCACGTCTCCCGTCTTGCAAGCGCAACTTTAAAGTTCCATAACTTTTTCATTTGTTGAGATATTTTAATGATTCTTTCATATTTGTTTTATTTTGTCTTAATTTTCATATTAAATTTTTAAAAAAAAGGTAAATTTCTCCATTCGCTCTCTCCTATGAGAGTGGAGGCCTGTGCCCAGCAGTGGTGATGGTGGTGGATGGCTTTAAGCGTTGGCAGTATGGCTTCTATGTACTACGCGTGTTACGCAAATAAATATTATTATTCTTTAAAAAAACGTCTTGTATTGACTCTACCACCGGTTCTTACTTTCAAATCTAAATATACCATCTACGAGTATATACATATATGTAGGTACTAGATGGGCCCTTTCATAAAACAAAATTGGGCGTCCGACCTGTAGAGCACGCTCCACACCTGTATAAGCTTGTCTTTGTCCCCGCCATAGCGCTGTCCCGCTTTTCAGACTAGATGGCGTTAGTAAAATAAGTCCACATTCTTTGTTTGACAGGGCCCGTCTATGTAAATTGAGGTCGTTGAAATATACCTACAGTTTGTATTATACTTTTCAGTCTGTTTAATCAATTTGGTACAACACATATCCACATATTGCATAAAAGGCAAACATGGAAAGCAAATATGTGATGATTCGCAGTAAGTTATAATATTTTTATGGATTGTGTTTTTTGACTTGTGACATGCCCCTAGCAGGTTAGCCCGCTACCATCTTAGACTGCAGCATCAGGTGAGATCTCAGTCAAGGGCTAACTTGTACTGTATTTCTATTGACTTGTTTTATACTTTTGTTTTTCCTATAAATATAAACTTTATAATTATAATATTATAATAGTTTGCATTGGAATCATAACAATCGAAATGACGAACTTCCGCTTCATGACGACATGAACAAAAATAATGGGCCGAAAGACATACTAGATGGCACTCGAAGGCAAAAAGAGGAAAACGGAAAAGTACTGGTTCTTGTATCACAGAATATATACAATAAAATGGCTAAAAAGGCATTCGATAAATATGTTAATGATAAATCCGACGGAAAACCAAAACTGTTTATACCTCTGGAAGCATTATACGGAGCAAAGGTATTATATAATACTATACAAAAGAAATATATAAATAATTTATAATTTCTAAATTATAACAAAATTAGGTTATAAGAACTATTAACCACAGCGACAGCGTTTGCGTTTAATTATCTAATAAGGACTTAACGAGCCAGTAAGATTGTTTTTAACTCACTTGTTAAATAAATTGTTCACTCACACGACTTGTCTTTCACTGTCATTTTTCTTACAATACCAATGCTCGTAAAGTGGCTCTTACTTCACATCTCTTAAAACAATAAAGTAGCTTTTAACCACTCTTGGGCGAAAAAAATATTACCGAATAGTTCTTAACCTATAAAGATATGCGGTAATATTTATTTTCGCACTAGTGCAGTAATATAATGGCCGCTATACAAACCGAAAGCTGCTTTTTCGATTTCACCATCTTTGTCGAAGTGTTTTATAAATAAGTCCTCACAGTGATGCAACATTAAAAACTCTTTTTTTTTCTAACTCTATGTCACCAACAAACTATGTGTGCAGTTTGGCAAGAAACAAAATTCTGAATTTGTTTAAATAAATAAATTGAAAAAAAAACACTAAAACCTCTTGCTGACACATTTTCAAGATTTATGTGTAAAAAATTAAAAATAAAAGTAATAGGTACTTAATTTTTTGTTTTTCTTTTCGTTGCCTTAGTTTAATGACATATCATAAAGTCCTGATTATGAACTGACAGAACCAATTTTGCTGTGGAATGGAGTTAGCTTATAACCTGAGGATTGCCCATCAAATCGTTAAAGTTCGGCTTCAAAGTAAAATAAACCAAAACTCTTCCAAAACTGCATTGAATTAGAGCTCACCTCTGAATTAACACATAGGCTACATTTTGTCGCGGACAATTTAGAGTTCCTGCGGGAATCAAAAAACATCAATCCATACGGACGATATCGAGGGCATCAAACTAGTCTATATTATATTAATATTATAAATGCGAAAGTTTGGATGGATGGATGGATGTTTGTTACTCAATCAAGTCAAAATGCCTGAACGGATCTGCATGAAATTTGGAACAGAGATAGATTATAGTCTGGAATAACACAGTCTACTTTTTATCCCGAAAAATTAAAGAGTTCTTGCGGAAATCAAAAAACGTCAATCCACACGGACAATGTCGAGAGGGCATCTAGTCATCTAGTTAAACATATTTTGGAAAGTTTAATCGGAGTTTTATTATAACCATATATCCTAACTAATATCCTATAACTTTACGTAATCCTATGACTATATTATATAATCCTTTACCATACACTATACATATTTTAATGTATAGCATAGGAGATCCTTACACTTAGTCCAAGTTTTTACATTGCGAATTCGATTGATCGTATAGAGCGTTCGATCACATTAGCGCCAAAGTAAAATGAAATTTAATAAATCAAATCAAATGTTTTTTTATTCAAATAAACTTTTACAAATCCATACTAATATTATAAATGCGAAAGTGTTTCTGTCTGTCTGTCTGTCTGTCTGTCTGCTACGCTTTCCCGGCCCATCTTTTCAACCGATTTTGCTGAAATTTGGTACAGGGGTAGATGGTATCCCGGGAAAGGACATAGGCTACTTTTTATCCCGGAAAATTAAAGAGTTCCCGCGGGAATAAAAAATCTTAATCCACGCGGACGAAGTCGCGGGAATCATCTAGTACTTTTTAATTGTCAAGTGAATCTACCACTGGTTCGGAATGCCAATAACATTGATTTAGAACTCAATTTTGTGAATGCATTCACAGTCAGCGCTCTAAGCACAAATTAAAATTGTACTAAAGTGACTTGAAATCAAGAGCTTATTTTATTTTGTGAAATAGCGGCACACACACACATAATTGGTATTTTAAATTACGAGATAGGATTGCGCTTGACGGCAATCATGCTTAAATCAAATCAATGATGAGGTCTAGGTTGGAGCGCGCTTGCCTAGAAGATGCCTATTCACTCTTGCCTTGAAGGTACTTAAGTTATACGTGGCAGGGAACACGTGCGCTGGAAGGGCATTCCATATGCATTTGACGACCTGCGTGGCGTGCGGAGGTCCCGGGTTCGAGCCCCGGCATGGTCAATTTGGGAATATATAATTTCTGAATTTTCCCTCGTCTGGTCTGGTAAGAGGCTTCGGTCGTGGCTATAGTTACCACCCTACAATATGGCGGGACTTATATATGGATAGGCCAGACTACGTACTAAAATATTAAAACTGCTTTTTTATGAAACCGAATGGTAATAGCAATGCATAGCCTCGTTTACTTACTTTAAAAGGCTTCGGCTAGCGCCTAGTCCTTTTAAAATCACTTAGGAAGTCCTCAACTTCGCCTCGTCCTTCCAATATTACTCGGCCGTGAATTGCTTTATTTCCGGCCTTGACAGGAGTAGGTAAGCCCAAACACGACACATTGGCTGTGGAGGCAATGAATAATGCAATTACATACAGACAGACTAGGTGAGAAAATGAGGGCTTTTTATTTAGCAACAGAACCCTAAAATTAATTAAGTTTAATCAAAAGTTACCATAAAACTCTGTTAAATGAGTATCATGTTTAATTAAATTAATCATAATGTTAATTTACGTATGACTAATTGATCTGACTAACTTTCAGTTCGGTTAGTTATTTTTAAGCCTCTGATTTTGTTAACGGTAGGACGTGGCTGTACCAATAGACTAACCAATGAATTTGCTACTGAAATTATGTAAGTACCTATGTTTTTTGAAGTTCTTTAGGCGCGTTGAGCACTTTTTGCTAGGGGAATCTTAATCTTAATCCACGCGGACGAAGTCGCGGGCATCATCTAGTAAAGGATAAGTAGTAAGTACGGGCATCCAGTAGGTATATTTACAGGATAATGCCCGCGACATCGCATGGATTTTGAACTCCCTAAACTGTTCGAGTTCGTTTTAAGCTGTCAAATGATTAAAATTTGCTCAGACAATTGGGAATCTAGCTGGCATTTGACTTTTATTAACTTGAACCTTGCTTACAGTGTTAAGAGGAATTCTCCCGGCGATTTCTCCATACAAAAACATTTGTCTGTTTCCTCCGTGGATAACTACAATATTGAAAATATTCTTGCACCATAAAATTTACATGTATCCGTGCCATGCCCCTATGTTTTCCTTTTTTCGATAAATTAATAATTTTAAGAACATAGAACCTTCACAACCTGCAAAAAATGGCCCAGTTTTCGTTCCATCATCAGACATCCCGCAAATAAATTTGACGGATATAATAAAAAAAAGAAAAACATACCGACATAGCCTGAGTCCTTGTTAAATTATTCGTAAAAACAGAATTAAAATCGGTTCAGTTTTGAAGGTGGAAACAGAAAAATACGAGAGTGAGAATTCTACTGTTTTTCATAGGTATAATCGGTCCAAGCTGCAGTTGTCCCTATCGGGTTTTATCGGACTCTATTCGGGGAGGTTAAATACGTATACACACACACATATGTACATAGTTAGTGAGTTCAAGCGTAGTCGATATAATTATAGTATCGATAATCTAGTGTTGTTTATCGACATCGATATTTAACTTTTTACTTATTCTGTGAGTATATAGTCCATACCCAATAATTGCCAGTCGGCAGTGGGCAGCACATGTCAGGTTTTTTTTATCCACTACAAGTTAGCTCTTGACTGCGATCTCACCTGATGGTAGGTGATGATGCAGTCTAAGATGATAGCGGGCTAACCTGTTAGGGGCATGGCAGTTATATTAACACTGCGATATCTCCGCACTGCCGGCCGCCCCCCCTATTTCTATTGCGCGTTAATTTATTTCTTGACTGCCTCGTTGGTCTAGTGGTTAGCATATTCGACTGCGGCCGACGAGGGTTCGATTCCCGGGTCGGGCCATAACAAGTATTGGGTTTTTCTGACAATAAATTCTCAGTACTAGCCCGGAGTAAGGAAGATGGCGGTGTTTTACCCCCGTGCCTCCAAGAGCATGTAAAGCCATCGGTCCTGCGCCTGATCTCTCTCCGGTCCTGTCGGATTTTCCGTCCCATCGGGCTATGAGAGTAAAGGAACAGAGAGTGCTCCAGTGTATGCGCCCACACTTGTGCACTATAATATCTCCTGCGCAGATGGCTCTTTGGAGATAGGCTGCCGTGGCCAAAATTCGGTTGAGAGGACATTATAGCAATCCTGAACGCTGTGGTCATATTGTGGGAGGTTCCGGGTACGATTCCCAACATGGTCCAAATGGGAATTTATCATTTTTAAATTTTCTGTGGTCTGATCTGGTAGGAGGGTTCAGCCGTGGCTAGTAACCACCCTACCGACAAAGACGTACCTCCAAGCGATTTAGCGTTACGGTAGATGCGTGTAGATACGTCATGCCGTGTAGAAACCGTTAGGGATATGGGTTTAATATAACTAACCCTAACAAGTTAGCCTGCTGCCATCTTAGACTGTATCATCGTTCTCTATAATGGCTCTGATAGTTCCAAGATGATTGTGAAATGGTGATAGTGAAAAAAAAAATCCCGGCTGAGTTTGTTGTGGGCTCTTCTCAGACCAGGGCGCGTTTGGACTTTGGAACCCTCGTTACTTTAGTTTAAGATATCGTACTGATTATCACCATTATATTATGTTATATGTTATTAATAACCGGACGTCAATAAGTGTAGTTTATATTGAATAATCCGAACCAGTGGTAGATTCACTTGACGATTCAAAAGTACTTGTAAAAGTTTATTTGAATAAAAATCATTTTGTATTTGTATTTGTATTTGTATAAACGTTTTTTGACTTTGACTTTGTCTAACATGAGGTAAGATCGCAGTCAAGAGCTAACTTGTAGTAGAATAAAAAAACATATAAAAATAGTTCCCAACTGAGTAAATGACCTCCCTGGCGCAGTGGTGTGAGGTGTGCTGTAATGTAAGCGCAAGGTCACGGGTTCAATTCCCGGCAGGGTCAATTTGGAATTTTATATATCTGAATTTTCTCAGTTCTGGTCTTGTGGCAGGCTTCGGCCGTGACTAGTTACCACCCTACCGGCAAAGACGTACTGCCGAACGATTAGGCGTTCCGGTAGCAACTAACCGATGAAGGCTACTTAGGGCTTTAATGTAACTAACTGCTTTATGCCTGAAAGGTTAGTCCGATACCATCTTAGACTGCATCATCACTTACCGTCAGCTAAGATCGCACTCTAAAGCTAGGTAACTGTTAGTGCATTTAAAACATTAAAAAAGGAATCAAAAACAGAGAAATAAGTCCAGGGTCAGAGTTATTAGAAAGCAAAAAATATACGAAACACAAAACACATCTAGGTATATCATTTTGCCGACTGCGAGTAGCTCAAACACATATTTTAATTTTACTTAGGAAGGAACTCGTTCTAGCGAGCGGCGTGCGTACGCATACATGCGCATTGAATAAGCGTTCGGTCTTCTCCGGGAGCAGCGCGACGGCAATATACCTACCTGAATACCTACTCTCAACTTTGCCCGTTCATTCGCATTGCTCTTAACAGCTTTAGCAATTAAATGCGTCATCTCATCTTCATATGACGCCTACGAGGATGATGGAAATCACCACTATATGGCGCAACCGCATAGAAATAAACAACCATACCATAACGACCAAAAAGATTACGGAAATCACCACTATATGAAGCAGTCGTATAAAAAACCAAACAATAAAGTGAAAGAAGTGAAACTTTCACACACGGCGATGTTATTAACATTGCCGTTGCAAGATTACAAAGCAATGGTGATCGGCCTGCCGAAGAAACTGCGCAAAATCAGAAATGGCCACTGGATGGGTTTCCTCTATAATAATTGATTGAAGGTGATTGAGTTTCGATTTAATATATAAATAAATTGTGTAAAAATGAAAAAAAACTGTTTTTACTGACCTAAAAGCAAAGATTTTATAGTTGAACTAGATGATTTCCGCGACTAGGTCCGTAAGCTAAAAAGATCAGTTTTTATCTGGTGAGAAGCTTCGGCGTCAAAAACATGTAAATATTAAACAAAACTTGTATTTTTTCTTTGTTTACTGTCCTAGAATAATGATTTTATATTTAAACCAGCGCGATTTCGTCTGCGTATTTTTAAAGCACAAGTGGAAAACTTACAGTGGCAACAGCTAAAGCACTAAAATACGTCATCGCACAGGGCTGGCTTTTGAGCGATAATAAAAATCACCACTATATAAACCAAATGAGGCTATTACATAAAAAAACATATCAGCGCTGAGTGTAAAAGTCTCACTTCTTTTATGGCCAAACGGAGTGAAATTTTTTCAATCAGCAATGCTATTAACATTGCCGTTACAAGATCATAAAGCAATGGTCATCGGCCTGCCGAAGAAACTGCGCAAAATCAGAAATGGCCACTGGATGGGTTTCCTTTATAATAATTGATTGAAGGTGATTGAGTTTTGATTAAATATTTAAATCAATTGTGTGAAAATGAAAAAAAAAATTTTTACTGTCCTAAAAGCAACCTTATAACCCTTACAATTTACAACAATCTTCCAGACCTCATCAAAGCTTCGGTGAGTAATACAGCGTTTGTCAATTCTCTTTAAAAAAAAATCTAATTGTGAAAGCCTATTACAAATTTAATGACTTTTTTGAAGATAAAAAAGGCAACCGTCTCTCTACTACCACTAATTTGCTCTGCCCCACCGGGGTTCCAATATTGTAATAAGAACTAGGTAATAATATTCTACTGACACTCTATCTCTATACTCTACTCTATATATATCTAAATTACTCATAAGAATAATTGTCTCTCTCTCTCTCTGCGTCGTATTCCTCATTACTGAGGGTCGTGACCCCATTTCAATTAATCACATAGTGGTGGGAGTGTTTTTAGGATAATAATGCGGTGGGTTTTCACTTATAAGAATAATTGTATTGGAATGCAAAATTTTCCTATATACAATATAAAAATCTATTGCTGTTCGTTTGTCTCGCTAAAACTGGAGAACGGCTGGGCCGATTTAGCTGATTTTGGTTTTGAAATGTCCACGGAAGGTTTAAACGGTGAGAAAATATGGAAAAATTAGTTAGTTACGACGCGCGGACGAAGTTGCGGGCATCAGCTAGTAAATATGAACCTCATAAAAACCTAACCATACCTAAACCAAAGGAGTGAAACTTACAATCGGCGATGCTATTTACATTACAGTGAGATGATTATCACTGGTTTTTTTTTTTGCATACATTAAATAAATAACTAATAAATAAATAAAATCTATATTTGGGACTAGCAGATGCCCGCGACTTCGTCCGCGTGAAATAACTTTTTTAAATTCCCTCGGGAACTCCCTAATTTTTCGGGGTAATATATAGCCTAAGACACTCATAATGTGGCTTTCTATTGGTACCAGAATTTTTTAAATCGGTTCAGTAGATCCAGAGATTACCCCCTACAACGTCACAAACTCACAAACTTTACCTCTTTATAATATTAAGTATAGATTTAAAAAACAAAAAACAAAGAACAAACAAACATAACAAAAAGCATAAAATTACAAAAAACGAATTACCATTAAGTAGGTACCTAAATATAATTTGATTAGATTCGAATACTGACAATTCCGCAATTTTTTTATATTAAAAAAGTTAAAGAATAAATTAATTTTAAAACAAGCTTTTATTTAAATGCGCTAAAAAGAATAAAATAAACATTTCCTTTAAAACTTTTATTATCAATTTATAACGTCATTACAAAATTTATCTTATCTTATCTTACTATACTTACTATATATATATAAATATATATATTATATATATATATATATATATATATAGTAACCACCAAGCGAATTGGGGTTCCGGTACGATGCCGTGTAGAAACCGATTATCCATAGCAGGTTAGCCCGCCACTATCTTAGACTGTATCATCCTTTACCATCAGGTGAGATCGCCGTTATAGGTTAACTTGTAGTGGAATAAAAAAGAATAAAAACAGGTTTTATAGTACCAAGGGCTGGACGTGGAAGTCAGTCAGTGAGTAAGTCAGTAGTTTCTCTTTATTGTATGTGATTAGAAAATTAAAATCTACACAGTTTACAAATTGGACAAGCAATGTGTTAATTGAAAAAATTGAATATAATCGTAATATGGTTAAGCGAAATTTGCAATGCATATTTTCTGGCAATGAGTAATCCACGAGTTAGCATCATTGTGCTTGGTATGTAATATAAATTTATATTTATTTAACAAAAAAAAAAGAATGACCTTAAATTATACCTAGTTTTCTCACAAAACATGCTAAAAATTAAAAACATTTTTTTGACAACAATTTGCATAAGGGATTCCATTTTCATAGCCAGATTTAAATTCAATGCGCCTAAAAATAAAATAAAATAAAATAGTATATTGTGTGCTTAGGGGTGAAACAAGACGATTTCTGACGGGGGTGAAGTTGGGCTGGCATCACCCGAAATCTGATATCGTGTTTCATCCCGTGGCGCACACACTATTTTTCATATAATCTGCATTAAAAGAGCGAGTTTTATTAAAATTGTGTTTCTTATTTATTATAGTTATACATTATATTATATGAAGTTTATAAGTAAAATAGTAACTAGGTTGTTGGTTACAAATATCATAGTTGATGGGAAAAATGATAATTAAAAAGGTTTGAAATAAATAATAGATATCAATCTTGTTAGAGTATAATCTTGCTACGTCATTCAGCGGGTAGAAAACCATCACTTTACCCGCTGCATGACGTATTCGTCTGAAATTGACTAGTTTCAGGTGGCTCAAACAGGCATTAAAACTCGCATTTTCAATGCAGGTTATATGAAAATTAATTTTCAGTCATGCAATTAATGAACTGAAAGTTTCTTAAAAAAACAAATAAACCTGCCAAAGCGATGACAATGATTCACTACAGATGTTTTTTTTAATTTATTTTTTTTGCAGCAATAATCATCTCTTGGATGAATCATTTGAATTCAGAACCAGTTGAAGAAAAACAACAAATTAATAATAGTAATCATTTAACAAGAAAACACGATAACGGGCAAGAGGCTGAGGCAATAAGAATAGATAATTCTGGGGACAGTGGTAAAAACAAATTAGGGCAAAATGGGACACAAAATTTCTTGGGACGAGAAAAAAATGACAAGGGGACACTGAATCTAACTGCAAGTAGAAGAAAGAGGTATATAGAATTCGAACTATGGCCTGAGTTGCAACAGGAAAAGATACCGTTAAATGGGGAGCGCCATGGTTTAAGAATACAAAAGTCGGGAAACCCCATTGTATCAGATATCTTCAACGACATCTTGGGAAAGAAAACCAAAAAACCCAAACTTGCAACAATACCAAAAACTCCAAAGCACGTATCACAAGTGGAAGATCCAAAAAACCCAATCAATTTAGATGAATTAACCAATTTGGAAATAAAGAGGAAAAGATTCCCGATACGAATTTTGTGGAATGTGATGAAATATATCTTCAAAAAAAGACCCAAGAAAGTACCCAAAGAAGTACCCAAAAAGAAACCCCAAAAATATACGAAACCATCAAAAACCAACAAAAAAACAACCAAGAAACCCTCAGAATCCGAATCACCAGAGATACCCTCGGAATTCCAAACACCAGATGAACCAAATTTCACCGTGGAAATAAATGTTCATCCAGTATTTCATTTTAACATAAACGGGAATTTAGACAGTAATGATAGTGATATTATATCAGCAATTGAAACGATTTTGAGTAAAAGTGCTTGTGGACGTCTACTCAATACCATTGGTGGCGAAAAGCTTATCTTATATTAGTCGTACAATAATTTAGACGTGTAAGACCTCAGTGTTTTGAGTTTAACAATGTCAAATTGATGAAATTGTTTCTATATTATTTATTCCCACCAACTGTTTTCTCTCTTGCCAAATATTCAAGGCTATATAATATTGTATGAAGCTAAAAATTATGGTATACAGAACGCCTGGACCAACTTAATATAATTAATGGTACTACAATATATCTATAGTTAAAATAACTATCCTGATAAAAATATAATTAGATTTTTACAAGTTCTACAAGTTAGTTAGCCCTTGACTGCGATCTTACCTGATGATAAGTGATGATGCAGTCTAAGATGGTAGCGGGCTAACCTACAGTGTCCGCTTCTACAATATGCTTCCAGAAGACATGTTGAAGATGTCTCTGTATAAGTTCATGTAAAACGTAAACTCATTAAAAAATCTTAATACCATGTAAAGGATTACTTAAATGACAAGGAAGCTTGGCAATGATTTGATATAATGGCTCTGATAGTTCCTTAGTTAAAATGATTTGTGAAATGGTGATAATGAAAAAAAACCCGGCTGAGTTTGTTGTGGGCTCTTCTCAGACCAGGGCGCGTTTGGAACCCTCGTAGCTTTAGTTTTAAGATACCGTTACTGATCATCACCATTATATTTTATAAGTAACTTGACGTCAATAAGTGTAGTGTACCTACCTATATTGAATAAACATTATTTGACTTTGACTTTGAATATATATTGAACTAGCTGACCCGGCGAACTTCGTACCGCCTTAGTATGCAAAATTAAATGTATATTTTTCAATATTTCTGAGAGATTTTCTTAATATTTTTTTCCGTAAGAACCTTCTCCTAATAATAACAAATACAACAAAAAAAGAATTAGTGAAATCGGTCCAGCCATTCACGCGTGATGCCGTGACCGAGGAAAACGGGTTTCATTTTATACTATATATAGCTCGATTACCACTGACTCACTGACTCACTCATTGACATAATTGTTCTCCTAGAAAGAGACAGAAAACGATATAATGATGTACGGGAGATGTGTTCGAGTGCAGGAGTCGAGTAGGGAAAAATTATGACATTTCGGAAAAACAAGATGGCGGCCGACGTGATTCTTGCAACTCTTTTGTTTTCCAACCGATTTCGTTAAAACTCGCAACGATTGAAGAAACTAGGAAACGATTTATAGAAAAAGTGGAAAAAATTGGAAAAACAAGATGGCGGCCGAGCTGTAGTGTTTTGAAATTTTTGACTTTTCGACCCCGAACCGCGGCGCCACAGATCCGAAACGGCGTGGTCGAGCATAATTGTTTTTTCTGTTTTCGCCTACAATTATCCTCTTATTTGACAGAATGGGAGTGGTTTTTAAAAATTCAAGATGGCGGCTGTCGCGGCGGCCGTTCGGTCTGAGGTACGAAAAAACGCAATTTTAAACTTCAAATTTCTCACAGTTGGCAACGTCGGAGCGTTTCGACTTCTAGGGGGCGATTGTGTGTACAGACTCGAACTATGGATTGGGGAAAAAAAATTACCCCATTTCTCGGGAAATTTTCAAGATTTACCCCAAAAATTAAAAAATCGAAATACGTATTTTTTGCAAAGTTCGAGTATGAGCGACCACGTGTCCCACTCGTACGAATGACGTTTTGATATTTTCATCGCCGAGGTCTGGCAACACTGGAATTTATCAAAGTAAAAGTGATTTTCGACATGGGCTTTTTTCAGGAGCAATCATTTCGGCTGGGTGCGAGCGAGATGAAAAATTGAAACGTCATCAGGAGCGGTATATCCTGTAGTTTAAGGGAAAATTATGAAACTATGTAAAATGCTTCTATGGAACGAGGTGGCGGCCATTTTGTATTCTTTTTGTGTTTTTGAAAATTTCGATTACGATTTTGAGGCAGTTGGCAACATTTGGGAAAGTTGACATGTATGGATCGATTGTGTAGCTCGACCGGCAGTATCGAGATATCTAAACAGTGTTGCCACATTATGGGTAGTTTTCGAGATTTTCCCCAAAAATGACCTCCTGTAAAATTTTGTATGAAATTTTTTTTTTCACTGATGGCTTCGTGTAGAAATCAGGAAATATAACTTTAACAAAAATATGGAGACAGCTGATGATTGAGGATTTCGGAGACGGGTAAAGGGCACGGCCAAGGTATTGAAGATAGGTGGGAAGTCCTCGAACTAATGTCACTCGGAACCTCATCCAATTGACAAAGAGCAAAAAAAAAATTCAAAATGGCGGATTTAAGATGGCTGCCATACAAATTTGTTTGGTGTCTATCTCAGAAAGTATAAAAGATGGAAGAGTGGTTTCTTGACAAAAGATGATCAGGACCTGAAGGTCTACTTGATGTACAGGAAAAAAATTCAAGATGGCGGAATTTATTTTTCCATAGAAAATATTATATGGCCCATATTGAAGAATACTACAAGACTTATTGATACGGTTCCGTTTTACCCACGGGCTCCCTGCGATTACAAAACATACTAAAATTTTAAAAGATCAGCGCCATTTTGAAATTCTTTGTTAATGGACCGATTTCGTTCAAAATTGATATTCAGGGCTCCCTGGGATCACAAAACAGGAAATTGATACCAAATTTTAAAAATTCGGCGCCATTTTGAAATTCTTTGTTAATGGACCGATTTCGATCAAAATCGATATTTAGGGCTCCCTGGGATTTCAATACAGGAAACAGTTACCAAAGTTTTAAAAATTCAGCGCCATTTTGAAATTCTTTGTTAATTGACCGATTTCGTTCAAATTCGATATTTAGGGCTCCCTGGGATTACAAAACAGGAAACTGATACCAAAGTTTAAAAAAATAAACGCCATTTTGAAATTCTTTGTTAATAGACAGATTTCGTTCAAAATCCATATTTAGGGCTCCCTGGGATTACAAAACAGGAAACCGGTTCCAAAATTTTAAAAAATCAGCGCCATTTTGAAATTCTTTGTTAATTGACGGATTTCGTTCAAAACCGATATATTGTAGGGTTCCCGGGATTACAAAACAGGAAACTGACCACATTTTTAAAAAATCAGCTCCATTTTTAAATGCTTTGTTCATTGACGGATTTCGTTCAAAACCGATATTTATGGCTCCCGGGATTACAAAACAGGAAATTGGTACCAAAACTTTAAAAAATCAGCGCCATTTTGAAATTCTTTGTTAATTGACCGTTTTCATTCAAAATCGATAATTAGGACTCCCTGGGGTTACAAAACAGGAAACTGATACCAAAATTTTAAAAAATCAGCGCCATTTTGAAATTACTTGTTAATGGACCGATTTCGTTCAAAATCGATATTCAGGGCTCCCTGGGATCACAAAACAGGAAACTGATACCATAGTTTAAAAAAATCAACGCCATTTTTAATAATTTTGCTATAACCATAATAAATGAATTCAGTTTAGTACAGTAAAGTCTGTACTACTTGTAAGTCAAACCACAACCCGTGAGCTGCTTTAGCAGCTCGCGCACAGGGCGAAACACTAGTTATTATACTATATATAGCTCGATTACCACTGACTCACTGACTCACTCATTGACATAATTGTTCTCCTAGAAAGAGACAGAAAACGATATAATGATGTACGGGAGATGTGTTCGAGTGCGGGAGTCGAGTAGGGAAAAATTATGACATTTCGGAAAAACAAGATGGCGGCCGACGTGATTCTTGCAACTCTTTTGTTTTCCAACCGATTTCGTTAAAACTCGCAACGATTGAAGAAACTAGGAAACGATTTATAGAAAAAGTGGAAAAAATTGGAAAAACAAGATGGCGGCCGAGCTGTAGTTTTTTGAAATTTTTGACTTTTCGACCCCGAACCGCGGCGCCACAGATCCGAAACGGCGTGGTCGAGCGTAATATTTTTTTCTGTTTTCGCCTATAAATATCCTGTATTTTGAAAGAAAGGGAGTGATTTTTAAAAATTCAAGATGGCGGCTGTCGCGGCGGCCGTTCGGTCTGAGGCACGAAGAAACGCAATTTTAAAATTCAATTTTCTCACAGTTGGCAACGCCGGAGCGTTTCGACTTCTAGGGGGCGATTGTGTGTACAGACTCGAACTATGGATTGGGGAAAAAAAATTACCCCATTTCTCGGGAAATTTACAAGATTTACCCCAAAAATTAAAAAATCGAAATACTTATTTTTTGCAAAATTCGAGTACGAGCGACCACGTGTCCTACTTGTACCAATGACATTTGGGTATTTTCATTGCCGAGGTCTGGCAACACTGGAATTTATCAAAGTAAAAGTGATTTTCGACATGGTCTTTTTTCAAGGGCTATCATTTCGGCTGGGTGCGAGCGAGATAAAAAATTGAAACGTCATCAGAGGCGGTATATCCTGTAGTTCACGGGAAAATTATGAAACTATGTAAAATAATTCTGTGAAACGAGGTAACGGCCATTTTGTTTTCTTTTTGTGTTTTTGAAAATTTCGATCACGATTTTGAGGCAGTTGGCAACATTTGGGAAAGTTGACATGTATGGATCGATTGTGTAGCTCGACCGGCAGTATCGAGATATCTAAACAGTGTTGCCACATTATGGGTAGTTTTCGAGATTTTCCCCAAAAATGTCCTCGTGTAAAATTTTGTATGAAAATATTTTTTTTCACTGATGGCTTCTTATAGAAGTCAGAAAATATAACTTGAAAAAAATATGGAGACAGCTGATGATTGAGGATTTCGGAGACGGGTAAAGGGCACGGCCAAGGTATTGAAGATAGTTGGGGGGTCCTCGAACTAATGTCACTCGGAACCTCATCCAATTTGCGATGAGTTTAAAAAAAACTCGAAAATGGTGGAATCAAGATGGCCGCCATACAAATTTCGTCAGTGTCTATCTCGGAGAGTGTAAGAGATGGAAGAGTGGTTTCTTGGCAAGAGATGATCAGGACGAGGAGGTCTATTTAGCGAAATGAAAAAAAATTCAAGATGGCGAAATATTTTTTTTCATACCAAATTATATGGCGATTAGGAACTTTATAAGGACTGGGTACTTATGGTTCCCTCATTCTAACGAATCTTTGGGGGCAAAAATGTGAAGCGAGTTGATGATTGAGGATTTTGAAGAAAGAGGAGGTGTGTTCGACCAAATGCATGAAAAAAAAAAAAAACATAAAACTACCAACATGCCCGCATAATTGTTCTCTTAGAAAGAGACAGAAAACGATATAATGATGTACGGGAGATGTGTTTGGGTGCGGGAGTCGAGTAGGGAAAAATTATGACATTTCGGAAAAACAAGATGGCGGCCGACGTGATTCTTGCAACTCTTTTGTTTTCTAACCGATTTCGTTACAACTCGCAACGATTGAAGAAACTAGGAAACGATTTATAGAAAAAGTGGAAAAAATTGGAAAAACAAGATGGCGGCCGAGCTGTAGTGTTTTGAAATTTTTAATTTTTCGACCCCGAACCGCGGCGCCACAGATCCGAAACGGCGAGGTCGAGCATAATATTTTTTTCCCTTTTCGCCTACAACTATCCTGTATTTTGACAGAACGGGAGTGGTTTTTAAAAATTCAAGATGGCGGCTGTCGCGGCGGCCGTTCGGTCTGAGGTACGAAAAAACGCAATTTTAAAATTCAAATTTCTCACAGTTGCCAACGTCGGAGCGTTTCGACTTGTACGGGGCGATTGTGTGTACAGACTCGAAGTATTGATTGGGGAAAAAAAAATACCCCATTACTCGGGAAATTTACAAGATTTACCCCAAAAATAAAAAAATCGAAATACGTATTTTTTGCAAAATTCGAGTACGAGCGACCACGTGTCCCACTTGTACGTATGACATTTGGGTGTTTTCGTCGCCGAGGTCTGGCAACACTGGGATTTATCAAAGTAAAAGTGATTTTCGACATGGCCTTTTTTCAGGGGCTATCATATCGGCTGGGTGCGAGCGAGATGAAAATTGAAACGTCATCAGGAGCGGTATATCCTGTACTTTAGGGGAAAATAATGAAACTGTGTAGAATGTTTCTGTGAAACGAGGTGGCGGCCATTTTGTATTCTTTTTGTGTTTTTGAAAATTTCAATCAGGATTTTGAGGCAGTTGGCAACATTCGGGAAAGTTGACATGTATGGATCGATTGTGTAGCTCGACCGGCAGTATCGAGATATCTAAACAGTGTTGCCACATTTGGGGTAGTTTTCGAGATTTTCCCCAAAAATGTCCTCCTGTAAAATTTTGTATGAAAATTTTTTTTTTCACTGATGGCTTCGTATAGAAGTCAGAAAATATAACTTGAGGAAACAGATGAAGACAGCTGATGATTCAGGATTTCGGAGACGGGTAAAGGGCACGGCCAAGGTATTGAAGATAGGTGGGGGTTCCTCGAACTAATGTCACTCGGAACCTCATCCTATAGACAAAGAGCAAAAAAAAATTCAAAATGGCGGATTTAAGATGGCTGCCATACAAATTTGTTTGGTGTCTATCTCAGAAAGTATAAAAGATGGAAGAGTGGTTTCTTGGCAAAAGATGATCAGGACCTGAAGGTCCACTTGATGAACAGGAAAAAATTCAAGATGGCGGAATTTCTTTTTCCATAGAAAATATATGGCCAATATTGAAGAATTATGCATGATTTTGATACGTTTCCGTTTTACCTACGTACAACAGGAAACTGGTACTAAAATTTAAAAAAATCAGCGCCATTTTGAAATTCTTTGTTAATTGACCGATTTCGTTCAAAATCGATATTTAGGACTCCCTGGGGTTACGAAATAGGAAACTTAAACCGAAATTTTAAAAAATTAGCGCCATTTTGAAATTCTTTGTTAATGGACCGATTTCGTTCAAAATCGATATTTAGGACTCCCTGGGGTTACTAAACTGGAAACTGATACCAAAATTTTAAAAAATCAGCGCCATTTTGAAATTCTTTGTTAATGGACCGATTTCGTTCAAAATCGATATTTAGGACTCCCTGGGGTTACAAAACAGGAAACTGAAACCAAAATTTAAAAAAATCAGCGCCATTTTGAAATTCTTTGTTAATTGACCGATTTCGTTCAAAATTGATATTTTGGACTCCCTGGGGTTACTAAACTGGAAACTGATACCAAAATTTTAAAAAATCAGCGCCATTTTGACATTCTTTGTTAATGGACCGATTTCGTTCAAAATCGATATTTAGGACTCCCTGGGGTTTCAAAACAGGAAACTGAAACCAAAATTTAAAAAAATCAGCGCCATTTTGAAATTCTTTGTTAATGGACCGATTTCGTTAAAAATCGATATTTAGGACTCCCTGGGGTTACAAAACAGGAAACTGAAACCAAAATTTTAAAAAATCAGCGCCATTTTGAAATTCTTTGTTAATTGACCGATTTCGTTCAAAATCGATATTTAGGACTCCCTGGGGTTACAAAACAGGAAACTGTTACTAAAATTTAGAAAAATCAGCGCCATTTTGAAATTCTTTGTTAATTGACCGATTTCTTTCAAATTCGATAACTGAGGATCCCTAATATCCCAAAAACCACAACCCGTGAGCTGCTTTAGCAGCTCGCGCACAGGGCGAAACACTAGTTTATATATATAGATAAAGCAGGCCTTACTTTGCGGAAGTCCATGATAATGAATGAACTAGAAGTTTATAATTCGCTATAATCCATACTTCCATACTAATATTATAAATGCGAAAGTGTGTCTGACCGTCTGCTACGCTTTCTCGGCCCATCTCTTCAACCGATTTTGCTGAAATTTGGTACAGGTATAGATGGTATCCCGGGGACGGCCATAGGCTACTTTTAATCCCGGAAAATTAAATAGTTCCCGCGGGAATAAAAAAAACTGTCTCTTCACCCGATTTTGATGAAATTTGGTACAGGGGTAGATGGTATCCCGGGGAAGGACATAGGCTATCTTTTATCCCGGAAAATTAAAGAGTTCCCGCGGGAATCTAAAATCTTAATCCACGCGGACGAAGTCGCGGGAATCATCTAGCTCTTAGCAGCACCCAGTAATTCAGCACAGCGCCACACCACACAAATCCTCCAAATCACTCTCAACGTACGTTTCATTTCGACACCGGAGCATCTTCAGGAGATGTTGACTCGACAATGCACGATTGTAAATCTTTACAACCTGAAGATTTGTCTACTGTGGAGGATTATGGCGAGTTAAACTTCTAGTTCATTCATGAGTATTTTTTTTAAATATATTAGTTAATATATAATAATTAAGTTGAGTTAATATAGTTACATTATACCTATACCCCTAATCGGCCGTACCCCTACCAAACGTACTAGGGGTATTCGTTGACTGCATCGTCATTTCCCATCAGCTGAGATCGCAGTCAATGGCTATAACCTGTAGTGGAATAATAAAGACAGGTTTCTATGTACCAAGGCCAAGGTTAAGGCTGGACGTAGAAAAGTCAGTCAGTGAGTAAGTCAGTAGTTTCACTTTATTGTATGTGATTAGAAAATTAAAATCTACACAGTTTACAAATTGGACAAGCAATGTGTTAATTGGAAAAATTGAATAAAATCGTAACATGGCTAAGCGAAATTTGCATTTCATATTTTTTGGCAATGAGTAATTTACGAGTTAGCGTCATTGTGCTTGGTATGTAATATAACTTCACATTTGTTTAAAATGGAGAAATCTTCTCACAAAACATTATAAAAATTGAAAACATACTTTTTAGAAAATTTGCATCGAGTTCGATTTTCGTAGCCAGATTTGAATTTATGTAAAAACTAGCGAATGCCCGCGACTTCGTCTGCGTGGTTTCAGGTTTTCTGGTTCCCGCGGGAACTAACTTTCCGGGATAAAAAGACTATAATCTACCTCTGTGTCAAATTTCAGCCAGATCCGTTCAGCCGTTGGGGCGTTATTGAGTAACAAACATCCATACATCCATCCAAACTTTCGCATTTATAATATTAGTAAGAAGCTAAATAATTTTCAATGCGCTTTAAAATAAAAATAAAAACAAACTTCAGTCATGCTATTTGTAATGACTTTATAGTTTAAATTTAATATAGCATTTGTACCGGCTAAGCGTTCACCAGTTTTTCTTACAAAACTAAATAAGGCTTTAATTAGTTTAGTAGAACCAAAGGGTTCCATACTCAAATCATTTCAAATCATCGATATATATATGTAGGTCTAGATGGGCCCTTTCATAGAAAAAAATTGGGCATCCAACCTTTAGAGCACGCTCCTAACCTGTACAGCCCTATCCCTGTCCCCGCCATAGCGCTGTCGCGCTTTTCAGACTAGAAGACATTAGTAAAATAGGTCCACATTCTTTGTTTGACAGGGCCCGTCTATGTAAATCGAGGTCGTTGTTTCAAATTAATTCACTACTGATCTTTTTTTTGCAGCAATAATCATCTCATGGATAAATCATTTGAATTCAGAACGAGTTAAAGAAAAACAAAAAAATAATCAGAGTAATCATTTAACAAGAAAGCATGACAACGGGCACGAGGCCGAGGCAATAAGAAAAGATAATTCAGGGGAAAGTGGTAAAAGCAAATTCGGGCAAAAGAGGGCACAAAACGTCTTGGGGCAAGCTAAGAGTGTCAAGGAGACACTGAATCTAACTGCAAGTAGAAGAAAGAGGGATATAGAATTCGAACTATGGCCTGAGTTGCAACAGGGTAAGATGTTAAATGGTGAGCGCCATCATCACATCATATCAGATGCCTTGAACGATATCTGGGTAAAGAAAACAAAAAAACCCAAACTTGCAAAAACACCAAAACACCCAAAGCACCTATTACAAGTAAACGCTCCTAATAACCCAATCGATCCAGCTAGTTTAAACAATTCACAAGTAATAATTAAGAAGAGGTTCCTGTGGAATGTTATCAAAAATATCTTTATACCCAATAAAAAACCGAAAAAACCAAAAATCACCAAAAAACCAACAAAGAAACCATCAGAATCCCAAACACCAGAAAAACCAAATTTAATTGTGGAAATAAATATTTATCCAGAATTTCATTTCAACATAGATGGGAATTCGGACGGGAATAATAATGAAATTATATCAGCAATTGAAAATATTTTGAGTCATAGTGCTTGTGGACGTCTACTCAATAAAATTGGTGGCAAAAAGCTAATCTCAAATTAGTCGTATAATAATTTAATTAAACGTGTCGAAACCACCAGAAATCACCAAAAAACCAACAAATAAACCATCAGAATCCAAAACACCAGAAAAATCTAATTTAATTGTGGAAATAAATATTTATCCAGAATTTCATTTCAACATAGATGGGAATTCGGACGGGAATAATGATGAAATTATATCAGCAATTGAAAATATTTTGAGTCATAGTGCTTGTGGACGTTTTCTCAATACCATAGATGGCAAAAAGCTAATCTTAAATTAGTCGTATAATAATTTAGACGTGTACGGCCTCAGAGTTTAAAAGCGTCAAATTATAAAATTACATTGTTTCTATGTTCTTTATTCCCCACATACTGTTTTCTCTCTTCCCAAATTATTATTTGAAATATTCAAGGCCATATATTGTATGAATCTAAAAATTATAGTATACAGAACTTGATGGTACTACAATATATAATTTTTATTGCGAGATGGGCTTGCGTTTGACGACAATTAGGTATGCTTAGTGCAAAGCAGTGATGACGTCTAGATTGGGACGCGCTTGCCTAGAAGATGCCTATTCATGCCTTGATGTATACTTAAAATAACTATCCTTATAAAATACTAGCAGATACCCGAGACTTCGTCCGCGTGATATAAGTTTTTTAAATTCCCACGGGAACTCCCTAATTTTTCGGGTTAATATATAGCCTATGACACTCACAAATAATATGGCTTTCTATTGGAACCAGAACTTTCAAAATTCAGGTTCAGTAGATCCAGAGATTACCCCCTACAACGTCACAAACTCGCAAACTTTACCTCTTTATAATATTAGTATAGATGGAGATTTTAAGTTTAAACAAACTGCAAAACGCTATTTTAAGAGTACTGCACTAAAAATTGGCTGCCGATAGAAGTGAAAACGAATATTTAATTTTTTTTAATTTAAAAAATAAATAAATAATAATAATATTTCAAATATACTATATTTATATTAAAGACTTTTTGTCTTCGTAACAACGAGAGGTGTCCAGCCACGGTTACACATAACTTATTAATATAAACCTTAAAACTAAGGTACTAAAGTTTAATTACGAATGTACTTTATTATTATACTTAAGACCTTTTGTCTTAAGAAGACTAACTCCCTCCTCTTAACCCAAATAAGCATAGTCATGAATGAGAAAAAGTGCCTGTACAGAGAAATTAATTTACTCATAGCAAAATATTTTTTTAATACAGTTGCTCAAAAAGTGGCGTATTGCAGGGACGTATAGCGTTCGGGATGTGGGCTATTACATACTCGTGCTTTTTTTTTACCTTACCCGAACTCGTGCGTTCTCTTTCCCAACTGTCAAAATAATGTCTATTAAAAAGAAAAACCAACCATGAAGTTTTTACTAAAAAACATCATAGAAGTTTTTATGATTCATGCAAATACGTATATTTCTAAAAAGAAGCTAACAATTTGTTTCAATATCAGTTTTAATGATTTGATTGAATGAGTTTGGTTAGGTTTCATTTCATTTCATCTCATTAAATTTCATTTTCATTTCATATCAATAAAAAAATTCTACTGAAGACTTGGCTGTATGGGCATAGTTCCCTTTGCCTACCAGAATGGGTGAAGAAAAGAACCTATTGCACAAAATGCTTCGGAGAACATTTTACCGGAAAAGTCAAAAAGTCGCTACATATCTACATACGATGAAAATAAATGTTAAGTTAGTTGAGTTTATTGTGTTTTTATTATTTTACTAAATTGCTTCATTTTTTCGCAACTGTATTAAAAATAGTCGTTCAGTACACGTGCGGAACCGTCATTGTATGGCAGTTATATTAAACCCATACCCTTTCGGTTTCTACACGGCATCGTACCGGAACGCTTAATCGCTTGGCGGCACGTCTTTTCCGGTAGGGTGGTAACTAGCCAAAGCCGAAGCCTCCCACCAGGCATTTTGAAGCAAAAAGCTTGAAACCAGCATTCCCGAGAGTTCTCTTCATAATGTTCTCAGAGGTATGTGAATACTGCCAATCCGTACTCGGTCTGCGTGGTGAACTATACATAACGTATAGATAAACTTGATTCTGAGAGGACTCGTGTTCAGTAGAGGGCCGGTAATGGCCGGGTTGAAATGATGTATTATTTTCTATTGTAGTAACATTTTGAAATAACTAATCCATTCTATCCATACTTCCTTACTAATATTATAAACTAGATGATCCTATGGGATTTCCGGGAAAAAATGTACTTCCCCGGGATACTAACTATCTCTGTACCAAATTTCATCAAAATCGGTTGAACAGGCGGGCTTTGAAAGCGTAGCAGACAGACAGACACACTTTCGCATTTATAATATTAGTATGGATGCGAAATTGTGTCTGTCTGTCTGCTACGCTTTCACAGCCCATCCGTTCAACCTATTTTGATGAAATTTGGCATTGGGATAGTTTGTATCACGGGAAAGGACATATGACTTTTTATACACGAAAATTAAGGAGTTCCCGCGGGAATCAAAAAATCTTAATCCACGCGGACGAAGTCGCGGGCATCATCTAGTCAATTATTATATGGTAATAAGAAAATTCAAATCTACACATTTGACAAATTGGACAAGCGACGTGTTAATTGGATTTTTTTAAATAAAATCGTAAAATGCAGAAACGAAATTGTCATTGCAATTTGCACATAGCCAGCAAGCAATGAGTCCTATACGAACATTGAAATAGAATGAGTACTAGAAACAGGGTCACGAACAAAAAATATCGCAAAAATGTCCCAATTTGCACACACATAAACATTTGTATGCTGAGTGGGAAATGTAGAAAAAGGTATTATATTAGCAACAACTTCAGTTAATTATGCACCTTAAGTTTAACACATAAAGCTACATTACGATTAGAAAATATTAATTTTTAAGACGTTCTGTCATCAGAGAAAAGGTAGGAATAACCTTTCAATCCAAAACAAAAAGTAATTTTTAAAATAAGTACAACAATATTTATTATTAAAATAAAACTTAATATGTAAGCAATAAGGTACTTCATACGTTGCCAAATTGATACCTTTACACTATTTTGGAACAAGACGCAACTCTTGGCATCACATTGTCAATATCAACAACGTCAATTTATTATAAAACTTAAAACTTAGAATTTAAGTTGAATTACGAATGTAGTATGTTTATATTTAAGACCTTTTGTCTTTGTAAAAAGGCAAAAACAAAAAATTCAATGGAACGAAATTCAAATAGAACAATGGAGACATGGAGTTGCTGATTTTTTAAAGTTGTATATCGTGGTGGTATGTGGTCGTGTATATTTATTACTAGCTTACGCGCCCCAGCAACTCACTTATGTGTTATACTTGTACAGTATGTTTTATTTATCAAAATAAATATTGATACAGTTTTGGTGGATAGCACTGCGAAAAACCACGTAGGTTTAATGGCGTACTCTCTCCTCTTCTATCAATATTTATAACTATACAATGTTATGATATGCATAAGTATCTGTGTAAAAACATGAGGAAACTAAAACTAAACTATCTAACATTTGTTTAAGAAGTAAGATTTTAACTTAAAATTAAATTTTCCTTACTTAGTTTCATTTTAAAATTAATATCAAGGTTAAAAATCTACGTTTTATTGACGTATTACACGTAAACTTAAAAAGTACCAAGTAAACTTTATTCAGATTTAGCCTTTGCGGCTTTTATTATTTTTTACTACATTTTTTTATAAAATATTTATGTAAAGTATATAATATCTTTATGTACCCATGTATTTTATGTGTATTTATGTAACTATGTAGGTATGTGTGTTTCTAGTAATATCAATTTTATCAAAATGAATTTGAACATAATTAATGTTATCTGTATATTTTAGATGGCTCAAACAACTCTACTGCATAACGAAATGGATTACCAGGGAATCACTAAGCAACAATACTTTTAAAACCAACACTACTCCATGCATCCCGTCTATCCAGAACAGTCAATGTTTGTTACAATATTTGACGCATTGTCACAAACATTGGCCAAAGGATATTAGCACTCTTTTTATATGAGCACTGCAGCATTTTGACGCGTCGTTATGTTGGCTAAGGTTGGCTCATACTAATTTCAAATAAGAGCACTTTCGTATTTGTGCTGTAATTTGTCGGGGACATTTTTGAAGCGCTAATCCTACATCTAGTATAGGTACTAAAAAAATTCTACATCAATGTATACGAACAAGTGCTATTATTCTTGGTAAGAATACCCTATATATTTCTTCGTATTTAGGTATAATAAGAGCTAGGTATTTTTGAAAAACTTCTTTAGAATCGTTATGATTTGAAAATTCGATGAAACGAACAAAGATACAAACATATTCATAGTAGGATTTAGCCTGCGAGAAAATGAGATAGAATACAAGTTATATTTGTCTCATTCTCTCGTGAACAACATAAATTGATTTATTTTTGATTTATTGATTGAGTTTGCCTCTTGACCGCCTAGGTAATTTTTAATAAATGCTCTTACTTCGCTCGCGTCTCTTCGTACGTCATTTCATGATTATAATTTTTCAAACTTACTATTATTAAGTACTACTAAAACTAATTTTATTACATTTGTCAAGCAATTACCTCATGGATAAACAATTCCAACTCGGAACCAGAAAAATTGACTTATCCACAACTAAATAATTCTTATCATGGTTTAACAAGAAATGATGGCAACGGACCGATGGCAAAGATAAAGGATCATTCAGGGGACAATGTAAAGATAGATATGATGATGGGGCAAAATGAGCCAATAAATATCTTGGGGCAAATTAGTAACAAGGGGACACCGAATCTAACTGAGAGTAGAATAAAGAGGAATATAAAGTTCGCGTATGAACCTGAATGGAGAATGAATATGGCGATGTTGTACGGTAATGAACATGATTCAAGACCTAAGAAGCCAAGGATAGTATCGTCAGAAGAAGATCAAAAATTGGAGAGTAAGGCACATGCAAGAGCACCATTTAAAAATCGTGGAAAGAAACCAAACAAACCCCCGAAAAATGACAAAAAACATAACTCAATACCAACAGATTTCGATGGAGTAGAAAAACTGGTAGTAAACATACATCCCGAATTTCATTTCAATGCCGGTGAGAAATCAGATACGAACTATAATTTTGAGGAAAGCATATCGGAACTTAAGAAGCTTATGAATCATGCTGCATGTACCTAAGGGGTCATCCATAAAGTATGTCACACTAATTTCATGATTTTTTGACCCCTCTCCCGTCCTTGCCACAGTTGGTCACATTTGTGAGACTCCCTCTTCCTATCCCCCTAGTGTGACGTCACATATATTGCAATTTTACATCTAGAGATTATTTAATTAAAACAGGACTTACGAAATTTAAAATTTTAAACCTTACCGATACAGATAGAGTTGGAAATATAAGTTTTTCGTTAATAGTTCGGTATTTTAACACTTAGATGTATGAGATTTAAAAAGGTGACGTCAAAAAGGTAGGTCCTAAGCTAGGTCCCCTCCCACCCCTGGTCACACAATGTCACACTTCGTCGTATGCCCCCCCTTAACTTATGACGTACTTTATGGATGATCCCTAAACATGAACTCCACAAAATGGTTGGATGGAGGCATTCCTCCTCTTCTCGAGCTACCTTTAGCCACCATAGATGTGCTGCGTTGCTAAGTTACGGATGTGTGTCAAAAAATACTGTGACATCACAAAACACTGTGACACTTAGGACCCCACCAACAGGACCACTTGATTTTCGTAGATTACATCACTAGATGTTAGTGTTGAAGTAAGGCATAGGATATTTTCTTAGGAAACATTGTTTTATTTAAAATATATTAATTTATTGTTCAACTATATTCAAATTACAATATTTTTTTCAATAAGAGACAGAAGGACATGACAACTCAATAATAGACAATAATAAAAAACTAAATACAAAACGAACTTTTATCTTTAAGTTAAGTTAGATCAAGCGGTCCTATTGGTGGGCTTGACACACATCCATACTCTATACATGTAACTAAACATATTCGAATGATTAATATACAATACCTACTTAGCCTTAAGCCGTGTTTATTTTTCCCTCTCTATCATACTAATAAAATGCGAAAGTGTGTTTGTTTGTTGGTTCGTGCTTCAATCACGCCACAACAGAGCAACGGATCGACGCGATTCTTTGCATGGGTATAGTTTTTTTTTTAATTTATTGATCAAAACAAACTTTACAGTTTACAAATTGAGAACCTGTAGAGTGACATAGGCTACTTTTTATCCCGGAAAATTAAGCAGTTCCCATGGGAATTAAAAAACTTATGTTATGACGAAGTCGCGGGCATAAGCTAGTTATAGCCCTTATTACATAAATGTCAGCCCAACATACCTACTTCACTTACTATCCCTTTCGGTGGCACGCATGGTAAGGTAAAAGATTCTCTCCGGTTCGTCTGCAATACGCATGGTATGTCAGTGCCAAATTATCAAAATCGGTAAAGCTGATAGACCCATAAAAGGTAAAAAACAAACGGACAGACACACCTTCGCATTTATAATATTAATATGGATAAGTATTTCCTTACTCGCATAGAGACAAAGAAAATCATTATTATAGAAATGTCGAAAGTTAACAACGTGTTCATACCAAGGGAATTTGGTCTCTATTTATATACAGTGAAGAGTTTATTTTGAATTAGTTGTTTGTGGATAACTCGTTTGCTTGAATCTGGACTACCTTGCATTGGGAGGGCGTAGGCTCAGTGAGTTTGAAAATACGGTTGGATAATTTTGCGAGCATAAAATATAACTTTATTACTACCCCGACCCGATGAAGTCGTACACATCCGTGCCGGGTGGGTACTATCTGATGCCCGCGACTTCGTTCGCGTGGATTTAGGTTTTTGAAAATTCCGCGGAAGCTGTTTGATTTTCCGGGATAGAAAATCTTACTTCTTACTATCTTATTTTTATTTTTATTTTTATTTATTAGGGACGATAAACAATTACACATTAAAATCTTATTATCTAAACACAAACAAAATTAATAAACAAAATAAAACAAATGTGCAATACACCACACCATCCACGGGTTAACAGTTTAAAATTTTGAATATGAAGGCGACATAATGTTTCAAACTTGTCTAAATTAAATATATGTTATACATAAAATATAAAATAAAATGCTAAAATAATATATATGCTAAAATAATATATAGGTATGCTAAAATATAACACTAAAATTTAAATTTACTACTAACAATAAAAAATAATAACAAATAAACAGAAACAATAAGAAAATGGAATAGAGAAAATATAATTGAGGTACATATAATATGGTTACAATCTCTTGTTCAATGTAGGTAAAAATTCAATCCTTATAAAAATTGTTTTTCCTTCAAGACCTTGATGACAGCCTCTTTATATCTACCCTCAGACAGAGCAAAGATATCAACACTGTCGAAGCTTCTGCTGTATTCGTCATCTTATCTTACTAATATTATAAATGCGAAACTTTGTATAGATGTATGGATGTTTGTTTGTTAAACTCTATCACGCCCCAACGGCTGAACGGATCTGGCTGAAATTTGGCACAGAGAAAGATTATAGCCTGGAATAGCACATATGCTATCCCGGAAATTAAAGAGTTCCCAAGGGAACCAAAAAACCTCAAACCACGCAGACGAAGTCGCGGGCATTCGCTAGTGATCATATATCCGTCCCAAGCATGCAAGCTATCCTGTGCCAAATTCAAGCTATCCACGTCAAGATTGGTACAAATTTGAGCCGTGGAAAGGTTGCAAACAAAGTTAGTTACATGCTAGTAATTAGTTTTAGATTTTTTTTTATTGTCAAGGAAGGTCTAATTCTACCACCGGTTCGGTAAGAAGATTATACAGAAGAACCGGCAAGACGAATTTGTCAGGTAAGAAAATTGTGAGGTGGTGATAGTAAAAAACAATCCCGGTTGAAGTTGATGCGCTCAAACCAGAACGCGTTTGGTTCCCGTGTAGCTTTAGTTTTCAATATGAAAATCTTTGAAGTTAAAGACATAATAATCGGCAATTTGTTATTAGTTTTAAATAATTAAAATTTGGGGGATGCCCCGTCGCTCACGTCCGCAGGAATTACCTTTTACCTCCCTGCACGTGTCCCCCGGGTGGTGCTAAGCGAGCGACAAACCAGGAGGCGTAATAAATGCCATACGATTAAAAAAAAAAAATTAAAAACTGCATAAGCATTTTTCAAAGGGAAAATTTCATAATCTCGTTGGAAATCAGAAATTGTTCGCGAACTAAGTCGTGGGCAACCACTAGTATAGATATATCTTATGAAGTTGAAAAAGTGTACAGTGGTACCAACTTTAAATAAAACTTTTGAATTTTTCTCGGATAACAAATACTAATAAAACACGCTCCACGTGTTTTCAGCCCGTGTGTTTACACTATATCAATTGAACGAATTATTTATGAATGTAGATCACCTTGGGGGCTAAATATACAAAACCCCCGCTTGGATATAATTAAGCGGTTCATTGTAAGTTTATACTTGTTTACTCGTTGAACTGCCTCGTTGGTCTATTGGTTAGCATGTTCGACTGCATCACTGCAACCGACGAGGTCCCGGGTTCGGATCACGGATCGGGCGGTATTAAGGATTGGGTTTTTCTGACAAGAAATTCTCAATGCTAACCCGGAGTCAGAAAGTTTGAGTTGTTTCACCACTTGTTGTTTCCACACTTTCACGGAAACACTTCGTTCTCCGGTCATGTCGGAGTTTCCATCCCATCGGGCTATGAGAGTAAAGGAACAGAGAGTGCACCTGTGTATGCGCACACACTTGTGCACTATGATATCTCCCGCGCAGATTGGAAATCGCTCTGGAGATAGGCCGCCGTGGCCGAAATTCGGTCGGGAGGACATTATCACTTGTAGTCTTTGATATAAAAACCTAAGTAGAAAAAGATCAACAAGATGACGTCCGCGACTTTGATCAATTAGATTTTTTTAATTCCTGTGGAAACTGCTTAATTTTTCGGGTTAAAAACTTTTCGGGAATGCAACCTTATTCTCTACAAAATTTCATCAAAATCGTTCGAAAATATGGGAATGGAAACCCTAGCAGACAGAGAGACACACTTCCGCATTCGTACTAATATTATAAATGCCAAAGTGTGCCTGTCTGTCTGTCTGTTTTGGCTTTTTTCACATTTCAATTTGCAAAATTCACTCTCTGCTAATTATTAATATTGTTCCGATTTTTGGAGCAGTCTTTAAACTGGACGAATCTTCTAAAAATATTGATTTCGATTGCTAGCGTCCGCCATATTGGTTTTACTGTGACGTCACCTATCCAGTGACACTCTCGCTACCAAGAGGAATCTATGGACACACCACTTTTTAAAATAATCTACTAATAAAATCTACTTACCCATTTAGGCTGCAGGCGATGCCAAGTATTTTTGTGATACATATACAAACGTATCTTCCTATCCCATACGTACGTATATGCGTACGTATGTGTACGTATACGTGTTTAGTATCCTTCGATCACATGAAAACAGATTATATTCCAAAAATAAACATTGCCGCGGTACAAAAAACCACAGACAAGAAAAGTAAAAGAACTTCATACGGTGGAAATTCATTCTTAGTTTGAAGGCAGTAAGGTGTTATTTGCCGCAAGATATAGTATATGTGAAAATTAACCGCCGATATTTTTTTTGCCGTAAAATATAGTATATGTTAAAATTAACCGCTGATATTATAAAATTTTTTATACACTTGTGCATGACCACAATCATGCTTAATACAAAGCAATGATGAGGTAAAAACTTATACCTAGCACTTACCTTTAGCCTCTAAGTGAGCCCGCATCTGGTCAGCTTTGGCCTGCAACTTTGTCTGCATTGTTTCAGCGCCTTCCTTCATTTTCGCCAGGATACCTAACAGAACAGAAAGTACGATAATTCATACTTCTTAATGGAGAATATCGACGAGTTTAAATAAGTCTTTTATCAAAGCTCCACTACAGCCCAGTAACGTCCCACTGCTGGGCACAGGTCTCCACTCTCATAGGAGAGAGGGAATTAAAGATTAGACCCACCACGCTGCTTCAATGCGGCTTGCCAGGTTTTCTATCAACTATTATCATGTTAGTGATAATAACCGGGCTTAACGTGCTCTCCGAGGCACGGGGGTGAAACACCAGCAACTGCCTAACTCCAGGCTAGTATTGACCCCAACACTTAATTATGACCCGACCTGGCACTTGTAGTATTATATACTACATATTCCTAATAATTTAAAGACGCACTGCGTCAGCGCCACCTACATACGGCTGGCGCTACCACAAAACCAAACTTACGTGACTTTAAATACACGTAACGCCATCTATCCGGTAAGACAGACATCAGAAAAACGTCAATAACAAAATATCCATAAAATCTAGCTGTCTCCCTCTCACATATAGCAACCCAATACTAACCCTCTCACGCGCAGCGACAGGCCGGCTGGAAGGCAGTCGGGACCCAAGACCCATATTAATAGCACGCGTCATCGTAGGCGTTTTCACCTACGATGGTGGAATAATTTACCGCACGGCCATATTGGGCCGGTGACGGAATTTATATTTTGAAAAAAAAGGGCCTATGGTTCATTGAAACCAGCCCTCGCTTACGTCGGATCCCACCAGACCCGACTCAACTCGAACTATCCGAGTTTCTTCAACAAGGTGCGTAATTAATTATCAACTAAAATCATGCAGTAGCAATTCATAGACTCCATATTGATTTCCAAAACGTGGTCGTTGACTTTCACAGTATAAAAGGCAGTGTTCCTGGTATCGAACTGTTACGAATGTAATGCGTTAGAATAAGTGGTGTGCGTACAGTGAAGTGATCTTCGAAAAGTGGTTCGTGACGAGATACGCAACATATGTTCCACGCTAGCCCATGCGCACGGCGCGCCTTGGCTGGACGCCGCTACGAGTAGAGAGCTGTGCGCCTTCGGCCACGCTCTCTCGCCAATCTCGTGAGTGCTCCTTCGCGTTAATAAGACACGTGGGATGCTTCCCATATAAAAGTCCCCCGTTTTCTTTTGTAACTTAATATAAGATTAGTTAAGCCATGATTGCAGAACCAACAATAAATTCATAATGTATTTTGCAGAATAACCTAAATAACTTTTATTTATAACATCCCAACCAGCACCCTCGCTGACGTGACGGAGAAGCCCTGCTCGCGCGGCACGGTCCTTGGGACCAAAAGTTCGGTTCTCAGACCGACTGGATTCATCCGGCAATTAAGGTAGGTATAATCGCGGCCTTCCGCCTCGGCACTTGATCTCGCGGACACGAGGACGCGAGACCACGTTGCCTCGGTGCGGGGTTCGCGAGGCCACCTACCTTACCCGCAACTTTACATATTTTTTTTTTTCTATACTACAATGGCGCCCGTTAGAATTTCGTGAGCAGCGCCCTCCATCACGCCAGTGGTGATGTTGGGAAACTTTTGTTTGTCATAGTCAATACTTACCCGTCAACGCTGTCATTCTTGACAAGTTGACATTAGTCGTCTAACCTTTCAATTATTCATTTTATTTTAATTTATAAAGCCGATTTCTATGCAAATACGACTCTAAATAATAATTAATCTAAATTTAAACTTCTCTAATATATAAACGAGTCCTATAAATGCTTGTAAACAACGAATAACGTTGATATTTCTGTGTGTTCTACTGTAATAACAACAAATATTATAATTTCTTTGTGTAATTTCTACAGCTGTCCTGTTAAATTGTCACAAGAACAGGAGGACGTGCGCATTCCCGATATATATATGTAAGTGAACAATATTTTTTAATTTTTACAATTTAATTGTTTCAATTTCAAGCGGCTCTGATACCGCCCATAGGGTAAATGCAGCACCAACCAGCAGTAGCTTTTACTACAAACGTTTTTGTTTATACACATACTACTGTATAGTTTAACTGCGTGTATAATATAAGATACAATACTGTGAACTAGGAACACTGAGGCTTTTGGATCACTTCTAAATTTTGTAATACTAAATCTTAAATTTTTAATAAAAAAAAAAAAATTAATTAATGAACGTCCCCACAATCACAACAACTAGTACCCTATAACTAGAACAATTCTGTTTCTATTCTGTCTTTGACTGAGGTGTAGAAGGAGTAAAGACAATACATAAATAGGGATAGTCATGTGACATAGGATTAATACTCGGAATACATCTGAGCTCCTAGGTGGAACGGCGTTACTTTATTAAACTACAAATTAATTCACTTTTAAAACTTAAGGCGGGTCCCGGCTCAAAACCCAAATTAGTTTTAAGTAGTTAGAGTAGTTCTTAGATATAAATTCTTAACAAATAAAATAACCTTAATTTTTTTAATACTTTTGAACTAACATATATTTATAGTAGATTTCTTTCCAAATTATCTGAATTAGAATAATTAACTAAAATTTTATTAATTTAAGTACTATCTCATATTAAAACTTCATAGTACCATATGAAAGTTAGGAAAGTACTACAATAGAAACAAAAATTGTTTCACAATTAAGAAACATATGACAAATATAGTCATTTAACTTTACTTTAGGAAAAGTTTAATAAATAAAGGACTTACAAAACGGTAATGCCTAATTATCAAGTATACTCGATCAGTAACATTATTACATGGATTTAACATTTAGTAGAGGATAATTAAACCTCATCTATACACATATTTTTCCCACATTCTATCTACACGTCTAGTTATTAAATATTATATATATATACAAGACCGTAGAATTATAGAATAGACTTTAAGTATCAGTTAGCAAGCAACAAGGCAATAACTATACTCAATATTTTAATTACTATATAATAATAAATAGGAGAACATGATTTAAACTCTTGACCATGTAGTCAAAGAGCCAGTCATTTTAAGTATTTGTCTATTTGACATCATATTGTTTTTCCTTACCTATTTGGAAGGAACTTATTGCCTAGACTCTTGCAAAGTCAAAGAGCTAGTCAATTTTTTTTTTTTAGAAAACTAAATTTTTAGACTGGACTACTGCATAAGCAGAGAGCCAGCCATCAGTTTTTGCTTGTCTGTTAGACAAATTTTTTTCTTTCTCACTAATTGGAAGAAACCTTGCATATACCTGAATAGTTCATGGTCTAAGAGCTGTATACTGGTCTGTTCACTGAACAGCATAATTGAATTTGACTTAAACTCTTTACTTACCTATTTGGTAAGATTAACCTCACCTATCAGGGTCTAGCAAATATTGAAACTACTATCAATACAAATAGCAGACCTCAGGTTTTGGTTCATAAACCCACGACTCAACACTACATTCCTAAAACAGGAATAGCAATATGTATGCTTACTACTGGTATGGCAGTATTAAATATAATCTGCAAATCGGTACCGTAGGACGACATACCGTGCACTTGTTTGCGATGCCAAGGTACCATTTGCAGGTTACCTTGCATCAGTGCAATTTATATACTAACTGTAGGTAAACAGTATGTAAATATAGTCACTTAAAATTTATAAGTAGTAGTTATAACAATCATATAGATATAAAATAGGTACTAATAATCAGTAACAACTAATATACTAAAACTAGTTAGTACATTAATAACTCTCCCCTGAGGAACAATTTAACTTTAAGTATAGTGCGAAAGTATGAAGTATATTAGTAGGGAATGAAAGACGTTCAAAATTCCGGAACATTATAAATTAGGACATTGAATGAAAGTACGAATAAATGAGTCTTAGCAGATAGGAATACTAACACTACTAAATATAGGCAATTTCTTTATTATTATTTTTTTTTTCTTTTTTCTCTTTGAACAACCACATGGTTGCTTAGCTAGGAAAATATTTTTTTCCCGGGTTGCCACGGCTGTGGAGACAACTGGGTTGTCTCTTTCGCTGAAAAAGGGAGTATTGTAGTATTATATACTACATATTCCTAATAATTTAAAGACGCACTGCGTCAGCGCCACCTACATACGGCTGGCGCTACCACAAAACCAAACTTACGTGACTTTAAATACACGTAACGCCATCTATCCGGTAAGACAGACATCAGAAAAACGTCAATAACAAAATATCCATAAAATCTAGCTGTCTCCCTCTCACATATAGCAACCCAATACTAACCCTCTCACGCGCAGCGACAGGCCGGCTGGAAGGCAGTCGGGACCCAAGACCCATATTAATAGCACGCGTCATCGTAGGCGTTTTCACCTACGATGGTGGAATAATTTACCGCACGGCCATATTGGGCCGGTGACGGAATTTATATTTTGAAAAAAAGGGCCTATGGTTCATTGAAACCAGCCCTCGCTTACGTCGGATCCCACCAGACCCGACTCAACTCGAACTATCCGAGTTTCTTCAACAAGGTGCGTAATTAATTATCAACTAAAATCATGCAGTAGCAATTCATAGACTCCATATTGATTTCCAAAACGTGGTCGTTGACTTTCACAGTATAAAAGGCAGTGTTCCTGGTATCGAACTGTTACGAATGTAATGCGTTAGAATAAGTGGTGTGCGTACAGTGAAGTGATCTTCGAAAAGTGGTTCGTGACGAGATACGCAACATATGTTCCACGCTAGCCCATGCGCACGGCGCGCCTTGGCTGGACGCCGCTACGAGTAGAGAGCTGTGCGCCTTCGGCCACGCTCTCTCGCCAATCTCGTGAGTGCTCCTTCGCGTTAATAAGACACGTGGGATGCTTCCCATATAAAAGTCCCCCGTTTTCTTTTGTAACTTAATATAAGATTAGTTAAGCCATGATTGCAGAACCAACAATAAATTCATAATGTATTTTGCAGAATAACCTAAATAACTTTTATTTATAACATCCCAACCAGCACCCTCGCTGACGTGACGGAGAAGCCCTGCTCGCGCGGCACGGTCCTTGGGACCAAAAGTTCGGTTCTCAGACCGACTGGATTCATCCGGCAATTAAGGTAGGTATAATCGCGGCCTTCCGCCTCGGCACTTGATCTCGCGGACACGAGGACGCGAGACCACGTTGCCTCGGTGCGGGGTTCGCGAGGCCACCTACCTTACCCGCAACTTTACATATTTTTTTTTTTCTATACTACACACTAGAACCTGGAACCTCGTCGGCCGCAGTCGAACATACCAACCACTAGACAAAGGCAGTCCAAGCCGTAAATATAAATAGTGTACAATATTTATTTATTTGGAGTCTGACAAGAAATTCTGAGTACTAGCCCGGAGATAAGAAGTTGGCGGTGTTTGACCCCCGTGCATCGGAGAGCACGTTACACGTTAAGCCGTCGCGTCGATCCTGCGCCTGATCTCTCTCCGGTCGTGTCAGATTTTCCGTCCCATCGGGCTATGAGAGTCAAGGAACAGAGAGTGCACCTGTGTTTGTCCACACACTTGTGCACTATAATATCTCCTGCGCAGATGACTAATCTCACTGGAGATAGGCCGCCGTGGCCGAAATTCTAATTTATTCCGAAGAAATTAATGATAAAAGGTTTTACACTTTTCGGAATTTGAAATGTGTCACGTCCCAACACTCTTATAAATGTGTCTGTCTGTCTGTCAATTATTACTAACACATAATACCAACCATGTTTGTCCTTTTCCTTCAAAAGTCTTTCCATATCTCCAGCCTTGTCTTTTACGCGGCCAAAGAAGTCTATCCGATTCGGTAAGCGTGAGTAAAATTAATTAAGTTAATATTAAGGATAATAGATATGCTATTAAAAAATAAAACTACATTCTTTAAATAGAAAGGATATTTCTTTAAAGACCCACAAACTTATCTGGCCCGGTGGCCAAAATTGGAACAAATTTTTATGCCTGGTCTGTGACTTGCCCCCCGATTGTCTAAAAGGTGCCGATTAAATCGTCAAAGTTCGGCGTCAAAGTAAAATAAACCATAACAGCAATGAATTAAAGCTCAATTTCGTGTATCCATGCTCATCCGTTTAGGGTATCGTACATACCTAAACGTATATACGAAATTGAGCTCTAATTCAATGCCGTTATGGTTTATTTTACTTTGACGCCGAACTTTGACGATTTGATCGGTAATTCTTACACAATCGCACCTCTGTTTAGTTTTTGTATTTGTTTCATTTTTAATAGACAGCAGCGACGCTGTCACAGGGTCAGATAAGTTTGTGGTTCTTCAATTTGTTTTACTAGGGAACCCTAAAAAGGTTAATCATATCGTCTTACCGGATATCCGCTTGGCAGCGTCAGGGCTGGCAGACTGCGTCAGGGCTGCCACCTTCATATACTCGCTTGTTATTAGACCGGCCGCCTAAGAAATTAAAAAAAATCTGTTTATTTCTAACCTATGGAGGAAATATATTGGGAGTGCTTACTATGGTTTAAATATTCTCGTAAACTAAAAACAAACTTTAATATCGGAACATAAAGTTCCTTCTGCAATACCAATAAATGTACGAAAAAACTTCTAAGAGCTACTACTTTCCTCTCTTTTTCGAGACCGTTTTTCGGGGTAAGACCATGAGTAGATAATATTTTTTAAATATTGTGTTTCTTTTTTTTTGCTTGACATTTGATATTAAGATTTTTTTTTTAAAAAGATTTTTTTTTTTTTTAATGTATTTAATGTATATTAATGTAATTTTGTCTAACGTTCAATAAGTGTACAACATGTACCTATTTTGAATAAAATTTTTGATTTGATTTGATTTGATTTTTGATTTAATCCTTCTAGAATATAGCGAATTAAGCTTCTTGTTCTTTTTTTTTTTTTTAATCCACTACAAGCTAGCCCTTGACTGCGATCACACCTGATGGTAAGTGATGATGCAGTCTAAGATGGTAGCGGGCTAACCTTTTAGGGGCATGGCAGTTATATCAAACCCACACCCCTTCGGTTTCTACACGGCATCGTACCGGAACGCTTAATCGCTTGGCGGCACGTCTGTGCCGGTAGGGTGGTAACTAGCCACGGCCGAAGCCTCCCACCAGGCCAGACCAGGGAAAATTCAGAAATAATAAATTCCTAAATTGACCCTGCCGGGGATCGAACCCGGGACCTCCGCACGTTAAGGCAACAGCGCTACACACTGCGCCACGGAGGTCGTCTAAATGAACCAAACCAAGTGTCAAGGTTCGTTGATTATCATGGACCGCTATGTAACGCCTGCTTCTATCAAAAGTGTTGGTTTTTTCTTACTCGAATGTCTCAGTATTAGCCCGGAGTTAGGAAGTTGGCGGTGTCTCACCCCCGTGCCTCGGAGAGCACGTTAAGCCGTCGGTCCCGGTTACTATTACTAACATGATAATAGTCGTTAAAGCCCGCCAACCCGCATTGGAGCAGCGTGGTGGGTCTAAGCACTAATTTTATTTCAATAAACTATTTCAATAAATTACAACAATAAATACCATTACAATATAATTATTATTGTTGTTCGTACCTATTTGAATTTTTTTTATTTTATAAAAATAATGGATTCATACAATATATAATTCCCTCCTTCCTATGAGTGTGGAGGCCGGTGCCCAGCAGTGGGACGTTAATGGGCTGTAGTGGTAGTGGTCCTATCCAATAAAAGGGTACCTCATTACTAACCTCAAGACTAGCCGGGCTCATGGCCGAGTATTCTTCACTGAGCAGTTCCACGATCAAGCCTTCTATATCGAAGAATAGGATGTGGCTTTCTGGGTCTGTTGGCAAAGTTATGTCTGGTAGAGCACTTCGAAAAAAAAAAAACAATTTAATATTTATTTATTTAACTTAGGTAGGTACACTGTACAATTATTGACGTCTGAAACTTATAAAACATGATGGTGATAATCAATTACGGTATCTAAAAACTAAAGCTACGAGGGTTCCAAACGCGCCCTGGTCTGAGTAGAGCCCACAACAAACTCAACCGGGTTTTTTTTTATTATCAACATCTCACAAGCATCGTATATAATAATAAAAAAAATATATTTAATAGAATTATACTTAACAATAATTATATTAACTTGCCGCTGGAACAATTAATTCCCATGCTTTTTTATAGAGATGAAACGGATAGTGGTTTGGCTGGATACCGGATATCCGGCTAGATACGAAACCGGATGGCCGAATATCCGGCCCGTGGTCTCGTAGCGGATTGTGACAAGTTTAGCGCCGCACAGGTACAGCGAAAGCGATCGGATCAATTCGGGCGGTTTCGGGTGTCATCATGGGTGATCGTGGCTGGCGGCATGAGCGATTACAAACGCATAGCGAAAATTTGTTGTTTACTTGCTGAGTAAAGTGCGTGATTTGAGTTTAATTAAGGATAACATATAAAACTAACTACAAAAAAACTAAATTTTTTGGAAGACTACGAACTTCCTTGTGTAATTTTGTAACTTTTCAGTTATAAATAAAAGACATCATAACCGTTTTCTAATTATCTACCTCACAAAAACTTATGTTTTAAAGTTGATTTTAGGTAATCCTAGTTATTGCACATCCGGTATCCGGCCGGATATTGAGTTACTATCCGGTATCCGGCCGGATAATAAATTTACGCCGGATAGACCGGATGCCGGATATCCGTTTCATCTCTACTTTTTCATCATTTTAATAATCCTCTACATTGTAATGGGATCTTCCAATAGGTTTATGTTTTACAAAAACTTTGAACTTGTTGAGAGACACCTCCAATATGTTTTTTTAACAACTATAGTGACGTAGATAATGATGGTCACTCACCCGCAGGGTTGGAGCGGAAGCCCTGGATGGTCAGCGGAGCCCTGCGCGCTCGGGCGGGCTCCGCGAGCGGTCCGGCGTTCCCGCTCCGGTCCGCCGCCTGCAACGCGGCTAGACCGCGTTGAGTGGCCGCGCGCATCGCGTTCAAATTGCGGTGACGTAGACCCCTGATATAGAAAACATCATCGTCATCCATACATTACGATTATAGAGGGCGCTATAATCCCAACCAAGTGACAAGGTCTGAATCGCGCTATCGAAGTTCTCACCACTATACAGAGTAAAACTATACACTGTACAGTGTGAATTTCCATAAAGGTTAAAAGTGCATCAATATATCAAATTTAGAGGTGGTTAATATAACACGTAGCGCAATATCATAGCGCGCTATTGTTCCATAGCGCGGATAACGTGCTATGTGAGGAGCCGCCATGACGCTATGGCGTAATGAAGATCACGCGATCGCGCGCGGCGCCTCGTAACACTTGTAGCGGCGCCCGCTTGCCGGTAGCGCGCTGCCGCGGTCCGATGTTTAGTCTCGCGTAACGCGCTATTGTGAGTGGACGCCATCTTTGCGTGTTAAGAAATTTAGCGCGCTACGAAATTTAGCGTGCTGCAAGACAAGTCGCGCCTGCCGGCCGCCCACACGCTTTCTTTTTTCAAGCGCCTCATAATATATCGTGTTTAAAAGCATGCTAAAAATTTATAGTTCATAGTCCGTAGCGTGCTATGGATTTCTAGCAGTTTTTAACAACTCTAATCAAATTAGGACAAATTAGGTTCGTTTTCATTGCCTGTGACGCGGCTAGACCGCGCTGCGAGGCTGCACGCATCGCGTTCAGATTGCGGTGACGTAGACCCCTAGTATACGAAAAATCATCGTCATCCACATATACGCTAATAGATGGCACTACTAGTAACACAAGAAGAAAATTCAAAACCAAATGAGTTCGCCCTATCGAAGTTCTCAAGGACACATATAGAAGATTCTATGTCATTCAGTAGAATATCCATTATTGACTATATTATGGAGGCGTAAAATTAATTGTTATCCTATTCTTATTTATTACCAATCAACGTGACTTATAATTGCTAATAATTATTTTAAGTTTGTAAGTTTATCACGTCTTTGAGAGGTGATATCTAGTGAACGACCCGATGAATAGCGTCAGATTTTATTTAAACGTTAAAATTTTTATACTGTTTACATAGGTACTGCGCATACTTAAATACTGTACAAGAATCAGCCTTTCTAGTTCTGGTTAATTTCTGGTAACCATAACACGTCTTTGAGCGGCCATATCTAGTGAAAGGCCCTTCAGCATTCGGGCAGACCTTCACTATCGTCATCAGTGGAGAGCCTAGGACCCACCAAATACTAAATCAGCCTTTCTAGCGATAGTTTAAAAAATGCAGCTATCTCCTATAATATATTTATAGTCTCACCCAGTAACAGCATCACTACTATCTATTACAAATACAATAAAAAAAAACTAAACAGTCATAAAAATTTGTTCAAATTTTTCCAGGCCGCCGGCCTGATAAGTTAGTGAGATTAACTATAGATAAATATACACACCTAAAGAAATGCAATGCCGGATTGGCCAACCCCTGAAGATCTGTGCCGGAGGTCATGGCGCCTCCCAATTCATTTTCTAAGGTCTCATCGCAGGCCGCGAGGACCTCTTCTGCTATCATGCCTGTTTGAAAAGTATACTTTAGATAAGAAAGAGAGTAACTACAAAGGAGAAGTTCATTTTGGGCGTAATCTTGTACACTATATCATGAAAAGAGTTAACTCAGATTACATAATTTCACCACTGCAATTAGGGCGAATTCGTGGATTTAAACAATCAAAGCTGGTTTAAAATTTTATTTTCTTTCTTTTCACTACTTGTACAAGACCAGTCCTACGCCCCATACAAAACCAAACCGTTTAATTTTTGATTAAACAAAATTTTTGAAAATAATCCATATCCATACTAATAATATGAATGCGAAAGTGTCTGTCTATCTGCTACGCTTGCACCATCTGTTCAAACGATTTTGATGAAATTTGGTACTGGCATGGGTTAGATCCCGGGGAAGAACATAGGCTATCCCGGAAATTAAAGAATTCTTCCATTCCGAGAAAATTCTTTAAATTTCCGGGAATTTCCAAGTTGTATGATACTAGATTATGCCCGCGACTAATTAATTTTCCGGGATAAAAAGTATGTCCTATGTCCTTTCCCAGGATACAATCTATCCCTGTACCAAATTTCATCAAAATCGGTTGAACGGATGAGCCGTGAAAGCGTAGCAGACAGACAGACACACTTTCGCATTTATAATATTAGTCCATACTAATATTATAAATGCGAAAGTGTGTCTGGATGTGGATTCCGCTATTCGGAACGGAGACAAAGACAACGAATAAAAAACCACGAAAATCGGCCCAGCCGTTCTACAGTTGTAAGTGTTTGAACAAACCCAACTTTGTTTTAAATATTAAGATGGCTCCGGAGGGCGAATTGCCCATACATACTCGTACCTAATACCAAAATAATTTGTAATTCGAGAATATTTCCACCATATTATGCGATTATTGAGTTTGAACTTGTATTTATCTAGGTTCCTGGATAATTATTTTTTCAAAATACTTTCCCAAAATTAAATGTAAGCACATTGCGTTTTGCATGTTATTACGACATAAATGACATGTTTTCTCCTTATTTGTTTCTTATTAAAACTAACGATATTGCTAACGATAATACGCTCATATTGCTATCGCGGTTGTACGCGATCATGTGTCATCAGCCAAAAAGAGATAGCAATATACCGGCAAATTTATATTTGCGGTTCGAATAGAAGTTGCGAGCGGCGTTCCCCGGCCTCTTAAGATATAGTTGAATAACAATCAAAATATTAAAAAAACTAGTTAGAACTGTGTCTCGGTAGGTCCCTCTAGTTTGTGGAAACCGCCAAACTTACCATGTAATACTCTGTCAAGGTGGCCAGTTTCCATCTGCCACACATACACAGTGCCATCGCTGCATCCGACCACCATGAAGTCGTCTAGTGGCCGCCATTTTATGGTCACCACCGGAAACAGGTGGCGGGAAGCTAGAGTGACGCATTTCCTTTCCGCTAGACCTGATGAGTAAAGATAATAGGCTGATTCTGTTGTACAAAAAATATTACTAAACCTTTCATAATATTCCCTGCGGTAAGCGACAGAACTAAATTTAAAGCTGCCATTTTAGTTAAGTTTAGGGATTGTGTTATACAGAATTGGCCTCACTAGTTAAAAATAGGACTTAGAGCGTATGAATGATGCTTGATTCGATTGTACTCAATTTTTAAACGATACCAAATTGACGGCTCTAAAAAGTAAATTAAGTACTAAAGGATTATTAATTCGAGAATTAATTGTTTTATCGCGCGTTTGTGCGTGCGTGCGTGCGTGCGTGCGTGCGTGCGTGCGTGCGTGCGTGCGTGCGTGTGTGTGTGTGTGTGTGTGTGTGTGTGTTTGTGTGAGTGAGTGTGTGTTTGTTACATTTCCATTAAAATATCTTACTCAACAATGTGACGCTGTGATCAGAGGCGACGGCGCAGATGCATTTCTGTATTCGGGGCTGAAAGAGACAAAAATATTTTTAAATATAATGAAGTAGATGAAGCCCGCGACTTCGTTCGCGTTGATTAAGTTTTCCCGCGGAAACTCCTTAATTTTTAGAGGAATGTAAGAGGGCGCCACTGAACAAGTCCCATTAGCACACCGCAAAATATATACCCTTCCAGAGACGTACGTCTAACTGTGGTGCTAATAAAGTGTGTTACGAGCATTATACTTACACTGCAATTTAATGGGGGCACAATTAGTTGCGTGATTTCCCCCGCGTGAACGCAGAAGCGGTGTAAGAGGGCGCCACTGAACAAGTCCCATAAGCACACCGCAAAATATATACCCTACAAGAGACCTACGTCTATTTGTGGCGCTAATATAGTGTGTTAGCGTTATACTTACACTACAATTTAATGGGGGCACAATTAGTTGCGTGATTTCCCCCGCGTGGACACAGAAGCGGTGTAAGAGGGCGCCACTGAACAAGTCCCATAAACACACCGCGAAATCTATACCACCGGAGACGAGGTGGGATTTGTCGTATCTAAAGGGAGAAATTTACTTTATTAATTTAAAAAACGTGTAGTGTTGTGGGACTCCCGATAGGAACGAAATTCCTTATTACTTAAATATTAATTTCAGGTTCTAGTCGAGGTATAAAGAAAATAATTATTCAGGTGTTAATTTTTTATTGTTTTTTTTTTAAATTGGCAGTCATAGATACTGCCGATAGAAGTAAAAACTATTTTTTTTTTCATAAAAAAAAATTTAAAATATAAACCTTAACATCAAAGTTTATTTTTAATGTCGCTGTTCGCGAGCATGTCGGTGACGCGAATCCACAAGTACCCTACCAAAAAGTGCTCAACGCGGCTAAAGATGTTTTCACTTCAAAAAAATTACCTGTGATGAACGTGGTGGGGATAAAGAAGGCAATTAACTCTTCCATTGTGGCCAAGTAGCAGTTGGTGAAGTGGTAAATCTGAAACAAAAATCTGGTTTGAATCCAGACTAGATGATGCCCGAAATTTAATCGGTTCGTCCTCGTGATTAGTTTCTTACAAGCTTTTAGAAGTTTTTTGAAGTTAGAACTTGCAACGTTTGTGGGTTTGTAAAATGTGCGATAGAGAGGGATAGATATTAGGTTACTAGTTCAACTTGTGAGGGAAATTTAGGTTAGGTTAATTTGGCGGGTTTTACAAGCTTTTCTTTAATCTTGCAATGTTTGTGTGTTTGTTTGTGTCAAATCTTGCAAATGAAGTTTAAAATACTTAACCCCAACCGATAATGCTGAAATTATGCATACACGTTTAGTTTGTATGACAACGCATGGTTAGCTAAGTAACGTCATTCTTAATCCAATATGGCGGACTAGTTATTTTTATGCACCCCCATGATATGACTATCAATTCAAAGGGTTTACTGAGAAGAATACGAAAAATAAAGCGACGTCACACTAAATTCAATATGGCGGACGATAAAAGCTTTTTACAAATTTAATTTTTAGGTCTTATTTTAAAGAAAATTTGCCTATAGCATAGGCAAATTGTGCCTGTGTTTATGAAAACAAGTATGAACTCTTATTTTATACAAACAACTTACCATCCAACTGTTGATGGTTTCCATGCAACAATTGCAATTGAACTGTATGCGTTGCGTTCACAATCACTATGGAACCGTCTTCACGACCCACCACCAAGCGATTTGCCGCCAAAAGGTATATCGATGCTGTTAATTTTACTTCTGTAACGATAAAAACTTAAATGTTAATGTCCTTAATGTCTCTAACCTTTCAGGTGCAGAACTCCGCAAAGACTTATTCTGAATAAGATTTATTCTGTTTATATTGATATAATTAATTTATTCTTAACCTAAGTTGTAACTTATTAAGTTTTAGTTTTAATAAGTACCCTATTAATATACCTGCCATGTCCACATCGAGAAAACTCAATAGTAAAAAAAAATTGTTTGTCATAGGGACATGCCGATAGAAGTGAAAACGAATATATTTATATATTTTTTTTTTTAAATAAAAATTAATTACGAATGTACTATATTTTACTTAAGACCTTTTGTCTTAAGAAGAATGGTGTTCGGTCTCGCGTGTTCCACATTTTTACCCCCTACCAAAAAGTGCTAAAAGCGCCTAAAGAAGTTTTCACATAAATTGAGCCCGGCCTGCTACTACTGAGCAAAGGTCTTCTCTAAGAATGAAGGGTTAAGGGTCAAGCTAACACTTACCTGGTTCTTCAGGGTGGCTGAATTGATCCAATATACCAACGGGACTGGGGTTCATTTCCGCCCATGCCATCTCCAAACTTGTTAGGACGATCGGAGCGTGTGCTGCCAACAATTAAAAGTACTTTTGTATATTAAACTCTTTAAGTGCAGGGTTAATTACACGACTGCCCAAAAAAAGGAGTGTTATGTTTTCAGGGTTAATTTATGTATGTGAGTCTGTTTATTCCACTATAACTTCTGCATGCCTGAACAGATTTGAATGTATGGGGTACCGTTAGAATCCTCATCCCGAGTGACAATGGCTATAAATTTATTGGAAAAAAAATCTTTTTGACGAAACATCCGTGTATTATGATTCTTTTAATTAACTTTTCTACTTAATACTTACAGTAGAATCTCGATTATCCGAACATCGATTATCCGAGTATCCGATTATCCGGACTCATTCTTCACGGCTCTAATTACCGAGTTAGAAATGATTTGACGTAATGATTTGTCTAAATGACGTATCTAAAACCCTTTCTATAATAAAAAAAGTTATTAAAATTTAATAATTGTTTGATTTGACTTTAAAATCGATTATCCGGATTTTCGATTATACGGAATACCCCTGGTTTTATTTGATTCGGATAATCGGAATTCTACTATATGTTCTATAACTTTTAAAAACAAAAAAAAAACAAGATTTTGGAGAATGTTTTCAAAATAATAATTGTATCGAGAAAATTGTAGCCCACTCGCATTTTGTCACATAACGAACTTAGATCAAATAACCTTTATGCACATATTGAAATATGAAAGTAATTGTATTTATAGTTTTCAAAGCTTCCGAATATGGCAGTTATATTAAACCTATACCCCTAATAGATTTTGTTAGAAGGAAGAATTAAAGCGAGCTGTACATGGCATCACTGTTTGGTTCTCGAGATTGGCAACACTAGTCTAGGATAGATCACCGTGTAAAATGGCGCCTAATGCCGTGTTTGTGTGAATCTATACTATACCATATACTATCTATACTAATATTATAAATGGCTAGTTTGGATGGATGGATGTATGGATGAATGGATAGATGGATGTTTGTTACTCAATCACGCCAAAAAGGCAACGGATCTGGATGAAATATATCACAGATATAGATTAACACATAACACATCATTGTATCGGAATGCTTAATCGCTTGGCGGCACTTCTTTGCCGGTAGGCCAAAGCCTCCCAATCAAAAGTCCCACTACTCCTTATGTACTTACAAGTGGTCTGAACCGTTTGCGGTAAAACTGCATCATCCACATTCCATAGTGACACCACCCCGTGAGAGTCGCCCCTTAACAGCAACCTTCTCTGCTTCCCTCCAACCGATGTCAATATGAAACGCATAGCTGGCGGACAAGATAGCAACTGGAAAGAAGTGAAGATAAATTTAAAAAATGACAGCCCTGTCATTTTGTTTTTTTTTTAATTTGCCAGTGTCACTCGGGAATCCTCCCGATTGTAAGGAAGATAAGGATTCTAACGATAGCCCATATATCCAATTCAATGGGTACATACATGAACCCAGAAAAATTACACTGCTTTTTTGGGAATTCGTTTAAAAAAACCCTTAAACTTAAAATATCCTTAATGCGTATTGTAATGTCCCGCTTCTCACTATATACACTTTATTATACAATAGTATAGTATAACACTGTATATTATATAGGTATATAAATGTTCACTACACAGACTACTACCAATACATGCTGTTCGAACCTCAGACACCGTCCGATATTCGACTGAGCTGTTTACCGAATGATGCCCGTATTTATACACAATGTCTTTATCACCTACCCTCCAGTATACTAATATAAATGCGTAAAAGTTTACCAACTTTTTTTTAAATACGTGTATTTAAATTTAAAATTTGGTAAACTTTTTTTTTGTTTGAAAGGTGACTTGATCAAGAGTGTTACCTACATCTTATTGAAAACGAAAATCTAAAATTGTTAATAGTTGTTACACTAACCTTGTTATCTGGGTGTGCGAGTATGCTGAACAGCGTAGGGCTGTCATGATCCACGGAAGGGCCATGGAAACCCTTGTGGTCTGGCACTGAACTGCAATCAAAACGTTTGCTGTAGCCCTGACAACCCTACCAAAGTTGTCATATACATGGCCCGTTTACATCAAGTCGGTGACCGATTAAATCGAATTCGTTTACCGAAACAGCCTGTTTACATTAGGTCGGTCCGAATTGCGTCGGCTGCATTCATTTTCGGTCAACAGCAAGTTTACAAAATTCACTAATAACCAAATACGACCAACCGTAACATCTTGTCTAGTTTTAGAAAGAAGTAGAACTTTAATTCGCTATAATCCGCCACAGTAAGTAAATCTATGTGGTACAGTATGTATCTTGCGATATTCACCACGCCACACAAATCTTCCAAATTATTCTCACTGCTACAAGTGCAAGTGCAAGTTCACAAGTGTGTGCATAAAATTAAAAAAATCAAAATTTAAATGTTTATTATTCAAATAAACTTTTAGAAGTGCTTTTGAATCGTCATATATATACACAGGTGCACTTTCTGTTCCTTTTCTGACATAGCTCGATGGGACAGAAAATCCGACAGTCGAACCGACCTAATGTAAACGCGCCAGCACGTATAGACAGTTGAAGCGATGAAAACGCGCCCCAGTTTTTTTTATCCACTACAAGTTAGCCCTTGACTGCGATCTCACCTGATGGTAAGTGATGATGCAGTCTAAGATGGTAGCAGGCTAACTTGTTACGGGCATGGCAGTTATTTTTTTTTTTAATGATGGCGCCATTTACCATGCAAGACACCCCTGAATGCAACAATGGGGCCAATTCTGTTTAGCATAATCTCTAACTAAAACTAAAATGACAGTTATATTTACATTGCTATCCCTTTCATAAAACTCCCTCTGGAAAGGGGCAGCACTAGGCTTAGATCTATGATTTTAGTTTAGTGATTGTGCTAAACAGAAATGGTCCCACTATCGGTTTATAATAAGAATTATGTATGGAGCGCGTCTTCGTCGATTAAACTATTTTACACTATTTACAATGCTACATCAATAGCCAGTTTACAATTTTGCAGAATTTATAATTTTTTTACAAAGATATTAAAAAGAATTACAAAATCAGCCGAACAGATGGGCCGTAAAAACGTAGCAGACAGGCAAACGGACTGACAGAAACGCATTTTTATTATATTATACAGATAGATTATTATTATTTCGGTCGCAAATTGTTATAAAAAAACCAAAAAGATGGGTTTTTATTATGGAGTGCTATACGCAAATAAATTGTACAACACAAACTACAATACTGAATACTAATACGCAAAGAATCTACATAAAGATATATAATATATCTTTATTATTTTAAATAAACTATGCAATTTTTCTTCACCGATTTTCTTTGAACTTGAAAAAAGCTACAGCGAAGAAGTAAAGACGTGCCCAGGTCTCTAAGTTATAAACAATAGATAATTTTTTATCCACTACAAGTTAGCCCTTCACTGCAATCTCACCTGTAGATATATATGATACTTAAAAACTGGACACGACTTTAGAAAACTAAAGAAGTACTTACAAAAGTAAGTTTAAATAAAGTAAAGAAGTACTTTATGTGCGAAAAAAGGAACCTACACACTAAAATGAAGCTACAAACGTAACAACGATTTGCAGTGATCGCAAAACAACAACCGATCTGTTAGTCCCTTAAATTTAGGCTGCATCACCACTTGCAAGCAAGTCTGATTTCAGCAAAGCGCTAGCCTATTAATTTAAGTATTAAAAAAAACTTGTCTGACCCGGTGACAGCGACGCTAGTAGTAAATTAAAAATAAAATAAAACCTAAAACTTGACAGGCATAATTTTTTTTATGATCGATAGATTACTGAATAAGGAACAATAAATGTATTTACTTGCATATTATGGGTAGGGGTCATCCATAAAGTACGTCACACTAATTTCGTGATTTTTTGACCCCTCTCCCGTCCTTGTCACAGTTGGTCACATTTGGGTGACCCCCCCCCCCCCCCTCCCCTCCTTCCCCCCAGTGTGACGTCACCTATCTTTAGTTTTAAACCTTACAGATACAGATAGAGTTGGAAATGAAATATTTTTAAGTAAGTTTTTCATTAATAGTTCAAATTTGGCATTTTAACACTTAGCTTAGTACCCCTTCCACCCCTTGTCATACAATGTCACACCTCATCGACCCCCCCCCCCACCCTTGACGTGAGACGCTCTTTATGGATAATCCCGTATGAGTGTGGGAATATGGAAATATATGGAATTTAAATTGTTTGACCATAGCGCACACTATTCTCGTCTTCAGATCGGCTCATTGTTCTGAGGGCACTGCAGGTAATTAACAACAAACAGGTGCTGACCTACTTATAGCTCGTCCACGCAGTTTGCTATAACAGAAACGTTTCATTTAGCCATACAACCTTCTAGACACACTATCTAGATCTATTTTCCTTTGAAGATTTTTTGAAGTGAAACTTCTTTATCACCGTTGTGATTTGAAAATTCGATGAAACGAAAATGTAACACCAAAAAAAAACAAATATCGGATTTCGCCTGCGAGATAATGAGATAGACCAAGTTATATTTATCTCATTCTCTCGTAGGTTACTTTTCTGAAGTTTCACTTCTGCCGTGTGTGAATTGCACACACACACTTTTTTTTTAAAGACAATACTTATTTTATAGTTGTTGCCGGTAATGTATGAAATCGATGAGTTGTGGATGAAATATGTGTGATGAAATTTATTCATCACATTTCCTTCCGATTATTGGCAGTAGCATAAAATGTGGCCAATTCTGTATTTAACACAATCTCTAAACTAAAATGAGAGCTTTAAATCTAGTTCCGTCCCTTTTCTTTAAGGAGAATTATGAAAGAGTCAGCATTTTTTTAATGCGGTCCTTTTAGTTTAGAGATTATGCACTACAGAAGCAGCCCCAATGTCGGATTTCATAGATGTCCGGTAACACTGTTATATAACTAGGGCCAGCGCACACTTATGGAATAGAATGGAGCCGATGTCTTTATGCCATAAATTGTATTGTATTACTACAAATACACGATTGACATTGGGTTCTCAATTTCTCGATATAAATATTTTCAAAATTATACTCCAAAAAATACCGATAAACAAAATTATCTACAGTCTATTTTCAAAACGCTATAATATGATTTCTTTCTCCCGTTGTAACCAATATTGCTTTTCTGACATATTTTTCCCAGTACAACTACAGTGAATAAATCTATACTTCTCATTTTCTTGTATCGTTTTAGGTCATTTACAAAAAATACACTGCCTCGGCTCCACTTCTCTTTCGGCGTGCGTTGCTCCTAAGCTCAAGTCATATTGCGGCATCGAGCAAAACAGAAGTGAAGCAACACTTATTTCTATTCAGTTTATTCCTAAAATAGAATAGCATAGAAACTATGGAACCTAAAAAACGCTCCGCTCCGCTTCGCTTCCACTCTCCGGCAATATGCCTTAAGCTTTACAGCACATACAAAACCTGACATATTATCAAAGTGAGCAAAACTGAACGAAACGTAGGCGTTTTGTGCTCAGATGATTGACTGATGTTAAAAAAAATACATTGATGAAATCTGGGGTTTTTCGAAAAAAATTTACAATGTGGCAAATTATTTTGCACATAATAAATTAAGCTGAATTAACAGTTAATACTCCTATCCTTTTCCGCGAAAAGGATTAGGAAAGAGACAGCAATACAGTTTGACTTTCAGTTGTACACATATCAAACTGAGTTAAGACGTGAGGGCAAGAAAATATTTTAATAAACTCAAAAAAAAAACAAGTAATACACTTATATTGTTATTAAAGGTATAAAAATTAAAAATCGTTATTTATTAAACAAATTAAGTATGAGACTAGTGTATTAGAACTTAGATCTATATTACATGCTGAACTTACTTGGCAGGAAGTTTGTAAAGGTACCCCTTTCCTTCAGTGGACCATACAAGGATCTTGTCCGGGGCTAGGAAGTCCCCGGACATCCAACGCTCGCCGGACGGAGCCTGGATCGAGCATAGGACGGAGAAATCGCCTGCAAAATTGTATACTTTTTTGGTAAAAAAAAAATTTGGCGCACATGATAAGTACTGTGCGTTAGTTGTACGCATCAGGTGAGATCGCGGTCAAGGGCTAACTTGTAGCGGTAAAAGTGACAGATTTTATTCAGATCTTACCCGCGTCATATATCTGGCAGTATTTGGCGCACACGATAAGTACCTTGCGTTGGTTGTACCCGCAACAGTTGAGCGACAGGGCGAACTGCCATGCCCCTAACAGGTTAGCCCGCTATCATCTTAGACTGCATCATGACTTACCATCAAGTGAGATCGCTGTCAAGGGCTAACTTGTTGCCAACGACCTCAATTTACATAGACGGGTCCTGTCAAACAAAGAATGTGGACTTATTTTACCAACGCCATCTAGTCTGAAAAGCGGGACAGCGCTATGGCGGGGACAAGGACAGGCTTATACAGGTGAGGTGCATGCACCACAAATCGGACGCCCAACTTTTTTCTATGAAAGAGCCCAACTAGTTCCTACATATTATATATAATCGACATATCGATGCATGTCGATTTTGTGTATCGATATATCGATAAACAAAGGGATAGTTTTTTTTTCAGATCTTACCCGCGTCATATATCTGGCAGTATTTGGCGCACACGATAAGCACCGTGCGTTGGTTGTACGCGCAACAGTTGAGCGACAGAGCGTTGAGGCACCGTATTTGTTTGGACTCGTTCTCGTAAATCGGTTCCGATTGCTTATTTTCGTGGCCGAGTAGGGACCATACCTGAAGTTAAAAGAATAAAATAAAATAAAAAATTTAAACAGCCGAATCGAATACAAATACAAAACAAATTTTTAAAATAAAAAATAATTTTTCTTTTAGCATAGTTGTAAAAATTAGACCCTGTCATCATGAAACAAATCTCCTTTCTTACAGGTTGCCTGGAAGACATCACTCATAGTGATAAGGCCGCCTTTACTCCGTAACAACTGGTAAATTCTGTCACAATTCGTGTTACCTCTGTTTTGTTAATTGTTTGTGTGTAATAAAGAGTTTTTACTTACTTACAAAACTTTTTTATTCAAGTAGACTTTGACAAGTGCTTTTGAATAGTCGAGTGAATCTACCACTGGTTCGGAATACTATTCCTACCGAGAAGAACCAGCAAAAATCTCGGTGGTTGCTCTTTTAAATATTGAACGTGACAGAGGTCTTGCTTCCATCGCTTAAAGCAGTATTATTTTAATACTGTTCACACTCTTGTTTCAGAATTATTATAATCTTATTTTAGAGGCGTAAAGGTACGTAATATAAAAATTCAATATTAAAATAATACTGCTTTAAGCGATAGTAGTAACTTAGAGGTCGTCCATAAAGTACGTGACACAAGTTTCGTGATTTTTGTCACAGTTGGTCACATTTGTGAGACACGTCCCCTCCCTGTGACGTCACATATTTTACATCTAGAAAAATTTATGGTAACAAAAAATTTACAACATCTTAGGGCAAACACATATATATAACGTCTCCGTTCCGTCGTGGGTAATCATTAAATTAAAACAGCACTTGCGAAATTAGTTTTATTTCCGTTTAAATTATTTATTTTATTTATGATCAACATCAAATCAAACATTAGATGTATAACATTTTGAAATGTGACATTACGAAACTTAGAACCCCTCCCACCCCTGGATGATCCCTTACTTAAACCCCCATCGCTTAAACTTACTACTAAGAAAATTTACTACTAGTAAGTCCCCAGATCCTTACACCAACTGAGACAATATGTTTTTTGTAATATTGTTGTACAAATCAATAAATGAATATGAATATGAAAATAAATGAATATGAATAAACCTACCTTAACAGTACCAGTAATAGAAATCGCTAGAACAACGTCGTCTTTCCTTGAAGATGGACGCAAAACCTGAAATTAATATGAAACAACCATTGAAAGATAAACATTTGATTTTCTGAAATAAAAATCCTATATTCATCTTCAAGATGCTAGCTATCTTTGTGTCCAATTCCATCAAAATTGATTCAGTATTTGAGCTGCGTAAATACATGCATAAACAGACATACATTCTAACTTATAAAACTAATATGGATTATATCCCACAACCATCAATTTTTAAATAAACAATTTTTTTAAATCAATACAGCCTATTAACGTCCCACGGCTTGGCACAGGCCTCCACTCTCAAAGGAGACAGGGAATTAGAGCTTAGAACCACCACGCTGCTCCAATGCGGGTCGGCGAGCCTTAACAACTATTTATCATGTTAGTGATATTAATTATGGCCCGATCCGGGACTCGAACCCGGGACCTCGTCAGCCGCAGTCGAACATGCTAACCACTAGTGACTAGACCAACGAGGCAAATTTCATCAAGATTGGTTCAGTACTTGAGCTGTATAAATATACCATTACACAAACAGACATACATTCTAAGTTCTAACTAATAAAACTAATACGATTTATATATTATGTCACCGTAAAATTGTAAACAGCGTAAGATTATAATCTATCTTCGCGAGATTGTAAACTGTCGAAACATTGAAATGAAATGAAAATATACTTTATTGTACACCAAACATAAAATACATTTAGACAAATACAAGAAATTAACATTGTGATAAGAAACATTGTGAACCGTATCATACTGCTTACAATTTAACGCATTCTTTTTCGGTAGATTATAATCTATTAGGTTTATTATCCCAGTAGAACCTATAACTGCCCAGCTGGGCACTACCTGAATATTACTAACCTAACCTAACCTAACCTAAATGATCATGAAGAGGTAGGTAGAACAAGAAAACGAAAATACAATAAATATTTATAAAATTAACACTCAGTACATTGAACGGTTCACAATCTTTCGATAGTTCACAATCTTCGCGAGATAGATTGTAATCTAACGGTATTTACAATTTTACGGTGACATATATGTATATATGCGCTTAACTAACTAACAATACTAGCGCGGGCAGTGACGGGGCATTGCGGGCTGAACAGACATATGTTCAACCTAAATCTCCGAGAAACAGATATGTGCAGGCTTTGCTGTGAGGCTGAGGAAACCTTTGCACTTTATCTGCTACTGCCCCGCGTTAATGCACAAACGCAGCCTCCTCCCAGGGAAACACCTTGTAGACCCTGAAGAGGCAAAGAACATCCCGGCCAAAAAGTTGCTGCTGTTTCTGGCGGCAAGCAACATTGGTCAGGAACTTTAAATAGTATCGATCACAATAGATCGGCGACGGTCAAAGTGATACTGGGTCTCGCTACAGAGCCCTGCAAAGCCGCAACAACAGGAAGAAGAAGAACTAAATAACCCAAAAACTTACATGCAAAGCGGATATCCAGTCCGGGTTCATCTTAGAGCTTAAAGAGAAGAGTATTTCTAATGAAAACGGATCCATGATTAATATTTCTGCGTAATAGCCATTACAGAAGAGTCGTAGATCGTCACTGTTGCACATGTGGTATGCCTGAAAAAATATCAATGACTAGATAAATCTATAAATTATCATCCACTACAAGCTAGCCCTTGACTGCGATCACACCTGATGGTAAGTGATGATGCAGTCTAAGATGGTAGCGGGCTAACCTGTTAGGGGCATGGCAGTTATATTAAACCCACACCCCTCCGGTTTCTACACGGCGTCGTACCGGAACGCTAAATCGCTTGGCGGCACGACTTTGCCGGTAGGGTGGTAACTAGCCACGGCCGAAGCCTCCCACCAGGCCAGACCAGGGAAAATTCAGAAATTCAGAATAGATCATATTGCGGAACGGGTGCGAAACTGCTTTTATCGTCTAAAGATTCTTTACAAAGTTCGTAAGTATCTCTCTCAAGAACTTCGTATTCAGTTGGTGGAGGCCTTAGTACTTTCTAAGCTGAATTATGCAGATGTTGTGTATGGGCCACGGCTGCTATATAGAACTAAACGCCTTATTCAACGCGTGCAGAACGCTTGTGCTCGTTTTTGCTTTCCTATTCCTCCGCGAAGTCACGTCACCCCCTATTTGAACAATCATAGTTTATTAAAAATGAGATCGCGGAGGAAGTTGCATCTCGCTGGGTTGCTTTTCGGTGTAATTAAACTGGGTAAGCCTTTTTACTTAGCCCATAAACTTAAGTGGGTGGGTGATGGAGAGACAGACCGTCTTCGTAACTGTCGTAATCGGCTCCGTATTCCACTCCATCGCACGGCCGCTTTTAGAGGCTCTTTTACTTACTCTGCCACAAAATGTTGGAATAATATTCCCCCTCCAGTAAGGAATTTAAAAAGCAAAGTTTCGTTCAAATTCAAATTGAAAAAATTCCTTCTGGAGAAACAGGTAGAATGTCAGGATCTTGTGGCAGAGTACTCTTTTCTTTAGTTTTTTAATATAATGGTTCTTGATAAGTTATATATTATATATAATAAATATGTATTTCGTTTAATAATTTATTTACACGTATATATGTAAATGTGTATATATATATACATACTTCTATATTAATTATTTATTTATGTAGGTAATACATTATATAATAATAATAATTATAACAAATTAAATTAAATTATATGAGAATTGTATGTAGTCTACTGAACATTTTTGTAGTTGTTTTTGCAGATGTATAAAATTTGATAGATAGATTTGCTGTTTACTATAAGTTTAGCTATAAGTAGATTTTTAAGGACCTATCCTAGCAGCTTGCAGTTATGTAGTTTTTTTTCCGTGGTGTCACCTGAATCAGGGTTCAGGCTGAAAATCAGCGCTGTATGGTTAGTGCTTGCGCTAAACATACAGCATTATGCTGAGCCTGGGCCATTTTTTGGGTTGTGCCATACGTGATATAGTTCATCCCTGAGGGGTGATCTACCTCTTTAGGTATGTTTGTTATGTATGGCACAATTTGGAAATAAATGTTTTTTCTTTCTTTCTTTCTTTCTTTCTTTCAAAATTATAAATTCCTAAATTGACCCTGCCGGGGATCGAGCCCGGGACCTCCGCACGTTAAGGCAACAGCGCTACACACTGCGCCACGGAGGTCGTCGTCGTCATCTATAAATCCTTGAGAAAAATAATTTTAAATTAAATAAATAAATACTCTGTAATTGACGACCGCCGTGGCGCAGTGCGGTCCTGGGTTCGATCCCCGGCAGGGCCAATTTGGGAATTTATAATTTCTGAATTTTCCCTGGTCTGGCCTAGTGGGAGGCTTCGTCCGTGGCTATAGTTACCACCCTATCGGTAAAGACGTGCCACCAAGCGATTTAGCGTTCCGGTACGAGGCCGTGTAGAAACCGAAGGGGTATGGGTTTAATATAACTGCCATGCCCCTAACAGGTTAGCCCGCTACCATCTTAGACTGCATCATCACTTACCATCAGGTGAGATCGCAGTCAAGGGCTAGCTTGTAGTGGATAAAAAAAAAGGAGGGTATTGACAACTAATCAAAAGTCGTAATATCCACGTCCCCTGTTAGTTTTATGTTGAATAACTATTGTAAACTATCGATTAAATTAAAAAGTGCGTCGAACTTTGATGACGTCACTATGCAAGATTTCATACAAAATCCCATACTAAGCACGCGTTTTGGCGTTTGAAAAAAGATGCTGATTTGACTAGTTGTCAAATAACCAATTAAAGCAACTAGGGCTTAATTTTAAGTAGACATACAATTTAAAACCTTAAAAATTAATGCTAATAGCTATCCAAAACTATTAAAAAATGATTACAAATTATTAACATTACAAATTACAATTATTGAATAATGCTTGGACATTGGCGAGTCCACCTTATCCCCAAACATATTAAAGTTATCATCATTAATTTAATATATTATATGAACTACATGATGCCCGCAACTTCGTCCGCATGGATTTAGATTTATTATTCCTACAGGAACTTAATTTAATTTTCCGGAAGCCTATGTACTTCCTTGCGATGTAACCTTTTTTTTTTATTGCGTGATAGGCTTGCGCTTGACGACAATTATGCTTAGTGCAAAGCAATGACGAGGTCTAGGTTGGAACCTGCTTGCCTAGAAGATGCCTATTCACTCTTGCCTTGAAAGAACTTAAGTTATAACCTACCACTATACCAAATTTCATCAACATCAGTTGATAAGATAGGCCGTTAAACCGTAGCAGACAGACAGACAGACGGACAGACAGACACACAGACGGACAGACAGACAAACAGACGGACAGACAGACACACGTTCGCATTTTTATTATTACTACCTTAGTGAGTCTACAAAGTCGTAACAACTAACAGGTGAAGTGGCTCAAAAGTAACAATAAGATATCTTCCTCCACTCTAGTTATATTCAGGGACGACTGGTATGATCACTGAACCTAGATAGTTGTATTATAATGCATCCACTTGGTTCTGATTTCTTCGCAATTAAAATGCTACCAGTAGCGACATCTATTATCGTATAGACTGTCACCTTAACGCCAAATATCTGACCACTAATATTGAACGTGTATTATTCAATCTTACCTGTATATTGGTGTGGACCTGTGTCAGCTTCACACTCTCTCTACACTTTCCGTCAACTAAATCCCAAGTACACATTTCACCAGCTTCAGAAGAACTCACTATAAAGTTGTTGTCCTGAAAACAAATTATCATTTAATATAATTTGACTACCCCCCTGGCGCAGTGGTGAGCACTATTGTCTTTTGAGCAGGTCCCGGGAGCTAGCTTACCTGAATAACCTGTCTCTCTCTCTCTCAGGATCGTGTTCTACATTGCTGAGGGTCGTGAGTTCCATTAATCACATAATGATGGGGGTTTACTTGGGATAAGTGGTGGGTTAGCAGGTCCTTCCGCATACAAAATAAATAGAAAATAACCTATTTATTTGCATCTACGCATCCCTCACAAGACAGGTATGTGAGACTCACCGATAAGCAGAATACCCACTAAAAACCCAGTAGCACGGACTGTGCTGTGTTTTTAGTATCTAGAATAAGGCATCTCAGGGTCCCAAGACGTATTGGACACAACTGAGACGTCTCTACACTAAACCAATATGGAGTCATAAAGACATACACTAAGGAGGGAGAATATCAAAATGGAAAGTAACCTGTGTAATCATGTAAGATTTAAGTTTTTTTTTATTCCCTCAGGAACTTCCTAATTTTCCCTAATAAAAAGTAGCCTATGTCACTCTCCAGGTCCTCAACTATACCCATGCCAAAAATCACGTCGATCCGTTGCGGCGTGATTAACGGACAAACCAACAAACAAACACACTATCCTATTTATAATATTAGTATGATAATAATTAATTACCTGTATAATAGAAGCTCTGGAGAGACAAGTGACAGGCGCAGTGTGCCCCACAAGTAGACATCGAGGGGTCATCTTCAGTGTCTCCGGCTCAACTTGCCAGATGCATATCTGACCATCATAGCAGCCAGTGACCAGTGTCTTCTGGTCTCTCGATAAATAGACTGAGGATATGCAGTGTGTTGGTGCGTGCTTGCCCCACAGTACCACTGGCACTATTAGATTAGTTCCTGGCATGGTGGCTGAAAAAATACCCGATGGAAATGTGAATTTTTTTTAAAAATTCCAGACCACATAAAATCAATGGAAAGTCATGTATAGTTTATTAACTCACTAAAATGATTTTTAAGTACTAAACAAAGCATAAGCTTACTTTATAAGTAAGTCACTTTTTTGAAGATTAAATTTAAGTAAATTTTTTATTGAGGTAGTAGATACCTTAATAAAAATTGCTATGCCCCTTTGGGCAGTTAGTTAAGTTTCTTTTCCAGAATAAAAGTAGCCTCCTTTAAATTAAAGGGGTCTCTTGTTTTGGGATGCAACCAATTTTCATCTAAATCGGCTGAACAGAATAAATGGCTTTATGAAAATTGACAGACATACAGATACCAAAATATGGCTAACTGTGTTGTTTGTAATGCATACTGAATTATCCCCAGTTCTTCTTACTCCAATTCTATTATGGAGACAAATCAATCTATTTTATGATAAATAAGCGTTTAAAAAACTGCAGCTTTTTTTCATAATTAAATGCCTGTTTCGATGTAGAAGTATCTTAAAACCAGATCATTGGCAGCCCTACTATAGTATGTACTTATGTGATAGGAAATTAAAATAAAAGAACTTGAATTACAAGTAATTATGGACATCAGTTTTAAACATTCTAATTAGAATCTTTTAAGGACTCGATAACTTCAAATAGCGTATGTATGGAATGTATATCTTCTAGGCATTGATTAATAGGGCACAAGTAACATAATTTACCGTGAAATCTATTTGTTAGCCGAACAAAACGATAAGGATCGAGCGTAAACGTTAGCAAGGACAAATTCATTTATAACTAACCTGAACGGCAATGAAATTGTACAGGAGCTCACTGGGTAAAACTGCTGGTTATTGCGAACCCATAGAGGGGGATCCGCTACAGAGAAATGGGTGGAATTTTATGTATTTCAATTATTATTTTTCACGCAATACGACAAAAATAATCAATGGGGAGATGACAGCTGACTGTCAAGTGTCAACCGCAGGTCAACTGTCAGTGTCAATAATTTTTTTAATGTTGGTATTGGGAAATTATGGTACGTTTTTTATAAATACTACAAACAATGGTAGGATCTAAAGGTTTTTATCAACGATTTAAAAACTATGGAGCTTTTACATCGTTGAAAAATTTTATAATCTAAATAGCATAGTCGCCAAGATAGAACATACCTGTTTACTTCTGTAGAAAACTGCACCTTTTACTTTTCACAAAAGTTATAAAACCTTTTTATATGCCATTATAATTTGCAAACATCATTATAAACTATGATTGATAGACACCGAACTGTCACTGAATAACTTTCCAGCATTCCAGCAATTTCATTTACTTAATGGAAATTAAATTATCCATTATATAAAAATGGAAGCTAAACCTAAGCCTACTTCCAATTCAAAAATGAAATTGAAAAGTAATTTAAAAGAAGAGAAGGAAAAAGTGATAGAATTGGCGGGGAAAATAGATGAAACTGACGAAATGAAATTGAAAATGCTAGCTGGTTTAGATAAACATGATCCTGATGATGCTATTTATCCGGCAGAACTAAATGCTCATTTAATTGAACAACTCAAGGTATAATAAATTAACACTCTAACTATTGACGTTGTGAATTGCATGCAATGGTATATAACCAGCATCCCTCTGGGTAAAATAGTGAGGCAAGGAAATGCTTTAGTAACATAGTTAGCTGTAATTTCTATATTTTTTATGAAATGTACCTACTTATTACGTTATCCACCTGAAAACCCTGTATGAGTAAATGAAACTCCTATTACAATATTGCATTGGGCTGTTCTCTATGCGTAAAGTCTACAATATTAAAAAGAAAGAAAAATATGGGTACTTACCGTCATAATATAATTAATTGATTAATTATTTATTGATCTGTTGTTTTAGATTATGACTAGTGAAAACAATGAATTGCGAAAATGTGTGTTTACGAAAGATGAAGTTATCAAACAACTGAATTTGACTATCACTGATCTGAACCAACGAATACGTGATATAATTTCTGGATCTGGACCCGCAATATCATCAAAATCTGCTGGTGTTATAAGCGCTAAAATCGCAGGTCTGTGTAAACAAAACCGACATTTAATTGCCGAAATAGAGAGCTATAAAACTAAAAATGCATCTCTTGAGAGAAAAATAATGCAACTGGATATTATAAACAAGGAAAATGAAAAATTGGAAGCATGCCTTTGCAAAGAAGAACCGATTGATGTTAACTCAGATGAACTGAAGGAATTAAACAGCAAACTTTCTGTTGTCAACAAGAAGTTATATGAAAGTAAGAATAGAAATCATGAATTAAAAAACGATATTTTAATAGCTACAAAAATATTGCAACAAGAGCTTGGTGACAAATTCACAAGTATCAAAGATTTACAAAATGACATAGCAGGTTGGAAAGGAAGAGCACAACAAATTGTTCTGTTGCAAACAAAAGTTAGTGAACTAGAAGAAAAACTTAATGGAAAACAAAAAGACCCTGTTCAGATGAAGTGGAAGGATCAAAATCAAGTAAGTTAGTTAAAATTCACCAATTTTTACTATTTTTTCTTAAGTTAATATTGCTAATAAGATTTGTAAAAAATGATTTTAGATTATACGTGAATTAGAAATGAAAAGAAAAAAAGAAATAGATCAAGCTTTAAAAGATTCGGAGATACTAAAAGAAGAAAATCAAGAATTGAAAAAGAAATTAGATGGAGCTCGTTGTAGAATAAGAAACCTCGAATGTGATGCCACACTCATAAGACAGAAAATGCAAACCTTTGTTGAGAAGAGTAATCATGACGATCTTCTTATAAATGAACAGAGGGTAAGATATTAAGATATATGACCAAATGCCAAATTTAAATAGCTTTTCATGTGATTCGTGGATTTTAAAATGATTATAATGAAATAAGTCCTTCTTTTCAGAATCAAATCAAAAACTTAGAAATTTACTATCAGGAAATTCTCAAAGAAAATACATCCAAAATGAATAAAATGAACAGTGAAGTTGGTGAATATAAAAAGCTTATCAAAAACACAGATGCCAAAATTGATGCTTTGCGGCAACAAGCTTCAGAAAAATCTACGAAAATAGAAGAGTTGAGAGCCCAGCTTTTGAGATATGAAGAATGCTCATTACAAAGTGTTTTCTTTACTCCAATGAAGACTGCAACTGACAATGAAATCAAGAAATTGTCAGAATTAGTAGTTACATTGAATGATAGATTAGACGCTGAACGTCATAAGTGGGAAGAGCTGGATTCGTCACACAGAAAAGTTAAAGAAAGGAAGAAGCGACTAGAAAAGCGTTTAGCAGCACTAGAAGATGAATTGAAAGGAATAAAAGAAACATCTAGAAGAGGATCAAAAGCGTCAAAAAATGTTTTGGCCAAAGAGAATTTATACAATGACCCATTTGCAGCAAGTTGTGTAATGAAAAAAACTTCTTCTATATCTGCAATTGAAAAACCAAGTACAACATCATCGGAAACTGCTGCTGGTGAAGGATACGAAAATTTAGATAAAGATGAATTGAAATACAAGCTAGAACTAGCAGAAGAAAAACTTAAAATAATGGAAGACAAACTAAAAATGATTGAAGAAGAAAAACAAGAAGATTATAATAATTTGACCGAAATGATACAGACTTCGAAAAAACTTTTCAATGAAGCTTTATCGGTATTAAAACGTGACAAATGTCACTGTTTTAAGTAATTTTAAATTGATTTATTTTAATAAATGATTTCATTTATATTAAAGTTTTATCACTAAATTATTATTAGTAATAAAAAAAATAGTTTTATTACATAACTAGCTAAAGTTCAAACTAAGAACAGAACTGCTTAATTTAATTTTATTTAGTCGATATTCTCATTTAATGGTAGAAATGTCATTGGGATGGTAGGAATGGATTTGTTGCAATTCTGGCAACATTATGCGCCGCCATTGCCCACATTTGTCATATTTTTGGCATGCGCGTTCTGGGATGCTACGAAAATCGTGCTCGTGAGTGTTTTTCCTGAAATAAAGTGAATTTTAAACTTTGTTTGTGTAACGTGAAACTTGTGTTGTTCAGTGAAGCTCAAGTGCACATCTTTTTACAGTGATTGTGTGTTTGACAAAGTCACGATGAATAAAACTTGTGCAAGGTGCGAAAAAACAGTGTATCCTACGGAGGAATTGAAATGTTTAGACAAGGTAATTTTCTCTTTACATTCTTCTGAATGCGCGTTTCTCTTTTCAATGTACATCCACACATTGCAGTTTCATCGAAGATATCATATTCGTGTAACTTTTGTTTTTTTTTTCAACTTTGATATTAAAACTTTGTTGTTCATCATCATGTCATCGGCCGGTACAGAATAACAATTTAAACAGCAGGACGTTCCGAGTGAGTCATTAAATTAAAAAAATTAATGCTGATATCATTGTGAACGCAATAATACCTTATTTGTGTGAGTATTCCCGTACAGCTCTTTATTAGGCAATTTGGTGACCTTGCAGCAATCGATTCCGTGGATAAATCGATTTCATTTGGCTCAGCGAGATTATACCTTTGAAAAAAAAATTGATGACCTTGTAACAATCGGTCGATTTTTGATGGATGAGTAGGTATATTCCCACAAAGTTAAGGGGCCCGGTGGCCAAAATTGGAACTAATTTGTATGCCTTTTTAAGTTTTTGTTTTTATTTTATTTTCCATAGAATACTAGCGACGCTATCACCGGGTCAGATACGTTTGTGGGACAATACATGCCAATGACCGTTTTTTTTAAATGCTAGTTTTGTTTTTTAGTGCCGAGATGAATTAATGAATGAAATATTCTTCTTTTCCAAGATTTTTCATATTTAATTCTGCATGTGATAACAATGATAACGCATGCAAAGTTAGCATATTGGTTTGTTGATAAGAGATATCTAATCAGAGATAAGGAACATTATTTACGTATTACGTTCTTGTGTATTGTACTTAGATTGTAGGTAGTAAGCGTACAAGCTTGAGATAATAAAACAGAAAATCAAAACTAATAACATAGCACTTGTGTTTTAGGATGTCTGTTGGTATTCTACAGGATATATTCTATGGAGGGTGTGCCCAAGAACTTTATCTTGTTCCACCTTCACCTTTCTTACCTCTAGTTGGAATCCCAAGGACGCATACAAAGGGATTTGCTTCCTTGTTTCTAATACAAACCGCTAGGATATGGAACTCCCTTCTGGCTTCCGTTTTTTCAACCGCTTATAATACTGGTATCTTCAAATCAAGAGTGAGTAGGCATCTTCTAGGCAAGCTTTTAATTTTTTGGTCCCATTGGAATCCTTCAGATATGGAACCCTGAAAAATTTTCTTTTCTGAAATCTAAGTAACTACAACATCTTTGTACAAGTTTATATTATAAATATTAGATGACTCCACTTGGCATTGCACGGGTGGACATACCTGATGTACTATCTAAAACGTTATAAATCTTCTGTATCATTAAGCTATTAAGTACAAAAAAAACCACCACCCACAGCCGCACAGCTCAATGTAGGCAGGTTGCTGAGATGCAGAAACAGACAGGGGAGAAAAAAAGTTAAGAAAGCTATTACTTACATTGATCTGATTAATTTACTCAAACTCATCCACCACTACAGCCTATTAACGTCCCACTGCTGGGCACAGGCCTCCTCTCTCATAGGAGAGAGGGAATTAGAGCTTAGACCCACCACGCTGCTCCAATGCGGTTTGGCAGGCTTTAACGACTATTATCATGTTAGTGATAATAACCGGGACCGACGGCTTAACGTGCTCTCCAAGGCACGGGGATGAAACACCGCCAACTTCCAACTCCGGGTTGGCACTGAGAATTTCTGAATAGAAAAACCCAATACTCAAACTCATATTTTTATTCAAATAAACTTATTGAAAGTGCTTTTGAATTGTCAAGTAAATCTACCACTGCTTTGGAATGTCATTCCTACCGAGAAGAACCAGCAAGAAATTTGGTGGTTGCTCTTTTGAAAAAAATCATTTAAGTAAGTACAATTACAGCAATGTGTAGATACTTAAGTATTTAACCCTATTCCTAAGCATTGCTGGAGCGAGTCAAATCCGTGCTCTTTTATCATTTAGGTACATAATCTTCGACAGTATAATAAGCTTATTTCAGGAACACAGAGATCGGATACCTTGCGTCCCCAAGAGGGATTTAGGGTACTTTTAATCCCAGATATCGTTACCCTGTTTTAAAATATTACAGACTAGATGATTCGCGCGACATTTGTCGATTCTCGCGGGAACTGAATTTTCCGGAATAAAAAGTAGCCTATGTCCTTCCCCAAGATACAGCCTATCCCTGCACCAACTTTCATCAAAATCGGTTTAACACATAAAGCGTAGCAGACAGGCAAACACACTTTCGCATTTATAATATTAGTAATTAGTATGGATGAGGCTATTATAAATACAAGAATCTCGAATCACACCATATGATTCACGTGACACACATTCGTTGTATTCAATTTTGCTGAGAACGAAATTCATATAATATCTACAATAATATGTCAAGCCAAGGTTAAATACGAGAGTATTGAGTAATATTAAACCCGTTTGAGTGTAACATATGGGCCGAAATACTTCGACCATACGACTCCGATACAGTTTTCTTTTTACGTCGTTTTTTTTAAAAATTCTAGAGTCTTGACTTCTAGACCTTGACTGCAATCTTGTCTGATCGTCGTGATAATGCTGTCTAAGATAGTAGCGGGTTACCCTGTGGGACATAGCAGTCAAATTACTAAACCCTTAACTAGTTAATCGGTTTCTATGCGGCATCGTATTGGAATTTTACTAAGGCGCAACAAGGGATAGTTGATAGCACCGACAGCCCTCTATGCAGAGCCTGCATGGAGAGCGAAGAGACACTGAAACACGTGCTGCTCGAATGCAGCGGTGTTTCCACCCAACGATAAGCCTACATTGGCTCCCCAGCATCACTACCGGAAGTCCTCGCCGACCTGGGCGGTCTGCTTAGATTCTGGAGTGAGCTCGGTTGGCTGGAATGATCCGGCGGGGAGTCGCAACATTATCCCAGTATACAAAGAAGAAGAAGAAGGGATAGTTTAGAAATAGTAACTCCTGTTATCTCCTGCCGGGACACCACGTCTACACGCAGAATGTCAATACGCAAAAAGTACTAAGCGCAAAAAGTATTTTTTTTCCACTACAAGTTTGCCCTTGACTGCGATCTCACCTGATGGTAAGTGATGATGCAGTCTAAGATGCTGGCTAACCTGTTAGGGGCATGGCAGTTATATTAAACCCATACCCCTATTCGGTTTCTACACGGCATCGTAACGGAACGCTAAATCGCTTGGCGGCACGTCTTTACCGGTGGGGTGGTAACTAGCCACGGGCGAAGCCTCCCACCAGGCCAGACCAGGGAAAATTCTGAAATTATAAATTCCTAAATTGGCCCTGCCGAGGATCGAACCCGGAACCTCCGCGCGTTACGACAACAGCGCTACACACTGCGCCACGAAGGTCGTCAAATTTCGTCGCGTCGCCTTATTCTTCAAGCTCGCCCCATGTGAGGCCTTTTTCGCTCTTTTTCACCTCATCTAGTAGTTAGTACCTACAGTACGCCGCCAAGTTTTTGGCAGTCCACGCATTCTTTGACTTCGGGTTCCATCCAACGCCTTCTTAGGTATAAGGACAGGTGCTCGACGCACTGTATCCCCGATCCAGTTCCATTTTCGGCGTCGGTCTTTTAGATCTATAACCAAATATGACCACGTATCTGAATTTCGCCAAAAGCTCAAGTGGCTCCCTATTCGCCGTCGCCGGGATATGCATGTTCTCTCTCTTCTGTACTGTGTTTTATTTCACCTAAATACTCCTTCTTATCTTAAAGAGAAGTTTCAATTTATTGGGGTGCAGTCAGACATGAGAACTTGCCGAACGCTTACTCTGAAAATGCCTTCACATAAAACCAAATTTTTCGGAAATTCATTCACTGTGCAGGCAATTGAACTGTGGAATGCACTTCCACTGAATATAAGACAGTCGAAATCGCTGGGGGTATTCAAAAATACTCTTAAGACGTATTACCTTACAAATTGAAGACGACTTTAGTTTATATTTAATTTTATTGTAAGTAAGTATATGTACGTATAATATGTAATTGTATAATATATTTATTTAAGCTATATTATGGTATGTAAGTATATGTATTATGTATATTAGTTTATAATATATTTAGTTATGCATTGTATGTATTAAGATATTTGTGTATTGTTGTCTATGTATTGTAATGTATTTTTTTGTATGTAGTATTAGTATAATTTTGCGCCACCTGCAGCCTCCAATCCTTGTGCTCTCCTAATAAGGTTGCCTGGAAGAAATTGCTACTTAGCAATAAGGCCGCCCTTTGTAGGTACTTCTTTGTTTCTTTTTATGTTTTCTGTAATTTACTTTTGTTATGTGTGGTACAAATAAAGAGTATAATAATAATAATAATAATCTATGGGTGTTCCATGGCAAAGCTTCCATAGGTCTATTTTAGAAATGACCTCCTTTTAAAATATCCCCAGAATATACCGAAGACAACCATTGATGAATACTTGGATTTTATGCGTGAGTTCTTTTCTAGCTTTACATAGTAGTACAGATTTAACTTTTTTAGTATTGAAAATGTTGAGTTTCACCCTCCTGGAGAGATGCTTGGCGTGCTAGATGGGGTAGAGACACGTAAAAGCACCACGGTTTGATAACCAAGTGTAGAGTAATTTAGTAACTAAGAAAGTAGGCAAATACTAAATTCCGATACGTAAGCGATATATAGTAGTTAGTGCTATCGTAATAAAAACGGTTGGTAAAACGCTTGATAAATCACGTTTTAACAATATAAAGGCATGTTACGTTAACATCATGTTTTACAATAAGCCACACTTTGATGCCTTTCACAACTCAAGCACAGTGGCATGATAGATAGTTAAGTTCATGTTAAAATTTGACCGTCCATGAATGCAAAAAGGGTAAACAAGTCACGGCTCAAAGTTAATGCCCTCCAATTAATCGATATATGTCGTAGATGGATTGAATTGACATAAAACATCTCACGTAGTCAGCAATATTGTAGAACGTAACGCGTTGACTATCCAGCAAAATGTCCTTAGTATTTTTGATTAATTGTGAACGACTAAGGCGAACCGATACGACGCGACGTGACGTTATCAACCAGTAGCTGACGCTGTCGCTTGTCTTGTGGATAAGTTTGTCATTTTCTGTGAAGTCGTATCGCGTTGCGTTGCATCACGTCGCTTCCGTCGCTCACCTAGAACAACGGATCGTTAGAACCTAGGACAGCGGACAAAACAGCGGATTTTTAAATACATCTGCGATCGGCCGACCGGGGATGTTAATATATTGCGAACTTATTTGCTTTTTATTTTTGACTAGCAGATGCCCGCGACTTCGTCCGCGTGAAATAAGTTTTTTTAAATTCCCACTTGAACTCCCTAATTTTTCAGGTTAATATAACTAATATAGCCTATGACACTCGCCAATAATGTGGCTTTCTATTGGTACCAGAATTTTCAAAATCGGTTTAGTAGATCCGGAGTTTGCCTCCTACAACGTCACAAACTCATAAACTTACAAACTCACAAACTTTACCTCTTTATAATATTAGTATAGATTAACGTTAACAATACCTAACGTAACTTTAATCGCCTGTCCTGCATTTGAACCTAAGTATCGATTCAAAAGTTGACGACCTCTCGAGCACAGCGGTTCGTTGTCGTCTTGGAAAGAAAACATCCAAGGTTCGTTTCTCAGTTTGCTGTTTTACATAATATACCTATACGGTATACCTAAGTACTTAGCCTGAATGACCTAAATTTTGTTCATAATATTTACTTAGATAATACACCAAGTTCGCCGAGCTACCAAAGCGACTTATTTAAAGAATGTAAACGTAACCACGCATATAGTTATACAGAAATTACACTTATCTCAACATCTATAAAAAGCTGTGATCGCTTAGTGGTTAGAGCAGGGGTCGCGAGTTTGTGCCTTGAATTTTTTTTGATTTTTATACAAAATATATAAAAAGCTTTTAATTTGCAAAATTTGGTGAAAACAATATGAGTAAATCAATAAAAAAAATATGTACTTACAGTAATACCCCGCTTTACGCGAGGGATACGTTCCGGAAAAAATCGCGTTAACTGAAATTCGCGTATATCGAGGTTTATGATTAAACATAGTCAAAATTTAATACAAAAAAATACGAATCATTTTAATCAATCACTTTAATTCTAAGAACACTTTATGCAATTCATATGTACTATGTATTAATTATTTTTTACGGAAAAATACATCTATTGTCTTTTGGGTAGCGTTTTTTTTACGTTCTTGTAAAATACGTTCATAACACCCAACACTGTTTTTAATTGTTTGACACACGGTCAAGACATGGTCATCATTATTGTCTATACTCTGCAATACATATCTCCAATAAATGTACACAACACAAAACACGACTGCCAGCCGAACTAAACATGACGGAACAAACGAAACGAACGAGGGAATCCCCATTCCCCATAGAACAATGTACATAGAAGGAAGAATGTTCAGAGGAAGCGGGGATTCCCACGACCATAGAGAAGTTGATGACTACCACGACCATAGATAAGTTGATGACTACATTATGTTTATACGCACTCTTTCGCGTAATGCGAGGCATTTGAGCGCGAAATTTGAAATTCGCGTTATTAGCCCAGGCTACTTGTGCAAGCTATGTATGGGAACCCTAAAATAAAAAATGTAAAGCTGATTTTTGGCACAAGCGTTCCTTGGGGTCTGAGAAGTACTTCTTAAAAATTCCCCCCCCCTAGGCCGCGGGCTTAACCCCCCACCCCCCCTAACGTCTCCCCAACCGCAGTTTTTTGTAATTTTCTCAAAAAATATTAGTGCTAGAAAAAAACCATCTATGGCGAAAATAATTAACATTAAATAATCTACCATATGACACTTAAATCATTATGATCGGATAAATAGTTTTGCAAATATGCCGGCTTATTTGACGCATTTTTTTTTTTTTTTTTAAATCGTGTAATTTTCTTGTGATTTGCACAAAATGTATAAGAGCTAGGAAAAAAACGACAAGAACAAAATGAAAGTTCATAAAATCTTCTACAAAATGCTTTTTATTTCATTTCAATCGACCGAATACTTTCGGAAATATGACGATCGAAAACGTGCATGACAGAAAAATATTTTGCAATAATTTTGACTTTGTACCTACACATTCTATTTGATAATGATCGATGCTATATTACAATAAATTAATAGTAGGTAATAATCATGAAATCTTTATCTACAAAACAACACCACACTCAGTAAATAATATATTAAATATTATTATTTATATTCGTTTAAAGTTCTAACAAATACAAGGCGTCGCGTCGGCCGAAGAATAACGAATAGGATTGCAAAGGAAATGCGGGTGGAATGACATGGTTCGTGTGCAAATGTTACCATTGATGGGGAAGAAGGTGATGATGACGACCATGATGGTGTGCTTTAATAATACCTACTAATATAATAATAATAAATACCTACGTCTCGAAGTCCTTTCAACTATATGTAGGTATGCAATATGCATAATATATTTTTAAAAATAAAAAATTTTATAAGGTTATTTTTAAATACCTACGTCTCGAAGTCCTTTCAACTATATGTAGGTATGCAATATGCATCTATCTAAAAAAATATGTAAATGAACCACCAACATCCAACAGCTATCTTACAGATAATTTTATCAGATTAACTTTTAACAGTTAACCATTCATTCCGAACCAATGGTAGATTCACTGGACGATTCAAAAGCACTTGTAAAAGTTTACTTGAGTAAAAACATTTGATTTGATACTTGAATTGTAATACGATTACAAAAAAGCACAATCGGCTAGATATTTGAGAGGGGGAGGGGGGTCGTGGTAGGGGGGAGGTGAGAGGGGGGTTGTGGGAGGTGCGAGGGGGGTTGTGGAAGGTGCGAGTGAGGTTGTGGGAGGGGGGAGGGGGGAGATGGGAGGTGGGAGGGGGGTTGTGGGAGTGGGGAGAAAAGAGGACATCATTTGCGCCTAAAATCAAAAATACGTTATTTATTTAGAGGTTAATTTCTATTTATTCCATAGTACTATGCTAAGTCTACATGACTACCACCGGTTCTTACACAACAGCAAGGTATATCTCGAAAACTATTTGTCCTATCAAAATAAACTAAACACTATTTTTTAGGTAAATTAATAATCTTTGTACTAAGTCCTGACAGCTTTTTTCCTAACTCTAATACTTTTTCTTGAAATTACAATAAACATTTACGGATTTTACAAAGGTTTAGTTTTTTATTCCAGTTAGGCAGCCATATTTCCGAAACTATTAGTTCTATCAAAATAAACTAAAAATTATTTTGAAGATAATTTAATGAAGTTCATTTTTGCTTCTTATGTTTTTTTTCCTAGTTCTAGTAGTTTCTGTGAAAATTCAAAAATATACCAACGGTTGTCGAAAAAAACAAATATTCTTGGAATATAGGTTGCCATATTTCTCGAACTATTGGTCCTATCTAAATTCACCATAAGACTTTTTTGTGGGTAATTTAGTGAAATTAATTACTCTACCGAGGATTTTTTCCAGCTCTAATAGTTTTTGTGGAAATTGCAAATAACATAGGATTCAAGCAATTTTTTTATTTTTTTTCGTACACTATGCATGGATATATATTCGAAATTATTAGTCCTATCTTTATGAACTAATTTTTTTTAAATAAGTGGTTAAATGGTGTTTATTTTTACTTCTGGGAGTTTTTTGCCTAGCTCTAATAGTTTTCTAGAAATTACAGAAAACATATACAATTTTGAAAAATATTGCTTTTATGTTAACTATGACAGGTATATTTTCGAAATTATTAGTGCTATCAAAATTACCTAAATACTATTTTGTAGGTAATTTAACTATGTTTCTTACTGCTTCAATCAATTTTTCCTAACTCTGTTATTTTTTTTTCGAAAATTAAAAACAACGTACACGATATTTGCATATTATTTTCTTTATCTTACACAATAGGTAGGCATATCTCCAAAACTATTACTCTTATCAAAATAAACTAAATATCATTTTATAGCTTATTTAATAGCCATTCATTTTGCTTCAGACAATATTTTTGTAGCTCTATCAGTTCTTATGGAAATTACAAGAAACTACATTACAAAAAGCCATACATGCAAAATATTTTCTTTTCATGCACAAAGGGTTAACATATCTCCGAAACTATTAGTCTTATGGAAATGAACTAAAATATTATTTTGTAGATAATTTAATGAAGATAATTTTCACCATAGAAAGCTTTTTTCTAGCACTAATATTTTTTGAGAAAATTACAAAAAACTGCGGTTGGGGAGACGTTTGGGGGGGTGGGGGGTTAAGCCCGCGGCCTAGGGGGGGGGAATTTTTAAGAGGTACTTCTCAGACCCCAAGGAACACTTGTGCCAAAAATCAGCTTTACATTTTTTATTTTAGGGTCAATGTTTATTAGTCCCGTACTATATAGTGAAACCGCGCATAACGGGGTCGCGTAAAGCGGGGTATTACTGTACTTGTATTTGTACAAAACACCTTAAATAGATTTTAATTTGCTAGATGTCGTTAAAATAATATTTGTAAATCATAAAAAAATAATATTATGTACTTGTAAAACTTAAATGTAGTTTATTTGACGCGAAGTGAAATAATGTCAAAAGCAAACGATACGCGCCGAATACCTCCTCCTTTTTTGGAAGTCGGTTAAAAAAACTGTATTGCCAATGATTATTTTAAAAATCTAACAAAAAAGAAAAAGTTATGATTCCCGCGCCGAATACCTCCTTCTTTTTTTGAAGTCGGTTAAAAAAACTGTATTGCCAATGATTATTTTAAAAATCTAACAAAAAAGAAAAAATTTTGATTCCGGCCAGGATCGAACTGGCGGCCTTCTGCGTGTAAAGCAGATGTGATAACCACTACACCACGGAACCAGGTGACTGGACATGCGAAAATTCGTATCATGCTGTTATTTTCGTGTACATATAATTACTCAAATTAACACTACATTATCGGCTATCGCCTATCACCGCTTCACGCGAGGTCGCGGGTTCGATCCCCGGGCACGCTCGAGCCCAGTAAGTGAGCCGGCAATGGGTAGATAAGATGAGAAAACTACATAATTTCTTTGGCGGTGTTTTTTTTTGATCTTGGTATTTTATTATTTCAAATCAAATCAAATCAAATATTTTTTTATTCAAATAAACTTTTACAAGTACTTTTGAATCGTCAAGTGAATCTACCACTGGTTCGGAATGCCATTCCTACCGAGAAGAACCAGCAAGAAACTCGGTGGTTGCTCTTTTTAAATAATTCATTTACAATTACTATATCAATGTGTACATAAGTAACCGCTGTCCCCAGCATTGTTGGAGCGATCAAATCCATGCTCCTCTATCATTTACATAATCTTCAACAGTATAATAAGCTTTTTTCAGGAGCATACTTTTAATGGATTTCTTAAATTTGTTTATTCAATTCATGTCAAAGACGGGCAGACAGAAAGTAGCCCCATTCCCGCCGGTGGCACCCGTTCACGAGCATGACGCATGATCCAGCCATTGCTTCGCTCGACCATATTTGAGGGAACGTAACAACCCGCACCACACGACACCACCACAGAAATGTTTAAAGAGAGCGTGACATACTCAGTCTACCCGTATCAAAGCATCGAATTGAATACTAATATTCAAACACTAATTTATAATAAGTAACCGCTGTCCCCAGCATTGCTGGAGCGATCAAATCCATGCTCCTCTATCATTTACATAATCTTCAACAGTATAATAAGCTTTTTTCAGGAGCATACTTTTAATGGATTTCTTAAATTTATTTATTGGCAAGTCCAAAATAGGTTGTGGAACTTTGTTATAGAAAATAATGCCCATTCCCACGAATGACCTTCTGACTTTTTTGAGGCGGAGCGATGGAGTCACGAGCTTATTACGGCCTCTAGTTGGCCTATCGTGCAGATCGCATTTTTTTTTATAATTATGGATGTGCTGTTTTACAAAAATTATATTACTGTAAATATATTGCGAGGCTACTGTTAGAATACCAATTTCTTTAAATTTCTCTCTAAGTGAATCACGCGGTTTTAAATTATAAATTGCTCGTATAGCCCTTTTTTGTAGTACAAAAATTTTTTGAATATCTGCCGCTTTACCCCACAGTAAGATTCCGTAAGACATAATGCTATGGAAATAAGCAAAATATACGATCCTGGCAGTTTCGATGTCAGTTAACTGTCGAATCTTTCTGACAGCGTAAGCAGCAGAACTAAGCTTGCCAGCAAGTGTTGATATATGGGTGCCCCATTGAAGCTTTGCGTCCAAGGTCACCCCCAGGAACACAGTAGTATCTTCTATTTTCAACATGTCATTATTTACCATTAGTTTTATATCACTTGTGGATCTGGCATTCGGCAATGCGAACTCGACACATTTAGTTTTTTTTGTGTTTAAAAGTAGATTGTTAACCGTAAACCAGTTCGTGACTTGAGAAATTGCAGTATTTACGTCGTCAAAGTTGTCCTTATGTCTATCGACTTTAAAAATCAAGGACGTATCATCAGCAAATAGTACAATATCGCAAGTGTTACGGACAAAATATGGCAAATCATTGATGTACACTAGGAACATGAAGGGACCCAAAATGGAGCCTTGAGGGACACCCATTTGTGAGGCTGATCCGGATGACTTCACATCGTTGACACATACTGTTTGAATGCGATTACTGAGGTAGGATGCAATGAGGCCAAGCGCAGTGTCTTTGACTCCATAGTAGCTCAACTTAACTAAAAGCGTCTCGTGCTCAACGCAATCAAATGCCTTAGACAAATCACAGAAAATACCAATAGCATTCTGTGATTTCTCCCACGCGTCGAATATATGTTTTAACAGCACGGCGCCCGCATCAATTGTCGATCGACCTTTAGTAAAACCATACTGCTCGGAGTGAAGAAGTTTATTTGAATTAAAGTGCTGAAGCAGTTGGTTGAGCATAATTTTTTCAAATATCTTGCTGAGTGTTGGTAAAATTGAAATTGGTCTGTAATTATTTGGATCGCTTTTGCTACCCGATTTGAAAAGTGGAATCAATTTACCACATTTCATAAGGTTTGGAAAGGATCCTGAATTTACAGACTCATTAAAAACTAGAGCAAGATATGGTGCAATAACATCAATAATATTGCCGATTATTTTTACGGATATACCCCATAGGTCTCCGGTTTTTTTAAGTTGCAAAGATTTAAATACTTTAATAATATCATATGGAGTCACATGTCTAAACTTAAACAGCACACTGCACTCGGTGACACTATCCTTGAGAAGTTTATGGGCTTCTGTTGGCGAGGAGTTAAGGAAACTAGTAGTGGTGACTGGAATATTTCGAAAAAAATTCTCAAATGTGTTTGCGATTTCTGTTTTGCAGTCAATAATACGGTTGTTAATTTTTAGCTCCAGTTTATTGTCGTCCACTTTATGTTTCCCAATTTCATCGGCGATTATTTCCCAAACTGCTTTAATTTTGTCATCTGAATTTATAATTTTTTGTTTTATATGAAGTGACTTTGCTTGTATGCAGACATTTCTAAATAATTTTGAATAATTTCTGACGTATTTAACAAATGTGGGGGTGTAATTATATTGCTTTTCGGCATACAAGCTAAACAACTTGTTTCTACTTTTATAAATGCCAACAGTAGCCCAGTCACTAAATTTTAGGTTCTTAAACAATTTTTTTTCTACTACTTTAAAGATGGAATTAAATTGAGAATTTAGCAAATCAAAGAAGGTGTTATAGAGTTCATCCGGACCACCCTGTGTAAAATCGAGCGTAGGTAAATTATTTGAAATTTCATGTTTAAATTTCTGTACTTTTTTAGTGGTAATTGGCCTATACTTTATTATTTTAGTTGTATTTTGTTTAGAGCTAGGTATAGATATCATTTGCCCGCAGTGATCAGATCTTAGATGAGTAATGACGGATTTGTTGACAATTTTACAGTCACTGAAAATATTGTCAATACAGGTAGCTGTACTTGCAGTTATCCTTGTAGGTTCAATAAAAATATTGTCTAAATTGAAACTTTTAAATAAGTTAAGTAATTTCTCAGCTGGAGAAGTGAGATGCAAAATATCTATATTAAAGTCTCCACAGATTAAAATTTTTTTGGATGACTTACATATCCGCCTTAGGGCCTCCTCCATAACATCCTCAAACAGTGCAAGGTCACCTGAAGGAGGTCGGTACACACAAACTATGATGTATCGCTCCAACTCAACACAGGACAGCTCAATAGTGCGTTCAACGGAAAGGTTAACAATGTCTTTTCTTTCTTTACAATTGTTATTGTTACGAGTTATTATTAAAGACCCTCCGCGTATAGCTTTCTTTCTGGAGAACGCACTTGACAGAGAGTAATTCTTAATATTGAATAATAATTGATAACTATTGAGCCAATGTTCAGTAAGACATAAAATGTCAATATCAAAATTTCTAATAAAAAGCTCAATCTCATGTTCTTTGCCAGGTAAGCCCTGTATATTCTGGTGTACAAGATTAATATTACACGCCTTACCTGTTGTCTTATTACTTAGTTTAAAATATTTTTTCCAACAATTATATTACAATTGTTTGCATCTGGCATTTACCAAATTAATTGATCGCATCATGCCATTATACACGTATACTAATAATATAATTGATATTACCTAAATTTGAAGTAGAGCCGTTTTGGTCTAAATACAATAGCATTAACAAATTTAAGAAAAGAGCAACTGCTGAGTTTCTTGCCGGCTCTTCTCAGTAGAATTAGCTTTCCGAACCGGTGGTAGAGTCTTAACGTATCATAAGTCACACAAGTTGTCCTATGTGAAATAAATAAATCATTTGTCATTTATACAATTCTCGCTTATTATGAAAACTCTACGTGCTACAAAATAATAAAATCTAAACTAAAACGAGCCACGACTTCGTCCGCATGGATTGAGATTTTTAAAAGTTCCCGTGGGAACTCTTTTATTTCACCGTCAGCGCCAAAATCGCTCATACTAATGGTCCGTGAAGTCGTAACAGTTACACAGATAGACACATTTTCGAATAATATTTTGTACTTTATAAGTATTTAAATCGTTCATGTATTTACATAAGTCTGAAAAATTATGCATTCTGTAATAAATGCGGCCCTGGCGGGAGATTTTAACCCTATTATAATATAGCTACAAGTTAGCCCTTAGCGGGCTACTCTCTATTTAAAAACCGGCCAAGTGCGAGTCGGACTCGCGCACCGAGGGTTCCGTACAAACCTGTATGTACTCGTAGGTATATAAGCAAAAGTTATGCTATTTTTATTGCTAAATGAAATCCATAACATTATTAAGTTTCGTTTTTTCCTTTTGAGATACGGAAAGTCCTAATAACCGCTAAATAATAATTTATTTTTGACATAGCCAACATCCCAATTGGTTCGAGTGTAAGCGAGCGAAGTAAGGGCAAACTTGCTAAAGTTTCGTAGTTTTCAGTCAAAGTAACGGGGTCGAGAATCTATCAGCTTTGCGTCGGTGTCGCGTGGCCGGCGAGGCGGAAAAACGATAGATATTGGTCGTTTCCCGCTACCTAACGTTTTGTTTACGTGTTGACGACATTTCTAACTTGCAACACACATTAGGAATCAATTTTGTCTTTATCGGATGATAGTCTTGAGGAATAGAATCCGTAACGAGGAAATCCGCCGGAGAACTAACTGACATAGCCCAGATAATTAATAAGCTAAAGTGGCAGTGGGCATGCCATGTCTGCCGCTGTTGGGATGGACGTGTTCTGGAGTGGAGACCGCGTACCGGCAAACGCAGTGTGGGACCTCCAGCCCTCTGGACCGACGACCTTCAAAAGGTACCTACCAGGAAGTAGGTGGATTAGGAAGGTAGAAGTCCGTGTATGGTGGCGCGCTCTTCAAAAGACCTATGTCCAGTGGATGAATACAAGCTGATGGATGGATGGATGACTGCCTCGATGGTCTAGCGGTTAGCGTAGTCGACTGCGGATCACGAGGTCCTGGGTTCGATTCCCGGTCGGGCAAAAAATTTGGTATTGGGTTATTCAATTCAGAAATTCTCAGTGCCAGCCCGGAGTTGGAAGTTGGCGGTGTTTCACCCCCGTGCCTCAGAGAGCACGTTAAGCCGTCGGTCCCGGTTATTATCACTAACATGATAATAGTCGTTAAAGCCCGCCAACCCGCATTGGAGCAGCGTGGTGGGTCTAAACTCTAATTCCCTCTCTCCTATGAGAGTGGAGGCCTGTGCCCAGCAGTGGGACGTTAGGCTGTAGTGGTGGTGGATGGATGGATAGATGATAGTCTTCATCGGTGGCTTAGACGCCCGACTTCTTGTTCAGATGGTCGGGGGTTCGATCCCCGAGCTCTAAGTTTTCAGAGTTTTTTTTAAATATCAATTGCTTTAACGGTGACGGAGAACAACTTGAAGAAACCGGGCAAGGTCCGAGAGGTCTTCATAGTTAATGTTCTCAAAGTTGAGAAGTTTGAAATCCGGACTTAGCCAGCATGGTGAACTATGGCCACAAAACCCTTGTCAGTCAATGACAAAGTTGCATGGAAGCAAAAGGCTTCGCACACAGCAACCCATAAGTCAATGTAATACTTGTTACGTAACGTATATTTACAAAGTGTAACATTTTACTTTTCATGAAAAGCAAAAGAGCAACTGCTGAACTTCTTGCCGGCTCTTGTCAGTATATTTCCGAACCGGTGGTAGAGTCTTGACTTATCTTATGTCAGTGACACAAGTTGTCCTGCGTGAAAAAATAAATCATTTCATATCAGTCTTGAGAAGAATGAATGAATTGGGACCGCGGCGATAAATTGATAAATATGATGAAATTGATGATAGGCATTATATGTTATCCTTTAAACAGCTATCTACCAAGTCATCATACTATAATATTATAAAAGCGAAAGTGTGTTTGTTTCTTGGTTTGTCTTTCAATCACGGCGCAACAGAGCAAAGGATCGACGTGATTTTTTCATGTGTTTAGCTGAGGAGTTGGAGAGTGACATATGCTACTTTTTATCCCGGAAAATTAAGGAGTTAGGTATTCCACGCGGACGAAGTCGGGGGCATCAGTATTGCTGAAAGGTTTAAGTTATCCTTTAAACAGCTATCTACCAAGGCATTGATGATTGATCAATGCGCGCAATTAAAACGACGAACAGTTAACCTTGTGGTGAAACAATAGAGGTTATTACCATTGATTGTACTCGCCGCGTACCTACTTGCCGCGATGGTTAATGTAGGTTGGGGTTACTAATTACTATGAAGATACCTTCATACCATTTCATTCCGAATCAGCGGTAGATTCATTTTTTTCCCTAGACCTATTCGTATTTATATTCGATATTTCGTAGACCCTACTCGCCGCTAAAGCAGCGTCTCCGGGGGGTTGGGCGAGGGTCCAAAACCAGGTCAAGCCTGTTACATATTTTCTAGGATATTAAAATCTAATTCACAACTTACCTAGGTAGGTAGTAGGTACCTGTCTACTGTAAATGTGTGAAATGAAGAACTTTATTAACCGACTTCAAAAAAAGGAGGAGGTTCTCAATTCGTCGTAATCTTTTTTTTATTTTATTTTTATTTTTTATGTATGTTCCCCGATTACTCGAAGACGCCTGGACCGATTTTGAAAATTCTTTTTTTGCTTGAAAGGGTATACTTCAAAGGTGGTCCCATATAAATTTGGTGAAGATCTGACAGATGTTCCTCGAGATCTTCGAAGACAGATGTTCACCGATTACTCGAAGACGCCTGGACCGACTTGGAAAATTCTTTTTTTTTGAAAGGGTATACTTTCCAGGTGGTCCCATGGTCATTAGGTCTGATGATGGAATCCTGGGGAAATCAAAGGAACTTAAATTTTATAAGGACACGAACCCAGATAGTTATTAGGTATAGGTCTGTCTACCTTTCGAGAACCTATTTTTCTTTTTTTTATATTTACAGCACTAAAAAGCAAACAATAAAATTATTTTTAAATTAAAAAAAAAACCGCCTTCAAAAACTAAAAAGCAAAAAATAATTGGATATATTTACATATTATTATTTCTACCTACTATGTTGAAGTCGGGCGGGTATAACAAGGATAAGCAAAGTTGACGCAAGGCTCGCCCGACCTCTACATAGTGGGCAGAAATAATAATATGTATTTATATATCCAATTATTTGTTGCTTTTTAGTTTTTGAAGGCGGTTTTTTTTTACGAAAACCGAAACAACAGCCAGCTGAATTCATAACATATACCTACCTATAATCACAGAATAATCTATAATTACCTATCAAAGCAAGTTAAGTAGGTAGGTAATTGGTTTCGTACGCTGATCTTATTCAATTGTATTTTATGCATTTTACTTGTAAATTTATTTTAGAAATAATATGGTACCTAGCCTACCTTCAGGCTTCAAACTGTTTTTCGTTCCGTTGTATTCTCAAAAGAAAAATCCGTTCACCATTCTTCAATTTTGCACACATTTTCGTTATATATGTCACTTTAAGATTGCAAAAACCGTTTGATTGTAATCTAGCTAGCGAAAATGTAAACTGTGTCTCTTTCTTGTAGGTTAGGTTAGGGTTCGACATGAATAATCAGGGTTACTAGTTAGGGTTTTATCGGGTTAATATACCTAACAGATTACAATCTACCGAAAACTAATGCGTTAAATTTTAATCTGTCGACAGTTTACAATTTCGCTAGTTAGATTACAATCTAACGGTTTTTGCAATCTTACGGTGACCTAAAATTCAAAAGAATTGTAACAGCATTGATGTAGAATTTTAGTACCTAAAAGCATTGATGTAGAATTTTTTTAGTACCTCCTAAAAGTCTATTTGAATATAAAAGATTGAAGTTTAACGCTTAAGTCACGTGCAATAACATATACGTAGTTCAGTGACCTGTCAGGTCCTAATATTTAAGACCTAGATTCGGACGGACGCGCAAACTGCGTTGTCACTATTGATTGATAATTCAATTAGACAAACGCTGGACGGATATTTGTGTCTAGATTTTAGGTCACAGATTTTAACATCACTCGGTCGAGGTTCTAGAATGAATTTCTTTGTCGTTTGACTGATGGACGTCATTGCTGGATAGGTCTCTTGCAGGGTCTTTCAAGGTCTTCTGCCGATTGTCAACTAGTTTTTTTTAAAATGCTAGAATAGGCTTGCCGGATGATTATTTTGAAGGTACTTAAGTTATATGTGGCAGGGAATACATGTGCTGGAAGGGAATGGATGCAAATACAATCCAATAATTTTTTAAATTTTTTTTCCTTCCATGTATATTTTTTTATTAAGTAATTTCTTTTGGCGCCATTAAATTGATTAGTGATCTTCAAATAAAGGTATGTTAATTATATTTAAAGTGTTTTGTTATTTTTTTTGGTATTAATTGTATAATTAAGTAACTCTACGAACTGTCCTAAATTGACACTTCGTAAGTGGCCTTAATAATTTGACCTAATTTAAATAACTTTACTATGACGGTTGCAAACTTACGTTTTTTTTATTCCACTACAAGTTAGCCCTTGACTGCGATCTTACCTGATGGTAAATGATGATGCAGTCTAAGATAGTAGCGGGATAACCTGTTAGGGGCATGGCAGTTATATTAAACCCATACCCTAGTCGGTTTCTACAACGACATCGTACCGGAACGCTAAATCGCTTGGCGGTACGTCTTTGCCGGTAGGTAGGTAACTAGCCACGGCCAAAGCCTCCCACCAGACCAGACCAGATAAAAATCATTGCGACATATTATTTGACTATTTGACTAAAAGATCTAATCACAATTTTTTGCGATCGTAATAGTGTATCAATCATTTTACCGTTATAAAGCCTCACGGTAACCGACATGGCTGCTCCTGAACAATTCATGAAAAACCAAAAAGTACACATGACTAAATTGCTTAACCGCAGATTAGCTATTTACCAGTATGTAAATGATCACTTGAATTAACAGCCGTCATTACATTTCACAGTTGTAATTTCAGACTTTGTTTAAACTCAGCATTAAGTCATAAGCTGTAGCGGGTAGTTCTGTTCGTCAGGGCCTCGATCGATCGATGAATTTCATATCCCTGGACTTTTTTTGGAGAGCACAAATCCACCATCAGCCAGTACGTTGCGTCAACCACGCACGCGAGCCACGTAGGGACTTGTAAATCTTTACAAAATATTGCTCAATCGGATCGATATAGGTGCTCCACATATCCAAACTGAGATTATACTCTCCTTATTTGGCAACGGACATATTGGACGACATTTAGAAAGCAAAAAACTAACTTATAATCACTGCGGCCCTGTAATATATTAAAATGAGACGCCGAGTCGCAACAAAGTTTTATTCTAGACTGTTCATACAATTCACAGGACACTATAAAAAGGAACTAAATTACTATTACTACCCACATTATATACTACACATGTTACATGTAACAGTGCGGGGTTGCCATACTTAGCATCTTCACAGCAATACAAGAGCTGAATTCTTTATTTGCTGAAAAGTTCACGTTAACAATTCACGTTTGCCGTAGGACCGACGGCCGCTGGAGTCGTAAGGTCCTAGAGTGGAGACCGCGTCTCGGCAAACGGAGGGTGGGGCGCCCCCCGGCTAGGTGGAGCGACTAAGGATAGACAAAGTTGGCGCAATCTCAAGGAGGCCTATGTTCAACAGTGGATGCATATTGGCTGATGATGACCGCTATTCGCTTGTAACTCGGACCGCGGCATTGCGTAAAGCGATCGTGAACTGAAGGAAACCGGCTCGTTCCGATCTATTTGCGAACACGTCTGACTCATTTGGGTGTTTACCGCCTGCTTTAGGGAAAATAGTAAAAACTAACTAAGTACATACCAATATTGTAAACTAAAATTTTGTACATTAATTTCAGTAAATTGTAACAAATCTAAAACATTTACTCTAAATCTAAATCTAATACTTCGTCCGCGTGGATAGAGGTTTTTTTGTTCCCGCAGAAACTCTTTCATTTTCCGAGATAAAAAGTATGTGTTATTCCAGCCTATAATCTATCTCTGTGCCAAATTCCATCCAGAGACATTCAGCCGTTCTGGCGTGATTGAGTAACAAACATTCATCCATCCAAACTTTCGCATTTATAATAATAGGATAGAGAATAGACGAACATGATACACTTGTTTGAGCCTAAGCTGTACAATGGTACTTATTCTAGCTGGGACAATGGATTCTGGCCAACAGCGACATCAAATTGAGTGATATAAGAATTCCATTTCATGACTCAAATTGATAGCAATAAGGAAATTAATAGCAAACAATAAAATCACTGGATGACGCTCGCGGCTTCGTCCGAGTGAACTTAGTATAATTTCCGCATAAACTGTTTAATTTTCCTCCATAAAAATAGCCTGTGTCCTTCCCCGGAATGCAACCTATCACTATACCAAATTACATCAAAATAAGTTGTAAATATGGGCTGTTAAAGCGTGGCAGTCAGACAGATAAACAGACTTTCGCGTTTAGGTATAAGATTAGTATAACAGCCGCGGCGTAAGTTGAACTCAGCGCAGAAACACATTTCGGGTGTCAAACGAAGTTGCGGTATGAGGTGCGCCGCGAGCCCATACCTCTCGCTCCCCGCGCATGCTCCGCCCGGCTCAGTAGTACAATGTACCTGCGCAGACGACCGCCATTTTGGGTCAACTTAAATACAGTCGATTGTATGGATGCTTGAAGCAACTAGCTATACACTGGCGCTGGACACTTTGTAAGGTCCCTCGGCTCCACTAGGCGTCTGATTGTGATATTGTTAGCGCCTGCGAACTGGTTCACTAGGTGACTAGGCTATTTACCGAAACACTTATCTACCGCGCGATCTGAGCAGCTATTGTTAAAAGTATTTCGTAGACTTCGCTTTCACACGATTTTTTTTTAATTTCAAGATTCGTTTGGTCACTCGCATGACCTGCAGTGTTAGCATGCGCGCAACGAGATATCTCACGACGAGAGAGAGAGATGTTGTCGTTGCCGGCTAATTTATCGTTTACATGCACAAAATCCAGTATATTACGAGAAAAAATATTCGACATGTAAGGGTTCGTAGAGAAATTTACCACAGTTAAGAAATATTACTTTTATCTCTACTTTTGACGTATGTCACATAGACATAATTTTACTCGTTGTGCGCATGCCAGCTCTACTGATATAAGATAATTATTTTCCATATATTACTCAGTATGTAACACCGACTGCGTTGGTATACTTATATGGTTGACGTCTAATGTATAATACGCGCGCGAGTTGAATGCAGAGCTTTTGTATGTGTCACCATACATTAGCTCTGCACTCAACTTGCGCGCGGTGTGCGGTGGGTTAAGTCTGCCAATCAGAACTTGATCAGAGTATGAGTAGAGTAAACACAGAACACTAACCCCTTTCACCTGCCTTATTTTTATTTTCCTATCAAGTATTGAGTAGTACTAGGTAACTACCAACAATATACTCATTTACCGGCCTTATGTAAGTTTATCTTATCACACGGTATGACAGAGGGTGTTTTTCGGAGGTCAATCGAAAGGAAATGTGGAAAAAGTGCTCATTATATAAAAACTTTTAAAAAAACGCCTATATAGGTACTTTTTTTTTCAAAAAAAATATAGCCAGTGTCACTCATACATCCAAATACATCCCCGATTGTGTGAGGAAATCGTAATCATTTGACAGCTTTTGATGACCTCCGTGGCGCAGTGTGTAGCGCTGTTGCCTTAACGTGCTGAGGTCCCGGGTTCTATCCCCGGCTGGTCTGGCCTGGTGGGAAGCTTCGGCCGTGGCTAGTTACCACCCTACCGGCAAAGACGTGCCGCCAAGCGACTTAGCGTTCCGGTACGATACTAGAAACCGAAGGGGTATGGGTTTAATATAATTGCCATGCCCCTAACAGGTTAGCCCGCTACCATCTTAGACTGCATCATCACTTACCATCAGGTGAGATCGCAGTCAAGGGCTAGCTTGTATAGTGGATAAAAATAAAAATAAAACTTTTGACAGGTTTTATTTGATGATCTTTTCGCCAATAGATTAGTTTTAACTTTTTGTTATTGTTCGCAGACATGGCACAAGGGCTGCTTCAAATGCCAGGAGTGCGGGATGACGCTCAACATGCGGACATACAAGGGATATGGAAAGCTGCCCTACTGCGAATCGTAAGTGTTTGACAACTATAATCTTATTACCATGTAAGAGCACGTTAAGCAGTCAGTAATGCGCCTGATCTCTGACAAGACATTAAAATGACAAGGAAGCTTGGCAATAATTAGCTCTAATGGCTCTGATAGTTCTTGTGAGATGGTGATAATGAAAAAAAAACCCGGCTGAGTTTGTTGTGGGCTCTTCCCAGACCAGTGTGCTTAGCATGCGCACAACGAGATTATCTCGCGACGAGAGAGAGAGATGTTGTCGTTGCCGGCAAATATTTCATTTACCCTAACAAGCACAAAATGCGGTATATTACAAGAAAAAAATAGTCGTCATGTAAAGGTTCGTAGAGAAAAATACCACAAATAAGAAATTTTACTTTTATCTCTACTTTTGACGTAACGAGACAAGTAACCATGTTAGCTTCGGTAGACAGAGAGAGATAACGGGTAGACATAATTTTACTCGTGGCGCGCATGCTAGCCATACAGGGCGCGTTTGGAAACCTCGTAGTTTTAGTTTTAAGATTTAATAAATGAATATTTGTTTGATTAATTGATATACCTACCGGTTGTTAGGGGACCGCTATAGCTGGCGTCAATCAAATAGTCGCGTCAGAAGTGGACCGAAAGACGCATTAAGACAAAAAAATATATACCCTCATTTTTGTATAGTCTCAGATGCTTCAAGGAACGTGACATAAAACTGACATTTAGAAATAATACTGCTTTATGCGATGGTAGTAACCCCCCAGTACCTCGCCAACGCGCGTATGAATTCGCGGCGATTTCGCCCCTTCTGGATAAGGTCTAGCCCCACTATACATAGATGAAAGGCGCGGCGCGCCTCGTAACGGCGAACATTCTTTGCATGAGTTTGTGTAGAGCTGCGAATTGTACAAATAATACATGTCGCTACGTGCCCCGCCTCTGTAGTGGGGCTAGACCTCTAAATGCATCGATTATGCGTTTCAATAAGGTTTTTGAGATTTTTTTTCTCTTTCCTATACTTTTGTACTACTGACTACTATTTTTTACTATAGGACGTTTGGCCTAAGGGTAAATAGTGTACCGTCGCTATAGGGAAGCGAGAGAAAAATCCTTACCGTTGTTTTTATTTTTAAGAATGATTTTTATAATATAAAGGTTACTAACTACGGGTGGACGATTAAAAAAGCCATCAAAAACTGTTAAGGGCGCTGAAATCTAAATCAAATCAAATCAAATCAAATCATTTATTTGCCCAGATTGCGTAGGTACATTGGTGTTACATTGCTATGCTATGAACTACAATCTGCCATGTATTGGCATGCAAAATTTATCTAATAATAACAAATTCTTATTCTAAACATTATTTAAATCTTATTATCAATTATATTATAATATATTTAATTATTCTACACAATATTTAGTATATCAAATTATTTTATTAAAATTTATTGTATTGTATTTAAAACTGTAACTCTTATTAATGTTCTATCGTTTATTACTTAACCGTTTAAACTATTTATATATTTGTGTCTGTTAAATACTCCTTAATTGTATAATATCTTTTCTTCAGCAAAAATTCCTTAATTTTTTGTTTGAACGTTACGATATTTAGATTTCGGTCAGCCAATGATGGTGGTAGTTTATTATATAACTGAGGTGCCATATTAAAGAAACTATTACCATAAAATGATGTTGCATGCTGGGTAAAACACAGTTTATTCTTTCTGCGTTCATTATCAGAGTATCTAAACAGTTGATAATTTGTTTTAATGAATACTAGCACTTCATATATATATAAGCATGGACAGGTGAGTATTTTAAACTTATCGAAATATGGTTTACACGAATCAGTGGGACTCAGATGGCATATGGCTCTTAAACATTTCTTCTGACATTTAAAAACTCTCTCCTTGTCAGTTGAATTTCCCCAAAATATGATTCCGTATCTAATATTAGCTGTCACATATGCGTTGAAAGCTATTAACACTGCCGACTGGTTTACAACTTTAGAGAGCATGTACAGTGCAAAAGAGAATCTACTTAGCTTTATACATAAACTAGTATTTCGCCCTGTGCGCGAGCTGCTAAAGCAGCTCACGGGTTGTGGTTTGACTTACAAGTAGTACAGACATTTATTATGATTATAGCAACATTATTAAAAATGGCGTTGATTTTTTTAAACTTTGGTATGAGTTTCCTGTTTTGTGATCAGAGGGAGCCCTGAATATCGATTTTGAACGAAATAGGTCCATTAACAAAGAATTTCAAAATGGCGCTGATTTTTTAAAACTTTGGTTTTAGTTTCCTGTTTTGTAACTCCAGGGAGTCTTAAATATCGATTTTGATCGAAATCGGTCAATTAACAAAGAATTTCAAAATGGCGCTGTTTTTTTTAAGTTTTGGTACAGTTTCCTGTTTTGTAATCCCGGGAACCCTACATATCGGTTTTGAACGAAATCCGTCAATTAACAAAGAATTTAAAAATGGAGCTGATTTTTTAAAATTTTGGTACCAGTTTCCTGTTTTGTAATCCCGGGAGCCCTAAATATCGGCTTTGAACGAAATCGATCAATTAATAAAGAATTTCAAAATGACGCTGATTTTTTAAAATTTTGGTATCAGTTTCCTGTTTTGTAATCTTAGGGAGCCCTAAATATCGATTTTGAACGAAATCGGACAATTAACAAAGAATTTCAAAATGGCGCTGATTTTTTAAAAATGTGGTAACAGTTTCCTGTTTTGTAATCCCAGGGAGCCCCGTCGTGGGTCGTTTTTTTCTGTTCATCAAGTAGACCTTCAGGTCCTGATCGTCTTTTGCCACGAAACCTCTCTACCATCTTTTATACTTTCTAAAATAGACACCAAATAAATTTGTATGGCAGCCATTTTAAATCTGCCATTTTGAATTTTTTTTCAGCTCATTGTCTATTAGATGAATTCGAATGACATTTTATTGAGTACCCCCCCATCTACCTGCAATGCTTCGATCGGTTCATTTCAGCAAATCGGCCGCCATCTTGATTTTCCGAAATGTCATAATTTTTCCCTACTCACATCCCGCACCCGAACATAATATCTCCTTTACATGAACTACCCCGTTTCGGATCTGTGGCGCCGCGGTTCGGGGTCGAAAAATCAAAAATTTGAAAATACTACAGCTCGGCCGCCATCTCGTTTTTCCAATTGTTTCTACTTTTTCTATAGATCGTTTACTAATTTCTTCAATAATTGCGAGTTTTAACAAAATCGCTTGGAAAACAAAAGAGTTGCAAGAATCACGTCGGCCGCCATCTTGCTTTTCCGAAATGTCATAATTTTTCCCTACTCCCATCCCGCACGCGAACATATGACCTATACATGAACTACCCCGTTTCGGATCTGTAGCGCCACGGTTCGGGGTCGAAAAATCAAGAATTTGAAAATACTACAGCTCAGCCGCCATCTTGTTTTTCTAATTTGTTCTACTTTTTGTATTGATCGTTTACTAATTTCTTCAATCATTGCGAGTTGTAACGAAATCGGTTGGAAAACAAAAAGTTACAAAAAGCACGTCGGTCGCCATCTTGTTTTTCTGAAATGTCATAATTTTTCTTTACTCCCATCCCGCACCCGAACACATCTCCCATACATCATTGTATCGTTTTCTGCCTTTTTTTAGTAGAACAATTATGCGGGCATGTTGGAAGTTTTATGTTTGTTTTTTTTTCATGCATTTGGTCGAACATACCCCCTCTTTCTACAATATCCTGGCCGTGGTCTTCACCCGTCTCCGAAATCCTCAATAATCAACTCGCTTCACATTTTTCTCCCAAATATTCGTTAGAAGTACCCAGTCCTTATAAAGTTCCTAATCGCCATATAATTTGGTATGAGAAAATATATTCCGCCATCTTGAATTTTTTTTCATATCGGTAAGTACACCTCCTCGTCCTGATCATCTTTTGCCAAGAAACCACTCTTCCATCTTTTATACTTTCTGAGATAGACACCAAACAAATTTGTATGGCAGCCATCTTAAATCCGCCATTTTGAATTTTTTTTTTGCTCTTTGTCAATTGGATGAGGTTCCGAGTGACATTAGTTCGAGGACCCCCCACCTATCTTCAATACCTTGGCCGTGCCCTTTACCCGTCTCCGAAATCCTCAATCATCAGCTGTCTCCATATTTTTGTTAAAGTTATATTTCCTGACTTCTACACGAAGCCATCAGTGAAAAAAAAAAAATTCATACAAAATTTTACAGGAGGACATTTTTGGGGAAAATCTCGAAAACTACCCCAAATGTGGCAACACTGTTTAGATATCTCGATACTGCCGGTTGAGTTACACAATCGATCCATACATGTCAACTTTCCCAAATGTTGCCAACTGCCTCAAAACCGTGATCGAAATTTTCAAAAACACAAAAAGAAAACAAAATGGCGTCCATCTCGTTTCACAGAAGCATTTTACATAGTTTCATAATTTTCCCGTAAACTACAGGATATACCGCTCCTGATGACGTTTCAATTTTTCATCTCGCTCGCACCCAGCCGAAATGATAGCTCCTGAAAAGAGACCATGTCGAAAATCACTTTTACTTTGATAAATTCCAGTGTTGCCAGACCTCGGCAATGAAAATACCCAAATGTCATTCGTACAAGTGGGACACGTGGTCGCTCGTACTTGAATTTTGCAAAAAATACGTATTTCGATTTTTTTATTTTTGGGGTAAATCTTGAAAATTTCCCGAGAAATGGGGTAATTTTTTTTCTCCAATCCATTCCTCGAGTCTGTACACACAATCGCCCCGTACAAGTCCAAACGCTCCGACGTTGCCAACTGTGAGAAATTTGAAGTTTAAAATTGCGTTTTTTCGTACCTCAGACCGAACGGCCGCCGCGACAGCCGCCATCTTGAATTTTTAAAAACCACTCCCGTTCTGTCAAAATACAGGATAGTTGTAGGCGAAAAGAGAAAAAAATATTACGCTCGACCACGCCGTTTCGGATCTGTGGCGCCGCGGTTCGGGGTCGAAAAATCAAAAATTTCAAAACACTACAGCTCGGCCGCCATCTTGTTTTTCCAATTTTTTCTACTTTTTCTAGAAATCGTTTCCTAGTTTCTTCAATTGTTGCGAGTTGTAACGAAATCGGTTGGAAAACAAAAGAGTTGCAAGAATCACGTCGGCCGCCATCTTGTTTTTCCGAAATGTCATAATTTTTCCCTACTCGACTCCCGCACTCGAACACATCTCCCATACATCATTGTATCGTTTTCTGTCTCTTTCTAGGAGAACAATTATGTCAATGAGTGAGTCAGTCAGTCAGTGGTAATTGAGCTATATATAGTATAACTAGTGTTTCGCCCTGTTCGCGAGCTGCTAAAGCAGCTCACGGGTCGTGGTTTGACTTACAAGTAATGACTACGAATGAGTACAGACTACTGTACTAAACTGAATTCATTTATTATGGTTATAAAGAATTTCAAAGTGGCGTTGATTTTTTAAAATTTTGGTATCAGTTTCCTGTTTTGTAACCCCAGGGAGTCCTAAATATCGATTTTGAACGAAATCGGTCAATTAACAAAGAATTTCAAAATGGCGTTGATTTTTTTTAACTTTGGTATCAGTTTCCTGTTTTGTGATCCCAGGGAGCCCTGAATATCGATTTTGAACGAAATCGGTCCATTAACAAAGAATTTCAAAATGGCGCCGATTTTTTAAAACTTTGGTAACAGTTTCCTGTATTGAAATCCCAGGGAGCCCTAAATATCGATTTTGAACGAAATCGGTCCATTAACAAAGAATTTCAAAATGGCGCTGATTTTTTAAAATTTTGGTTTCAGTTTCCTGTTTTTTAACCCCAGGGAGTCCTCAATATAGATTTTAAACGAAATCGGTCAATTAACAAATAATTTAAAAAAAACGCTGATTTTATAAATTTTGGCAACAGTTTCCTGTTTTGTAATATTAGGGATCCTCATATATCGATTTTGAACGAAATCAGACAATTAACAAAGAATTTCAAAATGGCGCTGATTTTTAAAATGTTGGTACCAGTTTCCTGTTTTGTAATCCCAGGGAGCCCTAAATATCGATTTTGAACGAAATCGGTTAATTAACGAAGAATTTCAAAATGGCGCTGGTTTTTTAAAATTTTTGTAACATTTCCTGTATTGTGATCCCACGGAGTCCTAAATATCGATTTTGAACGAAATCGGTCAATTAACAAAGAATTTCAAATGGCGCTGATTTTTTAAGATGTTGGTACCAGTTTCCTGTTTTGTAATCTCAGGTAGTCCTAAATATCGATTTTGAACGAAATTGGTCAATTTACAAAGAATTTCAAAATGGCGCTGTTTTTTTTAATTTTGTTAACATTTTCCTGTTTTGTAACCCCAGGCCCAGGGAGCCCTAAATATCGATTTTGAACGAAATCAGCAAATAAACAAATAATTTCAAAATAGCGGCGGTTTTTTAAAATTTTGGAATAATTTTCCTGTTTTGTAATCCCAGGGAGCCCCGTCGAGGGTTAAACGGAAAAGTATCAAAATCTTGCATAGTAGTTCTACACTTGTAGTCTCTTCAATTTTCGCCTTTTATATTCTATGCAAAAATAAATTCCGCCATCTTGAATTTTTTTCCTGTTCATCAAGTAGATCTTCAGGTCCTTATGATATTTTGCCAAGAAACCTCTCTTCCGTCATTTATACTTTCTGAGTTAGACAACAATTAAATTTCTATGGCAGCCATCTTAAATCTGCCATTTTGAATTTTTTTCAGCTCATTGTCTATTGGATGAAGTGTCGAATGACATTTGGTCGAGCACCCCCCTATCTATTTGTTATGCTTCGATCGGTTGATTTCAGCAAATCAGCCGCCATTTTGTTTTTCCGAAATATTATAATTTTTTCCTACTCTTATCCCGCACGCGAATACATCTCCTATACATGAACTACCCCGTTTCAGATCTGTGACGCCGCGGTTTGAGGTAGAAAAATCAAAAATTTTAAAGCATTTATATCTCGGCCGCCATTTTGTTTTTCCAATTTTTTCTACTTTTTATATTGATTGTTTACTAATTTCTTCAATAATTGCGAGTTATAATGAAATTAGTTGGAAAACAAAAGAGTTGCAAAAATCACGTCAGCCGCCATCTTGTTTTTCAATTTTTTTTCCACTTTTTCTATTGATCGTTTACAAATATCTTCAATCATTGCGAGTTGTAACGAAATCGGTCGGAAAACAAAAGAGTTGCAAGAATCACCTCGGCCGCCATCTTGTTTTTCTAATTTGTTCTACTTTTTGTATTGATCGTTTACTAATTTCTTCAATCATTGCGAGTTGTAACGAAATCGGTTGAAAAATAAAAAAGTTACAAAAAACACGCCGGCCGCCATCTTGTTTTTCCGAAATGTAATAATTTTTCTCTACTCCCATCCCGCACCCGAACATATGACCTATACATGAACTAACCCGTTTCGGATCTGTAGCGCCACGGTTCGGGGTCGAAAATTCAAAAATTTGAAAATACTACAGCTCAGCCGCCATCTTGTTTTTCTAAATTGTTCTACTTTTTGTATTGATCGTTTACTAATTTCTTCAATCATTGCAAGTTGTAACGAAATCGGTTGGAAAACAAAAAAGTTACAAAAAGCACGTCGGCCGCCATCTTGTTTTTCTGAAATGTCATAATTTTTCTTTACTCCCATTGCGCACCCGAACACATCTCCCATACATCATTGTATCGTTTTCTGCCTCTTTTTAGTAGGTTCATGCATTTGGTCGAACTCCCCCCTCTTTCTACAATATCGTGGCCGCGGTCTTCACCCGTCTCCGAAATCCTCAATCATCAACTCGCTTCACATTTTTCTCCCAAATATTCGTTAGAAGTACCCAGTCCCCATAAAGTTCCTAATCGCCATATAATTTGGTATGAAAAAAAATATTCCGCCATCTTGAATTTTTTTTCATTTTGCTAAATAGACCTCCTCGTCCTGATCATCTCTTGCCAAGAAACCACTCTTCCATCTTTTATACTTTCTGAGATAGACACCAAACAAATTTGTATGGCAGCCATCTTAATTCCGCCATTTTGAATTTTTTTTTTGCTCTTTGTCTATTGGATGAGGTTCCGAGTGACATTAGTTCGAGGACCCCCCACCTATCTTCAATACCTTGGCCGTGCCCTTTACCCGTCTCCGAAATCCTCAATCATCAGCTGTCTCCATATTTTTTTTCGAGTTATATTTTCTGACTTCTATACGAAGCCATCAGTGAAAAAAAAATTTTTCATACAAAATTTTACAGGAGGATATTTTTGGGGAAAATCTCGAAAACTACCCCAAATGTGGCAACAATGTTTTGATATCTCGATACTGCCGGTCGAGTTACACAGTCGATCCCTACATGTCAACTTTCCCAAATGTTGCCAACTGCCTCAAAATCGTGATCGAAATTTTCAAAAACACAAAAAGAATACAAAATGGCCGCCACCTCGTTTCACACAAGCATTTTACATAGTTTCATAATTTTCCCGTAAACTACAGGATATACCGCTCCTGATGACGTTTCAATTTTTCATCTCGCTCGCACCCAGCCGAAATGATAGCTCCTGAAAAGAGACCATGTCGAAAATCACTTTTACTTTGATAAATTCCAGTGTTGCCAGACCTCGGCGACGGAAATACCCAAACGTCATTCGTACAAGTGGGACACGTGGTCGCTCGTACTCGAACTTTGCAAAAAATACGTATTTCGATTTTTTTATTTTTGGGGAAAATCTTGAAAATTTCCCGAGAAATGGGGTAATTTTTTTTCTCCAATCCATTCCTCGAGTCTGTACACACAATCGCCCCGTACAAGTCCAAACGCTCCGACGTTGCCAACTGTGAGAAATTTGAAGTTTAAAATTGCGTTTTTTCGTACCTCAGACCGAACGGCCGCCGCGACAGCCGCCATCTTGAATTTTTAAAAACCACTCCCGTTCTGTCAAAATACAGGATAGTTGTAGGCGAAAAGAGAAAAAAATATTACGCTCGACCACGCCGTTTCGGATCTGTGGCGCCGCGGTTCGGGGTCGAAAAATCAAAAATTTCAAAACACTACAGCTCGGCCGCCATCTTGTTTTTCCAATTTTTTCCACTCTTTCTATTGACCGTTTACTAATTTCTTTAATAATTGCGAGTTTAATCAAAATCGGTTGGATAACAAGAGAGCTGCAAGAATCACGTCGGCCGCCATCTTGTTTTTCCGAAATGTCATAATTTTTCCCTACTCGACTCCCGCACCCGAACACATCTCCCTTACAACATTGTATCGTTTTCTGTCTCTTTCTAGGAGAACAATTATGTCAATGAGTGAGTCAGTCAGTGAGTGAGTGGTAATTGAGCTATATATAGTATAACTAGTGTTTCGCCCTGTGCGCGAGCTGCTAAAGCAGCTCACGGGTTGTGGTTTTGGGGATATTAGGGATCATCAGTTGTCGAATTTGAACGAAATCGGTCAATTAACAAAGAATTTCAAAATGGCGCCGATTTTTTAAAACTTTGGTAACAGTTTCCTGTATTGAAATCCCAGGGAGCCCTAAATATCGATTTTGAACGAAATCGGTCCATTAACAAAGAATTTCAAAATGGCGCTGATTTTTTAAAATTTTGGTTTCAGTTTCCTGTTTTTTAACCCCAGGGAGTCCTCAATATAGATTTTGAACGAAATCGGCCCATTAACAAAGAATTTCAAAATGGCGCTGAATTTTTAAAACTCTGGTAACTGTTTCCTCTATTGAAATCCCAGGTAGTCCTAAATATCGATTTTGAACGAAATTGGTCAATTTACAAAGAATTTCAAAATGGCGCTGTTTTTTTTAATTTTGATAACATTTTCCTGTTTTGTAACCCCAGGCCCAGGGAGCCCTAAATATCGATTTTGAACGAAATCAGCAAATAAACAAATTATTTCAAAATAGCGGCGGTTTTTAAAAATTTTGGAATAATTTTCCTGTTTTGTAATCCCAGGGAGCCCCGTCGAGGGTTAAACGGAAAAGTATCAAAATCTTGCATAGTAGTTCTACACTTGTAGTCTCTTCAATTTTCGCCTTTTATATTCTATGCAAAAATAAATTCCGCCATCTTGAATTTTTTTCCTGTTCATCAAGTAGATCTTCAGGTCCTTATGATATTTTGCCAAGAAACCTCTCTTCCGTCATTTATACTTTCTGAGTTAGACAACAATTAAATTTCTATGGCAGCCATCTTAAATCTGCCATTTTGAATTTTTTTCAGCTCATTGTCTATTGGATGAAGTGTCGAATGACATTTGGTCGAGCCCCCCCTATCTATTTGTTATGCTTCGATCGGTTGATTTCAGCAAATCAGCCGCCATTTTGTTTTTCCGAAATATTATAATTTTTTCCTACTCTTATCCCGCACGCGAACACATCTCCTATACATGAACTACCCCGTTTCAGATCTGTGACGCCGCGGTTTGAGGTAGAAAAATCAAAAATTTTAAAGCATTATATCTCGGCCGCCATTTTGTTTTTCCAATTTTTTCTACTTTTTATATTGATTGTTTACTAATTTCTTCAATAATTGCGAGTTATAATGAAATCAGTTGGAAAACAAAAGAGTTGCAAAAATCACGTCAGCCGCCATCTTGTTTTTCAATTTTTTTTCCACTTTTTCTATTGATCGTTTACAAATATCTTCAATCATTGCGAGTTGTAACGAAATCGGTCGGAAAACAAAAGAGTTGCAAGAATCACCTCGGCCGCCATCTTGTTTTTCTAATTTGTTCTACTTTTTGTATTGATCGTTTACTAATTTCTTCAATCAATGCGAGTTGTAACGAAATCGGTTGAAAAATAAAAAAGTTACAAAAAACACGCCGGCCGCCATCTTGTTTTTCCGAAATGTAATAATTTTTCTCTACTCCCATCCCGCACCCGAACATATGACCTATACATAAACTAACCCGTTTCGGATCTGTAGCGCCACGGTTCGGGGTCGAAAATTCAAAAATTTGAAAATACTACAGCTCAGCCGCCATCTTGTTTTTCTAAATTGTTCTACTTTTTGTATTGATCGTTTACTAATTTCTTCAATCATTGCAAGTTGTAACGAAATCGGTTGGAAAACAAAAAAGTTACAAAAAGCACGTCGGCCGCCATCTTGTTTTTCTGAAATGTCATAATTTTTCTTTACTCCCATCGCGCACCCGAACACATCTCCCATACATCATTGTATCATTTTCTGCCTCTTTTTAGTAGGTTCATGCATTTGGTCGAACTCCCCCCTCTTTCTACAATATCCTGGCCGCGGTCTTCACCCGTCTCCGAAATCCTCAATCATCAACTCGCTTCACATTTTTCTCCCAAATATTCGTTAGAAGTACCCAGTCCCCATAAAGTTCCTAATCGCCATATAATTTGGTATGAAAAAAAATATTCCGCCATCTTGAATTTTTTTTCATTTTGCTAAATAGACCTCCTCGTCCTGATCATCTCTTGCCAAGAAACCACTCTTCCATCTTTTATACTTTCTGAGATAGACACCAAACAAATTTGTATGGCAGCCATCTTAATTCCGCCATTTTGAATTTTTTTTTTGCTCTTTGTCTATTGGATGAGGTTCCGAGTGACATTAGTTAGAGGAACCCCCACCTATCTTCAATACCTTGGCCGTGCCCTTTACCCGTCTCCGAAATCTTCAATCATCAGGTGTCTCCATATTTTTGTTAAAGTTACATTTCCTCACTCTACACGAAGCCATCAGTGAAAAAAAAAATTTTCGTACAAAATTTTACAGGAGGACATTTTTGGGGAAAATCTCGAAAACTACCCCAAATGTGGCAACACTGTTTAGATATCTCGATACTGCCGGTCGAGCTACACAATCGATCCATACATGTCAACTTTCCCAAATGTTGCCAACTGCCTCAAAATCATGATCGAAATTTTCAAAAACACAAAAATAATACAAAATGGCCGCCACCTCGTTTCACAGAAGCATTTGACATAGTTTCATAATTTTCCCGTAAAGTACAGGATATACCGCTCCTGATGACGTTTCAATTTTTCATCTCGCTCGCACCCAGCCGAAATGATTGCTCCTGAAAAAAGACCATGTCGAAAATCACTTTTACTTTGATAAATTCCAGTGTTGCCAGACCTCGGCGACGGAAATACCCAAACATCATTCGTACAAGTGGGACACGTGGTCGCTCGTACTCGAACTTTGCAAAAAATACGTATTTCGATTTTTTAATTTTTGGGGAAAATCTTGAAAATTTCCCTAGAAATGGGGTAATTTTTTTTCCCCAATCCATTCTTCAAGACGGTACACACAATCGCCCCCTAGAAGTCGAAACGCTCTGACGTTGCCAACTGTGAGAAAATTGAATTTTAAAATTGCATTTTTTCGTGCCTCAGACCGAACGGCCGCCGCGACAGCCGCCATCTTGAATTTTTAAAAATCACTCCCTTTCTGTCAAAATACAGGATATTTGTAGGCGAAAAGAGAAAAAAATATTACGCTCGACCACGCCGTTTCGGATCTGTGGCGCCGCGGTTCGGGGTCGAAAAATCAAAAATTTCAAAACACTACAGCTCGGCCGCCATCTTGTTTTTCCAATTTTTTCCACTTTTTCTATAAATCGTTTCCTAGTTTCTTCAATCGTTGCGAGTTGTAACGAAATCGGTTGAAAAACAAAAGAGTTGCAAGAATCACGTCGGCCGCCATCTTGTTTTTCCGAAATATCATAATTTTTCCTTACTCGACTCGCGCACCCGAACACATCTCCCGTACATCATTATATCGTTTTCTGTCTCTTTCTAGGAGAACAATTATGTCAATGAGTCAGTCAGTGAGTCAGTGAATCAGTGGTAATTGAGCTATATATAGTATAATAACTAGTTTTTCGCCCTGTGCGCGAGCTGCTAAAGCAGCTCACGGGTTGTGGTTTGACTTACAAGTAGTACAGACTTGTAGTCACTTCAATATTGGCCATATAATATTTTCTATGGAAAAATAAATTCCGCCATCTTGAATTTTTTTCCTGTTCATCAAGTAGACCTTCAGGTCCTGATCATCTTTTGCCAAGAAACCACTCTTCCATCTTTTATACTTTCTGAGATAGACACCAAACAAATTTGTATGGCAGCCATCTTAAATCCGCCATTTTGAATTTTTTTTTTGCTCTTTGTCTATTGGATGAGGTTTCGAGTGACATTAGTTCGAGAACCAGCCACCTATCTTCAATACCTTGGCCGTGCCCTTTACCCGTCTCCGAAATCCTCAATCATCAGCTGTCTCCATATTTATGTTAAAGTTATATTTTCTGACTTATATACGAAGCCATCAGTGAAAAAAAAATTTTTCATACAAAATTTTACAGGAGGATATTTTTGGGGAAAATCTCGAAAACTACCCCAAATGTGGCAACACTGTTTAGTTATCTCGATACTGCCGGTGGAGTTACACAATCGATCCATACATGTCAACTTTCCCAAATGTTGCCAACTGCCTCAAAATCATGATCGAAATTTTCAAAAATACAAAAAGAATACAAAATGGCCGCCACCTCGTTTCACAGAAGCATTTTACATAGTTTCATAATTTTCCCGTAAACTACAGGATATACCGCTCCTGATGACGTTTCAATTTTTCATCTCGCTCGCACACAGCCGAAATGATAGCTCCTGAAATGAGACCATGTCGAAAATCACTTTTACTTTGATAAATTCCAGTGTTGCCAGACCTCGGTGACAAAAATACCCAAATGTCATTCGTACAAGTGGGACACGTGATCGCTCATACTCGAACTTTGCAAAAAATACGTATTTCGATTTTTTTATTTTTGGGGTAAATCTTGAAAATTTCCCGAGAAATGGGGTAATTTTTTTTCCCCAATCCATACGTCGAGTCTGTACACACAATCGCCTCTTACAAGTCGAAACGCTCCGACGTTGCCAACTGTGAGAAAATTGAATTTTAAAATTGCGTTTTTTCGTACCTCAGACCGAACGGCCGCCGCGACAGCCGCCATCTTGAATTTTTAAAAACCACTCCCGTTCTGTCAAAATACAGGATAGTTGTAGGCGAAAAGAGAAAAAAATATTATGCTCGACTACGCCGTTTCGGATCTGTGGCGCTGCGGTTCGGGGTCGAAAAATCAAAAATTTCAAAACACTACAGCTCGGCCGCCATCTTGTTTTTCCAATTTTTTCCACTTTTTCTATTGACCGTTTCGTAATTTCTTCAATAATTGCGAGTTGTAACGAAATCAGTTGGAAAACAAAAGAGTTGTAAGAATCACGTCGGCCACCATCTTGTTTTTCCGAAATGTCATAATTTTTCCCTACTCGACTCCCGCACCCGAACACATCTCCCGTACATCATTATACAGTTTTCTGTCTCTTTCTAGGAGAACAATTATGTCAATGAGTCAGTCAGTGAGTCAGTGAATCAGTGGTAATTGAGCTATATATAGTATAACTAGTGTTTCGCCCTGTGCGCGAGCTGCTAAAGCAGCTCACGAGTTGTGGTTTTTGGGATATTAGGCATCCCCAGTTATCGAATTTGAACGAAATCGGTCAATTAACAAAGAATTTCAAAATGGCGCCGATTTTTTAAAACTTTGGTAACAGTTTCCTGTATTGAAATTCCAGGGAGCCCTAAATATCGATTTTGAACGAAATCGGTCCATTAACAAAGAATTTCAAAATGGCGCTGGTTTTTTGAAAATTTTGGTAACAGTTTCCTATTTTGTAACTTCAGGGAGTCCTAAATATCGATTTTGAACGAAATCGGTCAATTAACAAAGAATTTCAAAATGGCGCTGATTTTAAAAACATGGGTATCAGTTTTCTATTTTGTGATCTCAGGGAACCCTAAATATCGATTTCGAACGAAATCGGCCAATTAACAAAGAATTTCAAAATGGCGCTGATTTTCTAAAACTTTGGTATCAGTTTTCTGTTTTGTAATCCCAGGGAGCCCTAAATATCGATTTTGAACGAAATCGATCGATTAACAAAGAATTTCACAATGGCGCTGATTTTTAAAAAATGGTTATCAGTTTTCTATTTTGTGATCCCAGGGAGCCCTGAATATCGATTTTGAACAAAATCGGTCAATTAACAAAGAATTTCAAAATGGCGCTGATTTTATAAAATTTTGGTAACAGTTTCCTGTTTTGTAATCCCAGGGTAAAACGGAAATGTATCAAAATTTTGCATAGTTCTTTCTACACTTGTAGTCTCTTCAATATTCGCCATAATTATATTTTCTATGGAAAATAAATTCCGCCATCTTGAATTTTTTTACTGTTCATCAAGTTGAACTTCAGGTCCTTATCATCTTTTGCCAAGATATTATTCTTCCATCTTTTATACTTTCTGAGATAGACACCAAATAAATTTGTATGGCAGCCATCCTAAATCCGCCATTTTGAATTTTTTTTCAGCTCACGGTCTATTGGCTGAGGTTTCGAATGACATTTGATCGAGCACCTATCTTGAATGCTTCGATCGGTTCATTTCGGCTAATCGGCCGCCATCTTGTTTTTCCGAAATGTCATAATTTTTCCCCACTCCCATCACGCACTCGAACATATCTCCTATACATGTACTATCCTGTTTCGGATCTGTGGCGCCGCGGATCGGAGTCGAAAAATCAAAAATATGAAATTACTGCAGCTCGGCCGCCATCTTGTTTTTCAGTTTTTTCCACTTTTCTATTGATCGTTTACTAATTTCTTCAATAATTGCGAGTTGTAACGAAATCGGTTGGAAAACCAAAGAGTTGCAAGAGTCACGTCAGCCGCCATCTTAGTTTTCCAATTTTTTCCACTTTTTCTATTGATCGTTTACTAATTTCTTCAATCATTGCGCCTCGTAACAAAATCGGTTGGAAAACAAAAAAGTTACAAAAAGCACGTCGGCTGCCATCTTGTTTTTCCGAAATGTCATAATTTTTCCCTGCTCCTGTCCCGCAGCCGAACATATCTCCAATACATGAACTACCCCGTTTCGGATCTGTGGCGCCGCGGGTCGGGGTTGAAAAATCAAAAATTTGTAAATACTGCAGCTCAGCCGCCATCTTGTTTTTCCAATTTTTTCAATTTTTCTATTGATCGTTTACTAATTTCTTCAATAATTGCAAGATGTAACGAAATCGGTTGGAAAACAAAAGAGTTGCAAGAATCACTTTGACCGCCATCTTGTTTTTCTATTTTTTCCACTTTTAATATATATCGTTTACCAATTTCGTCAATAATTGCGAGTTGTAACGAAATCGGTTGGAAAACAAAAGAGTTGCAAGAATCACGTCGGCCGCCATCTTGTTTTTCCGAAATGTCATAATTTTTCCCTACTCGAATCCCGCACCTTAACACATCTCCCATACATCATTGGATCGTTTTCTGTCTCTTTCTAAGAGAACAATTATGCGGGCATGTTGGTAGTTTTATGTTTTTTTTTTCATGCATTTGGTCGAACACACCTCTTTCTTCAAAATCCTCAATCATTAACTCGCTTCACATTTTTGCCCCCAAAGATTCGTTAGAATGAGGGAACCATAAGTACCCAGTCCTTATAAAGTTCCTAATTGCCATATAATTTGGTATGAAAAAAAATATTCCGCCATCTTGAATTTTTTTTCATTTTGCTAAATAGACCTCCTCGTTCTGAACATCTCTTGCCAAGAAACCACACTTCCATCTCTTATACTCTCCGAGATAGACACTAACGAAGTTTGTATGGCAGCCATCTTAAATCCGCCATTTTGAATTTTTTTTTTGCTATTTGTCTGTTGGATGAGGTTCCGAGTGTTATTAGTTCGAGGACCCTCCACCTACCTTCAATACCTTGGCCGTGCCCTTTAACCGTCTCCGAAATCCTCAATCATCAGCTGTCTGCATTTTTCCTTCAAGTTATATTTTCAGACTTCTATACGAAGCCATCAGTGAAAAAAAAATGTTTTATACAAAATTTTACAGGAGGAAGTTTTTGGGGAAAATCTCGAAAACTACGCCAAATGTGGCAACACTGTTTAGATATCTCGATACTACCGGTCGAGCTTCACAACCGATCGATACATGTCAACTTTCCCAAATGTTGCCAACTGCCTCAAAATCGTGATCGAAATTTTCAAAAACACAAAAATAATACAAAATGGCCGCCAACTCGTTTCAAAGAAACATTTTACATAGTTTCATAATTTTCCCGTGAACTACAGGATATACCGCTCCTGATGACGTTTCAATTTTTCATCTCGCTCGCACCCAGCCGAAATGATAGCTCCTGAAAAGAGACCATGTCGAAAATCACTTTTACTTTGATAAATTCCAGTGTTGCCAGACCTCGGCGACGGAAATACCCAAACGTCATTCGTACAAGTGGGACACGTGGTCGCTCGTACTCGAACTTTGCAAAAAATACGTATTTCGATTTTTTTATTTTTGGGGAAAATCTTGAAAATTTCCCGTGAAATGGGGTAAATTTTTTTCCCCAATCCATACCTCGAGTCTGTACACACAATCGCCCCATAGAAGTCGAAACGCTCCGACGTTGCCAACTGTGAGAAAATTGAATTTTAAAATTGCGTTTTTTCGTACCTCAGACCGAACGGCTGCCGCGACAGCCGCCATCTTGAATTTTTAAAAACCACTCCCGTTCTGTCAAAATACAGGATAGTTGTAGGCGAAAAGAGAAAAAAATATTACGCTCGACCACGCCGTTTCGGATCTGTGGCGCCGCGGTTCGGGGTCGAAAAATCAAAAATTTCAAAACACTACAGCTCGGCCGCCATCTTGTTTTTCCAATTTTTTCCACTTTTTCTATAAATCGTTTCCTAGTTTCTTCAATCGTTGTGAGCTGTAACAAAATCGGTTGGAAAACAAAAGAGTTGCAAGAATCACATCGGCCGCCATCTTGTTTTTCCGAAATGTCATAATTTTTCCCTACTCGACTCCCGCACCTTAACACATCTCCCATACATCATTGGATCGTTTTCTGTCTCTTTCTAAGAGAACAATTATGCGGGCATGTTTGTAGTTGTATGTTTTTTTTTCATGCATTTGGTCGAACACACCTCTTTCTTCAAAATCCTCAATCATCAACTCGCTTCACATTTTTGCCCCCAAAGATTCGTTAGAATGAGGGAACCATAAGTACCCAGTCCTTATAAAGTTCCTAATTGCCATATAATTTGGTATGAAAAAAATATTCCGCCATCTTGAATTTTTTTTCATTTTGCTAAATAGACCTCCTAGTTCTGAACATCTCTTGCCAAGAAACCACACTTCCATCTCTTATACTCTCCGAGATAGACACTAACGAAGTTTGTATGGCAGCCATCTTAAATCCGCCATTTTGAATATTTTTTTTGCTCTTTGTCAATTGGATGAGGTTCCGAGTGACATTAGTTCGAGGACCCCCCACCTATCTTCAATACCTTGGCCGTGCCCTTTACCCGTCTCCGAAATCCTCAATCATCAGCTGTCTCCATATTTTTGTTAAAGTTATATTTCCTGACTTCTACACGAAGCCATCAGTGAAAAAAAAATTATTCATACAAAATTTTACAGGAGGACATTTTTGGGGAAAATCTCGAAAACTACCCCAAATGTGGCAACACTGTTTAGATATCTCGATACTGCCGGTCGAGCTACACGATCGATCCCTACATGTCAACTTTCCCAAAAGGTGGCAACTGCCTCAAAATCATGATCGAAATTTTCAAAAACACAAAAATAATACAAAATGGCCGCCAACTCATTTCACAGAAACATTTGACATAGTTTCATAATTTTCCCATGAACTACAGGATATACCGCTCCTGATGACGTTTCAATTTTTCATCTCGCTCGCACCCAGCCGAAATGATAGCTCCTGAAAAGAGACCATGTCGAAAATCACTTTTACTTTGATAAATTCCAGTGTTGCCAGACCTCGGCAATGAAACTACCCAAATATCATTCGTACAAGTGAGACACGTGGTCGCTCGTACTCGAATTTTGCAAAAATACGTATTTCGATTTTTTAATTTTTGGGGAAAATCGTGAAAATTTCCCGAGAAATGGGGTAAATTTTTTTCCCCAATCCATTCTTCGAGTCGGTACACACAATCGCCCCATAGAAGTCGAAACGCTCCGACGTTGCCAACTGTGAGAAAATTGAATTTTAAAATTGCGTTTTTTCGTACCTCAGACCTAACGGCCGCCGCGACAGCCGCCATCTTGAATTTTTAAAAACCACTCCCGTTCTGTCAAAATACAGGATAGTTGTAGGCGAAAACAGAAAAAAATATTATGCTGGACCACGCCGTTTCGGATCTGTGGCGCCGCAGTTCGAGGTCGAAAAATCAAAAATTTCAAAACACTACAGCTCGGCCGCCATCTTGTTTTTCCGATTTTTTCCACTTTTTCTATTGACCGTTTTCTAATTTCTTCAATAATTGCGAGTTTAAACAAAATCGGTTGGAAAACAAGAGAGCTGCAAGAATCACGTCGGCCGCCATCTTGTTTTTCCGAAATGTCATAATTTTTCCCTACTCGACTCGCGCACCCGAACACATCTCCCGTACATCATTATATCGTTTTCTGTCTCTTTCTAGGAGAACAATTATGTCAATGAGTCAGTCAGTGAGTCAGTGAATCAGTGGTAATTGAGCTATATATAGTATAATTGTCAATATGGTATTTCCAATTTAAACAGTCGTCAATATATAAGCCTAAAAATTTTGTGTTTTTTATTTCTGATATTGTTTTACCTAAATAATTAATGTCCAATGTTATTTTATTACGTCTATTTACAAATGTCATTATTTTAGTTTTATCAAGATTTATAATTAAATTGTTACATGTCAACCAGTTTATAATATTTTCAACAGTACTATTAATGTCATCCTGAAACGAATTTAAACTGTCACCTATGAATATCACTGTGCTGTCGTCAGCAAATAAAATCATCTGATGGTCGGTTACCGTGGGAAAATCATTTATATATGTTATGAAAAGCAATGGCCCTAATATACTTCCCTGCGGTACTCCAGTAGTCACGGTTTTTGATTCTGATATATACGCTGTTTCTGTTTTATCATTGCCTGCTACTCTCGTAATTTGGGTCATTTGTTGCCTCCCCGTTAGATACGATTTTATAAGTGATAAAGTGTTTCCTCTAACTCCATACACGCTTAGCTTATCAATTAATATTTTATGGTCCACATAGTCAAATGCCTTAGTGAGGTCCACAAATCAGTCCAAATCTACAACCGAACACCCCTAATAAACAGAGACGCACCCAGTTTAACAAACTTTAAAAATAAATTGAAGACCTGGCTTGTCGAGAGGTCCTTCTATAGCTACAATGAAGATTATAAAATTATATAATAACAACAATACAATATTATAATATTTATTAAAATGTTAAGTGTACGAGTATAGTATCCATACTTATATTATAAATACGAAAGTGTGTCTGTCTGTCTATCTGTCTGTCTGTCTGTCAGTCTGCTACGCTTTCACGGCTCATCCGTTCAACCGATTTTGATGAAATTTGGTACAGGGGTAGTTTATATCCCAGGAAAAGACATAGGCTTTTACTTACTTACTTTTTATCCCGGAAAATTAAGGAGTTTCCGCGGGAATCTAAAAAACATATCCTCGTGGACGAAGTCGCGGGAATCACCTAGTATACAATATTTTTTGTAACATGCATAATTACGTTGTAAGATGACCTGTAAATGATTTTACCAATAAACTGACTATTGACCTATTGAGGCCTTGTTGCCTGAAATAAATGAATAATAATAAATAATAATATACTCTAAGGAAAACTATATTTTACGAATAGGTAATTTAACTTAAAGGAAACCGATAGATGGTTTGTATGATAAGCACTGATAAAATTAATACATAATTAATAACATGTTATTTGAATTCACGTCATATTTAAGTCGGCTTAGTCACAATCAGAGATCACTATAATTTTCTTCTGTGCTGTACCGACAGCAAAAATGTCAAATCAAAAATGAATAATGATAATACGTTTTTTGATAAAATAGATGATAATACCCAAAAGATTTCTTATAAATTCTTTCACAGATATTGACTTGATATTCGACATCGAAAATACATTATTTACTTATACTTGAGTTTATTTTAACTATGTACATTTATATTTTAATTAGACGACCTCCCTGGCGCAATGTTAAGCGCTGTTGCCTTAACGTGAGATGTCCCGGGTTGGATTCTCGGCAGGGCCAATTTGGGAATTTGTAATTTCTGAATTTTCTCTGTTCTGGTCTGGTGGGCTTCGCTATGGCTAGTTCCCATCCTACCGGCAAAGACGTGCCGCCAATTGATTTAGCGTTCCGATACGATGCGCTGTAGAAACCGAATAGGGATATGAGTTTAATATAACTGCCATGCCCCTAACAGGCTAGCCCGTTACCATCTTTGACTGCATCATCACTTACCATCAGGCGAGATCGCAGTCAAGGGCAACTTGTAGTGGATTTTAAAAAAATTTTTTGCTAACTCTACCTACGTAGAACAGTGGGTGCGCTCAGCAATTTATTTCGTGAATCAGCAATCAGCTGTCAACAATGCTGGGTGTTGCCGTTGTAAAGTTTCAGTCTTCAACTGCGAGCATAGGCAATAGGCTATTGGACTTATATTCAAATGAAAAAAAATCTAGCCATCAAATTTTTGCTAATTCTACCTACGTTGAACAGTGGGTGCGCTCAGCAATTTATCACGTGAATCAGCAATCAGCTGTTAACAATGCCGGGTAATGATGCCGTTGCAACGTTTCAGTCTTCAACTGCGAGCATAGGCAATAGGCTATTGGGCTTATATTCAAAGAAAAACAATTCTCTTGCCATAATATTTTTGCTAACTCTACCTACGGCGAACAGTGGGTGCGCTCAGCAATTTATCACGTGAATCACCAATCAGCTGTCAACAATGCCGAGAATGCTCGCCGTTGCAACGTTTCGCATACGTGCGTGCCTCTATATGTATTTAAAAGATCGTTGCATACGTGATTCAAATAATCATATATTTTATTAAATTATTAAAATAGAGTTATAGAGATGATGCCTACGTCAAAGATAAATTATTTCTTACTAATTATTAAATGGAGGGTCTTCCAAAAGACCTAAAATTCACATACTCGGTTACTTTTAAGTTTGATAACCATTTTAAAGTATAGATTGAAGAAAAAAATTGCGTCACAACTATGTATCTCATACAAACCTCCATAAAATAGAGTTTTTAAGAGTTGCTGATTTGATTGAGTTGTCATCATCCCTATTTCATATTTTCATTTCATTTCATTTATGGTAACACTCTGGTATATTATGCCGGTTCGATCCTGGTAGAGGCAATGTAATAATATTTTTATTAAACTGCGAATGTGCGTATGTTTGTTTTTTACGCTTTAACTATCCATCTTTTCAACCGATTGTATTTTCACAAAAATATAGGCTTAGGTTGTGTGATGCGTCCCGAGAAAGGACATAGGGCCCTTTTTATCCCGAAAAATTAACCGGTAGAAACGGCGATGAAATCTGAAAATTATTCAATAACACTTCTTTCTAATAGCTATTAAACTTTCATTCTTGAAGATCCTCACCCATAAATGGCCATACCATATTAACAACCTTTTATTTAAAAACGAACCCTATATCATATAACATTAAAGTTCAAAGATTGCAATCATAAACCTGATTGCTATGCACAGTGCATACGAGCGTACGTAATGCGCTACGCATATTATTGTCGTTGTGACGTGTCACACGTTATGTCATAATGACATTGTTGTATTTGGGTCATGTTTGTTCCGGTAGTGAAACCGTTTGTAGTTTATTTTTGTTTTCAACCTTTTATTGGGTCTGTTAGTCTTGTTTTTCAACCAAAATGGAGGAAGTTCTTAATTAGGTGCGTATTTTGTAATACAAGAGGAAAAAGAAAGAACCCATATAGAACCACTTCGTTGCCTGTCTGTAAACCACCTTTTTCTCGGGAACTCTTATCAAGTTGAAGTTTTAATATCAAAGGTCTTAGGGTTCTTTAGGTCTACGGATACGGCCGTTTATTCCGCATATAAATCAAAATCCAAAACCTATAGGGTACAACCGTTAGCCTAGAATCATGAAGTTTTCTAGGTCAACGGGAATTATAATTACGGTAGAATAGGTAGTTCTAATTAAGTACATACTTACTTAATCCTTATAATAACTACAAAAAAATACTGAAAAAATTATCAAGTACCATCATAGCCAAAATGATTTCGCCTTTTAATATAAGCTTATTTCAAAAACCCCGACGCAATTAGCGCCCACCTTTATGTGCGATTCAACAGTGCGCCCATTGTAGATGAAAGTTACAATTATTCACACTTTTACTTTTCGCTAATGTGCGTATCGCCTAATTCTCATTGTTATACGATTTTTGTATCTATTTGTAAGATGTTTTCATTAATTTGGTAACCTTTTAGCTTCGTATGGAAACCTAAAGTTTTTTTTCTACAATTTTTATCAAGGAACGAGAAGCTAAATGCGCTATATTACGCCATAGCAGACAAATCTTTTACCCATAATTAAGTATTGAGTTTTTCAAACCAAAAATTCTCCGTACTAGCCCGGAATTAGGAAGTTGGTGGTGTTACAACCCCGTGCCTCGGAGAGCACGTAAAGCCGGTCCTGCGCCTGATCTACCTCCGGTCGTGTGGGATTTTCCGTCCCTTTGGGCTATGAGAGTAAAGGAATAGAGTGCACATGTGTATGCGCACACACTTGTGCACTATAACATCTCCCGCGCAGATGGCTAATGTCTCTAGATAGGCCGCCTGGCCAAGATTCGGTCGGGAGGACATTATTAATAGTTCTTTAAATAGTTAGTTATTCACTTACCTAACACCCTGTATTTCAGACACGTGCCCAAGGCGAAGCACACGACGATGGCGGAAACGCCTGAGCTGAAGCGGATAGCTGAGAACACAAAGCTGCAGAGCAACGTCAAATACCACGCGGACTTCGAGAGGAGCAAGGGGAAATTCACACAGGTATCACTATTTAAATCTTCATTGCACATATATAATTATCAAGTCAGAAAGTAAATAAGAACCTACTACTACTAATAAGACTACTTTAACTCTGAATATTAAAGAGTTTTCACGGGAATCAAAAAACGTCAACCCAGGCGGACGAAGTAGCGGGCATCATCTAGTATTTATTTCATTTTGTATTAAGAATTATGTTTCAACGTCGGAACGTTGAAACATAATTCTTAATACAAAATGAATATTTACAATAGTTAATTAAATATGTATTTACAAAAAATAACCTACTACAAACTCCTTAATTTATTTCCCAAAAATATACACCGTCCAAATGATCGTTCATAGGTCTGGTACCCAAGACACTGGCCACAGTAAACAGATACAACCAGTATGGAAACTACCTAGAAACGTTCGAAACAGCTCACTCACACAAACATGCGCATCGAACATGCGATGACGCGGCACTCACTACTGACGGCACTGCGACGAGCGCTTGGGGTCTCGTCGATGCGCACGTTTGTGTGAGTGAGGCTGTTTCGAACGTTTCTAAGTAGTTTTCATACTGGTTGTATCTGTTACTGTGCACTGGCTCTATTGCTTCTCTGCTAGGCTAAGCCGTTGGGCTAAATAAGCGCCAGCACCAGAGGCCCAATTGTCTAAGCAAATCGTTATCATTTGAGAGCTTATAACGTATTACTCGAACTGTTTTAGGAGTTCATACGTGGTTTCATCTATGAACTCCCTAAACCGGTCGGAGTACGATTACGATATCCTTACACAATCGGGGGGCAGGTCACCAGTAGCATGGAACAGCTTTTGGGAAACAAAATTGATAAAAAAATCCCGTCCGATGATCTTGGTCCCAATCGAAAAAAATTATACAAATATTTTTCAGGTGGCGGACGACCCCGAAACATTAAGAATCAAGGCGAACACGAAGATCATAAGCAACGTGGCTTACCACGGCGACCTGGAGAAGAAGGCGCAGATGGAGAAGCAGAGGCAAAACAACGAGAACGGAGAAATCGTTGGTGAGTTCTCTGAAATGTGGCACATGACATAAGGTGGTTTCAAACCGGCCTGGATTTGTTAGACGAGAATTGAAATTGGTTTGAATATGTTGGCCTTTTGGAATATTCACGGGGGTGAAACACCGCCAACTTCCTAACTCCGGGCTGGTACTGAGAATTTCTAGTCATAAAAACCCAATATTTAATTATGGCCCGATCCGGGACTCGAACCCGGGACCTCGTGAGCCGCAATCGATCATACCACTAGACCAACGAGGCAGTTTTCTTTTCTACGTAACGATTTTCTTACACAATCAGGGGGCTGATTGATAAGCAAAACATATCTACGCTCCGGAGGGGTAGGGGTGCGTTTCCACCGGAGATATGCTAAGTTCCTCAATGGGAGCGCTTGATTTTAATATAACATATTATTCATAATAGGATTTAGCCTGCGAGAGAATGAGATAGAATACAAGTTGTATTTATCTCATTATCTTGTAGGCTTTCTTTTCTGAAGATTTACTTCTGCCGTGTGTGAATTGCACCACACACATTTTTTTTTTAATAAACAAAAAACATTCATCATTTACAAAATTTTGTGTTAATTATTTCTTGTGTTGTGTGCCACCAAAAGTTCATTCATTGCACAACATCTTTGTATTGGCACTTGGTTGTGGTTCCGCCATTTTCAAAATTATGTTATGACTAATTGTGTTCTCTATTGAATCATGATTTTGTGTTGATCATTAATGTATGACCAAGACGGTTTACTAAAGTAATAAATTTATTTAAGGATTGGACAAACAAAAAGCGCGTCATTATTATTATTATTATTAGTAATTGTTTTTTTAATGCAATAAAGTTGTTTAATAATAATTTATTAAACAACTTTATTGCATTAAAAAAAACAATTACTTACACAGGATGACAGGACATAATATAATAAAAATACAAACAAAAGGTGATCTTATCACAAAAGTGATCTCTGCCAGGCAACCTACACTATAAAAAAAATGTCTAGTTCTAATCCTTAGAGTATTCGTGTGACGACGTTTCGTTTCAGATTTTTCAAGATATATTGACTCGTAAAAAAACTTTTAGTAGTTGCACTGGACGCAGTCGCGTCCTCTATGTCCATGCCTTTAACGGTCTTGGTCATACATAACTACATAATACATACTGTATGTAACACCATCATCCAATCCATAAATCTCTTTTACACGCTAGATGTAGCTACAAATGATAACTACCACCAACAAATCGAGACCTACGCGACCGAGATGCTAGCACCCATGCCACCACCGAACCTACCACCGAAGAATCACTACCAGACCCCGGTACCACAGACTCACCGTCAGGAGTACCGCCAGGAAGACTACTATGCGTACCCGAAATATGAGGACTACCCGCAAAACGCAAATTATCAAACTACCCCGCAATTCACCCAGAATGTGGGAAATCAGAAGATTGGTAAGATCCAAGATTACGACCCTCTGAGTGACGGACCTAGGCCTCCGCCCAACACGCAGCGGGCCTCCGCTACGCTCATCTACAATAGCTCCAGCGATGGGAAACGAGGTTAGGGCTCTTAGACTAGCCAACCAAATATGTAGTACTAAAACTGCATGCTGGAAGTATAATCCACCACCCATTCACATTTTAGCATGAACCTTTAGACTCTGAAATAGTTCCAGTGATAAGGAATGAGGCAGGGTATTTAGAATACATGTCAATTAAACTCAATATTTAACCGACAAATAAACAAAACCTCTAAAACATCATACTGGGGGCCACCGTTTCACATTTTATCACGTACTAAATAATCTCAGAATTCCTAGAGTCTAGAAGACTAATACATCTAGTGTTGGGAAACTACTAATCTGATTAAGTATGTATATATAAATATTAAATCTAGATTAGATAACAAACTTATTAAAAGGTAATTTTCTGGTTTCTCTGGCAAATCATTTATTGTTAGTATAGTAGATAGTACAGCATGATGGAAATATAGTCCACCACCCTGACTGCTCGTGAAACAGAAATTAAATCTATCATTAAGTAACGGTAAGACTATTATTTTATTACTTTATTATTTAAGATCGCATGCATTTTGATTCGCTTCTTTGTGGCTTTGTGGTATGGTGTTGGTTTTCATCATTAATTCATTTCAAAATGCTCGGATAGTCACAAAACTTTTATCTAATTATATATCTTCTTAGTAATAATTTAGCGTACTGAATCAGTTTCTAAAGATACGTTTGAGACACTAAGTTGTGATCCAAAGATAATTAAATGTTCTACAGATTTTCTACAGGTTTAGGTTTTCTAATAACAATAGGACTGTTTGATTTTCCAAGATATAAATTATATTGCTGCAAACAAGATGCAATAGATATATATGATGCAAGCTCTCTGTCTAAGATTTATAACAATAAAAGCATGGATTATCAAAATCAAATATTTTCTCGAACAAGAGCTATATTATTTATAAATACCACCAAAAATATATATGTTTATATATGGAAAAAAATACTGTAAATGTTCTGGCGGTACATTGTGGATTTACTACGTCACTTAGGGCAAGGATAATTAAACTGACTTAGTTAAATTTTGTAATACTGATTACTGTTGCCAAAAAGGGACAGCGTTAAAATATTTAACTAAATGAATTTGAGAGTCCTTGTGCAAATGGGCCTTAGATTTGGATTTATGGGGGAAAATGTCAATTTCCCCCTTTTGTTTGCAAACAAAAAAATCTGAAATAATTAGTGTTGATAGAAGTTTATGTAAATTCTATAAAAAAAATATTACTTATGTATTCTATATTATAATTCTTTATAGGACAGTTTTTTTGAAATCAGCAAAAGTAGGATTAATAGATCGAGTGGAATATCATATGAAAGGGCTTAATTTGATTTTGCCTATGTAAAAAAATCCCTATATACCCATTTTCAGGGGCTCATCACACTCAGCAGCAGCAGAGCAGCCGGCATATCGGCCGCGTGACCGACCTCGACCCGTTGGCCAGCGAGCCGCCGCTGCCTCACAACCACCACAACCATCCGAGCCAGGTCAAACAGGTAACAAATCCTTTGATAATGTCATCATTCATGACCATACCTCACCAATATCCTAAACCTAGTGACAGCGTCGCAAAAACAACAAATAAACAGGCATAAAAGAAAGTCAGTCGGCGTCAAACACGAAACTAGCAACGGTGACAGCGGGGCGATGTCGTACGAGAGCTAGCGAAGATTTCGAGAAGGCCCTTTAGGCGAACTGAAATTGTGAAAAAATATCAGATCCAGTCCTGCCTGTCTGGTAGAGCGTTTGCGGATAGTTCTCTTCAAAAATATTTTATTAAAATTCCCAAAAAATATACTTTTGGCAATCTGAAATTATAATCACGTATTTATTGAGTAATTTCAATAATACCTGATATATAGATCATTAAAACTGATATATAGATCAGTAAAAATCACAAAAATGTAACTGTGTAAGGAAAAAAAAGCTATTTTATTTTTATTTATTTATTTAATATCGTTTTCTTTCAGAGAGTGTATATCGCAATGTACGATTACGAAGCGAACGACAGTGATGAGGTGAGATTTTCAATTGATTAAATTTTTTTTTTCATTTAGGGTGGAATCATTAAAATTGCTTTATTGATTTATCACCATTTAAATCTTATGTTCATGCGAAAAAGTCGTATTTTTATGTTAGATAACACCTTTGTTCACTAGGTTTTCTACTTTTCCTCCCCATTCGTTTTTTCCACCCTGTGTAAATTAGATTTTTTATTACGTTTTTCCACCCAGTATTTTAAAAACCCCCGGCGCAAAAAGAGAGGGGTGTTATAAGTTTAACGTGTCTGTTTGTGTATCTTTCTGTGGTATCGTAGCTCCCAAACGGATGAACCGATTTTCGTTTAGTTTTTTTTTGTGTCATAGATAATTTTTTTTGTTATTAAGGATAATGATAACTCAAGTATTCAGCAACTGTATTATGAAAATTTGTATGAATTACATAGTTGTGACGTCATCACATTTTAACGCACTTTTATCTTTAATCTATAGTTTAAAATCGTTATAAAACTAGCTAAGAAGACCTTTTTGGAAGACCCTCTATTTAATAATCAGTAAGATATCATTTATTTTTGACATATACATCCCTATTGAGATTAATGGGATGATGCCTATATCAAAACATAAATTATTTCTAACTGATTATTAAATAAAAGGTCTTCCAAAACACCTAAAATTCACATCCTCGGTTAGTTTTAGTTTGGTAAACATTTTAAAATGTAGATTAAAGAAAGAAAGTGCGTTGAAATTTGATGAAGTCACAACTGTGAATTTCATACAACTTCCATACTACATGTTTTTTTATTTATTTATTAACTGTAGATACATCCATTTATCAAATTGAAATCTAAATTAAAAAACTAAACATTTTTATATCATCTATGCCGCTGCAATAAGGCAATGTGCCCAGAACGCTGGCTGCGTTACCTCGCTGAATAGCCAAACTTATATGTTGGCCGAGATAACTACCAGCCCTCCGGACACCTGTGGACTCTGTGAGACGAGAAGATAGATCCTTCAAAAAGGATCTAGCATCTTCGCCCCACGACCCCATGGTTTCAACTTCCAACACTAAAAGGCACAAAAATGAAATTATTTTCTATAATTTCAAATTATTAGACGTGCGTTTTTAAGTTTGATAAAGAGTTGCTGATTTGATTGAGTTGTCATCACCCCTTTTGTTTGTTTCACTTAAGGTGTCGTTCCGCGAGGGCGACTACATTTCGAACGTGACGTCTATCGACGAGGGCTGGATGACAGGGCAGGTGCTTCGCACGGGACGTACCGGGATGCTGCCCGCAAACTATGTGGAGCTCGCGCCCGACAGACACTGAGACGACTATATATAATATATCACTATAATATAAAGGTCGTCCCTGGATAAAGTGCAACCCCGAATGGGGGTGAAACTAGACCATAAATTATCGACAAAAAAAAATAGAAAAAAAAATCGGCAGCCTAGGGACTGCCGATAGAAGTGAAAACGAATATTTAAATATTTTTTTTCTAATTAAAAAAAATAAAAAATAATGATAATAATAAGAAAAATATTACAAATATAAACCTTAAAACTAAGGCATTAAAGTTTAATTACGAATTTACTATATTATTATACTGAAGACCTTTTGTCTTTAGAAGAACGGTGTCGATCACGCGTTTTTGCCCCCTACCAAAAAGTGCTCAACGCGCCTAAAGAAGTTTTTACTTCAAAAAAATCTGAAAAAATTATCATGCCACATACTTGGCGCTAAGGACTAAATAACAATTAGCTCGCAAAAAAGTGGCATCATGACTTAAACTGTGCTATAAGTAAAAAAAAATTTTTTGTCTGCTTTTGATTTTTTCAGTATTTTTTTTTCGATAATTTTTGGTCTAGTTTCACCCCCTTTTGGGGTTGCACTTTATCCAGGGACACCCTGTATATCATTTTTCATTAGTGTGGGCCAGATTAAACTAGTGAACTTTATTTAAAAAAAAATTGAAAACCTACGACTGCCCTGCCATGATAAATGAAATGAAAATATACTTTATTGCCCACCAAACTGAATACAAAAACAGAAGAACATAGAAACATACTAAGAAGCGATCTCTTCCAGGCAACCTACAGAGGAAATAAAATAATTATGGATGAGATACATATTTAATTGGGAGGATGTAAGGAAGTACTCGCTGACATTTAAACCTAACTCAACCTTTTGATATAAATAAAAACAAATAATCTGGCCCTCACTTTTTGAACCTTTACCCCTTTATAACTGACACAGAAATTAGAAGAAAATTATCCTACACAAATAACTAACATATTTCACGGTACATAAAATACCTGAAATCATATACCTACCCATAATCCATATTTATGCATAGTACTGTATAGAAAAATAAGTTAAAATATGCCACTAACAAATAAACTTGTCTAAGAAAGCGAAAGTAATTTTTGTGACGCCTAATTTATATAATTTTAATCATAACTATATTTTATTCTCATACAGCGTTGTTTTAGAATTAAATAATAATTATTATTTTAGTTGGACCAAAATATAAAGAAACTAATAGCATTTTTCGGTCATTCCATCTTTCATTTTAAAATTATTATTTTTCACGATAGTAACATTTATTATATGTATAAAGATTGTGAAAGTGTCCAAAAAAGTTAAAGTTTTTGAGCTGTTACATACATTAAAATATCGTTTTAATTAGCTACTTAATTACTTTATTCATATAAGTGAGCAAATAATAAAAATATACTTTTAAAATTCACATTTTTACAATAATTAATTTATAATTTTTGTACCTGGTCACACTGAAAACCGGTCGCAATATTTTAAAGGTGTTGTAAATAAATATTAATTCTAGATATAATTAATAATGTTTATGGTCTTAATACCATATTTTTATATTACTTATGTATATTTTTCTAGAGAAACGTTTTTTACAAGAAAAAGCGAAAAAAATAATAATGTACGAAATTCGTAAGCATAATACGCATTTTTATTCGGGCACTTTATCTTCATTTCGATTTTAAACACATTCCGTTTTTAATGCAATTTATAATAATTGATATTTAATATGAAAGAGGAAATTCCTGCCTTTTTTTCTTATGATTAAAATATTTAAAAATTGTCCATTTTTTAAATGTAAAATTCGTAATGAAAGTTCTTCTTTTATATTTAATATCAATATCAACGTTGTTATTTCCATATCACGTAAGATAAGATTTGCCAATTAGTTCTTATTGTTTTTTTAAACATAATATTAAATCTGCTTATTTTATTGTTAGATGCAAGTTTTATAGCACATAGCAGTGGTGTAATAATAGAATGACAGTTCTGATGATATTCGATGGCCCCCAAGTCACGTAGCCTATTCGAGGCCTCGTCTATTCAAGGCCCCTATAAGTGTAGGTGTTTCATATTCTTAAACCTTAATAATAAGAACTTATCTTTTAAAATCCTTCCCCAACTTGAAGGGCCCCCGATTCAAGGTCTAAGTCCCTTCAATTAGGTATTTGATAACAAATCGAATCAGTAACTCTAGCAAACGTTAAAATGAGCACTTGTGGATATGTTCCGATATACACTGCGAGCACTGTAAAGTGTGACGTCAATTTTGTATCCTGCGAAGCCGTTCCTTTATAGTTTAGTATGCTGGTTACTGTTTAAAACGGAACGCAGTCAGCACTGAGAGCAACTTACCTCGAAAACGCCAGTGCTCACAGTATAAAAATGGCGACGATTTATGACGTCATGACCTAGGATACTGCGGTAGTACACTGTCAGTCCACGGAATTAATTTCTCCCCAGTAAGAGCACTGAATGACTGAACAGGGCTCGCAGTGTATATCGGAACAGTATCATTGGGATTTTGTATGAATTACCGACTTGAGTTGTAACGTCATCAAATTGACGACGATATTTAAAAAAATCATTTATTTTTGAGTTAAGAAACATCCCAATTGGGGTTATAGGGTCAAATGACGGTCACATATTAAATAAAATCTTTCAATCGGGGCCAAATTCAATTCACAAAATGTTATGTCATTTTATTGTTACTTTACTGCGTTTTAGGTTAGTTATTTTATTTATTATTTTATTTTACTTGGGATAGCACTGCCCTTGGAGAAATGTCTAGAAAGTTAAAATCTCAGTTTTTTTAAAATAGTAAAAAACGTAGTTTATAAAAGGGCAGTTTTATATGGTTTTACCCAATGACCTTCTATAAGGTCATTGGTTTTACCCGATACAGTTGTTATTATTTTAAGCATTAACCACATCACAATTTTAAGGCTTAATTATTATTGATGTAAGAGCGAGAATTTTGTAAAAAAAACATGAATGTTCAATTCAATTCAATTCAATTTATTTCAAACATGTAGGACATACAGGTGTCTCTTATGCTACGTCATGTTTTGACTCTACCACCGGTTCGGAAAGCAGATTCTGCCAAGAAGATTACATAAAGATAGATAAGTAAATTACATAAAATAAAATGTAATTCTTAGGTGTTCATTTGTCCTGTTATTTTACATCAAATAATATTGTAATTTGTTGTATTTTTTACAGAATTGGCTTGCTTTAATATTCTTATGATTATTTATTGAAAAATAAAGAAATGAAAAATACGACGTAACGTTATTTGGTCGCTCTTAACAGCTGACTTTACTTTTAAAATAATTTCGCTTAAATATCGTTTACAATATAATCTTTTTTTTTTTCATTTTATTGTATAATGGCCGGGCTGTGCCCGATACTATATTAAGTATAATGTTTTTTCTCGCTCTTTTTGATATAAATAAACACAATTTACACGATCCTATGTATGGGAACAGTATTATAAGCCGATCCGATGTTACAGTGCCTTTGTAATATTTAATAAAATTTAAGCAATAACAAATTGTTTCATTGTTCCATACAACAGTCTTAGGTACGTAACACTGCGTAACACCCAACAGTAATTAAAATCATAGACTTACGTAACACCCAATGACATTAGATATAGTAAATTTATAATGTGTTTATAACAAACTAGCTGATGTCCTTGTGATTAAAGTTTTTCTTTGGTTTATTTGAAAGGAGAGTTTGCCGTATCGACGGGTGAACATTAAATGTTTGACAGTTACGAAAGCCATGAACATTTTATATGAGAAAATCAAGGGAAAATATTTTTAAAGTAACGTAAAAAAGTGCTATTCGGGACGGAGACAAATACAACAAAATCAAAAACCATCAAAATCGGTCCAGCCGTTCTAGAGTTACAAGTGTTCGAACAAACCCGACTTTGTTTTATATATAGACACCGCAACCCAATGACTAAGGAACTACTAATTTCTTTTAGTAAAGAAAAAGTAGTGATGATGCCCGCAACTTCGTCCGCGTGGTTTAAGTTTTTGTTATTCCCGCGGGAACTCCATAATTTTCCGGGATAAAAAGTAGCCCATGTCACTCTCCAGGTCCAAAACTATGCCAAAAATCACGTCGATCCGTTGCGGCGTGATTAAAGGACAAACCAACAAACACTTTCGCATTTATAAATATATTATTAGTATGATTCATTGCCTCCACCCCTCGAGGCATCATCGAGGTTTGTCAAACGTCAATTACCAGAGGCAAGTAACATAAACACTTATCTATGCCAAATAATTTAAACAGTGAAATTTCAAAATTGTAATCACAGACAAGTTAACCAGAAAAGACCAGAGATGTCTTTCTAGATATTTTTTTTTGCTTGAATCTTTGAGATATTACGGCTTTAGTGCACCTACGCGTTCGTATGCGGCAGCGAGTCACTGCGAAACTACTGCGGTAGCAATTATAGTGAAACACTGCTAGGAAAAGTCTGCGTCTGTGTAACGACGATTTCGCAGTTCCTTGCGAAACAATACCGACAAGGACGCAACTATTTCATGTAGTTAGTGCTAGAGTGAGACATAGCGTATGCGAAATTCTGCCATACTACTTAGTTTTTTTGTTGTTTCGCTGCCGCATACGAACGCGTAGGTGTACTAAAGGCGTTATAATAGTTATTCTGCTATTCGGGGCGGAGACGAATCCAACAAATCAGATATCATTAAAATCGGTCCAGCCGTTCTCGAGTGAATTAATGGTGTGACAACACAGCCGGTTTTTGTTTACCTCAGGTTAATTTAGGTTTGCTACATAAATTCTACAGTGATATATTTGTAAAAATAAAACTTCAAATGAATAACTTTGATACTTTTATTTGACTACCACAGAATACAACTAAGCAAATTCATGCAAAATTACAATAGTTACATGATAATTAATTAATTATAACAATTCTTATAAAATAGACTTAGATTTTAATACTCCGGTATTGCAACGAGCGCTAGACTTAATCTCAGGCACGTCTAAGGCACCTAGGTTTTGATACATTTAAGGTCACGGGACATACCTACAAAAAACTTCATACTTGCCTTTAGCACACTGACGCATTCCAAAGCGCATGAACAATGAAAACCACGAGTAGTTCGCAGGCGTAAGGTAGAATTTACGGACATCTCGTGTCGGTCACAGAAAACACACTTTTTGATCGGCAATTCCTGAATGTCAAGCGGAATCACCCGGACAAATAGTGGCGAATTCTATTAATCTCTTAACTAAAATGACAGCTATTAATGCTGCCCCTTTCTGCTGGAAGTGTTATGAAAGGGATAGCAATAAAAATAGAGCTGTTATTTTAGTTTAGACTAAATCTGATCTACAACAGAATTGGCCTCATTTGTCTACGTTGCTGGTTGATTTATAAAATATTCTATGGTTGATTTATATTTTAGGTACACAACACAAGTGTTTTGCATGCCTAAAATTTTACCTTTTCATTACCCAGTAAAGTGACGCATTCGAATGTGTTACGTGGTTAATACACTAACGCGCTTCAATCGATTCGCCACCGCGTGCGAACGCGTCAGTGTGCTAAAGAGATGAACACGGATAGATTTATACTATGCGTTTCAAATAATGCACCACAGACAAAATATCTAAATCTCGATAACAATCGACTACTTCTGGGGCCATACTGCTTAACGCTTAAAGCCATATTGTTTCATTATTGTTGAATATAAGAACGTATGTGACGTCGAAATGACATTTTGACTAATATTGCTTTAAGTGTTGGCATTGGCCCCAGGCAGTGGCGTGCAGTTCATAGAGGCATAAAAGCACTGCTTACCCAAATATAAACGTCAATGCTCATTTTTCATCAAAACAGCTAGTAAATAGGTATTCTGACTAACTAATGCCTACCCTAGCTCTATAACCTGTGCACGCCACTGGCCCCAGGGACTTTAGTGTAATACAGTTCACGAGGTATAATCCGAGCTTGCATTTCTCTGAGTTTCAATGTAAAAAGCAGTATTAACCGATTTAAACACTCAACACTACACTTATTTGTGCGTACACTCGCATAAGTTCGAAGCTCATAGGACCACACGAGTCGGGAATACTACACTTACCAAAAAAAAAAAAAAACGTTTTTTTATATTTAGGGACCTGGATTCAAGTCCTTTATAGCCTTTCTAAAAATAAAGAACGCGTATTTCTACCCTGACAGCATTCCCATACAAAAACTGTTTAGCTCCTACATTAGGCATTTTTTTTTTGTAAAGCGGTTTGGTTTCAGAGTAAAACGGACTTTAAACGCCTCGATTTAGAGTTCAAGTTCGTACATTTATCCACAGACAGTACTCCAAGCAAAACGTTGTGAAACTAAAATCGTTGGTAGTGAATTTGTAAATTTAAATTAAAGGCGTTAGGGTCTATTTTAAATTAACGCTCGAATGCGGTCTTACGTCTCACGGACTGTACGTTTAAAGTCAACGAAAATAGTTGAGTATAGCTGCCTTAGAATATCTTACAACAAAATTACAATAATAAATTATATTAAATTGCACTCAAATGGTATTTCAACATAGTTTTACTAATTTCAATAAAGTAATACACTAAATAGAAATAATATAAACACTCATAAAAGTGCATCTATACTTATTATAATTACAAGAAATGAAATTTTATTTCATTTCACGGTATTTATATTAAAATCCAAATATTTTTCATTCAAACAAACTGTTACAAGATCTTCAGCTTATTGTTTTTTTTATTCACTACAAGTCAGCCCTTGACTGCGATCTCACCTGATGGTATGTGACGATGCAGTCTAAGATGGTAGTGGGCTAACCTGTTAGGGGCATGACTTTTATTAAACCCATACCCCTATTCAGTTTCTACACGGCATCGTACGGGAACGCTAAATCGCTTGGCGGCACGTCTTTGCCGGTAGGGTGGTAACTAGCCACGGCCGAAGCCTCCCACCAGGCGGAGTTCAGAAATTATAAAATAACAAATTGACCCTGCCGGGGATCGAACCCGGAACCTCAGCACGGAGGTCGTCATAGTAATGCAAAAAACATTTTGTATATTTATATATACAAAATGTTTTATAGTGAGACAATCTCCAAATAGTCTGGATGGCACTATAAGACACTTTTAGAAGGCACTGGTTTTGAACCGACTTCGAAAAAAAATTATGAGTGTTTTTTTAAAAATTATATGTACAACTTTAGGTTTATTGGTCCCTAAATATTATAAGGTCCTTCATTTATTTAAAACTATTAGGTATAATGTACTATACTATAATAGTCTATTATATTATATTTTCTGCACTATAAAATAATTAAAATCTCAATTTTTTTTTATTACAAAAGATATCTCTATACGACCTTAATTTGATATTTCTAATCATAAAACTAAAAAAAATAAACATTTAATTATAATTAAATTTTAAGAAATACATAATCTTTGTTAGTTTCAATGACGATGAGGTGAATGTTAGTTCTCACAGTATATTGTATTAATAACTAGCGGCAAAAACCTACACGCAAGTGCCGACAACAACTACACAAAGTTCGCTGCGTGATCGCGTAACGAACGGACACAGACACAAATAATATTTTTATTATTTAAGTCAATTACATGTACATAGTTAAAATATGCCCAATCTACCTAAAAATAAACTTTAAAAAGTACATTTTAGTACAAAAATATTTTACCATAATATTTTTTATAATAGCTGTTTGACCATATTTAACGCGGTTAGCAATGTTTAACACTGTTAAATATGCTTGTTTATATATAACTCAACGTTCCCCCGGGGCCCCGTCAATTAGTGAGCTGTTTAACAATATTTAACAAGGTTAACCCAATTTAACACGATTAACCGTTTCATTTTCCACGCGTCCGAATAGATATCTCATTAGTATCTCTGTCTAGCTCAAGTCAGTTCCCTGTGGGACTAAGTATTTTCAAGTATTTCCAAGCGGTACGTAGTACGTACTATGTAGTACAGTTAGTGCCGTACCATAATCAATAGCCAGTAACCGGTTCTAAAAAAACTCTTATAACACTAGTAATGTTAATGTTATAACATTTTTGATGCCTCCTTTTATTTAGTTAACCATTTTCGCTAAGTTATGGTCAACTCTGTCAACTAAAACATTTACTATGAATTCTTTATCTTCAACTACGCCCTGTCGATTAATAATCTGTTCAACCATATTTAACGCGATTAACCATAGGTAACACAGTTAAATATGAAATACGTATTTATTATATTTTCAAAACACTCAACATTCCCCCGTCGTAAAGTGAGCTGTTTAACCATATTCAACGAGGTTAACCGAATTTAACGCAATTAACCAAATTTAACGCGATTAACCAAATTTAACGCGATTAACCAAATTTAACGCGATTAACCATGTTATTTTTCACACGTCCGAGTAGATATCTCATTAGTATCTCCATGTAGCTTGTGTCAGTTCCCTGTGGGGCTCAGAAGCAAGGTGTCCTCCTCAAGTTTCTCCAAGCGGTACGTAGAGTTGTCCGGTAAGTGTCGTACCAGCTCGTCGGTTAGTCGTACCGGCGCGCCGTTCGGGCCGGACACCAGTACTGTCTCGTATTCCTGGAACAAATTGTTAAGGTTAATGAAACTTGTAGTACAGTACTAGAAAATTATAAAGGGAACCTCTGCAAAATATCAGCTTACTAGGTCCAAGACCTTTTGGTTGAAAACTACTTCGCGCTCACTCCGCTCGTCGCTACTAACCTTGGCGGTGGGTGGTAGTAAGGTCCTCAGCTTGTGCACCAGTTTAACACTTACCACCTGGTGATACGGTCGTGTAGCGGATAAAAAATACCAGTCTTGTTGTGGATAAAAAATAAAAAACTCACATTTACAATGTCAGTAAGAAGTAGGCTGAAAACTATTTCGCGCTCACTCCGCTCGTCGCTACTAACCTTGGCGTTGGGCGGTAGTAAGGTCCTCAGCTTGTGCACCAGTTTATCACTTACTAACTGGTGAGATCGCAGTCTTGTAGAGCGGATAAAAAAACAATATCAGTAAGAAGTAGGCTGAAAACTATTTCGCGCTCACTCCGCTCGTCGCTACTAACCTTGGCGTTGGGCGGTAGTAAGGTCTTCAGCTTGTGCACTAGTTCGCACGCGCGACACGCGTGCAGATAAAGCGCGCTATACACGTTGCAGCCCGCGGGACACACGTACACCGTCAGACGCGGCTCGATGCGTCTGTCGCGACAAACACAACGCTATTAGTGTTTCTAAATTCAAAATTTTGCTCACTGGTTTTTACTTCAGCAGCAACGGCGCTCGATTTGAACTAGTGAGATGAAAAGTCAGTAGTGTTTTTTAATTCAAAATACTTTTTCTAACTGAGTGAGCAAAAACGACTTTTGCTCACTAGTTTTAAGCAGCAAAGGCGCCCTTTTTGAGATAGTGAGGTGAAAAGTAATATTTCATTGCTTTTAATGCACATTACTCTAGGCCTAAGGATCGAACCTAGTCCCCGAGGAGGCCGAAGCCTTGACCACTAAGCTATTAGAACAGCCTTAGGAGATACATTGTTTTCTAGCAGTCATCTGACGGAGATCGTATCTTTAGTTTTAAGATACCTTAACTGGTCATGACCATCATGTTTTATAAGTCAATAATCAAATAATAAGACAATGGTACAGTGTACCCAATTTGAATAAATAAATTTGTTACATTGATTGATGTCTAGAGTCTAGATAGAGCAACTCCACGGGGTAACAGCGTAGCAAAACTCTAAAGTAGCAGAATTTTCAGTACAAACTTCCGTCATTGTAGTACAAAATCAGTATGCAGCTTGGATTTGTATACGAAAGTATAGTAAGTCAGTCTGTATTCAGAGTCTATCTACTGTATGGATATGTCACCGTAAAATTGTAAACACCGTTAGATTGTAATCTAACGCTTTTTATCTCGATAGATTGTAAACTGTCAAAAGATTGTGAACCCTCAATGGTCTGAGTGTCAATTCTTGAAATTTTCATGGTATTTACGTTTTCTTGTCTCTTTCTTGTAGGTTAGGTTAGGGTTCGACATAAGTAATCAGGTAGTGCCGGACACTTAGGTTCTATCGGGTTAATATACCTAGCAGATTACAATCTACCGAAAAATAATGCGTTAAATTGTAATCTTTCGACAGTTTACAATCTCGCCAGTTAGATTATAATCTAACGGTTTTTACAATTTTACGGTGATAGATATGTGCTATTACTGCTAATGTAACAATTATAGCTCAAAAGGGCTGTAATGTAACCCAGAGCCGTTAACCCAGCTGATTAAAAAAAAATATAAAAAAGAATGCTTACTTGGCATGCAGGGCATTGAATAGACGAATTCCGTCGGCCAGGCCGCATATCTGGATGATGTCATCTCGAGATAATCTGTCCACAAACAAAATTTACTCACATTAATGTGTATTTAGTCGAATTAGAGATTCGACTAAATACAAACATCTAACAAAACAACTTTTTTAACATCTACTATAACGCTCTTGACTGCAAAGGTGATGCAGGTGTCTGTAATTTTTTATTCACACCAACAATTTCCATACAATATAGTTATGACAAAATATATCTACATAACATCTCCCGTAAGGTTGACTCTTACACTACGTACGTGCGGAAAAAAATCGCGCGAAAAAAAGTTGCTGGTTTGATAAAAGTTGTTTGAAATCTGTACATGGAAAATATAACGAAATAATACGGAAAATAAAATCGCAGTTTGACAATCGTGTGACAATACTAAGTTCTTCCTACTTTATATACTTCACTAATGACAGTTATGTTAAACCCATACCATTAATCGGTTTAAACGCCGGAACGCATTAAATTAAAATAAATTTTATATCAATATTTTTACACCTCACTATTTAATAATTAATATTATAATAATAATATATAATAATTAATAAATTTTTTTAATAATTAAGAGGTAAATAAAAAACATGACAGCCTTCCAAAAAAAATTATTAAAAAAAATTAATAAAAAAAAACTTAATAAAATTTTAAACCTTAATAAAATTAATAATAAATTAATGAAATTAAAAAATAATAAAAAAACACTTGGGAGGATGCAAGCATCCTAACACTATAAGTGTAAAAAGGTGTAAAATTATAATTCGCTATGCTTTTTTTTTCCAATATTTATAAATATTTTTGATATTTTGTTCACCTCAGCAAATCTGCACCAGAGAAGTTGGTGAAAGTTGGCAAGTGTTGTGTGAAACGGTTCTGAGTCAGCCATGATTGAGTCTCCTGCGCTGTGGCGTCCTTTGACAGACCGCAGTTCTGTGGAATAAATGTCACAGATATAGATAATAGTCTGGAATAACACAGGCTACTTTTTATACCGGAAAATTAAAGAAAAAAAACCTCAAAACACGCGGGTAAAGTCGCGGGTATTATTATTCAGGCAGCGCAAGTATACTTAAGTGTAATATTTGGAATTAGAGTAAGGATTACCCTGTCAGGATCTTCAGCGGGTTGTGGCAGGTCGGGCAGTATGGCACCCGGAGAGTGAGCGGGAGGACTGTTTACCTTCACATCTCCCCCGCTGTAAATACAATAATGTAAGATTACTGAACTGAACTGAATGTAAGATGTAGACGAGCACTTTGCGAGATGCGTTTCCTAATAATTTATGCTCGAAAGGAGATGGTTCAGATTTGTATGGGGTGTGAGACTTGTCTTGTACAAGTAGTGAAACGAAAGAAAATAAAATATTAAACCAGCTTTGACTGTTTAAATCCACGAATTCGTCCTAATTTCACTTGAAATTATTTAATCTTTTAAACATGAGTAGGTGACAATGACGGATTCATATATTTGACGTTTTCTGTCGAGTGTCATCAAATATTAAGAAAGAAAATAACACATAACGCAGTTAACTTGCCAGAAATGTCATTTGACACATTTCACGCCTACTGACTTTTCTATGGCTGAAGGTCGCCAACTTGGAAGCATATTGAAAAACTTGAAATAGATTTTCATTTTTTGCATGTTATTTAGTTTGCTATTCTAATTTATTTTATCTATACTAATATAATAAAAGGTAAAATTTGTGAGTTTGTGACGTTGTCTCAATCTCTGGATATACTGAACCGATTTTGAAAACTCTGGTACCAATAGAAAGCTACATTATTTGTGAGTGTCATGGGCTATAATATATCAACCCTAAAAATTAGGGAGTTCCCATGGGAATTAAAAAAAACTTATTTCACGCTGACGAAGTCGCGGGCATCTGCTAGTTTTTAATAAAATCTATGTAATTTACTATAATCATGATAAAGTGTACATAGACTACACCCAAAATGAACCTTCTTAATTAAATTAATAGATTTGTACACAACACTGGTAGAATACATGACGCCTTCTGTAAAACTAACATCTAAGTACATATTTAACTGTATTCACAAATAAATGAGCTTCTACCTGCAGGGGCCACACTTAAAAAAATAAATCAAACCATTTCATAAACACTGTAAAAAAGTAGTGTGTGGGAAAGAAAGCTATAATAAGTAATAATAATATACTTGAATTGAAAAAGTCCAGTATTATCTATTTTTTACCAGACTCCAGCAAAGCCAAAAAGATGGTTATTAAAATATATTAAGTTAAAATACAAGCAACTTACTCTGGGCAGTATAGCGGTTTCATCTGGTTGTTTGATGCAAGAATTTCTGAAAACAAAATGTAACTAATTACGAGTACATGCTTAGTTTTGATAAAGAATTTTTTATTTAAAATTAAAGTATTGTGATGGATATATATCCATTATATATTATATAATGTTCGAAACCAGTCAAGCATATTCCCATAAAACAAGTGAGTGACATATAATATTATATAGAAATTATTTTAATTGGGTAGGTAATTGACAACTAGTCAAATCAGCAACTTTTTTACAAACATCAAAACGGGTGCTTAGTATGGGATTTTGTATGAAATATGTAATAGTCACATCATCAAAGTTCGACACACTTTTTTGCTTTAGTCGATAGTTTAAAATAGTTATTCAAGAAACAGAGGATGTGGATATTACGACTTTTGGAAGATCCTATTTAATAATCACTGAAAAAGAATTTATTTGAATAGTTGTCAAATACCCAATTATATTTTTAAGTCCGTTTTAATAAATCAACAACCACTATGAATGGTGCTCAATTAATATTGATCAATCTATACTTAACACTGGTCTTAAGCATAGATTGAACAATACTTAAAAACGTGTTTGTAGCTGATGTTGATTTAATAAGTATAAAAGTAATTTTATATGTGTATTTATTTGATTTTAGTATTTTATGTGTATATTTTTGTTTGTCACTCACCAGGTTGTGTGATAGCTGGCTTGTGAGTTGGGCTCGGAATAAACTTTGTAGTACCACTGCAACAAATAAAAGATGCTTTCAAACTTCAATAAACTTCAAACTCAAATTTTTTTCAATATTCAAATCAAATCGTATTGATAAGCAATTGAATTGACAACTGGTTCAGAATGCTATTCCTACCGAGGAGAGTCAGCAACAAACTCGATTAAATCTATAGATAGAGATAGATAAACTCTTTATTGCATACACTTAAAACAATAAACAAAATGTTAAAAGATAAAACAGAAGGGTGCAAAGGCGGTCTTATTGTTTAAGCAATCACTTCCAGACCTTTGGGGAGAGAAGATTATCACACGGGATAGTGCAAGATCTAAACACTAAAATATATAATATACAATATACATAGTTGTAGTTGTCTTATAAGTGGGAGGTTCAAGGTTTAATCCCCAGCAGAATCAATTTGGGAATGTATTATTTTTAAATATTCTCTTGTCTGGTCTATTGGGAGGATTTGGCTGTGGCTAGTTATCAACTACTAGAAAATGCACACTACCAGGTTCTCCTAGCAAAGACAGGCTAACTAATAACCGATAAACAATAAAAAAATGAGAGATCATAATTAAAAAAAATTATAGCCCGTATCAATCGATTCTAACAATACCCCATACATCCAAATCTGTTTAGGAATTTAGAACTTTAGGTGGAATAAAGAAACTCACATACATACATGATCCCTGAAAATATTACCTTAACTTTGGGCAGTTGTGTGTTAAAACAATTACACGAGTGAAGCCCAGGGCAGGTCAGCTAATTATCCATAGAAATATAGGAAATAAGGTTATATTGAGGCCATTTTACACATGCAGTAGCAATGTCAATCATGATTGCAATATGACCTGGCCATATAATCATTCACTTTAGCTGCTTCAGCCAATATTTCATGTTTGCATGGCTATTTAGACTTGCTGTTAATATCCTAGCTGATATTATATTCCTTCAAATCTAATCATTTTTATCTAAATTTCTTTTAATTACTAAAAAAGGATATCATGATTTTCTAAGAGGATCTTTAAGAAAAATTTCTCAATCTAGGCTAGACAATTCTATAAAAAATTTGGTACCGTAGCCTTAAGATACCGTAATTGAATATCACCGTCATGTTTTTCAATTATTGGACGTTCAAAAGTGTAGTTTACCTACTTTGAATAAAACATTGAATTGAATTATCGAAGAAGTGGCTATAAAAAATTGTAAATATTTACGTCAATCGAGCTCGCCCCGGTCTGACAATCACGTTCGCTGCGCGCAGCCTTCTAGCGAGTTCCCTGTACGTATCTGGGTCAGCATCTATCTCTACCTCAGTTCTGAGCAAGGAGAACTTCATCCGCCAACCGTTCGTCTCCAAACCATGGACTATTCTAGCCCGGAGGTAAACGCCTCGGCTGATTTGCCGTGCACTAAGTCTCTGCTCTAAAACGAGCATATTACTGGTCAGCTATAGTCTTGTCTCGTTAAATTGAAGAATAGAAATGCTCCAGATCCGAATAGATACGCCACTCTCGCTTTCACCACCATAGCTGATCTCCTAACCACTTCATAAACCATTTGGTCTCGCAACAGCATACGATTACGGGAAAGCAACGTTTGTGAGATCCTTAGTTCACTTGTCCAACATTATTTGCACTGAAACACTACTTTCACACAATATTTCGTTTATTTTATAGTTTGGAACAGTTTTTACAACATTTATTTTAGCACGAAACCGTAATATAGCAGCGGTAAATAAATAAATGTCAAAATAGCAAAGAACATGGATGGCGGATGGAACGCAAACGACTGAGCGTAATCGCCTCTGATTGGTCGCGAGTGAAGCGCGGTGAGTCGATTGGATCAAAACCGGTTCAGAGCGGTTCGCGGAGGCCGCGGCCGGCTTGCGTTGGTGCATCGAGCGACGTCACGATAAAATAGTGACGCGACAAGCTCCATTTTTATCGATTCGATTTACGGTACGGATTACGGTATTTTAATATTTTTAACGAGTTTTTAACATTACCTTCACACACATAAATGAATGAATTTATAGTTTTGTTAGGTTTTATGTACTGTTAACTGAAAGCGCTTCATACCACTATTAATTTCGAACAGCACGTATCGGCAATGAACCGGATACAATAATGACTGCATGCGTGCAGTTTCGCCCAATTGAGTGCAAATTTGTCACGAACTGATGCTATCCAGTTTTGGCTATTATGCCTGGGTGAAACGAGAGCTGTTTGAAATCTGCATTAATCATTGGTACATTCTCGATTGTTTTTGGCTAGATTGATGGCACACTTCCTGCGACAATACATTTTTGGCTGATAGCGAAAGAATGTCAGCCAATTAAAGGTGATAAGTAAGCCGTCATTTTACAGTAATCGCACTTTAGTTATTAAAGCTAAGTTAAGAGATAATGGCTAAGTTTGCAAGTCATTCTCGGCCCGCATATACAGTCGCCGAGCAAATCAAACATCACTAGAAATTACTGCACCAATTTTCAGTGAACATGACCTCAGACAATATGGAGACGTAATAGTAGCAGTTCCTTCGCGCATGAATAATCGTGAGACTGAGAGCTGTTAAGTGATAAATAAAAACATACGCAAAACTATGAGTAAATAGATAATGAGCTATTGATATGCGAAGATTTCTGGTGTAAATATAATTGACCGAGAGAAGCGAAGGTCTCTGAGTCTACTTGAGTGAATTTGCACTTGTCCGGCGTCCGTCCGTCCGTCAGAGCATTATAACTTCTGAATTACTGAAGGTAATCACTTCAGCTTTAAATATAATATGTAAACCAATGGCCTCCAGCCGAAAGTTAAAAAGTTATAACAATCTTTATCATAAGGGGGCTTTCATAGAAGCGATAGCGAAGTAAAATATTTTTTATAGCGTTACATAGGGTTGCGGTATATCATTTTAAAGATAATTAGGAATAGAGTCTAAAAATATATTTCTTTAAATTTTTCCCCTAAAATTGACGAAATGGGGGGCTTTCAAAGTGGAGATTTTCTAACGTCCAAAGTTGACCTCAGAACTCTAAATTTTCTGAAAGGCGGAGCCTGAAAATTGATCAATTATTTGAATTATATCCTGTACTTGAACAACAAATACTAAAATTAGATAAATATTGTAAGGAAACCAAATTATTAAATTTTTAATGAACTTCAGTATTTTTAACAGAACTTCACATTGATATCAATAGATGGCACCGCGAGGTCTCAGTTCGGGGTGAAACACTAGTAATGAGTAGTGGAATCGTCCACGCAGTTCAAGCAGATTAAATAATGACGTAGTGTGCACTTTCATTGTTTATTCATATTGCACATTATAAAGCACACGATTTTGCCTGCGTGAAAATTATTTTTTTCCTGCAACAGCAAGATATTTTCCGAGGTAAACGAAATATATTTGGATTACATATATTTGGATATGGAATTACCTTTTACGTCGGAAAATCCAGAATGCAAACTTTCATCTGAGCTGAATTTCATCAAGATCGGCTGAGAATTTGAAAAGGTGTCTAACAAACAGATAAACCGATTTTATTTACAATTAGAAATAATATTTTAAAATGTTTTGTTGTAGGAATGATTTTCCTAATGAGTTTCTGAAAAATAAATGACTAAGTATTATGGTAAAAAAATAAACCACTCATGTTTTATCATTACTGACAACATGTACTAAGTCGGAAAAGATTTTAAGCCGATAACAATTCAGGGCCAGGCCCGAAAATTTGCGCACTTACACGTACCTAGGTATAATACTCTTTTTCAAATACGTAGCATTTTTACGCAACTTGTAGATATAAATAAACTCAAACTCAAACTCAAAAGCAACTTTATTCAAAATAGGTACCTACAGTACACCATCTGAACGTCATATTTTTTATATTTTTTTATCCACTACAAGCTAGCCCTTGACTGCGATCTCACCTGATGGTAAGTGATGATGCAGTCTAAGATGGTAGCGGGCTAACCTGTTAGGGGCATGGCAGTTATATTAAGCCCATACCCCTTCGGTTTCTACACGGCATCGTACCGGAACGCTAAATCGCTTGGCGGCACGTCTTTGCCGGTAGGGTGGTAACTAGTCACGGCCGAAGCCTCCCACCAGGCAAATTTATACGAGAAAAACTATACGAGGGTTCCAAACACGCCCTGGTCTGAGAAGAGCCCACAACAAGGATCTAGCTAAAAATTGTTGAAACTATTCCTTAGTTCGAGCATCGAGGTCTACGTTAAAGAGAGAAGAGTCCCATCGGGGCTATAAGAGCCAGGGAAAAGAGAGAGCCTGTGTTTCTCCCACGTGAGAACGTACGTAAAGCCGTCAGACCAGCGCTTGATTTCTCTCCGATCGTGTCGAATTTTCCGTCCCTTCGTTCTATGAGAGCAAGAAAATACAGAGTTCACCGTTCACCCTTCTTTCTTTCTATAATATCTCCCACGAACAGTCCCACAATCTTATCTGGCCCAGTGGCTAAAATTGGAACTAATTTTTATGATTGTTTATTTTATTTTATAGAAACATTAAATGTGATAGCAGCGACGCTATTACCGGGTCAGATATGTTGTGGGACTATAGATGGCTAATCTTTCCAGAGAGAGAAAATGTTCATATATAGCCCTTTATTAAATCCACACGGACAAACTGACAAGGCTCAACTAAAAATTCTATATAGGTACGACACATGCTATATTTAGCAGACGCCACCAATAATCATGACTCATTACAGACTGATTCGCATAAATATACTTGTAGTTGATCTGTGCGTTCAATTGAGTAGGTCTACAATCGACTTCGAACTATGCACACGCACAAATAAACAATTGAAAGCACTTGCGTCGTGTCAAGAACAAATTAACAAGCGAACGATTTTAGAGGGGGGTGTGAAGGCGAAACGCCGAACACCGCAATGAATCGGTTCTAGCCAGTTTCGACTTACGAGTTAATACTCGAATCATTTTCGTCGCAGTTTTCAAGCAGTACACAAATATTTAAATATTTGTCGTATTAATCGTGACAACGTCCAATAAATACTTAAGTCGTAATAGGATTTTCGAAATTTTGCAAATCGGTTCAGAAATCTAAGAGAAATCTGTGGTGTACAAAAAAACATACATATACACACATAGGAAAAAAATACGCACCTAATTGAGGATCTCCTTCTTTTATGAAGTTTGTTTTAAAATGTTAAGATTTGACATAAGAAATACTATCGGTATACCTTCTTTAAGAATGAAAACAAAGAGAAGACACAAGACAAAATTGTTGCCTACAAAACTTGTAAGGAATTTATTGAAGGTTTCTTAGAAGGAACAGATGTATTACCTAATTGCTGATTGTTCGTCATTAACAGGTTACTAAGGTAACCTGCGTAACCTGTTAATGACGAACAATTAGCACCGGTTATGACTAATTAGGAAACAGGATATTCCTAGATTGCAAACAATTTTCCTGGTTCCTGTTCTTTTCTATAGCAATGATCAGTCTTTATACAATAAGCAATTTTAAGCAAATAATGGAAATACAAGATTACGTTTCAGAAAAGTGATCTGTAAAGCGTAGTAAATACATCACAAAATCCGTAGTTTGACCCAGTTACGTAGTAAAGTCAGTGACCTATGATCCTGAATCATAGCATAGGTTTCTTATATTACTTAGTTCGCTTTAACCGTAAGCAAGTTTGAACGGAAATACGTTTAATAAAAAAGAACATTACGTTTCCATTTAGGAAATTAAAGAATTACTTACTTAAAATATCAGGTCAGGCATAATATAAATTTAAAACTCATAAACACAAAAAGAATATCAAATTAAAAAAAAAACGTAGGGAAAAATTCCAATTATAAATTGAAAACTTACAAGGACGATGACGGTAAATACATAATACAAAACAGAGTAAACTGGCAAGAAATGCGAGGACTTTAGTTGGTGAACAAACGCAGCAAATTCCGAAACAGCAACCAAGTAGAAATGAGACTAAGAATTCACGACAGAAAAATGTAGTAAATAAGTACCTAAAGATACAATCAAACAAAATCAAAATTAAAGTAAACAAAATCAAAGGGCATTTAATGAATAAACGGAAATTACTAGAGAATGATAAGAAATGGTAATAGTTAATTATGTGATGAATTTAGCTGATTCGCTGATTAACAAGCTTAGTGAAATCAAAAGATTTGACAAAAAAGAATCGCGAAACCAGAAAATTTCAGTAAGCAACGCATAATAATGAAATGGAATATACGGAAACTACTAGCTAGAACTGTCAACAAACGAGTACGATCATAGAAACTAGAAAAGACTAGTTAAAAACTTGGCTAGCTCTAAAACTGGTTTTACAATCAAAGCGCATGCACATCCTATTCAACTCGATACATAATCCGCGCCACACTTATACACAGCATCCGTGAAACCGAATCAAACGGGTTCGAATCTCTTTGGAAAGGAAGCCGGTATTAATAAATTGATGTGCTAAATATAGAACTAGGCGCACATTGTGAATACGGGAACGGCAGTGTGTGCATGAAAGAAAGTTTGTTTTAATAGGAACACAACTGTTCTACAATTCTGTTGTACATCATCTCTAAACTAAAGTAAAATGACAGCTCTATTTATGTTGCTATTCATTTCATATCGTCCGCATGGATTGAGGTTTTTTGGTTCACGCGGGAACTCTTTAATTTTCCTGACTATAATCTATATCTGTGCCAAATATAATCCAGATCCGTTCAGACGTTCTGGCGAGATTGAGTAACAAAAATGTTATACTCCATCCAGTCATCCATCCAAACTTTCGCATTTATAATACTAGCTGATGCCTGTGACTTCGTCAGCGTGGATTAAGGTTTTGTGATTTCCGCGGGAATTCTTTAATTTTCCGGGATATAAAGTAGCCTATGTGTTATTTCAGTTATAATCCATCTCTGTGCCAAATTTCATCCAGATCCGTTCAGCCGTTCGGGCGTGATTGAGTAACAAACATCCATCCATCCATCCAAACTTTCGCATTTATAATATTAGTATAGAAGTATAGATAGAACTAGCCACACAGTCGCATTCTTTATAAAGTCATGAGCCTTATAAGTTCGTAATAGTGCGTAAATAGACCACACCAATTGAATATAAAGGGCTCAATTGAGCAACAGTATGTTAATTTAGGTTCACAGGGCTCGACCAATGAAACGGATGATGCATTGAGTTCTATTTTTAAAACTTATCTCATAGTGATGTAGCTTAGTTGAACGGTGATATATCGATAAAAAACTAGTAAACCCGATATTTTAGCTTATAGTTAAATATATTTTCATTTTTCATGAGCCACATTATTTTTTTCTCATAATTATTGCGAATAATAAACTAAACAAACATAAAAACAAGAGAAACAGTATGTTAATAATGAAGGTTCAAAGAGCTTGGCCAATGAAACGGGAAATGCACTGAGTTCTATTTTCAAAACTTGTAGTGCTGCAAATTAATATAAATCGATAGAAACCCAAATAACATTGACTTTTGTCTTGGTCAATAATAGTTTAATATAATATCGTCGTATTTTTCACGAGTCCATATTTTATTAATACTCATTAAAACGCGTAATAGAACGATCCTAATTGAATAACAGGAGCACAATTGAGCAAGATTCACAGGACTCGGCCAAAAATGGATGATGCAATGAGTTCTATTTTTAAAAGTTTTAGTGATGTAACTTTCAACGGTCCTATATCGATAAATCGGTTTTGCTGAAACTGATTCCAATTTATTTAATAAATCGAAACCAAAATCAATTTGTTTAGGTTAACGTTTTTATTAAACTCTACAATCTTTTAAAAATAGAACGCAAATAAGTCGTATAGTAAACTGTTATTTTCGCTGCAGGATACATTAACATACATTATTGCTCAATTGGGCCCCATTATTCAATTGTCATGTCTATTTTGAATAATATTGAACGACACTCACAGGGATGACACGCAGAAAACAAAATAATGTAATGTACACTTGCGAAAGCGTATCCAAGGCCCATCTGTTTGAAAGACTGATGTAATTTGGTAAATTGGGTTGCATCCCGGGGACGGACATAGGCTACTTTTACACCGGAAAATCAAACAGTTCTCACGGGATTTACTCCGCTGGAAAAGTTCGTCCATCATTTGCTTATCTCCTTTCCACGTACCTGCAAAATTTAGGGGACCTGCCTATCGGGCCCTCACGTGTCCATTCTAATAATGAACATGGTGGTTCACTATAGTTTCTAAGGCAACTGACCTGCATGTGCCATGGTCATACTTATGCAATCCACTCTCTTTCAATTGCATCTAGGTTGAAACCAATTAAGACTCGCGTGTCTTTCAAGTCCAGTTTCAACTGCTTTGTATTGCATTCTGATTTAATTGAGCGCTAATTCTACATGCAGTCTCAATTGTTGTGAAAAGAAGAATACTACAAACTTTCCTTCTCAATATACCACAAGAATACCACAACTCATTAAAATTCCGATTTTTATCAAAATTGGACGTGTGTTATCCAACCATATAAAATTGCGATTTTTAGCAAGGATCGTTAAAAATCGTCGAAAATCACCTATAATTTAACATTACTCTCATAAATTAAAGTAGTTTCAGCATTTACAGGCTGGCAGAAATTCAGACAGAAAAAAAAAACAGTTTTGTATTGATAATAACGATTTCTCTAATTAAAATGTTCAGAAAATATGTAATGCACAGCTACTAAATATCAATTGTTCCAACGGTGAAGGAAATCTGCATATCCCATAGAGTTAGAAGAATACTCCATAGAGTTCTTCATAATGTTCTCGAAGGTATCTGGAGTCTGCCAGTCCGCACTTGGCAAGCGTGGTGGACTATGGTCAAACCCTTCTCATTCTGAGACGAGACTTGCGCTCAGTAGTGAGCCGTCGATTTGAAATTATGATGAAGTAGTAGGTAATAGTAACCTACCATTACCAAGTATGTAAACGAGATTATAGTTCCTCATAGTATCTATCGTGTTTACATGTTACATTGTATGCAACAATTATCGCGAACCTGTATTATCAAATTAAAATACTACAACATTACCATAATACCTTGTAGTGGTTACATTGAAGTTGTTCAAGGTCGCTTGTTCTATTAGATAACGAACAGAACCACACGTACAACAATTGATAATTATTTTAATTTCAATTCTACTTAAATTCAGGTTTTAAAAATCGGCAAAAATCGATTTAGGGGGGCATCACTATAAAAATGTATGCTATATTCCGCAAGCCTAGACGCAGGCATTACAAGTTTATTTTTATTTCTAGTATTGACATTATGACGATCACTATTTTTTTTACAGATTGGTGTCATTATTTAAAATTAGGGGACCCGCTTGCTCGAACGGTTAGCTATTTAAATACCTCTTAAAATAAATATCTACCTACCTCCCGTGCCTCGGAGAGCACGTAAAGCCGTTGGTACTGCGCCTGATCTCTCTTCGGTCGTGTCGGATTTTCCGTCCCATCGGGCTATGAGAGTAAAGAAACAGAGGGCGCACTTGTGTTTGTGTATACACTTGTGCAGTATAAAATCTCACGCGCAGATGGCTAATCTCTCTGGAGATAGGCCGCCGTGGCCGAAATTCGGTCGGGAGGACATAAAAACATCGATGTTACATATGTAGGTACTAGATGGGCCCTTTCAGAAAAAAATTGTAGAGCGCGCTCCACACCTGTATAAGCCTGTCCTTGTCCCCGCCATAGCGCTGTCCCGCTTTTCAGACTAGATGGCGTTAGTACAATAAGTCTACATTCTTTGTTTGACAGGGCCCGTCTATGTAAATTGAGGTCGTTGCTTAAAAATAAATAAAAAAACAAAGACTTACCACATCTCAAATCTCGGCGAATATGGTGGCGAGGTGGTTACCACGGAGGGCGGTGGTAACAATGCGTCGTTTGACAACTGCAGACAAAATCACAGGATTTAATATACAAATACATCACTACTACTATAACTACATTTTGAAGACCTCCCTGGCGCAGTGTTGAGCGCTGTTGCCTTAACGTGGAAAGTCCCGGGTTAGATCCCCGGCGGGGTCAATTTGGGAATTTATAATTTCTGAATTTTCTCTGGTCTGGCCTGGTGGAAGGGTTCGGCCGCGGCTAGTTACTACCCCACCGGCAAAGACATACCGCTAAGTGATTTACCGTTCGATGCCGTGTACAAACCGATTAGGGGTATGGGTTTAATATAACTGTGATACCCCAAACAGGTTAGCCCGCTACCATATTAGATTGCATCATCACTTACCATCAGGTGACAGCGCAGTTAAAAGGGCTAACTTGTAGTGGATTAAAAAAAAAGTAACTGGTTTTGAGAGAAATAGAGAAAGAAAATGTGTGCTCGCACCTCTCTCTCTTGCCCCTACAGTAACTAAACGTAACTATCTCTTTCTATCTTCACTAACTTATATCTCCCTATCCACTTCCGTTCGCACTTTTCGTAACGCTCTCGTCACGCATTCATAAGCTTACTCCCCAAGTCAAGCGTGCGTAAAGAAGTTTTACTTCAAAAATGTGGAAATCCATGCATGACACCTATGTCCAGCTGTGGACGTCTATCGGTTGGTGATGAAGATGATGATGATTATGATGATGATGATGATTATGTGCGTACCGTGGAGAGCACGGTCGCTTCGCAGCCCGGTTGGTACTTCTCTGGGCCGTTGGGCGGTCGTCTCATCACTTTCTCACGGTCTTGCTTGTGTTTACGATCAGCGCCCTTCAGCTTGAACACCTGGACAAATTAACGATGAATCAGCTCATTATACAAGTTTAAAGTAATTTTTTTTAAATTGTTTTAGTATCAAAAAGTTATAAAATATGACGAAAACAGATACATAGTGGACAAGGAAGCACTTATCTCTATAAGAGATCTCTCAGTGACCCTTGGCAGTGAGAAAGGTAGTGAAGGAAGAATAGGTACAACAAGACATGAGATGGAATGAAACGAGATATTATATCATAAACTTACACAAATATACATACATATACATAAATAATTAAATACATTTTATTGGATAGAAGCAGGCGTTACTTTCTTTGCGGAAGTCTGTGATAGTGATAGAACTAGTTTATAGAAGAAGTTTAATTCGATCGTTCACAATCGTGCATTATGCTCCGGTGTCGGAGTGAAACGTACTTTGAGAATAATTTGAAAGATTTGCGTGGTGTGGTGAATATCGCAAGATACACTAACTGGCTTAAATATGGCGTTTCTAGTCTTGACTTTTCCGTGTACCTACCTTGATTAGTTTTAGAAAGTCCTCAAAGGACTTGAATTCAGGGCCGTAAATATATTTTTAAGAAGACCTACCTTGATGAGCTTTCTGTGCTACCTTGATTAATATTTTTAAAAAGGCATCACTGGACTTGAATCCAGGGCCGTAGAATAAATTAAAAAAAACCTACCTTGATCTGGCAGGCAGCCGCGTGGAGTCTGGAGTCTTCGTTAGCGAGGTAAGTCTCCACTTGTATGCGGAAGGGGACACCCTTTTCGCCGCCGTGCTTCTTAGCTGTGAACTCCGTCGATATACAGTTCACCTGTACGTAATAAACAGACAAACAAATAAATAAATAAAAGTTCCACGGAGAGCACTTATATTCCAGTAACTACTAAAGGTATGGGTTATTATTTGTATGGGTCATCCTAGTACTAGATTATTTATGCAGTTCGAAGGTGTATTCTAATTCAGGGTTGACGCCTGAAACTTTAGTTAAGCACTACATTCCCGCAACATGAGAGGCAATAAATTAAAAAAAAAAACAGTAGGAACAGCTAATCCAGATTCACATTTTTTTTAATAGACGATTTACGGCCACCGCTTTAGGAGTTTGTACCAAAGAGGTTGTATATGAAACCTAAAAAACCAACTCTTGGTTTTCAATCGTAATTTTTACTTCGATTGTACATCTTAACATTTTTATAATTCAAATATGAATTGGTTTTCTAGAACAATTTTAACACATGAGTCTATTCGGCAAAAAAAGTTTGTATGCTTTATGTATATCATGAAAGCTGAGAGAAAAATGGCGGCAAATAAAAAAAAAATCTTCTTTCTTTGTAGTTTGTAATAAGACATAACTTAATTTTTATGGAATAAAAAAAAGAAATGATGCAAAAAATTATATATAAAAATTCTTTCCAAAAAACCGACTTCCAAAGTCACTGTAGAGTAAAAAATAATTTTGATTTCTACACACCATGTCGAAGTCGGGCGAGCTTGACGCGTCAACTTTGCCTATCTTTGCTATACTCGTTGTCGGTTTTTTGGAAAGAATTTTTATTTTTAACTTTTTAGAGTACTCTAAATCCCCACAGCTTAAGCATGCAGTACCCTGCAGCATCAGAGTTGAGGAATTTGAAGGGCTGGTCTGAGAAGAGCCCACAACAAACTCAGCCGGGTTTTTTTATTTTTTTATTATCACCATCTCACAAAATATCATCTTAACTAAGGAACTATCTTACTATATAATATTATGAATGCGAAAGTTTGGATGGATGTATGGATGTTTGTTACTCAATTACGCCCCAACGGCTGAACGGATCTGGCTGAAATTTGGCACTGCGATAGATTATAGTCTGGAATAGCACATAGGCAGGAGAGATCCCGCGGGAACCAAAAAAAACTCAAACCACGCAGACGAAGTCGCGGGCATTCGCTAGTATGAGGAATATAGGAACCTTACCTTGATATAAACGCCGACATCTTTCGTGGGGTCCCAATATATGTGTAACGCGTTTAAACACGTCGGTTGTTCTACGCGCGTCACGCCGTACGACAGAGGCACGTCCACCTGTGGACAAAACTTTTGATTTTGATCATCTATACTTCTATACTATATACTATACTATCTATACTTCACTACACAGGATAAAACAAAGTAGCTTCCCACTGTCTGTCCCTATGTAGGCTTAGATCTTTAAAACTACGCAACGGATTTTGATGCGGTTTTATGTAATACATGCATAATATAGTAGAGAAACACTGATAATGTTAGAGGTTTCTAATGTGATGTCGTAAATAAACACATTTTTTTGCACTTACATTGCAAACGCTTGTATTATTTTATAACATTGCAGTCACCTGAACTTCCCTCGTGTTGGCCCTAACAGAATAACAGCGTTGTGGTTACTCTTTGTACCCACAACATCAAGCTGAGTTAGGACCCTTTTGTTGGCACGACACATTCTAGACGATAATTAAGTTAAGTTAAATTTTAAGTACTTTTGTATTTTAATGTTTACTATGTGTTGGTTCAGCAAATAAAACATATTCTATTCTATCCATCGATATATATGTAGGCACTAGATGGGCCCTTTCATAGAAAAACGCCGGGCGTCCGAGATGCGGAACGCGTTCCGCATCTGTCTTTGTTCCCGTCGTAGCGCTGTCACGATCGCTCGTCGTGCGGATAATTTGTTATTATTAAGTTAACATCTAAAGTTTAATTAGTTTGGCACTGTATAATTTTAATTTTAAAACTTTAATTTTTTTTTAACATTTCCAGAAAAACGTTATTTAATCTTCCTATTTAATATTTTTATCCATTACGCAATCATTTAATTTCAGCGGCAAACTGTATAATTTTTTTTTTTACTAACTGGCCTTACGGCTATGACCTCTATTATCTATGACCGAGTCATACGTTTTCAAGTTTTTATTCAAGATATTGCAAGCAAGTTCCCGCTTTTCAGACTAGATGGCGTTGATGGCGTTGCTAAAAATACGCCCACATTCTTTGTTTGACAGGGCCCGTCTATGTAAATTGAGGTCGTTGATTCTATCATCCCTATTTTACTCACTTCTATGATCCGCTCGCCGGGCCTCTCCGCGTGCCACTGAGCGATCTGTTCGCGCTCCATATACTGCAGCCGACGCTCGTGGAAACAGATCTTGATGACGCTCTGTGGACAAACGTTTCAGTTCAAATATTATGGTGATTTAATCGTTACTCATTCGTAAGGGGTCATCCATAAAGTACGTCAACGTTAAAGGGGGAAGTGGGGGGAGGGGGGGGGTCAACGAAGTGTGACATTGTGTGACAAGGGGTGGGAGTGGGTCCTTAGTTTCGTGACGTCACATTTCAGAATCTTATACATCTAAGTGTTAAAATGACAAATTTAAAATATTAACATAAATCTTTAAAATATTTCCAATTTTTGTAAAATTTTAACATATTATTTTTGATTTGTAGTTGATTATATTATTAAAAAATAATTTAAATTTAATAATTTCTAGATGTAAAATTGCAAGATATGTGTCGTCACACTAAGCAGGGGGTCACAAAAAATGTGACCAACGTGAATAGGACGGAGGAGGGGTCAAAAAATCACGAAATTAGTGTGACATACTTTATGGATGACCACTAATACGTAGTTGAATACGAGTCAAAGTTAAGAAAATGTATTCTGCAAATAAAGTATCTGAATCTCATTCTTTTATTCAATGAAAGATAAGACGGGAATCTTAGTTTTTTTTATTACTTTGACATCATCATTATGATGTGGTTTCTGTGGATTATTATTAACTGAAAAATGAAAATGAATTTGAAAATTTTCATTTTCATTTTCATTTTATTATTAAATAATTGATTCCCGCGACTTGGTCCGCGTGGACTAAGTTTTTTTTTATTTCCGCGAGAATCCCTTATCTTTCTGGATAAAAAGTATCCCCGGGATATAACCTATCCCTGTACGACATTTCATCAACAGCGGTTGAATAGATGGGCCGTGAATCCGTATTAGACCGACAGACAGACACACTTTCGCATTTATATAATAATATATTTGACGACCTCCGTGGCGCAGTGTGTAGCGCTGTTGCCTTAACGTGCGGAGGTCCTGGGTTCTATCCCCGGCAGGGTCAATTTGGGAATTTATAATTTCTGAATTTTCCCTGGTCTGGCCTGGTGGGAGGCTTCGGCCGTGGCTAGTTACCACCCTGCCGGCAAAAGACGTGCCGCCAAGCGATTTAGCGTTCCGGTACGATGCCGTGTAGAAACTGAAGGGGTGTGGGTTTAATATAACTGCCATGCCCCTAACAGGTTAGCCCACCACAATCTTAGACTGCATCATCACTTACCATCAGATGAGATCGTAGTCAAGGGCTAGCTTGTAGTGGATAAAAAAAAAATTTTTTTTTCCCATAAAAGACTAATGAATTACCTTAAAAATCTTCTTTTCTTGCTTATAGGGCGCCAGATCTCCCAGTTTTTTGAGCTTAATCTCGTAGGGCTGTCCCTGGTTGAGATATGTCAAAGATTCTTCGTTTTGTTTGGTCGCTATAGAAGTGGCGGCCGCGAGCACGTACTGGAATCTGGAATATAAATGAAGGTCTAAAAATCTAGAAAGTTTATTAGAGAATAGTTCTTATATTCTGTCCAACTTAGTATTTCAGTACGCTATATTCTGTGACACCTATAATTAAATTTTATTTTCGCTCGTTTAAATAATACCCAAAAGGCATGATGACAGTAACAAAGAATCAATGAAATTATAAATTTATCTAATAAAATAGGATTCATGGATTATAAAAAACGTATTTATTTTTCTATTTCGAGTAAGATTGCTATTTATTTTGACAAAATAAAACTATAAAATACAGCAATCCGCCATATTGGTTAAAACACCAAAGAAGCGAATGACGTCACGATTATTTTCGAACTTTGACAATCGACAATCTCTATAGGTTAGTTTTAGGTGTTTATCTAGTATTTATGTTTCCCAAAGATCATTTCCATATTCTAGTTTTGTTTAAACGTGGTTTAAACGAAACCAAAATCAAGAAATTAAAAAACGTCAGCCATGGAACAAGAATTTACCAAGGCTACTAGCTGTAATTTGCCCAGGATTAATTTGTTTATGCTAGGTGAGTTTCTTGCATCAAACAAATACTTTTTCGTAATGACAAAACTTCCATGTAAGTACAATAATAACATAATTATAATTTAAAGGCCCTAAACCCGTAAAATCTGCCAACAAACATTAGACAAACAGTTAGGGATTTTTAAAGGAGAAAACCTAATCTCAAAAGGATCGAATTTATTATCAAACTAGCTGAAACCCGCCACTTCGTCCGCGTGGATTGAGGTTTTTTAGTTCCCGCGGGATGTCTGCAATTTTTCGGGATAAAAAGTAGCCTGTGTGTTATTCCAGACTATAATGTATCTCTGTGCCAAATTTCATCCATATCCATTCAGCCGTTCTGGCGCGAAAGAGTAACAAACATTCATTTATCCATACAAACTTTCGCGCTTATAATATTAGTAAGGAAGTAAGGATTAAGATCTCAAACAAGAATATTAAGCACACAGCATATTAGAATAAAGCAAAAATTTACGTCAAAGTGATCTTCGCAGAAATAAATAGTAGAATTAAGCCATAATTCAGAATTAATTCATATTATTCACACAATATCTAATAGGAAGACATATTGTTTAATGCAAAGAGTACCTTATTTTGTTGGTAAAAGTATTAGTGACGTCACAAACGGCGCCATGACACCGGCGCCGTTTAAAAACGTTGTTAAATAAATTCTTACGCCTTCATAATTTTTATTAGCAATTAACGTGACGACAATAATTGCTTATACTTTTTTACAGTATGTATGTTCATAACGTCTTTGAGAGATGATATCTAGTGAAAGGTCCGATAAATAACGTCAGTTCTTATATTGTTTGAATAGGTATTGCGCATACTTTAATACTGTACAAGAATCAGCTTTTCTAAGTATGGTTCATTTTTGGTAACGATAAACCGTTTTTAAGCGGCCATATCTAGCGAAAAGCCTATCCATATGCGGGCAGACTTTCACTTTTGACTTCGGTGGAGAGCAACACACCTACCTAATACTGAATCAGCTTTTCAGGCGATAATTACAAAAAGTGCAGCTATCTCTAATAATATATGGGTGAAGTCGCCGCGAGCCGTTTGTATGAAGCTGTATCTACTCTGTGGTTGACACTGTACTATCGTGAAATTGCTTTAACATTATGACTTCAAAAACATGGCGACTGATCGATGCGCGTTCGTAGTCACGTGGTTCTTTTTAAAATTTTATCAACTATTAATTGTTTTTTTTTAATTTTTTTTTTTTAATTAAGCATTTTTCGCATCGGCTATTTTATAAAATTTTTGTTAAAGTTTTAAAATACATAAAAAATCGATATTTTTTTAAAATTCAAAAACCCGATTGAATTTATTACCTGTTATCGTCTTTGTCATCGGAGCGCGCGGTGGTCGATTGCAGAAGGCTGTCCAGGGAATTCGGTGAATATACCAGCTGGCCTACAGAACCAAGAGATAATATACAATTAATTACAAAATTGCATAATATTATCATACTTCACTATACTTATTACTACCTAAATATTTTTCTTCTTTCCTCAACCTTTCTACTTATATTATACAAGATGATGCCCGCGACTACGTCCGCGTGGATTAAATTTTTTTGTTTTTTGATTTCAGATCCGTTCAGCCGTTGGAACGTGATTGAGTAACAAACATCCATCCATACATCCATCCATCCAAACTTTCACATCTTTAAATATAAAAATCAATTGCAGTTCGTATTTCAGATGACGTTGCAAGCATCTGGAGAAGTGGCGTCGTGAAACAACCAGAGCAGTGGCGTTGTAGGCTCATTCTACCCTGAGGCTGCGTGACCCACTTGTGCGGCTGGTACTAGCGTCGACGGGCTGTGTACTGATATGCTGTGAGTATCGACTGTGCTGGCCGCCGAGCGTGTGGCTCTGTGAACGGCTGTGCTGCGTTGCGTGATGTTGCTGTTGTGCCGGAACATCGGTCGGCTGTGCTGCGTTGCGTGATGTTGCTGTTGGGCCGGAACATCGGTCGGCTGTGCTGTGTTGCTGTTGTGCCGGAACATCGGTCGGCTGTGCTGCGTTGCGTGATGTTGCTGTTGGGCCGGAACATCGGTCGGCTGTGCTGTGTTGCTGTTGTGCCGGAACATCGGTCGGCTGTGCTGCGTTGCGTGATGTTGCTGTTGGGCCGGAACATCGGTCGGCTGTGCTGTGTTGCTGTTGTGCCGGAACATCGGTCGGCTGTGCTGCGTTGCGTGATGTTGCTGTTGTGCCGGAATATCGGTCGGCTGTGCTGTGTTGCTGTTGTGCCGGAACATCGGTCGGCTGTGCTGCGTTGCGTGATGTTGCTGTTGGGCCGGAACATCGGTCGGCTGTGCTGTGTTGCTGTTGTGCCGGAACATCGGTCGGCTGTGCTGCGTTGCGTGATGTTGCTGTTGGGCCGGAACATCGGTCGGCTGTGCTGTGTTGCTGTTGTGCCGGAACATCGGTCGGCTGTGCTGCGTTGCGTGATGTTGCTGTTGTGCCGGAATATCGGTCGGCTGTGCTGTGTTGTGTTGCTTGTTGCTGCTTGCTGTTGCTGTGCTGCGTTGTGCTGCTGTGCTGCGTTGCGTTGCTTGTTGCTTTGCTGCTTGTTTGTTGCTGTGCTGCGTTGTATTGCTTGTTGCGTTGAGTTGCTGTTGTGCCGTGCTGTGCCTTCTGATGATGCTGCTCTCGTCACGATGACTGTAGGGGTTTGTTGTGATGTGCGATGTTGCTGATGTCTGACGAGTGAGGGCGTGACTCGTCGGCTTGATGTGGGTCGGTGGCGGCTCTGAGATCACGTCGGCTCGTTGTGATCGTCGGCGGCGGCTGTGACATCACGTCGGGTTGTTTTGATCGTCGGCGGCGGCTTCAGATCACGTCGGTCGTTGGCGGTGGTTTGGTGATCACGTCGGGGTCACCACTGTACGGGAGCAGGTGATATGGCTCGACCGTAACAAAGGATGATATCATCCACCGAGCGGGTGTTGTGCTCGGGGACCACTGGTCCGACCGTTCATCCCCAACTAACAAAATTTGGTCGTATAGTTTTCGAGACAACGTTTTGGTTATAACTTGAGGTCGGACCGTTTTGGTTATGTAGCTGTCGTATTAACGTATATATGACGCGAAATAGGCGCAAATTATAAAACTTTTATTCGTATAGCGATCGTGTCATGGTCGTTTTAGTGGCTACTTGGTAAGAAATAGTCATATTAATATGCGATATACGACTAATATTCGTATAGCAGTCGTAAAAGTGATTAATTTTATAACCGTTTTGTCGTGTTGTGATCCAGTAGACGTTGTATAAACATTGGGAAGTAGTCATCAGCATTATCTTTTTGCGGATACTAGTTATTTACAGTGCGCAAGTTCAGTGGAAGTGAGATCAAACAAAAAAAAACTAAATAACTGTTTACAAATTGCAACCATCAACCATCAGGTAAGTAAAAGTTTGTCTGCCATATTTATTATTTACTATAATCTATTTGGTGTTAGTAGGTAACAGTATCTACTTTTTTAAGGGAAGTTAAATTTCTCGACGATTGTATGTACGTTTTTTTACAAATATTTAATGCCCCCTTCGAATAATTGCAAAATTATATTGATTAATTTAATTTAATTTAAGATTTCTAGTACTTTTACATTTATACGATTTTAGGTAATGATGATGACTATTATACGATGTCTTATGACTTTAAGTCGCATATCTTACCATTTTATTTATTTTATCATCCATTTTCAGGGTACCGTAAAAAAGTGAAAACCCGTGAGGTAATATTTTATTGAATTCTCATTATGGTGATAATTGCTGATGTCGACAAATTTTTAACTAAAAACGATTTGAAGTTATTGAATAGTTCTATATGGCCATGGATAACAACTCATTTTGTTCTGGTGGAAAAGTGTAACGGTTGTGGCTATTCAACCTATTCCGTTAAATACAAACCAACTCATTTTGTGATATACGATAAAAATAATATAAAAAAACTATTGAATTTCGGTTCATTTTGGTGCCAACATTGTTCGGAGTTTGCCATATATGATCATTATATTGAAGACGAATGTAACTATTGCTAAAATTGTTAACATAACAATAGCCTAAGCCTCGTAATTAATAAAGTTTATTAAAAAATTAATGGGAATATGCAAAAAAATACACATTTAGAAATCTAGAACGCGTCTTTAACAGATATGGTACGTAATTTAAATAAACTGCGCTTGACCAGTACTGCTAGCAACTCCACATACAGATCAGACAAACGGCGGACGCGGTCAGAGGAAGTAAGGGTGGTAAGATAATTGTCAACCCTTCTACCTACACTGTAAATTAGCAATTAGCATATAGTCGTGCACTCAGTCCGCTCCCTAAGCGCGCAGCGATAGTAGGGATAAGGTTACAAAAAGGTTAAAGGTTACACAGGAGAGCGAGCGTCGCGGTATGGCGGGAGGGTGAGCAAGCAAGACGCGTGCGCCGCAGCCGGCGCGGGGCGCGGAGCACCAGTCGACCGATCACTGTTCGTGCACTTGGAGCTCGCCGTATTCCGTTGGACGCACTCGAGGTTACGGCAGTATACCTACGCTTATCCGTTTATATACAATATTAGTTATCGTCTATGTGTTATGTGGTATACTGCTTGTGTTGTCGATTGCGTTATTTTAAACCCACTTTGGTGTTCGTAGAGTATATTATAAATTCGTTTACATATAGTCTTTTCCAATATTTTAGAAAAAGTAGGTCATAGGTAATTATTAATTAACCCCCGACGCAAAAAGAGAGGGGTGTTATAAGTTTAACGTGTCTGTCTGTGTATCTGTGTATCTGTTGTGGTATCGTAGCTCCCAAACGGATGAACCGATTTTCGTTTAGTATTTTTTGTGACATACCTAGATAATTTTATCCCGAGTGTTCTTAGCCATGTTTCATGAAAATCTGTTCAGCCGTTTGAAGATCATCAGCTCTTTAATAGTTGATGAGGGGATCTGATTAACTTCCTTGTGTCCGATCGATTCGAATTTGTTTTCTTAAAGTGTCTAAAATGATTGATTGTTTTTATTTTTTCAGAAATGTCTTACAAAATTATTGAAACAATAGAGAGGGGAAAAAGGGTGCTTTCTATAGTTCCTAAAAACTGGGAAGAAAATGGAATCCTGAAATGGCCTCGAAAAAATTATGATAAACTGAAGTTGGATCCCAATTCTAAGCCAGATAAATCCTGGTTACCAATGCAATGTAAATTAAAAAGAAATAAATTGCCAAGCTACGATAGTGCAGAAAGAGAAGTGAATATCATGTCTGATGTTACTGATACTGAGATAGAAGAAGAGGAGTTGTGCGGTGTACCACCAGTAACATCAAAAAATAAACTAAACTTTGACTTTAATGATTTGGTTAGAAGCTCAATTACGGTGAGTAGATATTTTTCTAACTTAAGGGCATCCTACGGGATGAATGTCAACGGTGCTGCCACTTAAGCAATTAATATTGTAGGTTTCTCATAAATAAAGCCATAATTGGGAAAAACACACGATCAACTATATTTTAGATTTCGATATTTTAAGAGTTTAAAATTAGAGATCTTGACTTAAAAAAATTTTTATTCTCTTGTAGCATCAAGAAGGAAGTAATTTTCTTAATGTAACAGACAATAATATGCCCGTTGCCCCTACACAAAATCAAGCTGCTTTCAATGCACCAGAACTAGTGTCACCTCCCTACATTGTACAAGAAACTCCAGCTGCCATCGATGTAGAAGAATCTACATCTGCTCTCCATGTTCAAGAAACTCCAGCCGAAGATGTGAATTTACAAAATTTATATTTTGTTACTGATACTACTGCAAGAGACCTTTGTATACAGTCACAGTCACACACACATAACGAAGTTCTTTCACAGAAAATCGACAATTTGACAACAATAGCTTATGAACTTCAAAAAAATCAACAAAATATTATGCTGAAACTTGCTTCTGTTACAACCTTGGTAGAAGAGTTTATGAAGAAAATTACTTATAAAGAAATTACTAAAGCTACATGCACCAACTTTCAAGCTATCAGTGATATTAAAATGCTACAAGAGTTTGAAAGCAGTTTAGAAAACGCTGATTTAAAACAAGAATTTATAAAGAAACTTTCAATAGTATGTAGTAAGGGAAAAGGTAGAGCAATTAATAATTCCTATGTTCTGGTGGACGTAATGTTTACTAGAAAACTGATGACTGAATTTTCCTGGGCTGGGGGATCCCGCAAGGACAGCCCCAAATCCTGTTTTAAGTCTTACAGTAACACAAGAAATTTGTTTTTTGATATCATACATGATACCGACAAAGATTTCACAAAGAGTGACTGCGACAATTTTTTTAAAAATGTATTGCGTCATTCAGTGGCACGAAATTCATCCCAACAATTGCGCTGTTCTGCCGCTAAAAGAAGACCTAGGAAAAATGATTTTATTAAAGCAAAAACTTGTCAAAATAATTATGGGGTCGGCACAACGGCACAAACGGCACAGTCATCTACTTCTCAATCAGATGACGAGGTTGATAAGGAAAATGTTGACCCTATAGCTAAAAATCCACATTCATCTACTTCCCAATCAGTCAATGAAGTTGATAAGTAAAGAGTTTTGATCCTGTTGTCCTGTCCAAAGATTTTGTACCTACTTAAATATATAAGATAGATAGTTTAAGTTATGTTCCTTTTTATAGAAGTCTGAATAGTTACTGTATCAAAGATATAAATATATATATATATATATATATATATATATATATATTTATATTTATATCTTTGATACAGTAACTATTCAGACTTCTCTATAAAGGAACATAACTTAAACTATCTATCATATATATTTATATCTTTGATACAGTAACCATTCAGACTTCTATAAAAAGAAACATAATTTAAACTATCTATCATATATATTTATATATCTTTGATACAGTAACTATTCAGACTTCTATAAAAAGGAACATAACTTAAACTATCTATCTTATATATTTAAGTAGGTACAAAATCTTTGGACAGGACAACAGGATCAAAACTTTACTTATATATATATAAGGTTTATAATCATTCTGCCCATGTCGAAAACAAACCTATTATGATTATTTTCAAAGAACTAGCCATTTTAAAATGTATTACAACGGTAAAATTATTAAAACAATAATTTATAAACGATTAAATAGGCTTACTTTGTACCGCTATCAATATAAAAATAGTATGACATCACTGTCTCGCCTGAGCAAATATGGTATAGGATTCGTCTCATCGATAAGATCGTCGACGAGCGTTACGCTTCTACAGAATGCAAAATTTACAAGCGTTGCAGGCGATCTCTTCGATGTTACATCGCATACCGCATCGATGCGAGAACTGCTTAAATGTTTCTTAGGGAATCGCACTGCTGAGTTTAGGATTCGTGTACCTAACCCAAATTGAAACGAAGTGCAGCGCTTTGATTAGAAATAAAATAAACGCTTAAACTCTATGACGCCTCTCATTGCTACGTTCTTGTCACATAATCACTACTACAAAAGATTCTGAAAGATGTTGTCCAGCTGTAGTAGTGTATTTGACAAGTAACGATATTACTTCAATAATGAAAATACGGAATTACACTTTCTGTTTTTCCGTTGTCGACTGTACACCAAAGGTACTCTTTAAAAGCGCATAAAAAGCGATCATGTTCGCATAAAATTGCCAACACTGACGACTCGACGACACATTCAGAGACGTAAATGGGGAAATAATTGATTCTAATGATAAACAAGATGCGCAAAGTAATTTTAAACTGCATTCAATATGCTGGTACGCGCGCAAGATGATGTGTAATGATGTCACAAAAAATGAGAACGGTTTATGTGTTCCTATATAATTTTATGTGTGATTTAAGTGAAGATGTCGGTAATAAAATGCGGCATTACTTGCCTGCCTCATTTCCTATATTTTAATTATTATTATGTTTTAAAGTGCAATATAAATCATAAATTTACTACACATTATCTAGGTATGGTTAAGGTTTATTTACATGTACTTCATTTCGATGACTGTCCGCGTCGCATAGATCTTGTGCTACTTGACCCTAAAAGTCTAAACAATTTAGCCCCATTAATAGTAAGTATAGCCCGACGAGTGACTTCGATAAGGATACGTATAAAGATAAATTTGTCAGCTAGTTTTTATTAAATAGGTAAACGGAAAATATATATATATATATATATATATATATATATATATATATATATATATATATATATATATATATGATAGATAATTTATAATTCCAAATTATTTTTCCTTTTTTATTGAAGATTTAGATTTAGAGAAATTGCCTAATTGTGGTTAGAGTTATAAAACGTAAAAAATAATTGAAAAAATAATTATAATATCTAAAAATATGTGATCATTTAGATATATAATAATTTGTTTCGTATCCTAGTTTAAGAATTATCGACAATCTCAACAAAATCTTAGATGAATAAGTATAATAAGAATTTCAAGACATTTGATTGATATTTCATTAAAAATATTTTTATGTGATTATTTTGAGAATGCTTGTATTGCATTGGAAATAAACATGTTTCAATAAAACTAGTTTGATTTAAAGTGCTGTTTTATTTAATACATTACAAGGTATGGAGAAGAGGTACAAAATATGTATATGATTTATAAGTATTAGCCACTAGTTTACATTTAACATCTTTTATGGTGAATAATATTGACTCAGACTTAATTAAATCCATTTCATAGCATTTGTATATATTTAAAAATGTCGATTCAATCGGGATGTCAAAGGCCGCCATTACATTTTGCAAACATTTGCCGACGAGCGTTACTTTGTTATTGGCTTCCATTACTGATTGTATTTCAACAACTTGGTCTCTAGTACTCAAAAACCATTTGTTTCTTTCTTGCTTTGACAGAACGAATGTTTCAAGATGTAAGATCAAGATACGCTCATTGTTAGCAGTCTGTTGTTTAACATATACACTCTTAGTATTACTATCGTTAAAGGATTGTGCTTCAATATCAGTTCTTTCAGATAACCTTCTGGCAATTTGTGCAAGTGGGTTATTTCCTTGTCTAAGTAATTTCTTAATTGAATATAATTTATTCTCAAAAGGGTATGCGTTAAAGTTTTGTAGTTTGCCGAACCTTTTGACCTCATCAATTACGTGTATAAGATTATGAACGTTGCTTGTAATATAATCTTTGCCATAAAATTGAGCATAATTTTGGACAAATGATTTCATCAACTCTTCAGCAACTCGAAGAAGAGTAAAATGTTTCTCATTGGACATTATTGTCACTGCGCAAAAGAAACACATAAAATGCTCGTAGGCCTCGTGCGGTAGGACATCTTTTAATATAATAAAACTCAGATATAGCAAGAAAGTACGGTATTCTGAGGCTTTCCAGTGGCACAAAACATCTAGAATACGAATTGATCGATGAATTTCCTTCGGCATTTTACGGGTCGCCAGAAATTGTGAAACAGTTTGAATATCTGCAGCACGCCACTTTGTCATATACTTCCCAAAATTACCGTCTCTCCAGCCAATCAGCAGTCGCTTCATTATACCTAGATCTAAAAGATGTAAAGAATCCCCAACAGGAACATCGTTGACCATGTCTATAGGTAACTCCAATAATGGAGAATCGTATTTATGATGCAAGCCATATTTTTTTAAGCGGAAGTCTTCGTCAGTTCTCTTTGGGCAATCCGTTTTCTGAAACGTTACAGTGTGTGAAGTTTGAGAGTATTCACCGACAACTGTGCACTTCAAACACCCATGCTTTCCATTAAAATTGCATGTACCTGGATAAATAAAAACATTATTAAACAAAACGCAGATTTAGTTAGACAATAAGCTAATATTATGAGTTTAAGTACCTATTCTAATTTAAATAGAACATTTAAGTGTGTCGTCAAAATACTTACCTTTAATTAGAGCCCTAGCTGGTGAGTCACAAATAAAAGCTCGGACATTTACTGTAATATGTTTTTCTTCTTTCTCTTTTGTTATGATTTGTAATCGATTTTCCATCAGATCTTTTACTTCTTTCACAAACGGCCGTAAAAAAGAATCTAAATCAGCTGGTTTTCCTTGACCTTCAAAAATACCAACTACCAATGGCGGTACTGAAGGAATCTCAAAAATGTTACATAAAATGGGCCATAATTGATGTCTTGAACTTTTATAGATAGGAAGTCCATCAATGTTGACGTTTAATGAGATATGTTGTAGATCATTACTAACGTTTTTGTCCAACATGATTTTTAATGACTTTTTAAGCCCGTTATGCCAATAATATCCATTTTCCATGGGATCAATAGAAATCTCAATATTATTTGTTCGGAGAAGTGTTCTAGGATCTTTTGGTAATAAAGTAGGTAATAATTCATTTAATATAGTCAAGAGTTTGTTTAAAGCTGTATGAGAAATATTAAATTCTAGAGCCCATTTCCTTAATTTGTCAGGAAACTCATATTTTCTTGTTGTAAAATTCTCATTTTCATTAGTGTTTCCATCATCATCGTCTTGGCTTTCAAATGAATGTTCATCGTTTTCATCGTCATTTTGCAAATCTCCGATGGTTATTTCTGAATTACTTCTCGAAGTTACTAAATTTTAAGAGAAAAATAGACATGATAATTGACAGGTGTTAGGTAGATATTATTATGATTAACTACTTATTTAATATTAAGTATGATTTATATAAATACAAACCGTAAAAAATTGCACTTACAAGAGCATACTTTTTCACTGTTACTATTTTTTACTACGGAACCATCTTCCGATTCTTTGATACTGCCTTGTCTAAAACTTTTGTTGAGCTCTAAGTATGTTTTTCTTACTTTGCGCCTAAAATTACCGCTGGATTTACATTTCTTCCACTGTTTTAAATCCATTATTTGAACTGTTTTGATGATAAAAGCAGAGTTTGACAAAATCCGAGAATCGACAAAAAACTTGTTTAATATAAGTCACCAACGAGAGAAAATATACAAGTTCAGTTCGTAAAAGAGTACCACATGAAATCATTAAATAACTAAAATGTTTATAACAATAACTTTTAAAAGCAGTTCAAACTCATAACTTAAGTTAGTTATTTAGGGCATATAAATATGAATATTGGGCTTATAAACATTATATAATAGTCGTGTAAAGATAGTCAAAAATCATATAAGAAACGTTTATACAGATGTACGTTTAATAAGAGTTAAATATATGGACTTTACATGATTGTCATGTAGAAATCTTATTACTGTTAAAAAGTAGTGTTATGGTCGGCATTATAACCAAATTATTATTGTTATATAAATTAAGGTTATACAACATCAAGTATGTATTTTAAAGGTCACAGCTGCGATATTTATAAGATGGTCATATAATTTGGTCGTGTAAACGATTACAGGACTAAATTAAATGACTAAAATCTTATACGACTTATTGTTCGTTTAATATATTGTTACACGATTAATGGAAATTTGAGTTACAACTATATGACTTCTATACGACCAAATGTCATTTAGGCTTTATTTTATAGGACAACTTTGCTAGTTGGGTCGTTGGAGGTCGTATATAGGCGTAATTCAGAGAACGCTTCGTTAGCGTGAGTTGGGCTCTTCGTGTTCATCGTGCGCTACTAGTAATGCCATCTATTGGATTATGTGCGGACTGCGAAGACCGCTACAAATATATTTTGTCAAAATGATCTTTTATAAAATAATATTTTTGCGGAATACATTGTTTGTCACCTGAATAGTTTTTTAAACGTTTTTTGTGAAACATTAGTGAACCGGTTTTCTCACCTTTGCTCTCTTGGTTGTTGGGCGAATGGTAGCCATTCAGTGGTATATTCACCATCGTCATCGGTTGGCACTGCATGCTCTCTGGACTGGCTGTGGATTAAGAAAAAAGATTGAAAGTTAAACCGATTTCACCGAAATTAAGCTCTAAGTCGATAACTTTAAGGTTTACTTTACTTTGACGCTAATATCATCGAATGCTTAGAGGCTTAGACGGTCAATTGAATTGGGTATTTGACAACTAGTCAAATCAGCAACCTTTTTAACGTCAAAGCGCGTGCTTGGCTGGCATGGGATTTTGTATGTAATACTGAATTGTGACGTCACCAAAGTTCGACGCTCTCTTTTACTTCAATCGATAGTTTTCAATGGTTATTCAACATAAAACTAACAGGGGATATTACAACTTTTGGGAGATCCTCTATGTAATAATCGCTAAAAAATAATTTATTGGACCAGTAAATTTGGTCAAATGCCCACGTAAAATTATCCCTTCTTCTAAACCATTTCCGTACGTGAGCGACAAACGCGAAACCGCGACTCGATGTGACGCGACGCGACAGTATCAAACAGTAGCTGACCTTTCACGTGGCCTACGTTGTCGCGTAGATACGTCTGTCATTTTCTATGGCGTCGCATCGCGTCGCGTCGCTTCTGTCGCTCACCTACGACACCACCACCACTACAGCCTATTAACGACCGTCGACGACGATTTTTGACGACCTCCGTGGCGCAGTGTGTAGCGCTGTTGCCTTAACGTGCGGAGGTCTCGGGTTCGATCCCCGGCAGGGTCAATTTGGGAATTTATAATTGCCGAATTTTCCCTGGTCTGGTCTGGTGGGAGGCTTCGGCCGTGGCTAGTTACCACCCTACCGGCAAAGACGTGCCGCCAAGCGATTTAGCGTTCGGGTACGATGCCGTGTAGAAACCGAAGGGGTATGGGTTTAATATAACTGTCATGCCCCTAACAGGTTAGCCCGCTACCATCTTAGACTGCATCATCACTTACCATCAGGTGAGATTGCAGTTAAGGGCTAGCTTGTAGTGGATAAAAAAAAAAAAAAACGTCCCACTGCTGGGCACCGACCTCCACTCTCACAGGAGAGAGGGGATTGAGCTTAGATCCACCACGCTGCTCCGGTTAGTCTTTAACGACTATTATCATGTTAGTGATAATAACCGGGACCTACGGCTTAACGTGCTCTCCGGGGCACGGGGGTGAAACACCACCAACTTGCTAACTCCGGGCTATTAATGAGAATTTGTAGTCAGAAAAACCCAATACTTAATTATGGCCCGAACCCGGGACCTCGTCGGCCGCAGTCGAACATGCTAACCACTAGACCAACGGGGCAGTTACCCGGGACAACGGGTTCTAATAATGGTCAAGGTATAATGGTGAGATCTATAGAGCGTACTTTGACTTTGCTTAAACCCCTATTACACTGCACTTTCCACAGGGACCCTTAACCTTGAATCAGTGTAGTGTAATAACATTTAGCGAGAAAGGGTCCCTAATTTGGTCCTTATTGCTTTATAATAAGCGACGCCAATCACAAAAATTGTTAGGTATTGGGTTTTTCAAAAAAAAAATCTCAGTGCCAGCCCGGAGTTGGAAGTTGTTTCACCCCCGTGCCTCGGAGAGCACGTTAAGCCGTCGGTCCCGGTTGTTATCACTAACATGATAATAGTCGTTAAAAGCCCGCCAACCCGCATTGAAGCAGCGTGGTGGGTCTAAGCTCTATTTCCCTCTCTCCTATGAGAGTGGAGGCCTGTGTACAGCAGCGGGACGTTAATGGGCTCTAGTGATGAAGCGACGCCAAAACTAGCGGCCACGCCCACCCTTGCCACAGGGCCCTGTGAAAAGTGCAGTGTAATAGGTTGTGTAGTGTGTGTACCTCACATAATTCCATCTCGCTCTAACTCTAAGTTAAGTCTGAGCCAAGTCAAAGTGCACTCTAAAGATCTGAGCATAAGACTCACAGTGTGTGCTCATTATGAGGCCGTTATGAGGCGACGCCTGCTGACATCCATCGTCCAAGTCACGGTTGTCCACTACCATACTGGTTATCTGGAAAGAGAGAAATACAAATTAGACACTGATTTCCCCAACCCCAAATTTTTCCCCAGAAACAGCTTTCCCAATCGTGCATTATCGAGTCAACATCTCAAAATCAAATGTTTTTTATTCAAATAAACTTTTACAAGTACTTTTGAATCGTCAAGTGAATCTACCACTGGTTCGGAATGCCACTCCTACCGAGAAGAACCAGCAAGAAACTCGGTGGTTGCTCTTTTTAAATAATTAATTTACAATTATTATATCAATGTGTACATAAGTAACCGCTGTCCCCAGCATTGCTGGAGCGATCAAATCCATGCTCCTCTATCATTTACATAATCTTCAACAGTTTTTGAATGGATTTCTTAAATTTGTGTATAGGCAAGTCCAAAATAGGTTGTGGAACTTTGTTATAGAAAAGAATGCCCATTCCCACGAATGACCTTCTGACTTTTTTGAGGCGGAGCGATGGAGTCACGAGCTTATTACGGCCTCTAGTTGGCCTATCGTGCAGATAGCATTTTTTTTATAATTATGTATGTGCTGTTTTACAAAAATTATATTACTGTACATCTCCTGAAGATGCTCCTGTGTCGGAGTTAAACGTACGTTAAGAATAGTTTAGAAGATTTGTGTGGTGTGTTGAATATCGCAAGCTACAAGTGCAAGATACACACTGTACCACATAGGTACACATGTAACCACCTACTGTGGTTATAGAGAATGAAACTTCAAGTTTCGACATACAAATGAGACAATAGGGCCGATTCGGTTGTACACAATCTCTAAACTAAACTACTAGTGGTTCGCCCCAAACTGAGACCTCGCGGCGCCATCTATTGACATCATTGTGAAGTTCTGTTAAAATACTGAAGCTCTTAAAAATTAAAAATTTTAATTTCGTTTCCTTATAATATTTATCTAATTTTAGTATTTGTTGTTCAAGTACAGGATATAATTCAAATAATTGATCAAGTTTCAGGCTCAGCCTTTCAGAAAATTTAGAGTTCTGAGGTCAACTTTGGACGTTAGAAAATCTCCACTTTGAAAGCCCCCCATTTCGTAAATTTTAGGGGAAAAATTAAAAAATATATATTTTTGGACTCTAATCCTAATTATCTTTAAAATGATATACCGCAACCCTATGTGACGCTATAAAACATATTTTACTTCGCATTCGCTTCTACGAGAGTCCCCCTGAAATAAAGATATTTATAACTTTTTATGCCATATTCGGCTGGAGGCCATTGGTTTACATATTATATTTAAAGCTGAAGTAATTACGTTCAGGAATTCAGAAGTTACAATGCTCTGACAGACGGACGGACGGACAAGTGCAAATTCGCTTAAGTAGACTCAGAGACCTTCGCTTCGCTCGGTCAATAATCTGTGTAGAAAATGACAACGAGATTCAAAAGTGTAATTTTAGTTTGGTTTAGAGATTGTGTTATACATAATAAGGATGATGCATAAATCTATATATATATAAATCAATTGTCTATATATTATATAAAAATCAATTGCTGTTCGTTTGTCTCACTATAACTCGAGAACGGCTGGGCCAAATTAGCTGATTTTGGGTTTGAAATGTTTGTCTTAGTCCAGGGAAGGTTTAAAACGGTGAGAAAATATGGAAAAAACAGTTAGTTACGACGCGCGGACGAAGTCGCGGGCATCAGCTAGTCAAAAATAAAATATTTCTAACTGATTATTCAATAGAGAGTCTTCTAAAAGACCTAAAATTGACATCCTCGGTTAGTTTTAAGTTTGATAACCATTTTAAAAGAAAATTACCTAAAGATAAAAAGTGCGTTGAAATTTGATGACGTCACAATTGTGAATTTCATACAATATCCATACTAGAAGTGCATTTTAAAGTTTAATAAAAAGTTGCTGATTTGATTGAGTTGTCATTATCCCTATTGGCCACAGTGTTTTCCCCGACCTCTCTTTTTATATATGCACTCTACGAGTACTTACCCAGTTTTCACCACCAAAGGTTGATTGGCCAACAAGTCAAAGCGATTTTTTTTCAAACGTCAAAACGCGCGCTTAGTATTTTGCGCGCGCGGGATTTTGTATGTAATACTGAATTGTGACGTGATACCCAATTCTGCCAGTTTCCTCCTTCACGTCCCTATCACCCCACAGCGTTGCTCTGGCTAAAGGCCTTTGTCGAACGACTGGTAGGAAAGAATGTATCTTCTGAGACTGATAGAGGGTTACCTGTCTATTGTCTTCGGCCCTACGCGACAGCCAGGCGCGTCGTGAGTGTCCCGGGGGGGACAGAGCTTCTTGCTTGAACCCGGACAGACCTGGTAACGCGCACGACAGAGCTCCTAGCGTATCTCTGAAAAGGTGCAATTAATACATCAAGTAATGCAGATCCACCACTACAGCCCATTAACGTTCCACTTTTTTTTTCCCCCTGTGTAGGAGGAAATCCTCATGGATACCAATTCGGCATGCCCCACTTCACCGAGATGTACTCGATGGCATACGGACTAAAACCTCCTCCCTTTTCTGGCCGTCCTTCCCGGTACTGCAGTGTGCATATCATCGGAAAGGCTATGCATCCAGGGTTAGCATAATGCTGTATGTCTAGTGCAAGCACAAAAGCAAACAGCGCTGATTTTCAGCCGGAACCCTTGTTCAGGTGACACCGCGGAAAAAAATAACGTAGCTGCAAGCTAGTACGACACTTAAAAAATCTGTAGAACTAAGGAAACTAAAAACTAAGGAACAATCAAATGAAACCTTACCCCATGCAGGTAAGCTCCCCGGGCAGTTCCAGGTCCAGATCGTTTGTGGTCCACCCGGGGGACATGTGGGAGGACGAGGAGCTGGTCCCGCTCCCGCCCATATCGCCCAGGGTAGCTGCAACAGGAGACATTGGAAATTATATCCATACTTCCATACTAATATTAAAAATGCGAAAGATTCCCCTCCGTCATAACTCCGTATTCCCCTCCTCTTTTAATATAGGTACCTTCAAATTAAGAGTGAATAGGCATCTTCTAGGCAAGCGCGCTCCAATTTAGGCTGCATCACCACCTATAACCAATTGTCTCATTGCAGCCAAGCGCTAGCCTATTTTTTATTAAATAATAATAAAAAAGTGTCTCTGTCTGCTACGATTTCACAGCCCATCAGTTCAAGCGATTTTCATGAAATTTGGTACAGGGATACGCTGTATCCCGGGGAAGGACATAGGCTTTTTTATCCAGGAAAATTCAACAGTTCCCGCGAAAATCGAAAAAACAGTCCTCGCGGACGAAGTCGCGGGCATCAGCTAGTCTAGTATTATATATGCGAAAGTGTGTCAGTCTGTCTATCTGCTACGCTTTCACGGCCCACCTGTTCAAGCTATTTTCATGAAATTTGGTACAGTGGTAGGTTGTATATTGGGGAAGGACAGGCTTTTTTATCTCGGAAAATTCAAGAGTTTCCGCGGAATCAAAAACCTCCCCAAAAACCAAAAAATCGCGTGGATTACACGCGAAATAAAATCATCTAGTTTTAAATATTTAAAGTCATTTATTTATTTGAAGATATGAACTCCAATACTTATTATAGTTCCATGGTTGAAGATAACTTTTCCAACATGGGACGCTTTAGGACCAAAGACTTATATTGGGATAATATTTATGTTTAGAACAATATGGTAAACCATAATCGATATGGTCAAGATTCTATGAAGTAATAATTGAATAATAGCAATCCCTAGTGTAATGGGACCACGGGTAATTTTATTTACCCGTGGTCCCATCAATGCTCGTAATAAGAGGAGCGTGCGATAACACAAATATAACTTAAGGCCCTGTGTAGCGTAAAAGGCCGGGTTTTTAAAAGCAGTGTATGTATCAAACGGTGACATAATGTATGCTTGTAAAAATAATTAGCGGTTTTCAAGACCTTTAAGCAGCCATTGAAGCATCCCAAAACACAATGTAAAAAAATCTCTCCATTGAAATTTATTTTTAACATGTAACCTCTTAATTTACCTTTTAATGCAATTTTTCTCCTTATTGAAACTAATAATTTGCTCTAGAAATATAAGATAAAATTTACATTTCTAAATCAAACACATTGTCGGATTAATTTATATTGATCAGTAAATATTTATTTTTTTACAAATGATTTCTTGCATTTTTGGTGACATGCGCTTGCTCGATTTCACCCCCCCGCGCCTGTGATGTTGATCTCGTGAGCTCACAGCGCCTTAACTATAAACTGGTTAAACTTATAACATTGGTCAATACTCAATACTACGAAGATAAACATTGGGTGTTGACGATAATAAGTAGATTCGAGACGAATAATTGCACTCGGCAATATCATTGACCGTAGATAAACTCTCGCACACGATGTGTGTTTGTGCTTAATTATGTGTGACCTAATATGGAATTAGTAAGATTTAAGTAGGTATAGTTCCACAAACTTATCTGACCCGGTGGCCAAAATTGGAACTAATTTTTATGCCTGTATATTTTTTGAAGTGAAACTTCTTTAGAATCGTTATAATTTGAAAATACTAGGAAACGAAAAAGCGAAACTAAAAAGAGACAAACATAATAGGATTTAGCCTGCGAGAGAATGAGATAGAATACAAGTTATATTTATCTCATTATCTCGTAGGCTTTCTTTTCTGATGTTACACTGCTGCCGTGTGTGAATTGTACACACACACTATTTTGTTTTTATTTTATTTTTCATTTTTACTAGCAACGCTGTTATCAAGACAGATAAGTTTTTTCGGACTATACGTTGACCCATTTTTGTGCAATATTCAAGCGGACTTGGGCAATTGATAGCTAGTCAAATCAGAAACTCTGTAAATTCAGCCGCATTGTAATAAAGTTGCAACCTAGGGTTACCATTCTAACGAAATAAAGGGGCTACGCCGGAAAGCTCGCTTCGTCGCCCCTTCATTATCATCAGCTCTTCGTTTCAGTAAGAAGGTCGCCGGCTTGCTTCGCTCGCCACCTTCATTGCACTAAGCCTCGCAGACTCGCTTCATTCAGGGGCCATACTGTCAACGCCTAAAACAATACTTGAGCAATATTACTCAAAATGACAGTTTGGTGTCACGTATCTTGACGTTCCTAAAATAAGGATGTTAATTCTAAAACACGAAGTCAACAATAATGAAACAATATGGCTTTATGCGTTGGCAGTACATATAGCCCCTGAAACGAGAGCGTTAACAAGATTAAAATAATATTGCTTTAAACGATTATAGTAACCCACTGCTGATTGCAGCTAGCCTTCTAAGTATCTAGACCTTCGAGGTTTAAACTTTACGTTGAAAATGGTTAGTCAGTCAGTTTCTTATTTTATTGTAAAACAGACGTTAGCATATAGGCTAGTTCATAGGGTCACCCAGATAAAGACAATTTAACCCGATAAAGATTTTCTTCGCCATAACGCGTAAGAGCAAAAACACACTATATACCTACGTATATTGTGACCCTTCTCATTCTGAGGAGACTCTTGGAATTATGTTTTTTAATTCACTACAAGTTAGCCCCTGACTGCAATCTCACCTGTGACCTGTAGCCTAATCATGTAGATTTTTTTTAACCACTACAAGTTAGCCCTCGACTGCGAACGCTAAATCGCTTGGCGGCACGTCTTTGCCGGTAGGATGGTAACTAGCCACGGCCGAAGCCTCCCACCAGGCAAGAATGGAGCGAGCAAATTTGAGCAAAGCAATATTTGAATCAAGCGAGAACTAGCAAGCGAGAGCGAGAAATCGGACAGAATATATTAGAATGAATTTATTTGTCTGAATATGCGTTACAGTGATAGTTACAGTATGAAAAGCCGCAGCCCTGCAACCGTGACGTACTAAGGTCGGTCGCCCGCTCTATAAAACAGTTTGTTTTATGCTGTCCGGTCACTAATCGCTAGTGTGTTTTTGCCCTAATGAACCGGCTTCAAGATATACCTACTCCAGTTTATCAGTGAACTATGCCCGGAGCCGGGATGGGTACATAACTAGTAATTACTGATAATTACTGACGAGTGTCTGGCAATTAATAGAGTTCAATTTGCAATAGATTTTAAAATAAAAACTTCATGGATGGGCTCGACGGGGATAAACCTAGAAGACGTTCTTTAAAGACGTTCTCATTCTAAGTTCTAAGTCACATTTTAATCTTCTCTCTCTAGTTCGTATTTACTAATTGTTGAGTTATGACTCATGACCGCTTTCCGTTCACCACATAAGGGTAGTAGTTTTCTATTTCTTGGAAAAACAAGGCGGCGGTTTCCCAGCTCCTTCCGCATACAACAACAACTATTTCAATTATAACGTTTCTAACAATTATTATCAGATATTTGTGATAAGAACCAGGACCGACGGCTTTCCAAGACACGACATCCATCCAGTTACCGACTTGGGTCAACGTCGCTTAGCAATCGACTGATATTTGCCTGGTGGGAGGCTTCGGCCGTGGCTAGTTACCACCCTACCGGTAAAGACGTGCCTCCAAGCGATTTAGCGTTCCGGTACGATGCCGTGTAGAAACCGAAGGGGTGTGGGTTTAATATAACTGCCATGCCCCTAACAGGTTAGCCCGCTACCATCTTAGACTGCATCATCACTTACCATCAGGTGAGATCGCAGTCAAGGGCTAGCTTGTAGTGGATAAAAAAAAAAAAAAAAAAATATGCGTTGAAACTAGGCCAAACGTCCCTCAGATAATTTTAATAGGAATGATGACAACTCAAGCAAATCACTGGGAGTGTGTATGAAATACATAGTTGTGACGTCATCAAATTTCAACGCACTTTTTTTCTTTAATCGATAGTTCAAAATGATTATCAAACTTAAAACCAACAGAAGATGTGAATTTTAGGTATTTTGGAAGACCTTTTATATAACAATCAGTGAGAAATAATTTATTTTTTACACAGACATCATCCATATTCTGGAAATAAATAATCCATACAGTATACTATTACCTATATAATATATATGCGAAAGTGTGTCCGTCTGTCTGTCTGACTGTCTGCTACGCTTTCACGTCCCATCTGTTCAACCGATTTTGATGAAATTTGGTACAGGGGTAGTTCATATCCCGGGAAAGGACATAAGCTACTTTTTACCCCGGAAAATTAAAGAGTTCCCGCGGGAAACAATAACCCTTAATCCATGCGGACGAAGTCGCGGGCATCATCTAGTAATTCATAAATAAATAATTAATTAGCTTATAATGTTACCGTAAGGATTATAAGCTATGCCGGCGAATGCGTGGGCGCTAAATTCAGACAACCTTCGCCCCTCCATCGCCTCCCTTGCCGCGTATTGTAGCACAGCAGCCGCGGACACGTGGCCCGATTGAAGAGTGTCTTCCACCATGTTGGATTTGTTTCACGTAATAGTTCCTCAGTGTACCGCTAGATGGCGGTCGTGGTCAAATTGGCTCTCGCTTTTATTTTCACACACTTTTAAGACTTCAGTATCGTCAATTTTTGTCGTTGTTTAATAATTTGTCAAACGTTTTATTTTGTGAACTAATATTATTTTATTAAGAGTTTGGTTACACTTCTCATTCACTCACAGTTAAATTTTGTAAATTGTGTATCTTATTCTTAAGGTAGAATTCCGTTTATGTTTCAATAGTTATATAACATTTTTACTTCCCGTTTTATTTATAATCCCTTTTATATTCTATTGTGCATGAAGCTCAATAATATTTTGTCGAGTTCACAATTCTTTAATAAAGAGAAATATTCAGCTATTACTGCTTTTGGCTCATTTTTTGTCACTTTATACTTCCTCTTTGCAAATGTTTTTAACTTGGCGATGGAATTTTTTAAACTTTAAGCTCTTGATTATTTTGTTACAATTTGATATTTTCCTCTAATAGGTCCTTGGCGTTTTACTTGAATTCTTGATATTGTCACTTTATAGATTTTCTTAACCCAAACAGTTATTTGATCAACCCAATGAATACGTCGTCAATGGGTGTTTCATGAACTGTTTTATTTCAATATTTCAACCATTTTTCACCTTTTTGCAATAAGTGCTATTATTATGTTCACCATAGATTTATCAACAAAGACTTCTTTAACAAAAGTTTTGTCTGTATTTCGATCCGGTTTATCGTAATAACACAGTCCTTTGTCAGAAAACGCTCACACATTTCAATGTCCATATATATTTTTTCGATAAAACCCTTTTGCTTGTCAATATTTTCACATTGTCACGCCAAACGGTCATTTTTGTCTGTATATAATATATACTATACCATATACATATACTATATATGGTAGAAGACAAAGTTTGTTAGTCCTTTGACTAGTTCTTAAGTGTTTCTGCAGTTTTTACCATCCTTTTATGAGGAACGTTTATATTTATAACACATTCACATATATATAATAGATATTCACATATATAGACTATAGAATAGTTAAACCTTCAGTTTTAGTTTAGTTACACTAACACGTGCCAACGGGCAAAGGGCGCACGAGTTTATCAATAAGTCATTATCGTTTAAAGTTTTTCACTGAAAACTATAGTTATCGGTTAGATTGCATTATGTCGATAATTCAGATTAGTTTATTTGTGTGTTTTATACTTCGTATTTCCAATATGATCCTCAGTTATAATAGCCAACTTGGGTAAATTTACAAATGATAATATGACGTAAAGTTATAGTCGCAAATTAAATACAAAGTTTTAAAAATCCTTATTTTAGGGATATCGTCGATAACATCTTTTTATATAGAGTAAAAAATATATTATATTATTAAGTTAACATCTAAAGTTTAATTAGTTTGGCACTGTATAATTTTAATTTTAAGGTAAGTGTTTCAATTCACAATTATACATTTCCAAAAAAACCTTATTTAATCTTCCTATTTAATATTTTTATTCATTACGCAATCATTTAATTTCCGCGGCAAACTGTATAATTTTTTTTTTACTAACTGACCTTACGGCTATGACTTACATTATCTATGACCGAGTCATACGTTTTCAAGTTTTTATTCAAGATGTTGCAAGCAAGTTCTCGCTTTTCAGACTAGATGGCGTTGATGGCATTGCTAAAAATACGCCCACATTCTTTGTTTGTAAGGGCCCGTCTATGTAAATTGAGGTCGTTGGCTGTCATAGACATCGACTTTTTCATGCACAGTCTATACTTAGACAGAAAAATGACAAGGCACTCTCCCCTCGCCCCGTAAAGTAAGTCGAACGTGATTTCATACAAGTCCTAAATCCTAATGTCGACTAACCCACCACTAGGACATAATTACGTTCACAAACATGGATGATTTACATGCAACTATCATACTAACGTTTATACATCGATAAAGCAGCATACCACGGCGACAGACATATGCGATCAAACGGTGACACCCTGTATATAAAGAATTGTAATTTAAATAACATCCTGCATACCTAAAGTTAAAGTACTGATATTTATATGCAATGATCCATAAAGCTCTATTATTTGATTTTCTATTTCAAGTATTAAGTTAAAACATATCTATTTATTAGGTTTTATTAAAAATTAAGGCCACAGACCAAGTTTTGTCAAATATTTGCTCAATTTTTTTAACAATCCCTGTATACCTAAAGTTATAGTACTGTTATCTTATGCATTGATACATAAAGCTCTATAATTTGATTAAGTATTTTAAATATTAAGTTGAAAAAATAATTTATTGGGCTTTAATAAAAAATTAAAGACCAAGTTTTGCCAAAAATTTGCTCCATTTTTTTACAATCGTAAATTGTATTTTGTAGATGTTTAAACTGTTGTAATTTATATAAAAATAGGTAATGCCATCTGCGTGTATTATCGGTTTTATTTTCATCAATAACTGAATGCATTCCATACCGACTGTACTCCATGATGTCTATGGTTACGACGAATGTATCTATGAGTTCAATTAACTCGAATAAATTCACTCTCACTTCCACTGCGAGTCTTTGAGCAGAGAACAACGTTAATATAAACTACGAACTTCCAACCCCTTAGGGGTGAATTTTCTCAAAACCGTTTCCTAGCTAATTTCTACACCATAAAAGGAACCCGCCTTCCAAATTTCAAGCCTGTATGCTTTATAGTTCCTGAGATATCAGATATATATGAATGAGTGGTAAATCGCTTTTATATATATGTATATATATATCGCAGGCAAAATAGATATCGACTTCCGTTTCGATAATTATCATTTTTGGCAAACAAACAACTTTCATTCGTGATAACTGTTGCATCTAGATTTGTTATCTCATTTTGGTATTCGATAAGAGGCCCAAGTATCTAAGCCAATCCTAATCATTTGACAGCTTAAAACGTATTACTCGAACTGTTTAAGGAGTTCGAACATGCTTCTTGACGTGCATGCATCTATGAACTCCTTAAACAGTTCGAAATATCCGTTTGAGAAACGATTACGATTACAATTTACTTACGCAATCGGGGGGAAGGTTTGAGTAGGCATTACAATTCATTGACCTAATCATTATCGAAACCGTATAGAATCATATGTGTTTTGTGTACAGTCGCGGTCTCAAAATGTTTCTCAGTTTTATTTTATTTTTTATCCACTACAAGCTAGCCCTTGACTGCGATCTCACCTGATGGTAAGTGATGATGCAGTCTAAGATGGTAGCGGGCTAACCTGTTAGGGGCATGGCAGTTATATTAAACCCATACCCCTTCGGTTTCTACACGGCATCGTACCGGAACGCAAAATCGCTTGGCGGCACGTCTTTGCCGGTAGGGTGGTAACTAGCCTCTCACCAGACCAGACCAGGGAAAATTCAGAAATTATAAATTCCCAAATTGACCCTGCCGGGGATCGAACCCGGGACCTCCGCACGTTAAGGCAACAGCGCTACACACTGTAATAAACATTTTCAAGCATCGATTTTAACCAAAAGAGTGTATTATAACTTTTTTTTTAACTCTTCGTCTGCTTATTTTATCTAAAAACTCATTGCCTGATTCCAAGTTATACGCATGAATCATAGCATTCGTTGGAGTGACATTTATCAAAAATATTAAAAAAAGATTTTCTGCATCTATTGTATCTAGCAGCGATAAACTGCAGCGACCGATACATGTAAAAAATCTATGATTTATGCCTAATCAAATCATAATACATATCGACCTTCTGACACAGATGTGAGCATGCAATTGTGAAGCTTAAATTCGTAAGCATTTTAAGACCGCGACTGTACATTTTATTGCAAAAACTTGAGCAAATGTGTCATCGATGAAAATAAATCAGAGCTACCTTTATATTAATATATTCTGTAAATATAGGACAGTACATATAGGTACAGATATTTTTCAAAATCTTGAGCAAATGTGTCATAGGTTAAAAATATTTTTTCAGAGCTACCTTTACATGACGAAAATAAGTGTACCTACAGTGTACCTATATTTAATAAATAAATGACTATGACTATGACTATGACTATTAATATTTTCTATAAATACAGGACAGCATAGGTACAGGTATTTTTCAAAAAACTAATCAAATGTGTCATACATTAAAAAAATATTTCAGAGCTATCTTTACATTAGCATTTTCTGTAAATACAGGACAGTACCGGTATAGGTATTTTTTTAAAACTTGAGCAAATGTGTCATAGATTAAAAATATTATTTCAGAGCTACCTCTACTAGGTATAGGTATTTTTCAAACACTTGAGCAAATGTGTCATAGATTTAAAAAAAATCAGAGCTACATTTTCATTAATATTTTCTAAACGTAGGACAGTATAGGTATTTTTTATTTGGGCTTACATTTTTTCCTTAATGTTTTGTTAATTACGAACACTACAGTACAAATTCGTGTTTTCCCACTAAAATACAAGACGTTTCTAGCTATTCCACCGCTTCAGATTAACTATAAAGGCTTTTATTTGCATACATTTTATCAACATGTGAGTTGACGCCATATAAAATTGTGTGTTTGTTTAAGCGATTATTTTCCCCCGTTTATCTAATTATTATTGATGCCTCGTAAGCCTTTAAGCTTTAAAGATATGAGATTTTTTTTTAAATTTAACCACTTTTAAAATGATACAGATTCAACAATGTTAAACAAAGCAATAAATCTTTGGTTCAGAATTATTCCATGATGAGTTTACAGACGCTCAGGGGCCATTCTGCCAACGCTTAGAGCAATACTTAAGCAATATTACTCAAAATGACAGTTTGATGTCACGTACCTTGACGTTCCTACAATAAGTATTATAATTCTAAAACACGGAAGTCAACAATAATGAAACAACATGGCTTTCAGCTTTGGCTGTATGGCCCCAGCTCAGCCATCATACTATTATTATAAATGCGAAAGTGTGTTTGTCCTACAATCACGCCGGAGCGGAACAACGGATCGACGTGATTTTTTTGCACGGGTATAGTTGAGGAAAATGTGACTCTCCAGGAGTGACATTTTATCGCGGAAAATTAAAGAAATTGAAAAAAAACTTATTCCACGCGAACGAATTCGCGGGCATCAGCTATAGGGTTATAATTTTAAAACACGAACGTCAACAATATTAAAACAATACGGCTATATGCGATGATAGTACCTATTCCGACTTATATCTAGCTCATCACTTCAGAATTACTAGTCCGATTCTGAATGAAATTTTTGTGTTTTTGAGTGGGTCCTGGGATGGTTTATATTCACAATTGGACCCAGTAGGTGGCGCTGCAATCGGTTTCAAGGTTCACTGCCGGGCCCACTAGTTAAAAATAAATTCTAAATATTACACAACAAATAGACAAAACGTCACAGAGTGCTAATATTACAAGTAAGTCACGACCGGTCAAAGCCAATAGCGAGTAGATGCGCCATATAATTAAATTATGTATGTTTATACCTGTTCACGCCGTTTACACACACACATAGAACGCAATTACACATTAATATATGTACCTAATTCTAATTACCCTCACCCGTCTCCTTCCCACTGCCCAGGACAAAAGGAGACAGCGAATTCATCAACGGACAATTTTCTACCGGTGTTTTTGAACACCCAGTCGTCTGTCGTTCTCCGCTGACCGCTCACGCCGCTTTTTACGCATTATATTTGCACACGTTAATTACGTGCATAGTTTTCCTAATTTATATTTAAAAACCCACGGGTCGACCCACGCGAACCATAAATCTATTTAATAATTAAAACAATTACTTATGGTGGGTGTTCTAATGTGAATCAGTGAAGTGCTTTAACCAGCTATCGAAGAACGCAAGGACATTTTAAGGTTAGTCCTGGGTGTCCTCTCACAGTTAATTCACTTTTCCCACCATATTTTTGGTCCTTCTCCCACGGATACCTTCCTTTATCCCGCTATATACGTATTTATACCGCTAAACCGCTTAATCCGCAATATTTCACGCATTTTCACACTTACAAACCACACCTCACGGTCGCCATCTTTGAGTCACGTACGCACATATCTCGTTAGAAATGACGGACAAAAAGGATTTAGAAATCGAAATTCGCATGCTAGAAGCAAAGCAGCAAAGCTTTTATAAGCAAATGCAAAATTTATACGATTTAAGTCGCAACCTTGAGAACGATGTTATACTTAAAAACTTTTTGATCAGAATTAAATCTATCGAAACTTTACGGAATGATTACACATCCGTAACGGATCAACTTAATTTAACTAATTTAAGAGCTAATCCAAAGGCCACTATTAATTTTGATACATTAGCATCGTTTGACGAGTTATATTGTCACGTCAAATCTGCAGAAACTGACGCTTTAGCCAAATTATCGCAAAATACATCACATAATTTAGACCTACTTAAAAAATTGCCTGCTTTGGAGTTGAGAAGTTTCGATGGAACTCCTAGTAAATGGACAGCTTTTTACGAGAATTTTAGTACGCTTATTCATAACAATGCGAAACTATCAAACGCTGAAAAAATACAATACCTCCTAGGTAAGCTGTCAGGTAAGGCTTTAATAATTTGCTCTGGCATACAACCAGTAGCCGCTAATTATGATATAATTTGGAACGCTTTGAAAGAAAAATACGAAGATAAAAGAACTTTGGCATCGATGTATTTTGAACAGATTCTATCATTTAAAGGCAGTCAAACTACCTCGCAAAATTCTTTAGATTTGTTTATAGAACAATTTTGTTACGCACAAGCCGCTTTAAAACGCCTCGAAATCACAGATTTAGCTGATTTCATTTTTACTCATCTCGCTTTGTCTAAACTAGATAAAGAAACGGTAACATTATTCGAACAAGCTCATCGCAGTGAAAAAATGCCGTCTTTTGATTCGCTAGTTCAGTTCGTAAAAGAACAAAGCAAAATATACACGCTACGCAGTCCTATGTCTTTAAATATTTCTAAACAGAAATCCAAGATTACGCCGCAAACAAATCGCATTAATAATGTACCCGCACGCTCCTTCCATATAAATAACAACAACTATACAGAACCTATAAAGGCGACATCCACGCTTGTGTCGTCCACTGGTAAAAACCTACCTAAATGTCCGTACTGTAAAGACGACAGTATTCATCCGCTTTTTAGGTGCCACAAGTTTATGGAACAAGATCCGAAATTTAGAGTACAATTTGTCCGTAAAAATAACCTATGTATAAATTGTATTGGATTTCACAGCCTTGAAAACTGTAAAAGTCGCGTTAGATGTTATTGTGGAGGGTCTCATCACTCAAAATTACACGCGGGAATCGAACCGGCGACCCATAGCAAGGCGTCTACTCCGAATGACGTCACTGATGCGAGCGCTCGTAGCTCGACGCAGTCAATACCTATCGCACAATCCACGCACACTACTGCGCCCGCGCCGTCGACACTTTGTTTGACAGACCACGTATTGCAGTCTCGCATGCAATTCAATACGAATCAAACAGTCTTATTACCTACTGCAGTAGTTCATGTTTATAATAATCTAGGCGAACGTTTTAACATGAGAGTACTATTAGATAGTGGTTCTATGTGTCACATTATCACAAAATCGTTTTGTGATCGCTTAAACTTAAAAATTAATGCCTCGCCTTCAGTTGTGCAAGGACTCGGCCTTTCAGAACAACAAGTTCAAGGTCTAGCCCGCTTTACAATATACTCACGCTTTGACGACCGCGTCAAATACGCAGTGAATGCACGCGTTGTCGATACACTAACAGACAAAATTCCGAATGATTTAGTTGATTTAAACCATTTAAATCATTTTAAAAAATTACCTCTCGCTGATGATAAATATCATACACCCGCGGAAATTCACGGCTTGATTGGCAACGAGCTATTCCCGTTTCTTTTAGGCAACCATAAAGTTACGTCCACTGATTCGTCGGCCGTCGGTGTCCAAACATCACTCGGCTATGTTATAATGGGAAAGGCACATTGCCTCGCTCCTCCGCTCCCTAAGGAGAAATCCCTCCATGCTTCCGTCAAAACTACTGAACCGACTTTGGAGGAACTTACTCAGCGCTTTTGGGAGTTGGACTCGGTGCCTAGTAGAAATCATTTGAGTCCTGACGACGCCGCTTGTGAACGCATTTTCATAAACAGTATTTCACGCGACAGTACTGGGCATTATACTGTCTCACTTCCGTTCAAATCCGACCCTGCCGTACTCGGTCGTTCATACGATATAGCTAAACGCCGTTTATTGAACTTGGAGAAGAAATTGAATAATATTCCCGAGTTACGCAAAGATTACAACGAAACCATTTCCGATTACATAACTAAAGGTTATTTAAACTTAATCAAAAATCCTGAGCCAGGTCCGTGTTACTACATTCCGCATCACGCTGTGTATCGCCCGGACAAAACTTCCTCGCGAACTAGGGTTGTTCTAGACGCAAGCTGTAAGACTAACAGCTACGATAACTCGAACCGCTCACTAAATGATATCTTATACACGGGACCTAACTTGCAGGCTAACATATTTGATTTATTAATTAACTTGAGATTATTTTTAATCGCCTTATCCGCCGACATTGAAAAAATGTATTTTCAAGTCAAACTTTCACGCGATCATCACCGCTATCAGCGCATTCTATATAGGTTCGACTCAAGCGATCCCGTTGAAACTTATGAATTTAACTGCGTATCTTTCGGCGTGTCGAGTTCGCCGTACCAAGCTATGCGCGTAGTGAAACAGCTCGCTGAAGATGAACGCGCCCGCTTCCCGGCCGCTGCTTGGGCAGCCGAGCGCCATTTTTATATGGATGATTACGTCTCTTCTGTATCTTCTATAGAAGAGGCTAAGAATTTATATAACGAACTCGTTCAACTCTTCAGTGCTGGTGGTTTTAAACTTACAAAATGGATTTCGAATAGTACCCATTTACTGCAAGAGATACCTTCTGATTTACGCTCGCCAAATATCGTACAATTTGATGAAAATTCTATTACTCGTACCGCGAATACCAAGATCGTAGGTTTACGATGGGAACCGAACGAAGATGTTTTCACATTTAAAGTAAACGTACCTAAAGAAACTAAATGTACGAAACGCATTATTCTTTCGGTAACCGCGAGATTATTCGATCCGCTTTCACTACTAGGCCCTGTAACTGCTTTATTAAAATTATTAGTGCAAGAATGCTGGAAACTAAACCTAGGTTGGGACGACGACGTTCCCGCTAGTATAGAAGACCAGTGGTTGCAATTACGACGCGAACTTCATTTATTAGAACAGTTACAGATTCCGCGACATATAGGTATTTTACAAACATCGCATAATATTTCGCTGATAGGATTCGCTGACGCCAGCGAGAAATGTTACGGTGCTGTCATTTACTTACGAGTCAGCCCTAATGAAACAGATAAAGGTCAAGTCACATTGCTGTGTGCAAGATCAAGGGTGGCCTCACCTAAGTGCAATGTATCGTTGCCGCGACTTGAACTTTGCGCTAGCCTTCTTTTATCAAATTTAATCGTTGCTGTTAGGGATTCGATTAGTGAACGCGTCACAATAAATGAAATAATCGCATTCTCCGATTCCACGATTACGCTCTCGTGGATCCGCGCACCGCCTCATAGATTTCAAACCTTTGTCGCAAACAGAATCGCCGCTATAAACGCTAACCTTCCAGCTGAAAACTGGCATCATGTTTCTGGAAAGGAAAATCCCGCAGATATAATATCGCGACCTATTATGCCTGCTCAACTTATAAATAACACGCTTTGGTTTCACGGACCCTCATGGGTCTCGCAGCCGTTCTGCGATTGGCCCATAAACGCTTATACGCCACACGCGGCTGATGAGTTACCAGAGCATAAAAAACTTGTCACCTTAACCACCAAAGTCTGTGATACTGAAGATTTGTATAACGATTTATACAATTCCGCTAATCGCATGTCAAACTGGAATAAATTCCTACACTCGTGGGTTTATGTGCTACGCTTTAGCAAAGTTTTAAATTCACGCGGTGATATTACTGTCTCAGATTTGGAAGCAACTGAGATGTATATACTACGCCTTATACAAAAGAGACATTCGTTCGACATACGCAATCCCGCCCTGCGAAAGCTAAACGCATTTACAGACTCAAATAATATTATACGCGTCGGCGGGCGATTGTCACAATCGCAATTAGGCTATTCGCAAATGCATCCAGTCGTGCTCCCCGCGAAAGATCGTATAGTACATCTTATGGTGGACTATTTCCATAGACAAAACGCACACGCCGGTCCTTCTTTACTACTCGCACTGTTACGCCAAAATTATTGGATTATCGCCGCTCGTAATATGGTTCGCAAACGCGTACAAAGTTGCAACCGCTGTTTTAAAGTAAAACCTAAAAATACTTTTCCCATAATGGGAGACCTGCCTCACTATAGAGTTAGTGAAGTTAAGAGTTTCGTATACACGGGCGTGGACTACGCAGGTCCATTTTACGTTACTCCTTATCGCCGCCGCGGTGTTAAGTCTCTTAAGGCTTATATGTGCCTATTTATTTGTCTCACTACAAAAGCACTCCACTTGGAGCTGGTCTCCGACCTAAGCTCCCAGCTGTTTCTGGACGCATTTCGTCGTTTTATAAGTCGGCGCGGCCCTGTTTCTTTGATAGTAAGTGACGGGGGTGGTGCGTTTGTTAAGGCTAATAGACAAATAAACGAAATACACGAGCTTTTATCTAAGGAAAAATTTTTAGATCAACACTTAGGAGATCTACGCATTCAATTTCGAAGAAACCCCCCTTTCGGGGCGCATTTTGGAGGGGTTTGGGAGAGTCAAATTCGCTCAGTAAAAATGCAATTGTCAAAAGTAATAGGTACTCAAACTTTAACGTATGAGGAGCTAAATACTGTTCTGGTCCAAATTGAAGGAATTATGAACAGTCGTCCGCTGTGTGTGTTGAGTTCGGACCCATCCGAGCCCACCGCGCTTACACCTTCTCATTTTTTAAATATAACGCCACTTAAATACTTACCTGCTGAAGACTTTACCGAGGTTCCGCAGAATAGACTCAATCGCTACCAGTTACTTACAAAACTTGTTCAATCATATTGGCAGAGATGGAGTCACGAATACTTGTCCTCTCTCCAAAGCAGACAAAAGTGGAATACTCCATCTCATCCCATCACAATTGGTTGTATTGTTATAATTCGTGATGACAACTCGCCACCTCTGAGTTGGCCTTTAGGTATAGTCCAGGAGGTTTACCCCGGTAAGGACGGAGTAGTCCGAACCGCTAGGGTAAAAACACGTACAGGTTCTTACGTTAGGCCTGTTGTTCGGCTATGTCCTCTGCCGCTCCAATAGTACATAGTATTTTGCAACTCCGCAATAGTTTAAGTTAGTTTTTTAATTTTTTACTTTTCCGCTTTTCATTACTTTTTTTTAATATCGCTATATGCTTATACAAACTTTGTCGCTTTCTGAAGGCATCCCTTCAGCCCGGGGGATGATGTTCACGCCGTTTACACACACACATAGAACGCAATTACACATTAATATATGTACCTAATTCTAATTACCCTCACCCGTCTCCTTCCCACTGCCCAGGACAAAAGGAGACAGCGAATTCATCAACGGACAATTTTCTACCGGTGTTTTTGAACACCCAGTCGTCTGTCGTTCTCCGCTGACCGCTCACGCCGCTTTTTACGCATTATATTTGCACACGTTAATTACGTGCATAGTTTTCCTAATTTATATTTAAAAACCCACGGGTCGACCCACGCGAACCATAAATCTATTTAATAATTAAAACAATTACTTATGGTGGGTGTTCTAATGTGAATCAGTGAAGTGCTTTAACCAGCTATCGAAGAACGCAAGGACATTTTAAGGTTAGTCCTGGGTGTCCTCTCACAGTTAATTCACTTTTCCCACCAATACCTACACAGTACACAAGTCACAAACCCTAGGAGTATCTTCTACCTACCATGAATTTTGTCGTATTCGCACTAAACATCGAATAAATGAGCGTTAAACACGTATAACCGGTGATAGCTGCAGTAGGACAACCTACTTCAGCTCGTATGTCCTTACTGTTCCGGCTTCGTGCAAAGACGTATTCCTCAGCTCAGACTTTTGGCCTGAGGGCATAGTTTACCGTCGCTTCAGGGAAGCCAGATCCAGAATCCCTACTGTTTCATAATTAACAACAACAAACAAATCTGTAACAAATAAATAAATAAATAAATAAATAAATAAATAGCCTACAGGTTAAAACTTAAAACCCCCGACCTCCTGAGGCCATAGGCCATACTGCCAACGCATAGAGCAGGGCGTAAGCAATATTACTCAAAATGACAGCTTGATACCACGTACCTTGATGTTCCTATGATAAGGATTATATTTAATTGTAAAACACGAAAGTCAACAAAAAAGAAAACAATATGGCTTTAAACGTTGGCAGTGTGGCCCCTGCACAGGCTCACAGGTTCGCGGGCACGCACCTCCAACTTTTCGAAGTTTAAAATATCACTTGCATCAAACGGTGAAGGGAAACGTCTGAGAGTTCTTCATAATGTTCTTGAAGGTTTAGCTTTTCATTATAGGTATGTTGATTACTGTCTTGTTGAACTTTTCATAAATAATATATGCGCCGGCGCAACGCAATGTGACCCGCACCCCCCGCACTTGCCTCTTCTATTGCGCTCTAACGCATTCGTGACAGTTCGTTCAAATTCGACGCTCGCTAGAAACCTTCGGCTTCGGCCAAAACTTCGGTCCATTTTGACCGAAGCCGAAGGTGGCTGAAGCCGAAGCTTCGTTCGGACACCAGTCATTCGGGATTATCAAAACTCGACTAACGTGACACATAATATAGCAAATAGAGTCAATTGTTTTATCACACGCGTGTAACGAATTTCAATCTTCTCATAAAGATAAAGCAATACAGTTTCCATGTATTGTTTTCCTCGATTAACGAACTTACTGTCTCATAGCTCAAGTACACATTGGCCCATTGCATTCGGCGAGTATCGGTATCGGTAGTAGAGTCTGTTCAATAAGTCAGTTTACATAGGTTTTTTAGAAAAAACTAAAATCGCATTCTTATGACACCGTTATTTGCTGTCAAGTACTTATGAAGATTCCGACTGTTACTCACATTTGTTTGATTGATCGATGATCCTTTCACAGTGTTGCAATAAACTATTTTTAAATTACTTTGTAATTTACCCATGTAAACTGACTCAAGCACGTAAGTCATAATCATAATCTGACACTACATTTCCACTGAAATGTTTGTTGCAGCCAAAGAATGCCAGTGTTCAGTGAGATAATGTCGGCCAATCAGAGAAGTAATTGCGATTGTTACATTGCAAATTACGACTTAAACCTCATGTATGTAGGCCAACTTACAAAAGGTGTTTTTAACAACAAGATCTTTAGACATTTATACAAAAACCTAAAAAAGTGGACAAGCTGACGAACGCTAGTTTTACGCAAAAAAAAACTGGCCGAGTGTGTCGGGAAAATGTGTACAACGTCCTTTACATTATAATAATATGTTACATACTCGTAGTCATAAAAGGTGCAAACAATACACGTACTATCTTTCACAGATTTTCATTATAGATAAATGAGAGACTATATTATACGTGTATGAGATAGTAAAACCATTTAAGGACTAAAATATACCAGACATTGTGAATTTTAATACGTTTTAGTGAAAGAACTTTTTGATTTTGAAAAAAAATTTTTTTTCAGAACTGCATGTTTCCTCAATGTTCGCGGTTCAAGCAAATGACAATTACTTAATTGCTTGCTTCTTTTTAGGGTTCCGTACCAAAATGGTAAAATGGAACCCTTATGGTGCGACTTTCTCCGTCTTTCTGTCTGTCCGTCCGTCACACTCGATTATTTCAGTAACTACCGAAGCTATCGACATGAAATTTGGAATAGTTGTGTATATTAGTGGCCCAAAGACACTGGAATTAAAAAAAATTGGAAATTATTTTTGTTCTTATTTAAAAAGGGAGGAAAATCGGAGGGTTGAAATTTAAAAGTGAGATAACTGTACTGTGTGGGGTATCATATGAAAGGGTATACTTTGTACATTCTAAAACAGATTTTGAATTATTTTTAGTCATGATAGTTTTTGATTTATCGGGGAAAAAGTCTAAAAAAATACCGTTCCCCCCCCTTATCTCCGGAGTTTACCAATCGAAAAATCTGAAATAATTATGGTCAATAGGAATTTATGTATATTTTACAGGAAAACTATAGCCAATGCTCTAACTAGCATAGTTTTTTTGATATTAACAGTAAACCTCTACAAACAAAGTTAGTTTTGCGGTTCATTAACAAAAGTAATTATTACCGTTTTACATCTTTGGTCGTTACAGTTTTCAGTACGGAACCCTCGGTGCGCGAGTCCGACTCGCACTTGGCCGTTTTTTTTTTAATTTATAGACTAGCGCTTGGCTGCAATCAGACTTGCTGGAAGTAGTGATGCAGCCTTAGGTGGAGCGCGCTTGCCTAGAAGATACCTATTCACTCTTGATTTGAAAATACCAATATTGTTCGCCAGGAATTGGACCCCTTGACCCGCAGCTCAGGCTGAGCGCCAAACTATCACCGCTAAAATTATTCTTTAGCTGATTTAATAGTAAAAAAAATGATTAAAAAGACGCGTAGTAAAGACAGCTGAAAAATATACCGACATACTCAGTAAAATATAATTTTTTATGCAGCCAATGTAGGTATATTCCGCCCACGCCACCATGTCTGCCGTATTGTTTAATCTATGATAAGCAGGTAACGTGTACCTACTTATTTACTTTGATCGTGGCAGGTATTTATTGACGTCTTAGATAATTCAATCTTTTTAACTTTCTATGCAGAAATTGATGAAATAATTATGCTAGAGAATATACTTCGGTAAAAAGGAACATTTTAGTGAATTATCATCTCCCTCACTCCTATGGGATCATCCATAAAGTATGTCACACGTTGTGACATTGTGTGACAAAGGATACGGTACGATGCCGTGTAGGAACCGAAGGGGTATGGGTTTAATATAACTGCCATGCCCCTAACAGGTTAGCCCGCTACCATCTTAGACTGCATCATCACTTACCATCAGGTGAGATCGCAGTCAAGGGCTAGCTTGTAGCGGATAAAAAAAGGGTGGGAGGGGCTCCTAAGTTTCGTGACGTCACATTTCAAATTCTTATATCTAAGTGCTAAAATGCCAAATTTGAACTATTAATGAAAAATATAAAAATATTTCTATAACTCTATCTGTATCTGTAAGGTTTAAATTGTTTTGTTGGCGAGTTTTCTAGACGTTTCTAGATGAAAAATTGCAAGATATGTGACGTCACACTAGGGAGGGGGGTCTCACAAATGTGATCAACTGTGACAAGGACGGGGGAGGGGTCAAAAAATCACGAAATTAGTGTGACGTAGTTTAGGTATGGGTGACGCTACGTCGCGTCGTTGAAGTTACATCCACTCTTACGAAACGCTTTGCGTCTTCATTCCTCATTCGTATGGCTAATGTCTGGACTTCTGGAGTACTCTATCTATAACTGTGTTTTCCCCCAATAACAATCCGAATATCTTTAAATCAAGCGTGAATAGGCATCTTCTATGCAAGAACGTCCCATTTTAGGCCGCATCATCACTTCCTATCAGGTGTGATTGTGGTCAAGCGGAAACCAATAATGAATTTTAAAAAAAGGATACGTACAGGTAAGTTCTATAAGTCTGTCATACAACCTCAAAGTATGAGGTCCTTTGTATTACAATTTACAATTAATTGGATAGATGCAGGCGATACTTTGCGGAAGTCCATGATAATGAGGGAACTAATTTAATTCGCAAACACTTTTTTTTTTAATATATAGGCTAGCGCTTGGCTGCAATCAGACTTGCATGCAAGAGGTGATGCAGCCTAAGGTGGAGCGCGCTTTATGTAAACAACTCTACATTCGAAGCTATTTCTAGTATTATGTGTATCATACCAATTGTTTGCTGTTGAATCTAGGAGCCATTGAGGGTGAACCGTGTCTTCTCTGTTTGAACATGATGGACTGTGTACAATGAAGAGTAATTCTGCTCAGTATAACACATGTTTTGGAAACATCTAAGTTGTTAATTCGCTATACTGTGGCGGATTATAGCGAATTAAATTTCAAGTTTCTTCATTATTACAAAAAATACTTGCCGCTACGTGTCGCGCCGCGCCTCTGTTTGGGCTAGACCTTATGTGAGCGGAAAATTTTGATAATCAAATTTTCCACGCAAGTAATGAATGAAATTATCGTGGATTCCAGATAATTTATACAATACCAGTTGAAACTGGTTCAGGCAATGCACACGGTCTCGCAAATTTCCTAGTATTATCGATTTTTTATCAGATAGGTATTCAAAAACAGGGGTATGGCCGAATAACTGTTAATGTGCTTATCTATGAAGAAAGTTTCAGATGATAAGATATCTGTTATCTTATCACTAAGGGCAATGGCAATATCGTGCAAATGATTGTGATATTATGTGAATGTTTGATATCCAACTCATTGACAAAAAACAAAATTGATATTTATTAAATAGATCCTATCTGTCTTGTGAAAGTTATCGGAAAAGTGCGAGTCGATTCGCGCACAAAGGGTTCGCGTACCACCGCACAATATACATTATTTCAGTAAATAACAAGGAAGATGTCTTAACTAGTGATGTGCCGGATCGTCAAAAATGCATATTTGCACATACGGATACGGATATTTGGTGTCAAGATCCCCGGATACGGATACGGATTTTAACTTTTTTACTCAATCGGTGTCGGTGCGCGTGACCTTGAAACTCACTACGATAAATGTTTGCAATATAAAAGTACCAAATATTTGATTGTAAGAAATAAAAAATAATTTATCTGTATGGAATTTAATAGTTTTTCATTGCTACCTAATCACCTATATATATTTCATCTTTGTACATCTTTGTATTGAAAATTAATAAGGTAAAAGATCCGTCAAAAAAGTAACGGATACGGACACGGATACGGATCTTTCTTCACCCGCGGATATCCACGGATACGGATATCCGGCACATCACTAGTCTTAACAACACGTAATCAGCTGTAAAATAACTGATTTACATATGGCGCTACACTAGTAGCGCCTGACAAACAATTCGACACCCTAAGTACGGAACACATATTAACGATTTTCAGATTATATTCTGGGTCAACGGGAAGTATACTAAAAGGATGCGATCAGACCAGCCTCGCGATTGTGTAAGGAAATCGATTGTGTAACGATTTTCAGATTCGATTCTGGGTCAACGGGAAGTATACTAGAAGGATGCGATCTGACCAGCCCCGCGATTGTGTAAGGAAATCGATTGTGTAACGATTTTCAGATTCGAGTCTGGGTCAACGGGAAGTATACTAGAAGGATGCGATCAGACCAGCCCCGCGATTGTGCAAGGAAATCATAATCGTTTGTCAAACGGATAATTCGACCTGTTTAAGGACTTCATAGATGTCTGCACGCCAAAAAGCATGTGTGAACTCCTGAAACAGTTCGGGTACGACGTTTTAAGCTGTCAAATGGTTACGATTTGCTTAGACAAATATAAAACAGTTAGCAACTGCAAAATCAATTCCCAGATGATTTGATAACCCAGGTGAATAAAATACCATATTGAAGAAGCTATAAACTCTCTTATCGTCCTCCTAGAACTCCGTATCGATAACAATCAATATTAAAGCTGTTGTTATCCATTAATGATTAGTTCAGACCGGTTATTGTTTTTGTCAATAAGTTTATCATAATGGATTTATTGATTTTTTTATGCAGTTTAAGATGATAGCGTGCTTACCTGTTAGGGGCATGGCAGATATGATAAATAATTTATTTATTTCACGCAGGACCACTTGTGTCACTTATGAAACGTTAAGACTCTACCAGCGGTTCGGAAAGATGAAGAGCCGAGAAGAAACTCATACGTATAATTAACCCATACCCCTAATCGGATTCTAAACGGTATCGTACCAGAACGCTGAATCGCTAGTCGGCACGTCTTTTCCGGTAGGGTGGTAGCTAGCCACGACCGAAGCCTCCCACCAGGCAAATGGTGATGGTTACTGATGGTTATCCATCATCCTATTATTAACCTAACCTACCTAGTTAGGTATGTTCAAGGAATCTTGATACGTTGTCGATGTCACTATTAGGACCACCCTGTATGATATCATAATTTCATCCAAACATCCAAATTCATCAACATACAGACATCCAAACTTTTTTAACATTAGTAAGATATCCAGTTCCGGGATGCAAGCTATCTCTGTGCCTCATCAAAATCGGTTCAGCATGGCTCGTGAAAAGGTGACAGACGGGCGTACACTTCGCATGCATGATATTAGTATAGATGCGTCTCATTTCACAAATTGTATGAGATAAAGATAAATATAAAAAGAAGATAAAGGAAAGAGTAGAATGTACTCGTATTTTTGACTAGATGCCCGCAACTTCGGCCGCGTGGATTAGGATTTTTTGATTCCCGCGGGAACTCTTTAATTTTCCGGGTTAAGGCGAGTCACCTGCAAGATTTTAGGAGGTGAGGTGTGGGGTGCCGCCCGCGCGTCTCGCGGTACGTTTCTCGTAGAAACTGGCGGGGAAGCGGGCAGCGCGGTATGTTCTGAAACCGCTTGGCAACGTTCAAGTTCTGGGATTAATTTGAATTAAATAAATATAGGACTTCAGTTTGAAACAAATTTTAGCAGGTTCTCATTAATACTTCAAGAGAAATTTATCCATATAAAAATTATGAGCAAAGTCGACTTTTAATTTAGCCTGTTTCAAGATTTTTTTGATCGAGTAAAGTACATCCTATCGTGTATCAAATTAGCACATTCTTTAGACAATATCTTTAAGTGTATCGGATATTTTTTGTAAGACCGTTATTTAATAGTAAATACCGAAAAAATTTGATCTAGCAAACCAGTTTTCACCGCTGAGCTGAGGTGACTCGCCTTAAAAAGTAGCCTATGTCCAACCCCGGGATACAACCTACCCTTGTACCAAATTTCATGAAAATTAGTTGTACAGATGAGCCGTGAAAGCGTAGCAGACAGACAGACACTTTAAGTATCGATGTTACTTACAATTTGTAAAGTTAACGCTGCGCAGTTTTAAGGTTTAAATTTTTAAGGTTTACATATGTATGAGCGGAGATAGAGATAAAAATGATAAATACAAAGAAATGTAGAGAGAGAAAGAGAGTCGCCAAGTAACTTATCCTTATTTCGTTTTTATTCCGTCTCATAAAACATTGTACGAGATAAATTATAATCTAAAGATATAGACAGAGAGGAAGTGTCGCCTAAGATATAACATGCCATATAGATAACTCTACTTACACAGGCAAAAGGCATGAGATAGAGATAAAAAGAACAAATAAAAAGAAATGGAGAGGGACAACGCGAGTTGCCAAGTACCGTATCTTTACTTCGCTTTTATGCCGTCTCACAAAACATCATCTATGCTAATATTATAAAGAGGTGAAGTTTGTGAGTTTGTGACATTGTAGGGCTTAATCTCTGGACCTACTGAACCGATTTTGAAAATTCTAGTACCAATAGAAAGACACATTTTTTGTGAGTGTCATAGGCTATTAACCCGAAAAATTAGGGAGTTCCCGTGGGAATTTTAAAAACTTATATCACGCGGACGAAGTCACGAACAATTGCTAGTACAATAAATCTAAAGAGATAGAAAGAGTCGCCTAAGATATGACATGCCATATAGATAACTCTATTTTCACAGGCAAAGGCATACGTGATTGAGATAAAAAGAATAAATATAAAGAAATGTAGAGGGAGAATGCGAGTTGCCAAGTAACTATGCTTTTATGCCGTCTTAGAATAAATACATCATACGAGATAAATTATTATAATACATATAGATTAGAGATAGAGGGAGAAAGAGTCGCCTAAGATATAATTTGCCATAGATAGAACAGAGTCATTATTTTAACTTTACTGTGACAGGCAAAGGCATATCCATTCATCCCAAATTACTTTTTTTTGATTAACACAAATATAAAATCGACATAATGCAGTATTTCACCGATAAGATAACCTTTTTTTTAACACTTAATCACTTATTTAGACTACCAAAGTGTATTTTTGTAACTATATCACAATTTAATACACCAAAGATCACTTAGGTCAGAAACGTACACGAGATAGTAAGTGTAAAGCGTGTATCTTGTTTTACTCGCCGCATTGTACTAGTTTTATAATACGAAAACTTGATAATTTGTTATGTACATTATCTTTGACTCTGTATCAATGAAGAATAGATTATGCATGGGAATTATGGGCGGTATTATGCCTAATATGTTTCGTCTCTCAGAGGAAACTAAATTAAGTAATTAACTATCATGATTTTTCAGATTTGTTATTATATGCTTTACACAAGAAAACTATTTAAGGTGCGTTTCCATCAGAGATGTAGCTTTTGAAAGCTCAAAAAATCTGTCTTGAGATTTAATTCTTGATTTATCAACAATATAAAGCTAATCATTTATACTATCTCAAAAAAACAGTTGTCAAGTATATTTTAACTTATATTCAAGTTCGAAAAAAAAACAAAAATATTTTAAGATTTATAAAATTTATGAGTCTTGTCACTTGAATTAAATAAATAATTTAATTAAATAAAGGGTATTTTATGTGTTTACTGAAAAAAGATTACAACTTTATAGAAACCTAATGAGTTTATTGTTTAGCTATTATATTATATTTTGGTATTATTAGTATTTTTAAATAACACTGTGTAATATTTTACTGACCGGAAATCACTGATTAAATGTAATAATAAACAAAATTTTTCTACTTTCTACCTAATCCGGACACAGCTATCTAACTTGGTAGATAACACGATTACGATTTGATAATTTTATTCCAATCACAATGACACTTCACAAATTATTTATTTAATATCAACGTACAACAAAACATTCATGTTACATCATATTTTAATGCTATATATCCGTTCAAGAGATAAGAACATTAATTATATATTTGAAGACACACCTACACTACTGTAGGTGTGTCTTCAAAAATCCTCCTAAAAAAATTCAACCTAGACCTATCATTGCTTTGCACTAATCATGATTGTCGTTAAGCGCAAGCCTATCAAAGCCTAGCAATAAAAAAAAAAGTTCGCTAGCTACTGAAGCTACAAACTATTATTTTAATTGTTGATATTTGAATAAAATGTATTGATATAATAGGTCTTTTGTGAAAGCTGAGTACATCATACAACCTATATCTTAACCTAATTTCATCAAAATCTGTTGAACAGATGGGCCGTGAAAGCGTAGCAGACAGACTGACACACTTTCGCATTTACAATATTAGTATGGATTAGTATAGATTTTATAGTAACAAGAACATTCAAAACAAAATTTTCAAGAGAAAAATGATTTGTCACATCTACGAAATTTACTACGAAAATAATCTATGACAAATCGATGTTCAGTGTTCACGTTAATTTAAACATTTGTATCAACAAGTCAGTTAGCTGGAGCAGTTAGCCGTTTATAGTTTAACTAAGTCGTTTTAAATTACTTTCCATTAAATATACGTTTTAAAGAAACGATTTAAATATCGAGATAAATGACGAATCAGTAGAATCAGTTTTCCGAACCGGTGGTAGATCTTGATAAGAGACCCAAGTTGTCCTACTTAAAAAAAAAGAATCTTACTTATATTATAAAAAATGTTAAAATTTGGATGTAAGTTTGCTACTCCTAACCGATTTACCTGTTTAATTTGAAATAGCTATTAGCTATTTCAAATTAAACCATATTACCTATTCTGTGCTTATACAATAAATTAACTAATAATTTAAATACATTAAAAATAGTCATAATAGTAAGTTAAGTTATCATTTGATTAAAAATGGAGCAGTTAGAAAATCTATTTTACTCTTCGCTGTTCCAAATTAGTAGGAATGCGTACACGCACTTACACTCTGACAAACTTAAATGTGTGTCGAAATTCGGAACTAACAAAATGTACAGCGTTGATCTGTCTCCAGTCGTATCAGATTGCTGAACTTTCGGACTATGAAAGAAAGAGTGCACTTGTGCACTAAAATAGATGTGTGTCCCAAGTTTCCCAACTACTGTATTATTTTATTTTATTACATATTATTTATTATACATTTTATATAGTCTATGTATTCTCAGCAAATATAATATGATAAATATGCATATGACATGAGTACTTGCTGCTTACTGAAAAAAAATTACTTTTGTATTGTTTAAATTATTTTTTGTTCCTGTGACGTCACCCGGGTCTCAGCTGAAAACCAGTGCTCTACTTAGTATGCAATTTACTGGCACGCAATGCAAGGCTTAACGCTGAACTGTACACCCATTCTGGGTGGTGTCACAGACGAAATTGTTACATCTGTATCTATGTTTTGTCTATGTCACAGACGATTAATTTTTTTCTTTCTTTCCGTACCAAAAACACCTGAAATTAAAATAAAAAAAAAGACCACTCACCCATAATTTTCTTCGGCGGCATTTTCCTCTGCTCCCTCTCGTCTTCCTCCCTCCGCATCATCTTGCCCTCGCCCTGCCACTTCCGTTTCCTCCCTTCCCGTTCCTCCAGATACATTCCAATATCTTCACTCCCAACCAAGGTCAACCTGACAGATGTTTCCCAAGCGAAGTCCTCTCTATTCCGTAAGCAATCATGCATAATATTGTCTTTGGCCTCAAAAAATTCCATTACAAACGAGCCATCGCTCCAAGCACAACACTCTTAAAGTCACTGAATGAATGATGAATGAAAATGAATGATTCGAAAAGTTCACAAATTTGAAATTAGAATAGAACAAAGAATGAGTTGTATAACTTCTTGATTCCGGTGGTTTCCCTCTGTCTATGGCTCTGGAGTAGTTCGTTCTCGATCTTTAGGAGCATATTGGTGTTAGAACGGCAGATATGGTACGGTATGCGGGGGAATAGACAGGGATACTTCTTGGTAAAACGGTTTCCTATTAGATACGTTGGCTGGGTGAGATAGGTCTCCATGTGGCCAATTGGGCGTTGGGTGCTGCTCGAGGTACGCTGTACTGGTGCCTTGCTTGCTTGGAGGCTTGTACTACGGATCCTGGAAAGAAAGGAAAGCTAGGGTTAGGCTACTGCGAAAAATATACATGTACAACTTAAGTACCTTCAAGGCAAGAGTGAATAGGCATCTTCTAGGCAAGCGCGCTCCAACCTGGACCTCATCATTGCTTTGCAATAAGCATGATTCAGATTGTCGTCAAGCGCAAGCCTATCTCGCAATAAAAAAAAATGCGTGCGATTTTTTTTTTCTTCGAAATTCTGTAACACTAGATATTATATGGAGGTGTATGCACTTACGAATAAAATTCGCGCGAAAATAAAATCGCTGGTTTGAGATAATTTCACGCGGTGCGGTAAGAACTATGTAATATATACCTAGTACTTTTATGCCCTGGTTAAACACTTACACAAGGCAACCTCCCTGGTGAGCGCTGTTATCTCAACGTGGGAGGTCCCGGGTTCGATTCCCGGCAGGGTTAATTTAGGAATTTATAATTTCTGAATTTTCTCCAGTCTGGCCTGGTGGGAGGCTTCGGTCGTAGCAAGCACCCTACGGGCAAAGTCACCCACCAGATAAATATCCAACGCGGACGAAGTCGCGGGCATCAGCTAGTAAAATATAAGACGTGAAGGTTATAACTTATTATACGACGAGGGTTCCAAACGCGCCCTATTCTATCATACTTCATACTAATATTATAAATGCGAAAGTGTGTTTGTTGGTTTGTCCTTCAATCGCACCTCAGCGGATCGACGTGATTTTTTGCATGGGTAATGGGTATAGTTGAAAACCTGGAGAGTGACTTAGGCTACTTTTTATACGACTGCCTGAAAAAAGGAGTATATTGTTTTCAGAATTCAGGGTTCATGTATGTTTGTATGTGAGTTTGTATATTCCACCATAACTTCTATACGCCTGAACCGATTTTGATAAATGAAATATCGTTAGAATCCCTAGCTTATTCCGGGTGACATAGGCTAGTAAATTTTTTAAAAAAATTGATGGGGTGACCATGGTCCCGCATTAAAGACTAAAGTTGAAAAAAAAAATTCGAAATTAAGATTATCTAGAAAATGATGAGTAGATTCCAAAAATATATAACACTATAGTTCAATATCCAGTGATTCACAAAAAAATATCATTTAATAAAAATGTGAATAAGATTCCAAAGGTAATTGTACGGGCTACGGCAGAGCAGTCGTATTTTTTAACAATTTTAATTATATTCACTTGTTATCCCGAATAATTAAGGAGTTCCCGCGGGAATAATTAAAAAAAACTTAAACCACGCGGGCATCAGCTAGTAAAATATAAGACGTGACGGTGATAACTTATTATACTACGAGGGTTCCAAACGCGCCCTATTCTACATGAAAATGAAGTATAACCTCATACCTTTGCTCCGAAATCCGAATACGAGTGATTTATAGTAAACTTGATGAACCAAACACTGTGACAGAACTAAAAGCTACCCAATACAATAATTGAAATATGAACCCACGATATAAGGAAATTGTCATAGATCAATTGAACAGACAAGACAGTTAATCTTGATAGGCCCAAATAGAAAAATTATAAAAAATATCCAACAAAAAATCCATCCGGAAGTTAGGTATTTATACCTAAAACCTAATATTTATGACTGAATCTTTTATCGATTTCATTTTAAAATAATAGTAGGTACCTAGTATATTAACACTCAAAACCGAAATATCAAACTAAATAATCATGCAGAATATCGATATTTAACCGGTTTTATTGTCAAACCTAAACTGCGTTTACGCGATTATGTACCTTCTTGCTTTAACAATTAGGTATATCATAAAAAACCTTACTTCCTTTCTGATTTTTTATTGGATATTTATAATATATGTTTTTAACTCACGATACTTTATCATACTGTAAAATTTTATTGCCTAGACTGGTCCCTTGGTGGGAGGCTTCGGCCGTGGCTAGTTACCACCCTACTGGCTAAAATAGTAGCCTATGTCACTCTCCAGGTCCTCAAGTATACCCACAAAAATCACGTCGATCCGTTGCGGCGTGATTGAAGGACAAACCAACAAACAACCAACCAACACACTTTCGCATTTATAATATTAAGTATGATAGTATGATATATTATATGATATATTAAAAATAAAATAAAAAATTCTTTCCAAAAAATCGACTTTCAAAGCCACTGTAAAGTAAAAAATAATTTTGATTTCTACACACTATGTTGAAGTCGGGCGAGCCTGATGCGTTAACTTTGCCTATCTTTGTATACTCGCCCGACTTCGTAGTGTGTAGAAATCAAAACTATTTTTTACTTTACAGTGGCTTTGGAAGTCGGTTTTTTGGTAATAATTTTTATTTTTAACTTTTTAGTGTACTCTAAATCCTCACAGTTTAAAATGCAGTACTCTGCAGCATCAGAGTTGAGGAGTTGGGACTTGAGTTTAAGTATGAAGTCGTCGCTTGACACCTGTAGTATGACTTCACCACAAAAAAATACCAGCATCAGGGTTGAGGAGTTGGGACTCAAAGTTGAATCGTATATACGTGACTTGATACCTACTATATGAATTCACCATCAAAATTTCCTAACTACCTAGTTTTGAGGATTTCATGTAGTACGGTGTAGGTGTCTGCAGCATCAAGATTGAGGATTTGGAGTCAGATATGCAGCGACATACATCAAAACAAAAAATTGAGAACCTTTACTCTAATCTACCGCCGAATCGAGAACCTTTTTACACGCTTTTTATTAGCTTCAGACGTATGTATGTTAGTATGTAACGGAATCTTTGAACATGATTTTGCCCCCTTTAAAACGTCGGATTAACTCGAAATTTGGCATACTTATTAAGGACCGATGACAATTCAATATTTTAAACAGCTTCCGTTACCCGTGACCCGTTATCCTTACTAGGATAATCAGGATTAGCGATTTTTTGTTTTCCTGAGACCCGGAGTGTCTGCGTCAAAAGCGTGTTTTTTAGTTTTTTTAAACTATTATTATTTTATTTGGAAGTCTGTAAAAACGCACTTGTAGTATGAAAGTTGTGTATGTAGTATGAAATGACATGTGAATTTTAGGTCTTTTAGAAGACCCTCTATTTAATAATCAGTTAGAAAATAATTTATTATTGATATAGGCATCATCCCTATTGGATACTTGACAACTAGTCAAATGAGCAACTTTTTTTAAGCGTCAAAACGCGCGTTAAGCATGGGATGAATACTTTCTTATGACGTCATCAAAATTCGGCGCCCTTGTTTTACTTTAATCTATAGTTTAGAAAGGTTATCGCGAATAATATAATATTTTATAAACTACATTTTTAATGTATAATTTGCCAATCAAAATACTCAATAGGTGCTTGAATATCCTAAAATACAAGCAAAACCAGTTTGCATCGTAGTGCGTCTTCAAGGGGACAGGCGCCCTATATATAGGACGTCAGGTTGGTTTTATAAATTATTTATACGAGGAAGCCGGTACATATCAGTTGACTTCATTGTGAGTAATTACTTACTTAAATTGAATAGGTATAAAATCTACTTATATATTTTACTCTTTTATATCAAATAATAAATATTCTAAATGCGAAAGTATGGATGGATGTTTGTTACACAATCAACGGCAGAACGGATCTGGATGAAGTTTGGCACAGAGATAGACTATAGTCTGGAATAACACATAGGCTACTTTTTATCCCGGAAATTTAAAGAGTTCCCGCGGAAACCGAAAAATCTCAATCCACGCGGACGTAGTCGCGGGCATTAGCTAGTATTTAAATATTTACGAATATTTTTAATTTTTCAAAAAATTCAAATATTCGTTTTCCCTTCTATCGGCCCGTCCCTATGACTGCCATTTTTTTTTATTACAAGAGAGGCTTGCGCTTGCCGAAAATCACGCTTAAAACAAAGCAATGATGAGGTCTGAGATGAAGCGCGCCAGCCTGGAAGATGCCAGGCGCTGGAAGGACATTCCACATTGACAACCTCCGTGGCGCAGTGTGTAGCGCTGTTGCCTCAACGTGCGGAGGTCCTGGGTTCGATCCCCGGCAGGGTCAATTTGGGAATTTATAATTTCTGAATTTTCTCTGGTCTGGCCTGGTGGGAGGCTACGGCCGTGGCTAGTTACCACCCTAGCGACAAAGACGTGCCGCCAAGCGATTTAGCGTTCCGGTACGATGCCGTGTAGAAACCGAAGGGGTATGGGTTTAATATAACTGCCATGCCCCTAACAGGTTAACCCGCTACCATCTTAGACTGCATCATCACTTACATCAGGTAAGATCGCAGTCAAGGACTAGCTTGTTGTGGATAAAAAAAAAACAAAAATAAACAAAAATAAATCTAGTGTAATGTAATAATCGTGTGCCTCTTTGTTCCAGATGGCTGTTTTACATAAACTGATGATGGGCATCCTATTCTTGATCTCCCTGTTTCTATTCGTAGAGTCAAACAAATTTCCTGACAATTGCCCAACGGGATTTGAACGTTTTAAAGTAGGAGAAACGCATGTGATATGTACAAAAGAAACTATCAAAACCTATGTAACAAAGACCTAATATGTAATACCCATTCTTTCAATTAGCTGCTACTATTTTTTTTATGGTTACCACCTGGGTCATAAAACTATCGAAGCCTATAACGTAGCAAAAACCTAATAATACCCATTCTGCTGCTATTAATTTTTAACCTGGGTAGCCGATTAAATATTAGATATAGTTTGTGTAAGTGCATTAGAGATTTTGTTTATGATTAAAATATCTATGTATCTGTCACCGAGAAATAGTAAAAACCGTTAGATTATAATCTAACGGTTTCTATCTCGCGAGATTGTAAACTGTCGACAGATTGTGAACCGTTCAATGTTCTGAGTATTAATTTTTGAAATATTTATTGTATTTACGTTTTCTTGTCTCTTTCTTGTACAGATCGCGCGCGAGTAGAATGCTGAGTAAATGTATGTGTCACCATACATTTACCCTGCATTCAACTCGCGCGCGAACTGTAGGTTAGGTTAGAGTTTGACTGCGGTCGGACAAATAGGTTCTGTCGGTTTAATATACCTAATAGATTACAATTTACCGAAAAATAATGCGTTAAATTGTAAGCAGTATGTTACGGTTCACTATCTGTCGACAGTTTTCTATCTATCGTAAAAAGCGTTAGATTACAATATAACGGTTTTTACAATTTTGCTGTGACATATCCACTAATTACATTATATTTAACAGATCAAAATGTAATTACCTATATTACTAAGATATATATAAAATCGCACATGAATATATAATTCTTATTTCCTTTTATAAAGTGTTTTATTATTTTTTATTTGAATACCTTTACCTACTTATATCTTCTATTAGCTAATGCCCGCAGAATACAAGTTATATTTATCTCATTCTCTCGAAGGCTACTTTTCTGAAGTTTCACTTCTGCCGTGTGTGAATTGCACACACACACTTCTTTAGGCGCGTTGAGCAGTTTGTGGTAGGGGGTAAAAATGTGGAATACGCGAGACCGACACCGTTCTTCTGAAGACAAAAGGTCTTAAGTATAATAATATAGTACATTCGTAATTAAACTTTAATACCTTAGTTTTAAGGTTTATATCAATAAGTGCTGTGTAACCGTGGCCGACACCTCGCGTTGTTACGAAGACAAAAGGTCTTAAATATAAATAAGTATAGTACATTCGTAATTAAACTTTAATGCCTTAGTTTTAAGGGTTATATTTCAATTTTATTTTTGTTTTTTAATTAGAAAAAAAGTAAACAAAATATTTAAATATTCGCTTTTCCTTCTATAGGCAGTCCCTATGACTGCCAATTTTTTTGTTACCTAAGTTCCTGCCTTTTAACACGTCTGCAACTATGCGACTATTTTATTTAATCTTTGACACGATGTAAGATTACGGAATATTAATATAGGCAAATAGGTCACAATTTATGGTAGTGGCTCGTGACATATATTTTGTTCCTCCTTGTTGAGTCAACGAAACTTTATAAACATTACACGTCATTATTTTTGCCTATTATAGTGCTGATAGGGAATAAAACTTCTCCAGACTTCTAAAGCACTGAAAAGCATTTAGACCCGTATTAATAAACCGATATCGGTAAAGAACAGACTCAAGTATTGGTCAATCTATGCTAAAGACCGGTTTTATCCACTAGATACTAGTTAACCCTTGACTGCGATCTCACTTGATGGTAAGTTACGATGCAGTCCAAGATAGTAGCGGGCTAACCTGTTAGTGGCATGGCAGTTATATTAAACCCATACCCCTTCGGTTTCTATACGGCATCGTACCGGAACGCTAAATCGCTTGGCGGCACGTCTTTGTCGCTAGGGTTGTAACTAGCCACAGCGAAAACACACCAGGCCAGACTAGGGAAAATTCAGAAATTATAAATTCCCAAATTAACCCTGTCGGGGATCGAACCCCGGACCTCCGCACGTTAAGACAACAGCGTTCAACACTGCGCCACAGAGGTCATCAAACTCGCCGATACTTGAGAACCTGATCTTAGCTGATGTCTGTTTATTAATAGGGGTCAATAAATTACTTTAACTCAATTTATTCTTAGGCAACGAACAAAAATCAAGTCAAAAGTCTTTAGTCGACCATTTTGGTGAATCGGCCAAATCGGCTCACGACTTACCCATTTCAAGATCAGAAAAATCGATAGCAATTTATTACCAAACTCGTCTTCAATCAAAAAACCACAATATACTTATATGGATAAATTTTATGTGGATAAAATCAATGTGCAAAAAAAAAACACCTCACCCCCTTACAAAACTAGTAGATTCACTTGACGATTCAAAAGTACTTGTAAAAGTTTATTTGAATAAAAATCATTTTGAATTTGAATTTGAATTTTGAAAACTGTCTAAATCCAAAACAAAAAAATTAAATCACTACACTCCTTAAACGAAAATCCACTTCAGGATTGTCAAGATCCATTCGTCTATGACGCAGAAATACATCTTTAGTCGACCTTTTTGGTGAATCGACCAAATCGGCTCACGACTTACCTATTTCGATATCGGAAGAAAATTGACAACAATTTACAAAAATCTACTTCAACCTAAAAACCACGACATGATCCTACACTATAAGTTGTATCGTAATTTTAATCGTTATACACCTTTTTTTTATTCCACTACAAGTTAGCCCTTGACTGCGATCTCACCTGATGGTAAGTGACGATGCAGTCTAAGATGAATAAAATCAATATGTAAAAAAAAACCTCCCTCTTCCAAAACTGTCTTAGTCCAAAACAAAAAACAAATCGCCGCACAAAGTCCTATAGCCGCAAAAGTCCAGATAACGTTAAGCCATCTTGGCGAAAATCCACTTTAGGATTGCCATGATCCAACCGTCTATGATACACAAATACATCTTCAGTCGACCATTTTGGTGAATCGGCCAAATCGGCTCACGACTTACCTATTTCGAAATCGAAAGAAAATTTACAACAAATAACAATTTACAAAAATCTTCTACAAATCTAAAAACCACTATATAATGTACACAAAGTTTTATCTTCAAATTAATGATACACGTGATAGGGATAAAATCAATGTGAAAAAAAAACACCTCACCTCTTCCAAAACTGTCTTAGTCCAAAACAAAAAAAAATCACTGCACAAAGTCCTATAGCCGCAAAAGTCCAGATAAAGTTAAGCCATTTTGGCGAAAATCCACTTAAGGATTGCCATGATCCAACCGTCTATGACACACAAATACATCTTCAGTCGACCATTTTGGTGAATAGGCTAAAACGGTGCTTCCGTGCATTAAGTTCGCGATTGCAATGTGCTATAAGCCTGGCCTTCTATTGCTAAATTGGTGAGCAAGACGGTCAAATGAATAAATAGGGAATATTGTTGTTAATTCCCCGACCAATGGCGCGCTTGGATGGATGGAATTGGATCGGCAGGGTCACTCAATTGCTGGGTCAAGACGATGCTCGTACACTTGTGTATGCAAGGTTCTGTATGATACAGTTTTTTTTGTGGGAACATCTTTGCGTCGTTCTTAATAATCCATACTAATATTCCATACTTTCCATATCCATACTAATATTATAAATGCGAAAGTGTGTCTGTCTGTCTATAAATTTAGTACAGAAGTAAGTTGCATGCCGGGGAAGAATATATGCTTTTTATCAGTTCCGCCGAGAATTAATAATTTAAACGACGCGGACGAAGTCGCGGGCATCATCTAGTTAATAATTAATACCTTAAATCATAAATCATTAAATTCGATACCCACGGGAACTCCTTAATTTTCCGGGTTAAAAAGTAGCCTATGTCCTTCCCCGGGATACAATCTATCCCTGTACTAAATTTCATCAAAATCGGTTGAACAGGTGGGCCGTGAAAGCGTAGCAGACAGACAGATAGACACACTTTCGCATTTATAACATTAATATGGATTTATTTTGCAATATTTTGATTGCTGAGGACGTACAGTTATCCCTGAGAGATTCCTAACATAGCTCACTCTATAGAGTGCGATTTTTTATTATTTATGGTGGAATATTTTGTGTTGCTTCTGGGCATTTCAATCAACCCTCATAAAAGGAGACTCTTGAATCTCTTCTGAACGTTATGAATTCAAAATGATGTTGGTGAACAGTAATTGGGTATTTGACTACTACTCAAATAAATTATTTTTTAGTAATGATTAAATAGAGGATCTCCCAAATGTCGTAATATTCACGTCCCCTGATAGTTTTATGTTGAATAACCATTTTAAACTATCGATTAAAATAAAAAATTGCGTCGAACTTTAATGACGTCACATTTCAGAATTTCATATAAATCCCATACATAGGACGCGTTTTGACTTTTGAAAAAAAGTTGCAGATTTGACTATTTGTCAAATACCCAGTATGTGATTTTTTTGGGAATTTGATTAGACTCAAAAAAGACAAACAAGCCCGATAAAACTATTTTGAAGCTAATTACAAATTCATCAGTGTTGATATTTTCAGTCGCATTATTTAGAACCTCTAAATAATGCGACTGAAAATATAAAAAAAAAATATTGAAAAAAGTTGTTGATTTGACTGTTTGTCAAATGACAAACAGTCAAATCAACAACTTTTTTTAAACGTCCAAACGCGCGTGATAGATTATGGCAAAATAAAAGAACTCTATTTTGTGATTTATGAGGAATAATTTAATATTATAGTGGCTTGACAGTGGGTAAACACTGAATTTTGTATTAGGTAAACATTATTTGATAGTAAAGTGTGTCAACACTTGTATTGTAACTTGATATGTTGGTAATGTTTCTAAGGTTATATTTTTGAAACTAAATATTTAAGTTTATTCAGAAAAAAAGTGTAGAGCTTATTAAAATAAATAGTTACTAATTTAGCAACACAAAGTGTTGATAGATATGTTTCAAATAAATAATGTAATTTAGAAATAGGTCAATTGACTATCATAGAGTTTCATGAGATATTGTAAAATAGTTACTTAGTTAAATTGGAACTATATATTAATTATTATTGTAATAAATTATTAGTCTTAAGATAATTTGGAGCAATGATTCACTAGAATTACGACATTAATGTATATCGCTTGATACTTCCTTTTGATTCTTAGATTGGACTTCGGTGTACTTTTCTACAACTAACTTGAACGAAATGTTGTATTAACTTGAAAATGGTTTAAATGATTAAGATATAATTATATTAATCAGTGTCTGATAATATATATTCGTCGATAATTCTGCAGTTTGTTATAAACAAAATTCTGTTATGTTGTCAAACTTGGAATAGGAAAAAGGTGTGGGTATGTGGAGGGAATCGTAACCTATAAAACCCACTGTTCTTGTGATATAAGACAGTTTTTGTCTACGAGCCACCTAGAATAAAGATAAGTATTCTTGCTGTATCTCTTTATATCTGATTGTTGTCTTTATTTGCATATGTGTATTGTGTACTAATTACTGTGTGAAAACATAATCTAAATTGTGTAAAGATTTTGTACTTATTTTGTTGAACCGTTGCTTTGAATCTTTCAATAATATAAGTGGTAAATTCTGTATTTCGTTTCATTTCTTTTTCGTTACTAGTTTTGATTTGAAATAGGTAAATTATTATTTACTCTTGAATATCGTACCATAATGCTAAATTGCCAGTAAAGAGTTTTATTCTTTTGCCTAAAAGCTGTGCTTTTAAATAGGAAGGGACTCTATATAATTAGTTTCCTACCTATTTACATACTCACATTTTTGGTAGGAAAAGTATGAAAGTATATAAAGCCAAGCATATAGTATTATAGTTTTTGCATAGTAACAGATAGCTACTTGTTAAGTTCAAGCCCTACCCTCAAATATTCTAAAATCAGAAGTGGGATGGAACTCTTTTATGACAATTGTAATAGTGTTTTGTGTATTACACAGGACTTGGACAACGAGAAACAATGAATCTTAACGCCGAGCAGCTGCAAGAAATTTTAAAGAGTATACGTGGCTCTTTAACGTCCAATCATCGCAGCGATGACATCGCGCTGCCCATCTTCGATCCTGAGTGGAGCGACAGCGGGGCCGAGACCTGGTGCAAGAACATCGAGTCACTCGGCACCGAGCTTGGATGGATTGGTATTCAAAAAGCAGCTAAAGCCGGTAAGGCTCTTTGGGGCTCTAATTTATCGTGGTTTGAAACTTGGGAGCCAGAGAAGGGTATTGCATTGTAATTTGTACATCCAGAAAAGAAAAATTAGCAACGGCTGTGTAGTATATTGTAACTATGAATGTGAAAAGTGAAGACTTATAAAATTGTAAGATTAATTTTTAGGAAAGTCAATTAATTGAGCTGATATTTGGGGGTATACGGAAACCAAATATCCAAATATCTTGTTATTTATTGATTTATCTTGATTATTTAATAGGATTCAACACCTTTATTCTGATCTAATGAAAAATATTTACAAAATACCCCTCGGTTATAGTCTAACAATAATAAGTACCATCAAAACAGGTGAATTTGGTGCTAGTCAATACTATGTACTACCTACAAAATAATTTGTTATATTACAAAACTAAAAGTTTGTGAGTCTGTTTGATTTCCAGATGTAACTAATTTTATTGATAAATATATTATTTAACATTGTTTGATTCACTGAACGAAAATCACATACGGGGCCTAAACAGGGCATGTTGTTACATCCAACAAAAAAAACCCTGTACCTTTCAATACGATACATTTAAATTGTGCGGGTCCTTTTCGAAAATCCAGTAAAACTTTTCACTAGTCTTTACAGATAGAGGTACTTTGTCTTTGGATACTTTAGTTGGTTTTCAATTTGTGTTAGACTTGGTTAGGTGTGCCGTTTAGTAATGTGATCTGAATAAAGCTGTTTTAGGTGAAAGGTTATCACTAATGTGACAAAATATGTTAAGGATTAAGTGACTTTTAGTAAAAGAAAATTTTGGGATGTTTGAGAATATATGGACCATAAATTATTATTAACTCTGTAAGATTTGGCGTTGACCTAGTTGTATAAAAAATACTCTAGCTTCTGAATTAACTAAGAAAATGTTGAGTCGTTCAAATAGTTTTTTTAACTGTAGGAAACTATAGATAAGATACTTGAAGCTGGACTAATGGAAATAATATAATTGAATAATGTTCTGATAACTGTTCTTTCTAGCTTAAATATAGGATGTGTTACCGCGATTGAAGATTTTTTTGGGTTCCAATTACCATCATCCCAACATTGATCGTTAGGTTATGTATATATTTTATGTTATATGAAAAGAAAAATATTGGTTATTTGAAGATAGAAATGACTTTTCGAGTTATATATGGCATTATTGGCCAATTATAAGTTTAAATCAGTTGTTATTTTCGAAACAATTTTAAATTTCTCGGTAGCATTGTTTCTTTTTAGCTGAATTATCTTAAGCTGCAGTTTGACTTAATTGAAAACCTTTAGCAAGTAAAACTTTGATTTGGCTGTGCGCCGCAGTGTTCAATAAAAATATCAATATGAATACGGCCTATTAATATTTGATTAAATGATTTGATTTTTCACGATTATTTTAGAACTTGAATGTTATTTAAGTCAAAGAAAAAAATCAAAAAAAATCTGTTTTAAAAGTAACGGAAAATCATTTCTATTGGAATATGATTATTTTGATATAGCTAGTTAGTAGGTATAGTTGGTGATGAGTTTTACGTGTTGTGAAATAATATAGATGTACATGTATGGGTTATGGAAATCTCATTAGAGTGCCGATGTTGATCACACAAGTTGGTGAAATGTGATGGATTGCTTTTGAGGAATAAAAATGTTAGTATTACTTGAGATTTAGCAGATATATTGTAATGGTTATTGGTGGTATTTACAAGTGGTAATGTGTTAGCACTGAAATCACTGACAAGAGGTGCTATTATTAATTTCGACCTAATTTAATTGTGACTGAATTATGCTGGAGTGAATCAGTGTCTTTACTCAAATTCTGATTCTGCTTCATTTTTTGCTAAAGGTGCTGTTGAGACACGTACTGCACGTTGATCAAATTGCTTCAGTATATTTCACTTCATTTTACAACTGTGACAATGCTAACACATCCTAAGATTAATAATAAATGTTATAATATTATAATAAATATGTTAGGTACAACATGTAAAACGTCAGACTGGCCAAGCGGTTTATGGAAAGTTCAATCATCACTAAATTCAACTATACAAAATCTACTGGTTTTGCTCCAGTTCGTTTATTGGTTGGGATTTATGGTAAAATACCCTGTATAAAGGCTTGATTGAATGACGTGACTGATAATGATGGACAAAAAGAATTAATAGATGTTCGTGCAGAGCGTTTACTAGCTTACCAATGGCCAATATAGCAAGTGTTTTAAAAGGTTGTTATGATTTATCCAGGCGAGATAATTTTGTATATAATAATGAAGATGTAGTATTTATGTAATAGCTAATTTCAAAGGTCCATATGAAATGATCAATATTAAAAAAAAAAACGTTTTTGTTAAGGGTAGTGATAAAAAAAATGTATTTTGATGACCATTGATAGATAATGATAATGGTTTATTGTTATTTATTGGGTATTGCTTTAAAACCAATGGGGTTGAAGGACATTAAATTCATAGTGTGGGCTTCAAAACCAATGGGGTTAAAGGATATAGGAAATTTTGGTGGTGCTCTAAAACCATTAGGGTTCATGGATTTGGTGCTGCTTGAAAACTACTGGGGTTAGAGGCCGTGTGCTGTGGCAAAAAAAAAAAAAAAAAGGTTTGATTTTTATTGGAGTTATTGTGTGGTGATTTTGGTGTTCACACACATACTTTTTGAAGTGTGGTGTAGAATGTTGCCACAGACATGTCTACACTAGGAAATTTGTTTTGTTTTTTTTTCTCGTTTGCTTGGAGAACGAAGCACAGTAAGACACTAGGAAATTTGTTTTGCTTTTCCTCGTTATGCTTCGAGAACGAAGCACGGTCAGTCTGGCCGTGATAGATTATGGCAAAATAAAAGAACTCTATTTTGTGATTTATGAGGAATAATTTAATATTATAGTGGCTTGACAGTGGGTAAACACTGAATTTTGTATTAGGTAAACATTATTTGATAGTAAAGTGTGTCAACACTTGTATTGTAACTTGATATGTTGGTAATGTTTCTAAGGTTATATTTTTGAAACTAAATATTTAAGTTTATTCAGAAAAAAAGTGTAGAGCTTATTAAAATAAATAGTTACTAATTTAGCAACACAAAGTGTTGATAGATATGTTTCAAATAAATAATGTAATTTAGAAATAGGTCAATTGACTATCATAGAGTTTCATGAGATATTGTAAAATAGTTACTTAGTTAAATTGGAACTATATATTAATTATTATTGTAATAAATTATTAGTCTTAAGATAATTTGGAGCAATGATTCACTAGAATTACGACATTAATGTATATCGCTTGATACTTCCTTTTGATTCTTAGATTGGACTTCGGTGTACTTTTCTACAACTAACTTGAACGAAATGTTGTATTAACTTGAAAATGGTTTAAATGATTAAGATATAATTATATTAATCAGTGTCTGATAATATATATTCGTCGATAATTCTGCAGTTTGTTATAAACAAAATTCTGTTATGTTGTCAAACTTGGAATAGGAAAAAGGTGTGGGTATGTGGAGGGAATCGTAACCTATAAAACCCACTGTTCTTGTGATATAAGACAGTTTTTGTCTACGAGCCACCTAGAATAAAGATAAGTATTCTTGCTGTATCTCTTTATATCTGATTGTTGTTTTTATTTGCATATGTGTATTGTGTACTAATTACTGTGTGAAAACATAATCTAAATTGTGTAAAGATTTTGTACTTATTTTGTTGAACCGTTGCTTTGAATCTTTCAATAATATAAGTGGTAAATTCTGTATTTCGTTTCATTTCTTTTTCGTTACTAGTTTTGATTTGAAATAGGTAAATTATTATTTACTCTTGAATATCGTACCATAATGCTAAATTGCCAGTAAAGAGTTTTATTCTTTTGCCTAAAAGCTGTGCTTTTAAATAGGAAGGGACTCTATATAATTAGTTTCCTACCTATTTACATACTCACATTTTTGGTAGGAAAAGTATGAAAGTATATAAAGCCAAGCATATAGTATTATAGTTTTTGCATAGTAACAGATAGCTACTTGTTAAGTTCAAGCCCTACCCTCAAATATTCTAAAACGCGCTTAGCATGGGATGTTAGTATGGTATGTAGAACTGTGACGTCATAAAAATTCGACGATATTTTTTATACGACTGCCTGAAAAAAGGAGTATAGTTTTCAGGGTTCATGTATGTATGTATGTGAGTTTGTATATTCCATCATAACTTCTATACGCCTGAACCGATATTGATAAATGAGGTATCGTTTGAATCCCTAGCTTATTCCGGGTGACATAGGCTAGTAAAATTTAAAAAAAATTAATGGGGTGACCATGGTCCCGCATTAAAGACTAAAGTTGAAAAAAAATATTGGAAAATAAGATTAACTATAAAATCATCATCTACAAATTGATGAGTAGATTCCAAAAATATATAACACTATAGTTCAATATCCAGTGATTCACAAAAAAATATCATTTAATAAAAATGTGAATAAGATTCCAGAGGTAATTCAATTTACGGAGTACGACAGAGCAGTCGTATTTTTTAATAATTTTAATTATATTCACTTGTTACTTTAATCAATTGTTTAAAATGGTCTTCAAACATAAAACTAATAGGGGACGTGTTACGAATTTTGGGAGATCCTACTAATTTACAATCGTACATTGTCGAGTCAACATCTCCTGAAGGTGCTTCGGTGTCGGAGTGAAACGTATTACGTACGTCGAGAACAATTTTGAAGATTTGCGTGGTGAATATAGCAAGCTAAAAGTGCAAGATACAAGCTGTACCACATAGATTTATCTACTGTGGCGGATTATAGAGAATTAAACTTCTAGTTCATTCATTATCGTGGACATCCGCAAAGTAACGCCTGCCTCTATCCAATATTTGACAGTGGTATTCTTTTAGTTTTCCCCTGCGAGCTAAATGGAGTCCGTTGGTGGAAACACCGTAGAAGACGTGCTATGCCGACCCCGCAGACCGTGGGCAAAGGACAGGAAAAAGAAAAAATTATAGTTATATAGTCCCACATCTGACCCGGTGACAGCGTTGCTTGTGTATATAAAAATAAAATCAAAACAAATCTTAAACAGGCATAAAAATTCGTTCCAATTTTGCCCACCAGTAGGCTTAGCATGCGCACAACGAGAGAGAGAGAGAGAGAGAGAGAGAGAGAGAGAGAGAGAGAGAGAGAGAGAGAGAGAGAGAGAGAGAGATATGCCGTTGCCGGCAATTTTTCGTTTACGTTACGTCCTTAAGGGTTCGTAGAGAAAAATACCACAGATAAGAAATATTACTTTTATCTCTACTTTTGACGTAAAGAGACAAGTAACCATGTTAGCTTCGGTGGATAAATAGAGATAACGGGTAGACATAATTTTACTCGTGCGCATGCTAGCCCTATTGGCCAGATAAGTTTGACGAACTATACACCAGTCAGATCATAATGCATGCTTCTCCCATTCAAATGATATCAATACTCAATACAATGTACAACAAAATGGCACCAATTTCAGAGATGCACATCATGACAATTAAGACAATCGCCTTTAATAAGACGCGTGGAGAACTTTTAATTGATATTTATTGCCGCAATTAAACTTTTCGTTTTGCGAAGACTCTACACAGCCTGAATACTTCATACAGTCGGTCGAAGAGCAACTCTGCGGGGTAACAGGGGTGAGACGAGGGACTATATAACCAGAAGGAGTTTTTGACGACAATGCCTATTCAAATTCAAATGTTTTTTTAACTCAATAAACTTTTACAAATGCTTTTGAATCGTCAAGTGAATCTACCACTGTTACGGAATGCCATTCCTGCCGAGAAGAACCAGCAAGAAACTCGGTGGTTGCAATTTGATAATTGAATATTTGACAACTAGTACTTTTTTCAGGATTACAGCGAATTAAGCTTCGCGTTCCGCGATTATCATGGGCTTCCGCAAAGTAAACGCCTGCTTATATCCAAATAATCACTAAGGTTATGCCATATTATAAAGTCCCAAATTGACACTACCGGAGATCGGACCCGGGACCTCCGCACGTTAAGACAACGGCGCTCAACACTGCGCCAGGGAGGTCGTCATGTTTGGCGCTACTATACCTATAACAAGACTGCCTCGTTGGTCGTAGGTCCTGGGTTCGATTCCAGGTCGGGCATAAAAATTGTTAGGTATTGGGTTTTTCAATCAATTCTCAATGCCAGCCCGGAGTTGGAAGTTGGCGCTGTTTCACCCCCGTGCCTCGGAGAGCACGTTAAGCCGTTGGTCCCGATTATTATTACTGACATGATAATAGTCGTTAAAGCCCGCCAACCCCCACCACTGGTGGGTCTAAGCCCTAATTACCTCTCTCCTATGGGAGTGGAGGCCTGTGCCCAGCAGTGGGGCGTTAGTGGGCACTTCTTATATTCCACTACCACCACTACACCACTACAGCCTATTAACGTCCCACTGCTGGGCACAGGCCTCCACTCTCATAGGAGAGAGGGAATTAGAGCTTAGACCCACCACGCTGCTCGAATGCGGGTTGGCGGGCTTTAACGACTATTATCATGTTAGTGATAATAACGACGACCTCCGTGGCGCAGTGTGTAGCGCTGTTGCCTTAACGTGCGGAGGTCCCGGGTTCGATCCCCGGCAGGGTCAATTTGGGAATTTATAATTTCTGAATTTTCCCTGGTCTGGTCTGGTGGGAGGCTTCGGCCGTGGCTAGTTACCACCCTACCGGCAAAGACGTGCCGCCAAGCGATTTAGCGTTCCGGTACGATGCCGTGTAGAAACCGAAGGGGTGTGGGTTTAATATAACTGCCATGCCCCTAACAGGTTAGCCCGCTACCATCTTAGACTGCATCATCACTTACCATCAGGTCTGATCGCAGTCAAGGGCTAGCTTGTAGTGGATAAAAAAATAAAAAAAAAAAAACCGGGACCGACGGCTTAACGTGCTCTCCGAGGCACGGGGGTGAAACACCGCCGATATTCCACTACAGTGGTAGCAAAATATAACAAGTGCCTCATCTCACTGTATAGTATTTACCCTACCGTCTATGTGTAGCGAAATTTATTAACGCGGGGACATCGTCATCAAGAAACGCCATTAAGGAGCGAGCAAAAAAATTGAACTCGAAATTCAGAAGGCTAAATTGATGTGACCTGGCATATTCCTGGTATTTAAACACATGTCCTAAACTTAAATTAAGTGGTATGCTTTTTTTAGGGTTCCGTAGTCAACAAGGGACCCTTAGTTTCGCCACAGTAAACAGATACAACCAGTATGGAAACTACCTAGAAACGTTCGACCCCAAGCGCTCGTCGCAGTGCCGTCAGTAGGTACCTAGTAGCGCTTAGGGGTCTCGTCGATGCGCATGTTTGTGTGAGTGAGCTGTTTCGAACGTTTCTAGGTAGTTTCCATACTGGTTGTATCTGTTTACTGTTGTTTCGCCATGACGTCTTTTGCGAAATATAAAAGGTTCCGCCGTCCTATCCTTCAAGGATCTCCCAGTTACAACAGGTTAGTCGTTTATTTATTCCACTACAAGTTAGCCCTTGACTGCGATCTCACCTGAGGTGCAATCATGTAAGGATTGCCGATGAAATCGTTAAAGTTCGGCTTCAAAGTAAAATAAACCATAACAGCATTGAATTAGAGCTCAATTTCGTGTATCAATTCTCATACGTTTAGGGTATCGTACATACCTAAACGTATGAGAATGGATTAGCGTCAAAGAAAAATGGACCCAAAAGCTCACAATACAACCTATTTTATTTTAATTTCGAAACGTATCGTTTGGAGAGCTGGCTGTTAATGCAATACACGAAATTTAGCTCTAAATTAATGCAGTTACGGTTCATTTTACTTTGACGCTAAAGCGATCGAACGCTGAATACGATGATCTAACGTGCAAAGTAAAAACTTGGACTAAGCAATAAGCATACAGGGTTACTACCATCGCTAAAAGCAGTATTATTTCAAAATGACAGTATAATGTCAACCTTGACGACCCCAAAATAAGGATGATAATTCTAAAACACGAACCTCAACAATATTAAAACAATATTGCTTATGCGATGGTAGTATATCCGCAGCTTGTGGAAATACATACCATTAATGGTTTAACACTGCAAGAGATTTTCCGACAGTCAATCAACAACCATCAAGTTTTCAATAATATTCATTAGCAACTTGAAAATAGAGGTGAAAATCCTTTCCATTAATGCGGGGGCCGAGTCGACAGAATATTGTCGTCTCTGTCTGCTGCACTAGTTCTCGGTACTGCTGTCTCGCTCTGGGCAGATGTGGCGATGACTTAGGACGCTTTCTGGAAAAGACATGGGTCAAATTTTAGTGGTTTATTCTTTTTTAGAATCATAAATCCAAAAGTAAAAATGTTGTCCCGGAAAATCAAACGTTACCAAGGAGTATCATTAAAAGGATACTGAGGCCATACTAAAAGCCATGTTGTTTCATTATTGTTGACTTTCGTGTTTTAGAATTATAATCCTTATTTTGGGAACGTCAAGGTATGTGACCTCAAACTGTCATTTAGAGTAATATTGCTTAAGTATTACTTTAAGCGTTGGAAGTATGGTCCCTGCAATAATTTGGAGGAGTCACTTAAGAGATGACAATAGAATTATACACAATATCAAGTCCATTGTAACATTATAAATGCGAAAGTATGTCTGTCTGTCTGCTACGCTTTAAAGGATCGTCTTTTCAACCGATTTTGATGAAATTAGGTTTAGACATAGGTTGTATGATGTATCCCGGGGAAGGGCATATATTACTTTATATCCCAAAAAATAGAGGTGTTCCCGGAATAAAAAAACGGAATCCACGCGGACAAAGTCGCGGCATTATCTAGTAGATAAATAAATAAACCTAAATGAATAGTGGTGATAAGGATAACCTATGTCCCCCATATAGGAATATTATTTATTGGGGGTCGAATCTCGGGAACGCACCCTTTCCGGGTGTTCCTTTGCGTTTAAACTTTAAAGAAATTAAATATCACTTGCTAAAACATCGTAAGGAAACCTGCACGCCTGAGAGTTTTCGAGTTTTCCAAAAAGATCTTAACAAGGTGTGTAAAGTCTGCCAATCCGCACTGGGCCAACTCGATGGACTATGGCCTGAACACTTCTCATTCTAAGAGTGTTATTTTCTTATCATTATATCAATCTGAACCGTATGTCGACTAAAATAAAGCTAAGTTTAAGTTGTTATAAATAAAACGTTGGAATTACATCCCAGCGTCAAAAAATGAGACCCCCCAAAGTGGCCATTTAATACCTAATTAAATATCACGAATATTTCATATTTTATTTTATATCAGGTTTCACGTTAGTATAAGTCGTAGTATCTCATGTGAAAATCTAATAGCACGTGAAGAGGCAAGGAAGATGCTCATTTCACAATTACCGACAAAACAAACCAATTTATTACATTGCCAAGCAAAAGTCGACCTTAGCTCTAGGTTATAGAGTGTTTAAAAACTGTTACAAGTTTTCGAGTTGTTAGAAGCACTGTAATTTCATGTCAAGCAAAAATGGACTGTATAACATATAAATTAGAGCATAAAAATTGTGTCAAGTACTTAAGAAATGTTTTCAAGCAAAAATAGACTTTTTAGCTGAAGATATACAGTTTCAAATTGTAAGAATGTAGAGATATCAACTTATAATAGTTTTAAAGTGGGATTTATTGGTATGGGTTCAAACCGGAGTTTGCGAGATCAGTGCGGTTTCAGTTTCCAGAATGATTGGACAAGAGTAAGAAAAAAAATAAAGAATTTTTTTCTTGTTTTTTTAAATATTTTAATTTTTTACCATCATCGCGTTTAACTACGCAAATATTTTACTAAGCTAGTGCTAAATAATTACTGTGTATCAACAAGAATCTATGAAAGTTTTTTGCAATCTTCTAATATATTTTTTCAGGGATTAGCGATTTTTCAAATTCATCCATATATTTATAACAAAAAATATTGTTTTTTCTTCCAAGTACGCCACAATAACTTTTATTGATGAATTTTAATGTTTTAGTGTACAGGAATTTTGTCATAATTTCTTTATTCGTCGGTCAAACGTTACTTGGGGATGAAGAAATCAGCCTTTAGTAATTTTTAAGCATTTTCTTTTGATAGTAAAGTAGATAATATGAAATATAAAGTATTAAATTACAACCATTGATCGTTATTTAAAAAAAATACGCAACGCAGTGCATATGAAAAAAAGAAATTTTAAAAAACTCACCAAAAAGTGTCGTAAGCGCGAATATATGAATCTACAACCATTTTGAAATGTGCCTATTTCAAAAGATTTTTTTTAATATTCACTTTTTATGCAAAATACTTTAAAGGAAATCATTTTTCAAAAGTAACTATTTACCAACCCTAAAAACGCTCAATATTTAGAATTTTGAAATATAGTTAACTGTTTTGACTCTGTTTGAAATGTATTTTTTTCCATATAACTTTTTTTAATTTCAATGAGGCAAACGCAACTATGCTCGGTCAAATCTGGACAGTATCTGGGATGCTGGATACGAACAGAATGAGGGGGAGGAGTCAATTGGTGAATTGCATACAACGACCGTTAAAGTAGTTGTTACGGGTTTTGGGCCAATTTCATTTATTGGCTCATTATGCGTCTCCTTGAATAGTAAGGCTATTGCATTCAGTGTTACCAGTTTAAATAAAGGAGAAACTGACTAACAAACATACAGAAAAAGCTGAAAGTGAGTCTTTAACTTTTGTTGATTCGTAGTTTGTAGGTGTAATGTAGTTTGTAGATTTGTAAAGTGTATTATTTAACGTTAGTAGAGATGGTAGATTCTTAGATTCTTATTAAGTGGCACAAGATGTCCTACGTGAAATTAATTATTTATTTTTCATATTCATAAATGTTGGCGTTGCGGTTTGTTATTAGTTCATCCGGAGATAAAACATTTACAACTTTATTAAACACCGATATAAATCAAAACTCACATAATCTCTACAAGAAAGTCTTATCTCAAGTTTCAACACAATTATCTCGAATTGAGTACCTTTTAGGTACGCTTTTTCTTCCTTTTCACCATTTTGAAATAACAAAGTCAAGTTTACTGAACAAGTCTTCTAATCGCACTAATTGGGTAGATTTTGTTATTTTAAACAATACCGGTCAAGAGCGTCTCAGAACACGCAAGGCTAGGGTTCCGTATAATAGTTGCTAACAACTTTGGCTGTCATTATTAGACAGTTTTTTTTCCCTAACAAATATAATTTTTTAACACCTGACATATCCAAGTATCTACACGAATTCTCATATAGACACAGATACTCCATGGCCAAATCCAAGACCCATCGGAATGTAACCTATCAAAATCCTGAAATATCACACGACACGAGCTCAAGATTACTTTATCCCTCGTTTTTTAAATCGACAGTAAATTGGAACGACATAAAGTGACTCACCGCATTGCAGACATCTCGAACACACCTCCCCTGTAACAACTCAAAATCACATCCGAACTCCCTCTGATTAGTGATTCCCCACTCATCTACCTGCCTCGTCCATCTTAATTTCTCCCCACTACTAATGACGCCACCTTGCAAAAAATACCCGCGTTCGATCGCCATTGGTCCAATCATGCATGTCTACCAACTCTCGATACAATAATAATGCAATACCAACATGTTATCAGTATTGCCATTCTATAATAATAAATAAATGTTGCCAGTCGAACACACGATCACGACAATACCAATTTCTAGGGCAAGTAGTAGGTATCCTAATTTATTTATTTTCTATTAAAAAATATGCGTCTGTTTAACGATAACAGATTTCTATGGTCGTGAGCAAATATTAACTTTAGATCTATCCTACCGGCAAATACGTGAAGCCTAACGATTTAAAGTTCCGGTACGATGACGTGTAGAAAGTTCGAAACCGGTATGGGCAACTATTATTTCATCTGTAGTATGGGTTTAATATAACTGCCATAGTATGGCTAGCCCGCTACCAGTACCATCTTAGACTGCATCATCACTTACCACCAGGTCAGATCACAGTCTGACTCAAGAGCTAATATGTATAATTGAAATAAACCAAAACTAGTTTATTTTTTAAAAAATCGGCAATAGGGACTGCCGATAGAAGTGAAAACGAATATTAAATTTAAATTTTTATCAAACAAAAAAAAAATTAAAATATAAACCTTAAAACTAAGGTATTAAAGTTTAATTACGACTGTACTAAATTTATATTTAAGACCTTTAGTCTTCGTAACACCGCGAGGTGTCGGTCTCCTTTCCACAATACTTATTAATATAAACCTTAAAACTAAGGTATTAGAGTTTAATTAAGAATGTACTATTTATACTTAAGAGGAACGATGTCGGTCTCGCGTATTCCACATTTTTACCCCCTACCAAAAAGTGCTCAACGCGCCTAAAGAAGTTTCCACTTCAAAAATATATAAAAAAAAGCTAATGAGCCAATAGTATAAATATGTGGTAAATAACCCCACGGTGCATTATGTTATATCCGTGAAATTGCATTAATTATCATGGGCACAATGAGTGGAATAGAAAATGAGATTATGAGTAGCATAGGCTACGCTTCACGACCAATCGTTCGTGGGATTCGTAGTCAACCGATAGACGTCCACAGCTGAGCATTTTTTGACGACCTCCCTGGCGCAGTGTTGAGCGTTGTTGTCTTAACGTGGGAGGTCCCGGTTTCGATCCCCGGTATTGTCAATTTGGGAATTTATTATTTCTAAATTTTCTCTGGTCTGGTCTGGTGGGATGCTTCGGCCGCGGCTAGTTACCACCCTACCGTCAAAGACGTGCCGCCAAGCGATTTAGCGTTCGGTATGATGCCGTGTAGAAACCGATATGGGTTTAATATAAATGCCATACCTAACACGTTAGCCCGCTACCATCTTAGGCTGCATCATCACTTACCATCAGGTGAGATCGCAGTCAAGGTTATCGCTAACTTGTAGTTGATTAAAAAAAGTAGTCTCTTGAAGTCCACAAGCCATGGTCTCGCGCCGCCTGGGTCCAGCGACTCCATGCAACTTCATGGGGGGGTCTGCCAACGCTAGGCTTTCCAGTGCGGGGTCGCCATTCGAGCACCTTGGGACCCCAACATCCATCGGCTTTTTATCGCTTTTGTAATTTTGTTTTTCTCCCATTTATTACCCTCGATGAACCGGAGACGGTATATGTGTTTGCCCTAGCGTTTTCCGGGAAAACTACTGGACCGATTAATATGCGGTTTTTTGCATTAGATATGTATAGCTTGTGAGAAGGTTCTTAGATATATTTTAGGACCATAGACAACCAAGCTGAGCTGTAGTCTGTGATTTAAATTTTTCAATATGTTACTATTTTTCTCAAAAAGTACTGGGCCGATTGAGATGTGGTTTTTTGCATTAGATATGTATAGCTTGTGAGAAGGTTCCAGGTTTTAGGACCATAGACAATCAAGCTGAGCTGCAATCGTGATTTGGTAAGTGGTCATAGGAACTCCATTAATTCACATCGTAACCCGTCGTATTTGGACTCTTTTGATTTGTCTTGACAAGCACTTTAAACCTAGATGCTGCCCAGGGTCTCGTGATGGAGCCAGGAAGTGGTCACAGGAACTCCTTAAGTGATCACATTTTTTAAACAATTTTTATCAGAATATTAAAATTTGTCACCTCTACTCATTACTAAGCACAAGTTTTATCTCGTAGTGAGAATGGTTTGGCCATAGTCCACCACGCTGGTCAAAAAACTACTGAGCCGGCAAATATGCAGTTTTGTGTTTTATATTATTGTATATAATATATACTTTGGCTAAGTTTTTGGTTAAGTTTCAGAGGCAACAGTACTCAACACTGCGCCAGGGACGTCGGCAAAACAAAATAGTAAAACTAAAGATAAATAACACTACATATATGCAGTAAGAGTTCATTTATTGCATGTTGTAGTACACTACAAAATTGTATATATTTTAAATTAAAAAGTTAAGTCAGTACTTAATAAAAGCTTCAGTTATAAAAACCCAGTGAACACTTCAAAATGATGATTCAGAGATGCCACAGTTTGAAGTTTTGCAACTGAACACAAAGCACCACACTCACTATTTTTGAAGCAGAAGAACACGCGTTTTGCACGCGCGTGCACTAAAGCCATCGAGCACATAACACAAGGCTCTTTCAACATGTAAACGTAATAACCTGTGCATAAATATGGACCATCTTTTTCTCCACTTTCATTTTCCCTGTCAGTTGTTGGGCCACTTTTTTCTCTGTTTGGGCCACATTTTTCTCCTTGCAAATCTGTTTTAAGGCCGCTTTTTGCTCTAAATTTATCTTTAGATTTATTCAAACCAATAATAAACTGGGAGCATGATAAATTATTTTTCAGATGTTGTATTAATTCCTTTTCAATACCAGGTAGTAAGCTATCATCATGTTCAGTATGCCATACGCCACCATTTTGAGTTTTAGCGACATTGTCAATAGCTACCATAGCAGAATGTTGCATTGGATGGTATTCTCTAAAGTCATAGGCTATCGTGACAATTCTACTATAGGTAGGATCAACTACTACTGTTACGTTAACATTCTTAAAAATATTGTCAGCAACAAAATTCATTCCATTACGTATTGCATACCATTTGGCTACTTGAAATACGACTTCCATAAATTTTCTATGTAATCTCACTTCTGATACACTAAAAAAATTATCGCTTACAAGTTTGTCGTGATATGCATTAGGATGAAAGTTACATGACCACACTTTTCTCATTTCGTTATATTGCTTTGTGGTTTTAGGTTGCATCAACGGTACTTCAACTTCTTTAAAATATTCAAAAACATCTTTTAATTCGGTTACGTGACATTCTATATACTCTTGAATAGAAGTTGTGTTTTGTAAAAATGTTGTTGGGCATAGTATTATGTCCCTTCTACATACTCTTTTCAGATGCGACAGTTGCTTCAAAGGTATTTTTTCGTTAAGTATCAGAATTGCCCGTGATATATCCTTCACATTTCTCATATGTCCTGCAAACACTTTGACTAACGGTAATGGCTGATAAAAATCATCACTTATAATTGCTTGTAGGTTTTTTTCAGAGCTTATTATTTGCTCTATGCATTTGTCAATAGTTTCTGTGAAAATATTATTGATTTTTGGCTTCTTTTCTGGCGGTTCTAGTTCTGAAGACATTTTGTTAAGAGTAAATTTCAATGGTGATCCAGGTTATCTTGGAAGGGATATGGCAGATTTAATTAAATGCATAGCCCTATAAGTTAAAGATCCAAGGTGACTGCAGGACCAGAAGCTCTTTGCCAGGATTATCAGGATTTAATGTTGCTCCACAGTTCTCCACCATAGATGATTCCTCAAAGCCACTTACTCTACACTTCAAACATCCGTTACAAAGCTTAATCCTCTAAATGTTCTTCGTGAGACCATATCTTGTGTTATTTGTGAGACGAACTTCCTTGTGATCCTCGTTTATTGCTGAAATGAAAGAACAATGGCACTATTTCATAACACACTGTGAATTTCACTTTTTTTGTTGATAAAATATGGTAACACTGAGATGATAACTTTCACGCACTATTAAATACTTGAATGCTCCATACTGTAAGTTTATGTTTAAGATTTTTTTTTTTATAGCAACAGTCTTACTGATAGCTCATGAAAAGAGGCTCAAAACTTTAAAAAGATGATAGATTTAGATTACTTTGGCTCAAGATGCATTGGTTGCATCCTGATTCTACTCGATAATGTACACAGTATACTTTAGAATATTTACAAATTAGTCAAGATACATTGCGTTCCCTTCATCTCTGTTCCCACGAAGCTTGAGTATTAATAAATATTATTAGTAACTTCAAAAGCTTGTAAACTAAACTAATCTAAAATGACAAGCCTAATTGTATTGCTGTCCCCAAAGGGATAGCACTACATTAGCTGCCGCACTCAGAATCGTTTAATCATTACTTAAGGAACTCCTTAGCATGGATATTGTATTGAAATCTTAAAGGAGTTCCTTATTCCTATCAATTTAGTTAAGCTTATCCATTGTCTTAGGTGAGCGACAGAAGCGACGCGACGCGATACTAAGCTACAGGAAATGACACTTACGTGACAACGTAAGCCACGCGTCGCGTCGCGTCGCATCGCTCATTTATCGCTCAAAGTAAAAATCCTTTCGCTGGGCCACTACATTTCAGGGACATCAAGGAGTCATATAAAACAATAATTTCAAAATAATACTGCTTTAAATGATGGTAGTAAGTCCACTGAACATGCATCTGCTTTAAGAATGAGACGAGTTTCAATTGGATTAGAATAATTCACACACTTTTGTGAACATTACAGGCAACTGTCACCCAGGCAGGTTTCATGTTTCCCTTCACCTTTTGTTTTTTTAATTATTCATTATAGGTTTACGATTGACCACAATCACACCTGATGGGAATTGATGTTTAGAAAGCACTTAACTCTTTAAAGTTAGAGAATTGTGCTAAGAATTCGAACCCTAAACCTCTTGATTAGGTGAAGTTTAAACCACTAGGCTATCATAGTCATAGTAGGATTAAATTACAACAGATTTCATTGTTAACTACCTATACAATGAAAAATATGCTGCAATTGTAATAAATAATAGTATGAAGACTCAAGCTGCTGGCAATAATGATAAGAAGTGCTCAATTTAAACAGTTAGATAAAATTACGTTGTTGATTCCATAATTATGCATCAATTTGTTTTATCAAGATTACAAAATTCCAATAAGAATAATAAGTTACTTACAGTCATAAGCCACATCGGAAAGTGCGAAATCGCATACCCGATTCGTCTCAATGATAAATTGGACGTAAACAACCATAAAAAATGTATAAAATTCTCATAAATAACAAAAAATTACCTTAATATTCCGACTATCGGATTCTGTCCCAAAACGTATCCTGGAGTGATTCTTTCACTAAACTAATCGCGTATAATACAAAGAAAGACTTTTAGCACCAAATACAGTAATAATTTACCTATATTGCGATTTAAAATTTATTTGCCACACATGTAAATTATTGGTAACCATTAAAATCTGTATGTTTTCGATTGCAAAACGTCAAACGTGGTTTTATCAATGACATTTCTTGCACGTTCTCAATACGGCTTTCTGATTGGCTAAACTTCGAAATCCGAATCAATTTACCCAATCACATGAGGAAGCAAATCTTCAGCTTTTGAAATAGAAAAGAGGCCAACTCTTTTACATTACAACGTCTCATTCCACGCAATTACTCTAGTTTTTGTTAGTAATTTTTCGTTATCGCTTAAAAAAAAGAAACTCCCCAAAAAGCCCCACTTCCCATGAGGTGATTTTATGGTCAAGCGTGAATTTTTAGAATAAAAATTAAATAAACCACAGTTTTCTGCAATAATATATAAAGCGCATCAGCTGCAAGTTTCAGAATTATGTAACAACCCATTGCCGGCTCACTAATGATCACGTCTTCTCTTGGAATAAGAGGGGGGGGTATGTATTCTAAAGTAGTTAATCTATGGAAAAGGGTTGAGAATTAGTCCACTATGCTGGCAAAGCGCGGTTTGGCAGACTTCAGACACCTCCGAGAACATTATAATATGAAGAACTCTTGAGCGTGCAGGTTTCCTCACGATCAATATTTCCTTTATCGTTTGGGTCCCCCCTGACTGATACGTTTATTTAGGGAAAACTTTTAAAAAATGCATGAAGTTAGACTATTAAGTAAGTATACCGAAAATAGTCTTCACTTAGCTTATATGATCACTCAACAGCTGCTGTTCCAGTTCTCATCACTTAAATAATTCTATTTAACTACGTGAGGTGTGAAAGAGGCAAGGAAAATAAAAAGTGGGCATTGCTAGATATTATTATTTATTACATTTCATAGTATTAATATGTAACTAAATACTATAGTTTCTAGCAACAATATTGTCATCGAGCAGCGTTTTGAAATATTATTCTTACGAAATATTGCAATGTTGAAAACAAATAGAAAATAGAAAAGGCTATCGAAATTAATTAGTCCTTCGAGCCGGATCAAAAAAGTACAGTGTTGCCAGTTTTTCATATTCCAGATTCCTTTGTGTTTATTATTTACTTATTTTCCAAGGCCTGGTACCAGGCCTGGCAAGTCTCAGATGCTATTTCGCATAGAGCAGACAAAGCTTGACCCGTAGAGTCGTATTCTGAAAAAAAAAGAGTTTTTTATTTACACAAATTATGATTAATATGAAGATATTGGTACTGTCTGTAGGTATACTTGCTTATAGCATGAAACCTGAGACAGGAATTTCTATGGGGCGTCTACCCTTCGTCTACCACGTATGACTGTTTATAATAAAAAATATTTGTTTGACCCAACATACTACGAGTACATCTAGACGCATCCATACTAATATTATAAATGTGAAAGTGTGTCTGTCTGTCTGCTACGCTTTCACGGCCCATTTGTTCAACCGATTTTGATGAAATATGGTACAAGGATAGGTTATATCCTGGGGAAGGACATAGGCTACGCCGGCAATTTTAATGCTGCAAATTAAAGAGTTTCCGCGGGAATCAAAAAAATCTTAATCCACGCGGACGAAGTCGGGGGCATTATCTAGTATTTAATAAAAATTAAAAACTTACTAACCGACATTGCTCCTTTTCCCGAAAATAGATCCATTGAAGGGCAATTTTTTGTAGTTCGCTTCACCCAATGCGATGATGCAGAGGATGACCAGAAAAGTGAAGAGGATAGCGGCACGCATCTTGAGTTCTAGAAGATAAAACAGAATAATGTTAATGGTAAATTGGAGTCCTTCCGGTTCAGTGGTAAGCGCCGTGGTCTTTTGAGTGCCAGACCCCGATTGTGTAAGGAAATCGTAATCGTAATCGTTTGTCAAACGGATAATTCAACCAGTTTATGGAGTTTATAGATGCCTGCACGTCAAAAGCATGTATGAACTCCTTAAACAGTTCGAGTAATACGTTTTAAGGGGCCTCTCGTTTCAGTTACTAGCTGGCGACTTTGGGCAACTTATTGTTTCTAAATTGTCTTCGACTGCTGGTATTAGGGCTTTGGTCGCGACTAGTTACCAAACAACCAGCAACAATAAAGCGGAGTGGTATGGTGCCATGTAAAAAGGGAACAAGTTCAAAAATAAGTATTATTAGCGATGGGCACCATCTCAGATGTGCTCCATTTAAAAATAAAAAAGTGTGTGTATGCAATTCACACACGGCAGAAGTGAAACTTCAGAAAAATGACATAAATATAACTTGTATTCTATCTCATTCTCTCGCAGGTTAAATCCTATTATTAATATATTTGTCTCTTCTTGGTGTCGCTTTTTCGTTTTATGAATTTTTCGAATCACAACGATTCTAAAGAAGTTTCCCTTCAAAAAATCATATTTACTTATAAGTTGCAACATAGTAGTTTTTTTAACTTACTTCAAGTGTGGTTTTTTAAATATTTCTATATCAAAAGCTGGGATTACACTGATGCATAAGCCTTGAATGAAGCGCATTTTATACAAAAGTTGTCCCATGTTTGTTCTATATTATGGACATGGCAGATGATTTTCTGCACCGCAAAATAATTCGATATAAAAATTGTATTAGCGAGCAAATTGACCATCTGATAGACTCAAAGGAATTGAGTTATTGTATGTTATGAAACCTAGACAAGATGAACAAAATAATATGATATAAAGTTATCTCGCAGATATTTGTTGTTTGGGTTATCATAAAAAACACGATTTAATCTGCACGGATTTTAGATTTTACCGTGGGGACTCATGGATTTTCCAGGATATTCTTTTGCGCGTCTCTGGGAGGCGTATACATTAAAATTGGTTAAACGGTTATAGGATTAGTTAACCTGACAGGTTAAAAATATGTAAATGGCAGTTATACAGTTTTTGTAAGAATTTAATTAAAAGATTTTAGAGATTGTTAGAGCTGTATTAGCAGTAATTGAAGTATTATATGAGTCACATGGTCAAATTTACTAATAATACATACTTTGACCATGTGACTCATTAAGGCGTCAAACACGAAACTAGGGACGGCCGAGCGATCGCGGCAGCGGGGCGATGTGGGACGAGAGCTAACGACGAATTTTAGGAAGGCCCTTTAGGCAAACTAAAATTGGCCAATCCAGTCCTGCCAGTCTGGTAGAGCGTTTTCGGTCTCTTCAAAAATATTTTATTCACATACCCAAAAAATATACTTTTGTTAATCTGAAATTTTAATCAAGTATTTATTGATTAATTTCAATAATACTTGTAAATCGCTATTTTTAGTTATAATTTTTAGTTTTAAACGTGAATAACGTTTTCAAATGAGTACGACAAAATTGCGCTAAAATTCGTCTCCAGCTCTCCGACTAATCGCTTCGCCCCGCTGCCGCCGTCGCCCCGCCGCCGCTCATTTCATGCCCGTACACTAAATGAACTGTCGCACCAAGAATAACATATACTCAACCAATTTACAACAGCTATTGCGGTTATTGCAATGTCTTATTCTTATCGTCCATGTCGTCCAATCTTAGCACCCCTGAATATACCATTTTGGGCGCCAAAACGCTTTCTATACTTCAGATTAGAGTGAAAATACTCGTGTATCTAAAATATTTAAAAAGTTTGATTAGTTTCTATGCCCAGTCCCCTAGGCAATTTAGTTCTCGTGGCCAAAGTTTGATTCATTTAACAGTAGGCAGAGGCGTTGAAATGTTTATAGTATTTCATGAATAAAATTAAAAAAACTTTTGGTTTGGCTCTTAAGCAAATTTTAACTTTTGAAAAAGTGCTCACAATGCGTGGGTGCGCAATCACAGGTGTTCTCTTTAATTCCCTCACTCTCATAAACCAATAGAACGGCAGATTCAACCATTTTTATGCTGCGTAGGCTCTAGCTCTCCGGGTGGGTGGGCAAACTCTTTGCATCGCCGAGAAGTTTAATGTGAGGTCTAGGGCTCGAAGGCATCTGAGAGCAAGTTTCCTAAGGTAGCCTCCTGTGAAACTTGGACTTGGGCTTAGAATTACGTTGGGACGACAAAAACTCTGTAACTTTCTATTTGTTCAGAGTTAGGTACCTACCTAAAATTCGAACCCGATAATGATGCGCGGATAAAACGTAGTTAGCCCTTAGACCAACTAGTTGCTAGGCAGTCCTCCGGTATGCAAATTAGCGTTTTAGCCAATGTACACACACTATCACTTAAAGACGTTTATTTAACCACCCTTAGTGTTCAGAGTAGGTAATGTTTGGATAGTGTGTTTGATCAATATAATGCAGTAACGAAGTTTTGATCCCTCGGGACGCGGCCCTATCGCGCTAATACGTGGTCACTATCCAATAATCCTATAATTGAGTGTGCACTAGCCACCATGCCCTCAAGCAACTATAAAAACCACAGTACCACCCTGTCCGACATCAGTTGACATCACGACTCCTGCAGTGATACCAGCTCTAAGCCTGCTCTCCAATAATAAAAATAATAAAGGTATTAAATCTAACCGCAACCACGTAAGCTCTGTCCACGATCGCAACTCAGATTTATATTAAGTGTTGCCAGCCTCAATATTTTACTGAAAATTAAGGTTTTTTCTGAAAAAAAACTACTGGGCAGATTTAAATTACGGTTTTTTTTCATAGCTATGTTTACCTTCTGAGAAGGTTCTTAGATATGTTTTACAGCCTTAATTGACCATGCAATGTTGCAATCGTGGTTTAATTCTAAACTCATCATTTCAATTCATTGCCGTCTCATTACTGAGCACAGTCTTCTCTCGGAATGAGAGAAGTTTCTGTTAATTCAGTTCCATGGTCCACCACGCTGGCCTACAAGGGGGCGCTGCGATTGTGATTAACATTTTCTGAAAACTACTTGGCCGCCACAGATGCGTTTTTTTTGGATAATGTAGGTCTATAACTTCTGAGAAGGTTTTTAGATATGTTTTACGGCCATAGTCTACCACGGTCGCCGCAATCGTGATTATCATTTTTCTGAAAAACTACTGGACTTTTTGTCTTAGATATGAAAAGTTATAACTATTGTTTCAAAGGCCACAAAGCAGCGCAGCTGTTTATCGTGGGTTTAAAAAAATATATAGATATATTATTACTCGTCGTTACAGATGTTTCGTGCACTGGTGAGGCTGTCTGCTGCTGTGGCAGTATTAGCAGTTCTGCTTTGTCTTGTAGGCAATACCGAAGCCAATTATAAGAACGCCCCAATGAATGGCATCATGTTTGGCAAGAGAGGACCTAATCCTACAGGTATTTTAATTTTTTTATAAAATCTCGATCTAATTGCGGTCTCCTAATGCCAGCTCAGTCTCAAAATACTTTGCTTGAAGCCTAAACCTAAACTTGCATATTTTTTCAGAATACGATTCGAGGGGAAAGACTTTCACAGCCCTGTGTGAAATAGCTACCGAAGCCTGCCAAACATGGTTCCCGGCTCAAGAAAACAAATGAATTACCTCTACCTTGGAAAATAACAATGAATGAAACTTATGTATCATGTATTCATAAATATATTGTAACCGCAAATATAAAAATAATACCTATATAAAGAATCGGACTCAACATGCTTTAAATTATATGACAATGAAATTAGTATGTCTAGTATTAATTTGTAGTAGTTATTTAAAGTAGTTTAGTAGAAGCAAATTATATTACGAATGTGAATAACTGACGATGTGAAATAAATCAATACAAATAGATTATATATTTTTTTTTTCTTAATAGCCATTAGCCCAAAACGGAACGCAATTTGGAATTTAATTTGACCTAATTTTAATAAAATAGTATGGCAACATCTGTGTGAACTTTAGGTTAAAAACTAGCAATATGTACCCTATTGTTTCAACTTTTTAGAGCATTTGTTGTTTTTTGTTAACTTTAATTACATTTCCATGCGGAAAACTATGTAACTTTCCCACGGATGGAAAATCTGCCGGCTCAATGAATGTATTGACTATTGTTACATGGCGAGAAAGATAGGTTTAATTTTGACAGATGTCAATAACATTGCCGAGTGACGTTTCGCGTTCGTAATTCGCAATCCGAATTTTAGCAAATTCGAATCTACCTTATTTTTAAAATGTATTTTCATAGAATTCTAAAAACCTTGCACGTGGTGAAGCAATGAAATATTTTATAGTGTTTAGTGTTTAATTTACACCTATCTTCAAAATGACGACCAAGGAACTTTATACCAAGGTAAAGTTAATTTGTTTCTGTTTGTTATTAAAAAAAGAAGGTTCCAAATCTAAAATCACAAGTTTAAATTTGGAAATGTATGTTTCACTTCATTGTCTTGACTTATCGGCTTGTATTCTTGTATTGATTTCGTATTTGTTTTAAAAATGATTGTAAATCAATTGTGATAAACACTTCTTATGTACCGTCTAATGTTCTGATGAAAATTATGTTCTCATTATGAATTATTATTCACTACATGATACCCGCCGCCCGCGGCTTTGTCCGCGTGGCTTGAGTTTTTTTTATTTCCGCGGGGATCTGTATAATTTTCAGTATAAAAAGTAGCCTTTGTCCTTCCCCAAAATAAAATCTACCCCTGTACCAAATTTCATGAAAATCGGTTGGGCTCAGCTATAGTATACTGACGGTGGAGTTGGACGATCATATTTTTTTTACAGAAAGACCTTGATGTGGTAAGCCTTGCACTAAAATATTTTACTCCGAATTTTAATACTTTTCGAGAAATAATTTTTTGAAATTCGAAAATTTTGACCACTTTTCACTATTTCTTACGACATTTGCCATAGATTACAGACTCATTGACGTTTAGTTGACGTACTAAAGTTTCGTTTTACGTATTATAATCCGTTCCAAACATAAAAAGTATAACAAAATGTTAATAATCGAGTAATAATCATATTCAAACATAAAAACATTATTGGAAAAACGGAACGCGTGCGATGGCGCCAAAGTGTCCAAATGATTTAAATTCAAATCTATGAGTCATCGTTTTACGCGCTTTTCATATGAAAGGTTATAAGGTTAAAAAAAAAACGTTTAAAGGTTATAGGTATAATTAACTAAAAAGGTTTAAAGGTACCTAGGTTATTACATGTATAATTAGGTTATGATATGATTCAGAAAACCGAATCAGCACACCCCGACTCCACGCAGTCTTGTCTGCCCTACCCCTAGAGTGTTTTTTTTAAGCGCGAAGCCAGAAGCTCGCGTAGGAGGTCCTGAATGAAACGAGCCTACGAGGCCGAGTGGAGCGAAGGGGGGAGGTGGCGAGCGAAGCGAGCCGGCGACCTCCGCAGCGAAAGGAAGGTCGAGTAGGCGAAGCTTCATTCAGGGGCGACGAAGCGAGTCTTCTGGCGTAGCCCATTGCAATTAAGAAATTAACCTCTTCCACTATCTTAAACAAAAGGTATAAAGGTAGGTTAAAGTAGGTATAATTAATTAAAAGGTATAAAGGTAAAACTAACCTCAAAATTTTAAAAAATTAATATCTCGGAAACTACTAAAATTCGGAACGTCTTACTTTGAGGGGGGGTATATCCCCTCCCCCCCTTCCCCCTCCCCCCTCCCCATCCCCCTCCGCCACCGTCAGTATACTATAGCCCAACCATCGGTTGAGCTGATGGGCTGTGTAATTGTAGCAGACAGACAGACAGACAGACACACTTTCACATTTATAATATTAGTGTGGATTCAAAAAAATGTTACCTTTTGGACTTGCTCCTTAAAGTCCGTAGTATTCATCAACAAATAGTCCTATTTGCCTTATATATACTTTTATTGTAAAGACTCAAATTAATCTAATTTCAAAGTTATGTGTCCAGCATTAGGCATTGTAGCAAAGTGTGATTGGCTGTTCTGGCTCGATTGATTAACAAACATTCATCCATCCATCCATCCATCCATTGCATTTATAATATCAAACTTATTTGCTTATAGTCCTTGGACTCATCACAGATTACACTAAGAAAACTCAAACTCAAACTCAAACTCAAAGAACGTTTATTCAATTTAGGTAGGTATACTACACTTATTGACGTTCGGTTATTTGTAACATATACGATTAACAATATAATGGTGATAACGACAGTACGACATCTTAAACTAAAGCTACGAGGGTTCCAAACGCGCCCTGGTCTGAGAAGAGCCCACAACAAACTCAGCCGGGTCTTTTTTTTTTTTTTTCATTATCACCATTTCACAATCATCTTAAAACTAAGGAACTATCAGGGCCATTAGAGAAAATCATTGCCAAGCTTCCTTGTCATTTAAATAATCCTTTACATGGTAATAAGATTTAAAAAAAAAAATTAAATACTTGTACAATGATATGTTATATATAAACTAGAGGATTGAGTATAGTATAGTATAGATGACCCGACCCTAGAGTCAAACCCAAAACCTCATCATCCAAAATCAGACATCCTAACAGCTAGACCAATGAGGCAGTTACTATTAATTTTATGTACTTACGTTGTGGTATAAGTGAAGGCAAATAGTTCAAGCGTAGTAAAATGAAATGAGTGACATTTGTAGTTATAATCTTATTGGAATCCTGTTAGTGTTTGTATTGTGGCGATGATAATGGATTCTATCATTATGACTCAGTGTTATTTATTGCGATTTAATGCACATATTGAGATAAGTTGTCCTTGTACATGTCCTTTAGTTTGGTACTTTATATAAATTTAAAAAAAAATTGTGTGTGGCAGCTCAGACGCACAACTAGAGTTTACTCTTTACGAACGATTATAAAATATATAAATTAGTAAATGAGGGTAAATGAACACATTTTTTATATTACTGGAAGCATGCTTGATGTATTTATTTATATTAATTATATTTTGTTTTGATTGACAGTTTGATTTTACTCCCCATAAATTTTCATACCCCGGGCTTATATATGAAAATCGATTCTAAAGGAGGTAAACTCCAAAAAATCAAAGTTCCCACGGGACAGATAACCAAAATCCATGCTATTGAAGGAACTAGAAGTTTAATTCGCTATAATCCACCAAAGCGGACAAATCTATGTGGTACAGCGTGTATCTTGTGATATTCACCGCCCAGTAAGCTAGGTGAGATTGCATTCAAGGGCTAACTTGTATTGGACAAAAAAACGAGTGTGCTTTAGACAACACAACTGAAGTAAAACTTTTTTAGCTCCATCTAGAGACTTCAAGTCTTAGAGACATTTCAAGTCTTTTTTTAGTTGATATTCTAGGCAATTGATAATCTAGGAACTTCGACAGATCAGGCAGGCCTCTATTTAATATTTATTTTGTAAAAAAGTTACAATTGTAAAATTATATTATTCAAAATTTTAGTATACATTTACGTACTACAATGTTTCACAGGTTTTTTAAATTTAAAGCTGATGCCCGCGACTTCGTACGCGTGAAATAAGTTTTTTTTAATTCCCACAGGAACTCCTTAACTTTCCAGGATAATAAGTATTAGTACCGGGATAAGAATTAGCCTATGTCACCCTCCAGGTCCTCGACTATACCCATGCAAAAAACCACGTCGATCCGTTGCTGCGTTGCGGCGTGATTGAAGGACAAACCAGCAAACAAACACACTGGTGCATTTATAATATTAGTAATATGATGGAGTCCGCGATTTCGTCCTCGTGGATTAAATTTATTAACTCCCTCGGAAACTCCTTAATTATCTGGGCTAGAAATTAGCCTATGGCCTTTCCCCGGATCTCCAGACCTATCCCTGTACTAAATTTCATCAAAATCGGTTGAACGTCAAAGCGTAGCAGACAAACAGACAGGCTGTCTGTTACCTACGTTATCTATCTGCCTGCCTGTCTGTGTGTCTGTGTGTGTGTGTCTGTGTATCGATAGACAGGCAGAAAGACAGACACACATTTATAATCTTAGTACGGATGGTATGGTATCCCCACGTTAGGCTGTCGTCAAACTAATTAAATAACGAATTAGTGACGCTCCCTCGGTCCTCAATGATAGCAGACGTCTAAGTAAGCTTGAAGCGATCACGCGGTAAATTCAATTAGCTGGAATTAGCACGCAGCATTTGTAGTTATGATAATTTTTTTTTATTTTTGAAGTGAAAACTTCTTTAGCCGCGTTGGGCAATTTTTGGTAGGGGGTAAACTTGTGGATTCGCGTCACCGACACCGACACGCTCGCGTTGTTACGAAGACAAAAAAGGTCTTAAATATATTATACTACATCCGTAATTAAACTTTAATTTAATGTTTATATTTTATTATTATTGTTTTTATTTAAAAAAAAATTTTTAAATACATATTCGTTTTCACTTCTATCGGCAGTCCCTATGACTGCCAATTTTTTTTGATTCCACTTCAAGTTAGCCCTTCACTGGGATCTCATCTGATGGTAAGGGATGATGCAGTCTAAGATAGTAGCCGGTTAACCTTGTGGGGTTACATTAAACCCATACCACCAATCGGTTTCTATTCGGCATCGTACCGGAACGCTAAATCAAAGGCATATGAAAGACTACCGCGACTTCGTCCGCGTGGATTAAGTTGTTTTTTATTCCTGCAGGAACTTAGTTTTCCGGGATCAAAATTAGCCTATGTCCTTCCCCGGGATACAATCTACCCCTGTATCACATTTCATCAAAATCGGTTGAACAGGTGGGCCGTGAAAGCGTAGCAGACAGACAGACAGACAAACGGACAGACAGACACTTTCACATTTATAATATTAGTATGGATATTGAGCTGATCTGTCATCAAACAGCATGTGATTGCATAACTTATGTATAACGCAACTGTCTAGACCTAACCTGTCTAACCATTAATAATTGGCCATGAAAACTTATTGTGGTTAAAGAGTTCTTACAAGAAAACATTTCCGTTTGCCGTGGAGAACCTGAAGGCAGTATTGCCTCAAAGCGCGCATGGGTTTGATGTGCTGATGGGTTTGAACTCTCTGTTCAAACTCGTATTCAATATAAGGCACTCGACTTCCAATCGCGCACGGGTTTGTAACCGAAATTTGCTTCCAAACGCGTGTTCAATTCAAGGCGTTAAAGCCGACAACGTTGTGCAGCGCGGGAGTTCGGGAGCATTGGCGGCGGTATGTTATGGTGAATGTCATGCTCTAAAATTGTCACAATATTATTCAAAAATGTGGATCTCTCCCAAAACCAAAAAATCCTATGTCTATGAGTATTTGAAGTTTTAAATTTCATATATCTCCGAAGATTGCAAAGTGAAACATCTGAAATAATTCGAGATGATAGAAGTTAGAAGTTTATGTAAACTTTACAAAAAAATAAACGAAGTTTCTAGCTAGGATAGTTTTTGAGAAATCATCTTATAACCTTTTACTCTTTTATTTCGGACCGCCAAACTAAGTTTGTTGTAAACTTAGTTTGGCGGTCCGAAATAAAAGAGATTTTTTCAGAGATTTATGTAAACTTAACAAGAAAAAAATTGGCAATCATAGGTACTGCCGATATAAGTGAAAACGAAAATTTAAAATAATAATTTAAAAAAATAAAGTACTTACTTAAAATATAAACCTTAAAACTAAAATATTAAAGTTTAATTACGAATATACTATATTTATATTTAAGACCTTTTGTCTTCGTAACAACGCCAGGTGTCGATGATGGTGTCGGTCACGCGTTTCCACAAATTTAACCCCTACCAAAAAGTGCTCAACGCGGCTAAAGAAGTTTTCACTTCAAAATAAAAGGAAGTCTTTAGCTACGTCAGTTTTTTTGTAAATCAGCGGTGAAAATAAAGTATTTTTAACTTCTTTAAGTGTAAATTTTTAGCACCGTCTTTATTATTTATCCTTCCAAGGTACGCAACCCGCGGTGCGCGAGTCCAATTCGCACTTGGTCGGTTTTTTTATAAATTGTAAACCATAAAAAATTAAAAAACTGTTGTTTGATGAACAGGCTGGAAAACTCAATTCCAGCCTGTTCATCAAACAACTCATATCAAATGCCCTCAAACAAACACAGATTGCGTGCGTGGGTCAAGGAAAATTCTGCCTTCTATTGAACACGGAAATAAATACGCCAGGGCTCATGCCCTTTCAAACCCATGCCCGTGCCTTGCATTTGGAAAGGCAGTTAGCGTCACAAAGCCGTGCGCGTTTCGAGAGGAGACTCGGCTAAGTAGTGAGCCGGTAATGTGTTGATAAGAGAGGATTGCCTTATCTGGTTACGGGAGGGCTGGCAAATTTTTTGCGCAAAGGATCAACCTGGCTGTGCAGCACGGCAAAGCACCCAGCATTCTTGGCACTATTCTACGCGGGCATGATTTATACACGGTGGGTCTGATTCTGTTTTACACAATCTGTAAACCAAACTAAAATGACAGCATTAAAAATATTGCTGATCCTTTCATAATAATCTCTGCAGAAAGGGAACGACTACTAATTAGGATAAGTGGTGTCATTTTAATTAAGTTTAGAAATTGTGTTATACAGAATTGGCCACATAACAGTATTTGACTATCTAATAAGTCTTATTTAGGTTTTCAATTAAAAATATTGCTTTAATTGACGGTGTTCTCCGGTTGGCCTGTGAGGGCCAAGCGTGGGTACGGTCCTCGAGGCTTGGCCTCCTTACCCAGGAGGTGCACGGGGCTTCACTGTGCCCCGGTGAATAGCTATCGGCTTGGGCCTGCCTTGGAAGCTACGGGCCCTTAGGTTTGGTGTCATTTCTCTATTGGGTCCGCACTGCGGTTGACGTCATCGCGTGCAGGACCCGTATCGATGCCGCTATGGGCTTAGCAGGAATGAAGACGCGTGAGCACCTCCATTCCCGCTGTGAAGGCTTGAATGGCGCCCTACTACATGCTTTAATTATTTACAGGACGCCAAAGTATGGGTGGAGCATCCGATCCAGGTTTGGGAGGGCGCCACCGTCACCAGCGACTATCGCTCCGGTGTGTTGATCGTCAAAATCGACAAGACTGGCGAAATACGACAGATCAAAGTAAGTACAGTCGTGTCACATAAAAATACATACTTCTGCCCTTGATCATACTTCTCTGTCTTACGGCTTCCCCGGTGGTACTGCACAACTTAAGTCAGAGGCCCAATGGAGAAGTTTCATGATGTTGTAAATATCATATTTTAACAACGGAAGTAAAATATAGATTAAAACTAATAAATCAGTGTTTCTTTTTTCAAAACCATCAGTAAATTACTGAGAAATTAATTATTTAAAAGTTTAATTATTTAATGTACCTACAACGATTGCTGTATCTTACTCGAGTGAGAAATTTTGTGAGTGAGTGTTAATACCTAGCCGAGATTTAATACTTCAAAATTATCTTCACACACAAATTAATTGCTTTTAATTCAATTAAGTCACGTTAAGTCCATTTATTTCTTTTATTCGGCTTTATAAAGTCAGTTGATAGGGTCGTGTGACGTCACACGACCGCACTTGCAAGCGCAACTTTAAAGTACCACTTTTTCATTTATTGAGATATTTGAATGATTCTTTCATATTTTTGTTTTATTTTGTCTTAATTTTCATAATAAATTTTAAAAAAAGGTAAACTTCTCCATTGTCTAAGCCAATTTAAAATTCAAATGTTTTTTATTCAAATAAACTTTTACAAGTGCTTTTGAATCGTCCAGTGAATCTACCACTGGTTCGGAATGCCATTCGGTTGAACAGACGAGCCGTGAAAGCGTCGCAGACAGACACACTTTTGCGTTTATAATATTAGTATGAATTTTGATGACAAAGTCACGTGAATTCCAAATAACGTTACTCGAATGTAAAGATAGTGATTAAGTTAGTTATGGCACTATATAAATGAAACAACCTTATTCTTGTCCATAGATAGCAGACGAGAATAAACTGCCCCCCTTAAGGAACCCGTCGCTGCTCATCGGTCAGAATGATCTCACCTCTCTGTCTTACCTGCACGAGCCGGCGGTACTGCACAATCTTAGAGTCAGGTATGTCGTGTATTGGATAGAGGAAGGCGTTACTTTGCGGAAGTCCATAATAAGTTTAATTTGCTATAATCCGCCACAATAGGTAACTCTATGTGGTACAGTGTGTATCTTGCGATATTCACCACACCACATACATCTTGCAAATTATTCTCAACGCACGTTTCACTCCGACACCGGAGCTTTTTCAGATGTTTTGCAATCGTGCATTGTAAAGTCTTTACAATCGTACACTGTAAAGTCTTTACAATCGTACATTGTAAAGTCTTTACAATCGTACATTGTAAAGTCTTTACAATCGTACACTGTAAAGTCTTTACAATCGTACATTGTAAAGTCTTTACAATCGTACATTGTAAAGTCTTTACAATCGTACATTGTAAAGTCTTTACAATCGTACATTGTAAAGTCTTTATCGTACATTGTAAAGTCAATATCTCCAGGTGTCATACAGCATACTACTATCGCTGAAAGCCGTATTGTTTTAATATGTTTTGTCACAATAAATATATGTGTCACAGTGATCATTTGTGTCACAATAAATATGAGTGTCACAGTAAGCATGTGTGTCACAATGACCATGTGTGTTATAGGCTGGGTTGCATCACCACATTTTGATGGATCCGTAACCCTTAAACATTTGATTCACCATTTTTACAATAGAGTAACTAGTAAATTAAATTTAAATAATGTTAAATTCTTACATCTGTTACTTACCTTTAAATTTAAGTACAATTTTAATATAACTCGCAATTTTAATGCAGATTATATGAAAAATAGTGTGTAGGCCACGGGATGAAACACGATTTCAGACTTCGGGTGATGCCAGCCCCCGCTTCGCTCAGGCATACAACTTCACCCTGATCTAAAATCGTCTTGTTTCACCCCTAAGCAAACAATCTTACTAATATTATAAATGCGAAAGTTTGTATGGATCGATGTATGGATGTTTGTTACTCAATCACGCCCCAACGGCTGAACGGATCTGGCTGAAATTTGGCGCAGAAATAGATTATAGTCTGGAATTTTTATCCCGGAAAATTAAAGAGTTCCCGCGGGAACCAAAAAACCTCAAACCACGCAAACGAAGTCGCGGGCATTCGCTAGTATACTATTGTTCTGTAACGTTATCTTTTTTTCAGATTCTGTGATCGGAACGCCATCTACACATATTGCGGGATCGTGCTAGTCGCTATAAATCCATACTATGACTTGCCTATATACGGTAAGAAATACTTTTATTTACATTTACTGTTATAAAAATAGTCTTTGTTTTTGGTTGTGTAACTCGCAAAAATTAAATCACTTACCTAAGGCAGTTTTATTTCAAGCAGTGTTACACTCAATGGAGCGTACTGTACCAAAAAATACTAATTATTTAAATGGCTGTCCTACGACCTACGTGACCGACGACCGACGACGACATAGCTAGTAGCTAGTGTCCTAAGTGAGCGACAAACGCGACAACGCGACTCAATACGACACGACGCGACAGTATCAAACAGACAGGACAACGGGTCGCGCTGTCGCGTTTACCACGGACGTAGTAAGGTAATCCATAAAGTACGTCACACCAATTTTTGATTGATTTTGTGTGATTGTTGTGATTGAGTGATTTTTTGACCCCTCCCCCGCTCTTGTCACAGTTAATCACTTTGGTGAGATCCCCCTCCTTCGTGTGACGTCACATATCTTGCAAATTTACATCCAGAAACATCTAGATAGCTCACCAGCAAAAGAATTTAAACCTTACAGATAGAGTTGGAAATATTTTAAAGTTTTTCGTTAATAGTTCAAATTTGGCGTTTTAACACTTAGATGTATACAATTTTGAAATGTGACGTCACGAAACTTAGGACCCTCCCACCCCTTGTCACAGAATGTCACACTTCGTCGACCCCCTCCCCCCCTCTTAACATGTGACGTACTTTATGGATGATCCCTAAAGTGTCAACTCCTTTGTTTTTCTAGGTGACGAGACGATAATGGCCTACCGTGGGCAGTCTATGGGAGACCTAGATCCTCACATATTCGCCGTCTCCGAAGAGGCCTACACGAAACTGGAAAGGGAAAGGAGGGACCAGAGTATTATAGGTAAACTAGCTTTTTCACCACCCCATTTGGACCCTTTAGGGGCGGAATTTTCAAAAATCCTTTCCTAGCGGATGCCTACGTCATAAGCTATAGGTATGCCAAAATTATTTGAGCACAATCCATTTAGTGGTTTGAGCTGCGCATTGATAGATCAGTCAGTCCTTTTCCTTTTATGTATTTAGATCACTATTCTATACTTGAAAAAGAAAATTATATATAATTTAGATCGTTACTCTCTATTATTGAAAAATAAATAAATTTGTATTTAAAATTTATATCGTCAAATTTGACGACCTAAGAAATCGTTTGGGGTGTAAAAGTCAGTGTTTTTTCTACTTTTCTTTTCTTTTTGAATGCGACTCGCACGTGACCGGCTTTTAAAAATTTTCGTTGATGCTTCATTTGTTAATACTTTTTTAGTGAGCGGCGAGTCGGGCGCTGGTAAGACGGTGTCTGCAAAGTACGCAATGCGGTACTTTGCGGCCGTGCGCGGTAATGTCAGCGAAACACAAGTCGAGAGAAAAGTGCTCGCTTCCAGCCCTATCATGGAGGTTTGTGATCTATACTATGTTATATTGTACATGCGAAAGTGTGTCTGTCTGTCTGCTACACAACAACCAACACAACAACCCATGAAGATCGATTCCCTTATCACAACGGAAGATTAACGTATCAAATAGCGGAGGAGAATTTGGACATTATCTCAGCAAATGCTACGCTTTTACGGATCATCTGTTCTACTATTTTCATGAAATTTGGAATAGGGGTAGTTTGAGGGACGAGTGGCCTAGTTGCCACAACGCATATTGCAATTTTAAAGCAACGTTGACCCAAGTCGGTAACTGGATGGGTAACCGAATTTGGAAATCCGAATTTTGGCCTTTTAAAGAAAACCGGTAGGAAAGAGCACGTTAAGCCGTCGATTCCGGTTATTATCACTAACATCTGATAATAATCGTTAGAAACCTAAGAGTTGAAATAGTTCTCTTAGTCGAGTCGAATGGGGAAGGACCTGGGAACTCACTGCATCCCAGGAAAACTCATTATGTCATTAATGGAATGGGGTCACGACCCTCGGCAATAAAAATACGACGAAGAGAGAGACAGGGATAGTTTGTATCCCGGGGAAGGACATGGCTATTTTTTATCCCGGAAAAAAAAAACCCGCGGGAATAACCCTTGTCACCCCGTAGCATAGCTCTGTCTAGATGCCTCTGTCGAGCGACTGGTAGAAAAAACGTATCTCCTTCATCGATATCTTATACGTAGGTTAGTTGGGCCCTTTCATAGAAAAAGTTGGGCGTCCAACTTGTGGTGTATGCCCCTCACCTGTATAAGTCTGTCCTTGTCCCCGCCATAGCGCTGTCCCGCTTTTCAGACTAGATGGCGTTAGTAAAATAGGTCCACATTATTTTTTTGATAGGGCCCGTCTATGTAAATTGAGGTCGTTGATCTTCTTAGACTGTGGCACAACATTAAGAACTATGAATTAAATTGGCTCTCTTTTTTCTGACCAATTATCTCTTCCCACAGGCCATCGGCAACGCAAAAACGACTAGAAACGACAACTCGTCCCGTTTCGGCAAATTTATAGAGATACATTTCGATCCTGAATATAGGATATGCGGTGCGAGCATGCGCACTTATCTCTTAGAAAAGTCCCGCGTCACGTACCAAAGTGCGGGCGAGAGGAACTACCATATATTCTACCAGCTGTGTGCCGCTGCAAGGCAGATGCCGGATTTGAAACTAGGTGAGCGTTTTGTCCTTTTCTCTCTTTATGTTAGTGTGTATTTGTGTCTCTTTCGCACGTATAAGATAGTGCGAGCATGCGCATTTATCTCTTTGAAAAGTTCCGCGTCACGTACCAAAGTGTGGGCGAAACTACCTTATATTATTCTACCAGCTGCTAGCTACATTTTATATTCTGGTTAGATTCTTACTTGAACTATACCATACTAAATATATACGTTCATTTGTGAATTCGTGCGGATCATTTTGAAAAACGTGCGGTTTTCGTGTTTATAAAAGAATTTTCTTGTTTCAGACCATCAAGACCACTTCCACTACCTGAACCAAGGCGGTAGCCCAGAAATCGATGGCGTCAATGATTACAAAGCTTTCAACGAAACCAAAAATGCGCTCACTACTCTTGGTAACTTTCCTGTGGTAGAGTTAAACGATGACGTAACTTAGTTTGTTTTTAACCCCCGTACAAAAAAGGGGTTTTATAAGTTTAACGTGTCTGTTTGACTAACGGATGAACCGATTTTGATATCGTTTACTTATGTTTAAAAGGTGACTTGATAGTGTGTTCTTAGCTATGATTCAAGAAAATCGGTTCAGCCGTTTGAAGGTCATCAGTTCTTTTCTGCTCCTTCCACAAGTCTGATCGATTCAAACTATAGTATTCTGTAACTTTTTTTTAATGACCTTCCTGGCGCAGTGTTGAGTGCTGTTGTCTTAACGGTCCCGGGTTCGATCCCCGGCTATCAATTTGGAAATATTGGTATGATTACTGAATTTTCTCTGGTCTGGCCTCTACGTACGATACCGTGTAGAAACCAATTAGGGGTTTAATATAACTGCCATGCCCTTAACAGGGAAGCCCGCTACCATCTTGACCGCAGTCAAGGGCTAACTTGTAGTGGATAAAAATAAACTATACATAAAAAGCTTACTCCAAGCATTTTCTTACGGATGTTTTTTTCCGGCTAGGGTACCCCTCCGCATCGTCACAAAAACAATATGTCGGGGTTTTTGGAGTGAAACTTCTTTAGAATCGTTGTGATTTGAAAATTCAATGAAACGAAAAAGCGACACCAAACATAGTAATTAAGTATTGGTTTTTCTAACTAGAAATTCTCAGTACTAGCCCGGAGTTAGGAAGTTGGCGGTGTTTCACCACCGTGCCTCGGAGAGCACGTTAAACCGTCGGTCCCGGTTATTATCTCTAACATGATAATAGTCGTTAAAGCCTGCCAACCCGCATTGGAGCAGTGTGGTGGGTCTAAGCTCTAATTACCTCTCTCCTATGCCCCAGCATGTGCCCAGCAGTGGGACGTTAATGGGCTGTGCTGATGATGATGATTATGAAACATAGACAAACCTGTATACAGGATTTAACCTGCGAGAAAAGGAGATAGAAATCAAGTTATATTTATCTCGTAGGTTACTTTTCTGAAGTTTCACTTCTGCCGTGTGTGAATTGCACATACACACTTTTTTTTTTAAAATTTTTAATCTGTACTTTTTAATTCCCAGGTGTGACAGAATCGGAACAACAGAACATGTTCACAGTACTGGCAGCCATATTGCATCTTGGTAACGTGGAGCTTAATTCATCTGAAGAGGACGCGGAAGGTGCTTACATTGACGTGAGTTGGTTTATCACATTTTCTCCTAGAGCTCTATCTCAGAAACTACCTTCTTTGAATCTCTAAAGCTGTGAAATCACAGGCATAAAAGTTAGTTCCAATTCTTGCCACCAGGCCAGATAAGTTGGTGGGACTATAATAGGGATGATGACAACTCAATCAAATCAGCAACTCTTTGTCTAACTTAATAACGCGTTTCTAGTATAGAAGTTTGTATGAAATACAAAATTGTGACGTCATCAAATTTCAACACACTTCTTTTTTAAAACGATAGATTAAAATGGTTATTAAACTTAAAACTAACAGTAGATGTGAATTTTGGAAGTTCCTGTATTTGAAACTCTTTAATTTTCCGGAAAAAAAGTAGCCTACTCGTATGTGTTATTCCAGACTGTCTCTATCTTTGTGCCAAATTTCATCCAAATTCGGTCAGCTGTACTGGCGTGATAGAGTAACAAATATCCATCCATCCATCTATCCAAACTTTCGCATTTATAATTGATAACCACTGAGCAATGAGCACCTGCAGTAAAAATAAATTCGTTCCGAAGTTCCACACTTATTTCGATATTTTCCGGAATAGCAGTTTATCGGAACGTTATCTGAGGGTACCGTTGCAAGCTGTTTTTCCTGCACTGGTAGGTTGGTATTCTAAAAATAGGTACGTGACTAACTACTTGAGAAACTCGATTTAGATTAATTACACTTTATTATTAATGACAAACACCATACTAATGATTCTTCACAATAAATCACAAAAAATATCTCACTATTAATTTACTGATTCACTATAAATTCACCTCAATAATGCACTTCAATAATTCACTATTACTTCACTTTTATTTCCTTGCTTTTCTTAAGAGATCACTGTATAACAAACTGACTACAGTCGCCCGAAACGCCCGCTTTATATATGGATCGATGCTATTACTGTCTCTTGCTTGCGCATATTTCCGTTTCTTTCTTTCATGCATCGAGATCTAACTAGAAGGTTATAGTAGGTATGTACTGGAATAGTCTCTAATGCCGATCGGTATTTTGCGATGCCTACAATTACGTAACTCCGTCTTGGCTCCGCCCACAAACGTTGTGGTTGGTGTACACGACTGCTTCCAGAAATATCCGACGAATCGCAAGGCTCTTCACTTTCTATGTACTTATTTATCTACGTATATGCGGTGTAATTTACGATCTTTCTGATTGGTCGTTGCGCGCGCCTTACTGTTTGCTTATTTATTTCTTATATTTATGACTCATCGCGAACAATAATATAGATTTTCTTAAATTTTGTTGCAGTCTGACGATACCCACCTAATAACGGTATGCTCGTTATTGGGCATTTCAAAATTGGAACTCTCAAGATGGCTGACCCACCGACGAATAGCGTCAGCGCACGAAGTTATAGTTTCCCGAATGGACATACAGAGGGCGGCATTTGCAAGAGACGCTTTAGCGAAGAGGATGTATGGAGAACTATTTGCGTGGCTCGTTCAAGCTGTCAACAGGGCTTTGGACACTGGCCATGCGAAAAAGCACTTTATCGGTGAGTTAATAGAATCTACATTCAAATATTTTCTTTCTGTTTGTGTTCGATGTCGGCCATTCAAAAAAGCTCTTTATGAGAAGAGGAGTGTAAATTTCAAAAAATAGCGTATTCAAAAAGTTTACCGAATAGACATACAGAAGGTAGCATTTGCAAGAGACGCTTTAGCGAAGAGGATGTATGGAGAACTATTCGCGTGGCTTGTTCAAGCTGTTAACAAAGAAGGTGTTGGTCATTCAAAAAAGCACTTTATCTGTGAGTTAACAGAGTAATTTTAAATTTTAAAATGTTATTTTTTATGGCCTTGTATACTGGCCATGCAATAACGTTTTATCTTTATGATGTTAGTCTTATTTTACCTTTTTTTACATTTTTACATAATGAATAATGTCCTTCAGTATTAACTGGAAACTTTTATAGGAAACCGACATAAGCCACATTTATTCTAAAAATTAAGGGTTCCCACGTGCTTTATTAAAACCTATATCCATACGGACGAAGTCGCAGGCAATATATATAGATTGCCATAAAGGGGTCCAAATAGCGGTGACTTGCAAGGACAAAATCCATTGCTGTCCCATTCCGCCGGGTATACTATGAAAGGGATAGCAATAAAACTAGTGTTCAAGGGATCGAATAATCTTTCGCAGGTGTCCTGGACATCTACGGTTTTGAGACGTTCGAGATCAACTCGTTTGAGCAGTTCTGCATCAACTACGCCAACGAGAAACTTCAACAGCAGTTCAACTCTCATGTCTTCAAATTGGAGCAGGATGAGTATATAAAGGTTCCTATTTGTTTTAAATTTGAAAATCTATTTGCTATACTATCTAGGGAACAAAACAAGAGAGTTTTAGATGCAGAGTACATAATTAGAATAAGATATTTTTGTATTTCTTTTGTAGGGGTTATAATATGCTCCAAAAAAAACAATTAACAAGAAAACAATTAAAAAAAATTTCAAGACTCGTTTTTTGCGTTTTTCGTGTTCTGAAAATATTTTTTCATATAACCTGCATTGAAAGTACGAGCTTCAATGCCACCCGAAACTGGTCAATTTCAGACGAATACGTCAGTAAAAGGGGTAGTTGGTTTCTTAAACGGCAATTTCACCATCAGCAACTTCACCCTCGTCTGAAATCATCAATCGTTGTTTCATCCCTAGCCACACAATGGGGCTGATTCTGTATTGTGCACAATCTCTAAACTAAACTAAAATTAGAGCATTACAAATATTGCTAACCCTTTCATAATACTTCCTACGGAATGGGACAGAACTAGATTTAAAGCTGCCATTTTAGTTTAGTTCAGAGATTGTGTTATACAGAATCAGCCCCATTATACTATTACTTGCGTCTAGCTAGCTTTCAGTATACTGTAGGAAAATACTGGCTTAACGGAAGATCAGATATAGATTTTGTTCAGTGAAGACAATTTTGGGAATCAAATCTTCAAGCAACTTTTTTTTATAAGTAGTTCTCAGTTATACTTTTATATTTTTACATCCAAATAAAGGCTCCTTTCTTTCAAAATCAAAATATCCAAATCAAATGTGACCTCACTCTTTTTCTAGCCCCAAAAATACCATAATTAGTTGAAGATGTTTGAATAAATTGGTACCTTTAAAAGTCTGAAACTCTTTTTATGTTCTACAGGAAGAGATATCATGGAAAATGATCGATTTCTACGACAACCAGCCGTGCATAGACCTGATAGAGGACCGGCTCGGAGTCCTAGCGCTCCTGGACGAGGAGTGTCGCGTGCCGCAGGGCTCCGACCAGGGCTTCGTGGCCAAGCTTCACGACAAATGTGCCAAGTACCCTCACTTCCTGAAGCCAAGGTTTGGCAACGCTGGTGAGTGTTACTATAGCCCTGCACATCATACTAATATTATAAATGCGAAAGTGTTTTTGTTTGTTGGATTGGTTTGTGGGTTTGTCCTTGAATCACGCTGCAACGGAGCAACGAATGGGATAAACGAGCGTGGGTATTGTTGAGGACCTGAGTGACATAGGCTACTTTTTATCACGGAAAATTAAGAAGTTCTCACGGGAATAACAAAAACTCAAACAATGCGGACGAAGTCGCGGGCATCATCTAGTTAGATGTCAGCAGGCCCCTCTTTCCCACTGGGCACTCTGGGCAAGTGCCCAGGGCCCCACATTCGATTGGGGCCCTCTAGTTACTGCCAGATTACCAACCGATAGATAAACGATATTCATTAACGATAACTATACACTTATATTATAATGTGCAAAATATAGTAAGTTAATCAGATTTTAAATTGATCTTGAAGATTTTTTTCAATTAATCAATCTAGAATATTGTTTATCTACTTTTTATACATGACAAATGAAATAGACAGAGGACTATTTTGTTAAAACAGGCATATGCCTTTTCATAGGGGCCCCATTATCCTAATGTGCCCAAGGCCTTCAAAAGGTTAATGAAGTCCCTGGATATAAGTCCATATTATCCTAGAACTTATTCCAAACTTTTGTTCCAGCGTTCATAATAAAGCATTTCGCGGACAACGTGGAATACCAATGCGGCGGATTCCTGGAAAAGAACCGGGACACAGTGCTGGAGGAACAACTGGAATGCATCAAATCCGCCACTTGCTGCCGACTGATTCACGTCATATTCGCTGATTCGCCGATGGACCATTCTGCCACTTTACCGCCTCCTTCAAGAAAGAGAACGACTCCTTCTATGCCACTTGGGAGTCTTACTGTAAGTTATTCTTTTAACCATTTCCAAACTCTCTCTCTCTCTCTCTCTCTCTCTCTCTCTCTCTGCTTCGTATTTCTCATTGCTGGGGTCGTGACCCAATTCCATTACTCGCATCAACAAACTGCCCTGCAGTTCGGATTAATGTAGAGTACCACAAAAAAAAATGTGTGTGTCAGCTCCGACGCACGACTGGTGTTACCATGGAAACATAACGTAACGTTACGGAGAAAGTTTGATTCTACTCCCCATAAATTTTCGTACCCCGGGCTTTTTTTTTTCATTATAGGCTTACGCTTGACCACAATCACACAGGCGAGAACTGTGAGTTTGCGAAATGATGATGAGAGATCATCCATAAAGTATGTCACACGTTAAGGGGGAGGAAGTTGATCAACGAAGTGTGACATTGTGTGACAAGGGGTGGGATGGGTCCTAAGTTTCGTGACGTCACATTTCAAATTCTTTTACTAAGTTCTTATCTAAGTGTTAAAATGCCAAATTTGAACTATTAACGAAAAACCTTAAAATATTTCCAAGTTTTGTCAATTTTTTCAAATGTATGATTTGATCTCGATTATATTTTTAAAAAATGGGGTGTGGCTGTGTTATGGACACGGCCGTTTGTTGTACGTGAATACGTCTCGTAACGGGTAATAGTTTCTATGTAGAATACTATTATTTAACGCTATGTGTTACAGTCCTTACTTGGCGTACTAAATTCTTTGATTCTTTAGTTATCCACTGGTGTAATTTAAATTTGGATGTGAATGATAGATATGTAGCTGCAACACTAAACTATATCCTCCTATTTTGTTATCAATTGTTTTTTTGAATTGCGTCCCTATTTAAATAATTTTAAAGACGTATTCACGTCAAAAAACTACGCGCCGAATTGAGAACCTCCTCCTTTTTCGGAAGTCGGTTAATAATTTAAATGGAAATAAAACTAATTTCGGAAGTGCTATTTTTATTTAATAATATCTAAATGTAAAATTGCAAGATATGTGACGTCACACTAGGGAAGAGGGGGTCTCACAAATGTGACCAACTGTGACAAGGACGGGGGGAGGGGTTAAAAAAGTCACGAAATTAGTGTAACGTTCTTTGTGGATGACCCCTGATGATGAATCAAATATCGTTCCAGCAACCCCCGCGTCGTGCTTCAGGCCAGAAGCAGACGGTAGGCGCGCAATTCCGCGCGTCGCTGTCAGCGCTAATGGCCACACTGTCGGCGACCACTCCCCATTACGTGCGCTGTATCAAACCAAACGACACCAAAACCGCCTTCCAGTTCGACGCCGCTAGAGCTGTTAACCAGCTGAGGTGAGCCCACTCTTTTTTTAAATCTATACTTCTATACTATAAATGCGAAAGTTTGGATGGATGGATGTTACATGGTTGGATGGATGGATGTTTGTTACTCAATCACGCCAGAACGGCTGAACGGATCTGGATTAAATTTGGCACAGAGATAGATTATAGTCTGGAATAATACATAGGCTACTTTTTGTCCCGGAAAATTAAATAGATCCCGCGGAAACCGAAAAACCTCAATCCACGCGGACGAAGTCGCGGACATTAGCTAGTCCACTATAAGTCAGTCCTTGACTACAAATCTCACCCGATTGTAAATGATGATGTAGTCTAAAATGGTAGCGGGTTAACCTGTTAGGGGCATGGCAATTTTACTAAACCCATGCCCCTAATCGGTTTCTACACGGCCGAAACACTAAATCACTTGACGGCACGACGGTGGTAAGTAGCCACGGCCGAAGTCGAAAGACGAACCACGCCCCATTACGTGCGCTGTATCAAACCAAACAACACAAAGACCGCCTTGAAGTTCGACGCCGCTAGAAGTTTAATTCGTTTTAATCCGCCATAGTAGGTAAATCTTTGTGGTACAGTTGAAGCTTGCGATTTTCACCACACCACGTAAATCTTCTAAATTATTCTCGACGTACCAACGTTTCACTCCGACTTCGGAGCATCTTCAGGAGATGTTGACTCGCCAAAGCACGATTGTAACTTAGTTAGGAGTTTCTTTACGTATGATTTACGTATTCGATCGCGTTAAAGTTAACTACCATAGGCGCTCGATTCCATACCAATCGTACTCACCCGTAAAAGCGCGAAAAAGAATCCTATAGATTCATATTTGAAATATTTTTGAAATTTGATACAAATTTCAAAAATATTTCAAATATAAATCTTAAAATTAAGGCATTAAAGTTTAATTACGAATGTACTATATTTATATTTAAGATCTTTTGTCTTCGTAACAACGCGAGGTGTCGGTCACGGTTCCACAGCACTTATTAATATAAACCTTAAAACTAAGGCATTAAAGTTAATTACAAATGTACTACTTATACTTAAGACCTTTTGTCTTAAGAAGAACGGTGTCGGTCACGAGTTTCCACATTTTTACCTCCTACCAAAAAGTGCTCCACGCGCCCATAGAAGTTTTCACTTCAACAATACGGCTATGTCCCCTGATTTCCGAGTAAATAATTCAATTCAATTCAGTCATTTTCTTTCAGAGCCTGCGGTGTGTTGGAGACCATAAGAATTTCCTCCGCTGGTTTTCCGTCCAGGTGGCTTTATCAAGATTTTTTCCAAAGGTAATTACTGTAAAATAAGAAAAAATCGAGCCTCTTTTTGGTGATTAAGTTTACGGAACGTCACATGCAGTTTGACCAGCAATAGAGTATTTTCAAAATTGACAGTATTCAAAGGCAATGGACCTATTACACTACACTTTTTCAAGGGCCCTGTGGCAAGGGTGGGCGCTAGTTTTGGCGTCACTATTACAATGCACTATCTGGCCCTAACCTAGAGAGAACCTAGATGGCACAAAGTAAGCTAAATTAACGTCAAAATGCTCGCGCGAGACGGAGAAACACAACTACCCTCTACGCTGGTCGTGCGATGACCACCCTAAGTGTTATTACATTGCCCGTTGTCCCTAATCAGGGACCCTTTCTCCCTATATCTTATTACAATACACTAATTCAACCTAAGGGTCGCTTGAAAATGTGGTGTGTAGGCCTTTAAAAGGCTTCACTTGACATTTTGAACTAGTGACGAGTTCATATTCCAATAAACACAAACAGCTATGTTTCTTTTCACTCACACTCACTGATGCTTATAGACAAAAATTGAATAAGTTATAGATGTACTCAGTTTTAGTTTTAGTCCAGGATCCTATATATTCCTACATCCATGCTCTTTACAGATATCGACTTCTCTGCTGCTTCAAAGACATCGACCGGTCGAACATCAAGGCCACATGCTCTAAGATTTTGCTCAGGCATGTCAAGGACACTGACAAATACCAATTCGGTGCTACGAAGATCTTCTTCAGAGCTGGACAGGTAATGTAAATAAAAATCGAAATATGTATATCAATCCATATTTAATTATTCAATTTAGGTACACTGTTAACTTATTGACGTTTGAACCTTATAAAACATTGTGTTAAGAGGCCGGTTCGCGCCGCTCGCAACTTCTATTCGAACCGCATATATAAATTTGCCGGTATATTGCTATCTCTATTTCACTGATGACACATGATCGCGTTCAAGCGAGATAGCAATATGAGCTTACAGAATTTGTTATACATTTAGTCTTGTTCCGTGAATACCAAAAATGATGAATGAAAACTTATCGTGCTTTTTACTTCGTTTTGTTATTCTGTAACTTGACAATATAGGCTATGCTGCTGACCAATTAATACGTAAGATATCGTTGGTTTTAATATAAAACAAATAAGAGGGAAACATGTCCATCTTGTCGTAAAAATATGCAAAACGCAATTCATTTACATTTCATTTTAGGAAAGTATTTTGAAAACATATAAATCCAGGGGACTAGATAAATACAATTTGAATCCAAATAAACTCTCATTTTGGTGGAAATGTTCTCGAATTATTAATTATTTTGGTATTACGTTTGTATGGGCAATTCATTCTCCGCTGGCACCTTAATACATTACGGTATCTTAAAACTAAAGCAACGAGGGTTTCAAACTCGCGGTCTGAGAAGAGCTCACAAATTGATAAAAACAAACTCAGCCGGTTTTTTAAATCACCATCTCACAAACATCGTATATTTAATAGAACTACGAGTATAATTAACAATTTCATTAATTAGCCGGTGGATTTTAGAAAAGGAATAAATGACTGACTGACTGACTGGTTTATCAACGCACAGCTCAAACCACTGGAGTGATCGGGCTTTGAAATTTGTATAGAAATCGAACCTAGCGTGAGCCCTTTTTTGTTTTTTGACTGCGATCTCACCCGATGGTAAGTGATGATGCAGTCTAAGATGGTATCGGGCTAACCTGTTACTACTACAAGTAGGGGTCAAAAAGTGTTGGAATGGCGACTTCGGACTAGAAATCGTAGCGTTGGCAGACCCCCTTCCATCTAATGTATTAAAAAGTTTTTTATTATATGGTAGCTGATGCCCGCGACTTCGTCCGCGTGGTTTAAGTTTCTTTACTCCCGCGGAAACTCTTTAATTTTCCGGAATAAAAAGTAGCCTGTGTAACTCCAAATCCTCAACAATCAATGCATCACCTCTTGCATGCAAGTCTGATTGCAGCGAAGCGCTAGCCTATATATTTAAAAAGAAAAAGCTATACCCGTGCATAAAATCACGTCGATCCGTTGCTCCATTGCGGCGTGATTGAAGGACAAACCAACAAACAAACACACTTTCGCATTTATAATATTAGTATGATTTTTATTCCACCAGGTGGCGTATTTAGAGAAGTTGCGTGCAGATTTACAGAGGCTATACTGCGTGCGCGTACAAAGTTGCGTGCGCGGCTTCCTCGCGCGACGCCGCTACATGCGACTGACGCGCGCTATACACGGCATACAGGCGCAAGCTAGAGGCTACTTGGTGCGACGGTGAGTTACTCATTTGACGCTCGCTGCGCTCGTGTTATAATTAATATAATTAATCGTGTTATAATTTTTATGTTTGTCTGTCATTTCCAGGGAGAAACAAGTATCAAACATGGCAAAATAAGCAAACACTTCCTTTAACTATAAAATAAGAATAATAAGTTTTGAATCCATACTAATATCATAAATGCGAAAGTGTGTCAATCTGTCTGTCTTCTACGCTTTCACGGCCTACCTGTTCAACCGATTTTGATGAAATTTGGCACAGGGATAGGTTGTATCCCTGGGAAGGACATAGGGTACTTTTTTCGCGGAAAACTAAGAAGTTCCCGCGGGAATTGAAAAATTTAATCTACGCGGATGAAGTAGCGTCGCGCTTTTATCGTCCGCCATATTGAATTTAGTGTGACGTCATTTTATTTTTTGCATTATACAGCAAACGTTTTTATAAACATAGCCATATATATCATGGGGTGCTTGAAATAATTGCTTGTCCGCCAAATTGGATTAAGAATGACTTTACTTACCGAACCAAGTCTAGTGAAAGTTGAGAGTCGCGATGTTTTAACTATTTAAGATACTGGCAAAAATGGGGTCATACAAAAAATATATTTTCGGGCATACCGGACCTAATTTATTGACGCGCCATTTTGCACTCAGCGTTCAATAGACATACTATATCTACCTACATTTTTTCAACAGCAAGTGCCAAGAAATCCGTCGCAACCGCGCGGCTATCAAAATACAGAAGACGGTGCGCGGTTGGCTCGCGAGGCTGAAATACCAGCGCCTGAGGAGGCTGGCCATCGGTATCCAAGCGCACGCCAGAGGGTACATGGCCAGGAAACTGTATAAGAATAAGAAGATCCTCAAACTGGTAAGTGTATGCCTCGAGTTGAGGCAAACAGATCGCCACTTGGCTCCCACTAAATGCATGGCTCGGAACGAGGCTCTTTTCAGCGTGTCACAAAGGGTCAAAACATGATGCGATTTGCCTCAGGCTGAGGCAAGCCTCAAGGCGTGAGTTGCCTCAAGCTAAGGTAAGTATTGGTCTGGTGGGAGGCTTCGGCCGTGGCTAGTTACCACCCTACCGGCAAAGACGTGTCGCCAAGCGATTTAGCGTTCCGGTACGATGCCGTGTAGAAACCGAAGGGGTATGGGTTTAATATAACTGCCATGCCCCTAACAGGTTAGCCCGCTACCATCTTAGACTGGATCATCACTTACCATCAGGTGAGATCGCATTCAAGGGCTAGCTTGTAGTGGATAAAAAAAAAGTATTATGGCCCGGTTTTCCACAAAACATATGGCTCGGAATGAGGCTCTTTTAGGGCGTTACAAAGTCTTCCAAACATGGTGCGATTTGCCTCAGACTGAAGCAAGCCTCTAGGCGTGAGTTGCCTCAAGCTGAGGCGAGTATTATGGCTCGGTGGGCCTCGGGTTAAGAAAGCGTCTTGACTTGGAAATCCTTGCAAGATACCTATGTCCATTTGTGGACGTCTATCGGTTGATGGTGATGATGATGCATATTTTTTTTAATGTGATTTTGTCCACAGACTATCGGTATGCAACGCTACGCGCGCGGCTACCTCGTCCGAAGAGAGGTCAAGACCAAATTGCGAAAGATCATCGTAGCCCAGGCCGCGGTAAGTTTTCGCTTAACCTTATAATGTTTTTCAATCATCCCCAAGTATAAAGAAAGAAAAGAAAGAGAAATCTTATCTAATTATCGATTATTGATTCTAATATTATAAATGCGAAAATGTGTCTGTCTGTGTGTGTGTGTGTGTGAAAATGTGTCGGGACAGATCCCGGCCTATCTTTTCAACCAATTTGGACGAAATTTGGTACAGAGGCAAGTTACATCGGGGTATTTTTGTCCTGGAAAATTATGGAGTTCCTGCACGATTCAAAAAACCTTCGTCCAGGCGGTTATCTCATGTGTCTTACGTACAGGTGTAAAAATAAAAATATACTTAAAATTTTCTCGAAGGTGTGTAAAGTCGGCCAATCCGCACTTGGCCAGCGGTGGACTATGACCAAAACACTTTTCACTCGTACTCTATAGATCATGGTGAATTTAGTAATGAACATATTTCAGGTCCGTCGTTTCCTGGCGCGCCGTCAATACAAACGGCTGCGCATCGAAGCCAGGAGTTTGGATCACGTCAAATCCCTCAACAAGGGTCTGGAGAACAAGATCATCAGCCTCCAGCAGAGATTAGAGGACGCGCTCGGAAAAGCCAAGAAGATTGAACCGTTACAGGCTCAGATCGCTGAATTGAGGTGAGACATTACCTTTTACCTGCATATTATGGAACCAGCTTCCGTCTTCTGTGTATAACAATATGGGGCTCTTATAAGGGCGCATACACAAATTTCTCAAAAGCCGGCAACACATTGGTGGTTCCTCTGGTGCTGCACATGGTCATGAGGGGCGGTGATCACTTAACTTTAGGTGACCCGGCTGCTCGTTTGCTTGCTATATATATGCCACCGTAAGATTGTAAAAACCGTTAGATTATAATATAACGTTTTTTATCTCGATAGATTATAAACTTTCGACAGATTGTGAACCGTAACATACTGCTTACAATTTAACGCGTTATTTTTCGGTAAATTGTAATATATTAGGTATATTAACCCGATAGAAGGTCGGGCACTACCTGAATATTCATGTCAAACCCTAACATAACCTATAGTTCGCGCGCGAGTTGAATGCAGAGTATATGTATGGTGACACTTACATTTACTCTGCATTCAACTCATGCGCGAGCTGTACAAGAAAGAGACAAGAAAACGTAAAAATAATAAATATTTCATAAATTAATACTCAGAACATTGAACGGTTCACAATCTTTCGACAGTTTATAATCTAGCGGGATAGAAACCGTTAGATTATAATCTAACGGATTTTACAATTTTACTGTGACATATATATATGAACCTCGCTTAAATGTTTTGCCGTTAATTCTTAATTTTCAGAAGGTAAGGTATTAACGAAAAAATATCTTTCACAGGGCAAAACTAGAAACTCTGAAGTTAGTAGAAATCGAAGCTAAAACCCTGAAAGTGGATATCCACAGCAAAGATAACCTTCTCAACGATCTTCGAGTGGAGTTAGAGGAAGAAAAGGACAGCAACAAGCGACATTTGGAGGAGAAGAAACAGATAGAGCTTAGATACAACAAAGAAAAAGAGACGTGGCTGAAAGAGAGGGAGACGTTGGAAAGCGAGCTTAAGACCAATAAGGAGCATTTCGAAATGGCTATAGAAGGTAAGTTCTATTGTCTACTAGCTGATGCTCGCAACTTTGTCCGCGTCGAATAAGTTTTATAATTACCACGGGAACTCCCTAATTTTCCGGGATAAATAGTAGCCTATGTCACTCTCCAGATCGTCGACTATACCCATGCAAAAAATCACTTCGATCCGGTGCTCTGTTGCGGCGTGATTGAAGGACAAACAAACACACTTTCGTATTTATAATATTTGTATGATTGTGTAAAATTGCCTGCTATATAGCCCAGCAATCCGACTAATATTGCAAGCTAGTTGTACCCGGCATGCGTTGCAATGCCACGTACATAGAAAAAAAACATTTATATGTAGATTTTTTAGACAAGAATCCTCGCGGGCGGCTCCAGAACACTACCAAAGTTTCATCAATGGTTTCGGAACGCAGAGTGGACAGACATACATACATACATTGCTTTTTATAAATATAAAATATATACATGAGAAATTTTTAAAGGTTTCTAAGTTTATATGTTTGGATGTTTTTTACTCCTTCACGCTACAATTACTGAACCGATTTGGCTGAAATTTGGAATGGAGATAACTTATACCCTGGACAAAGTCTCCATTTTATTCACGGAAAATTATACTTCTCGCGTGAATCAGAAACCTCAATCCACACTGACGAAGTCAATTCTGGAAAAGTCTAAAAATACTTACTCGTAGCTTAAAATCTTTCTACTTATGTATAAAAATGAATAATTGCTGTTCATTCATCTCGCTTAAACTCAGAAATGGCTTGACCGATTACGATGAAATTTTTAAAGGTATACTTCTTTAGGCGCGTTAGGGAAAAATTATCAGAGTGAATTTTTAGGATGCGCGCGCACACCGATACTCAAATTCGACACCCTGAAGTTAACTTATAAGTATTGCAGAAAAAGGCCTACCAACAAAACAAAAATAAATACATTTACTGTATGTTGGGTGAGAACTGATAACTATATATTCAAGATATTTATAATTTGCTATCAAAAAGTATAACTTCTTGCGTGCGTACATAAGTACACACACACTCACACACTTTTTTTTGTTTGTGTTTGAGTGTGTGGTCCCGGTATGGTTTATCTCAATTGGAACCGGTAGGGGCGCTGCAATCGGGTTCTAGGGTCAGGGCAAGGCAACGTATGCGGGGACCGCTAGTCTTAAATAAAAATACATAGATATTTCAGTTATTGCTATCTTTAAAATGTTAATTATTAATAGATTGAAAACAAATCAGTTGATAATAATTTATTAGCAAATGAAATCTATAAAACTTATTAGCAAAAGTCTGTTACAACGATTAATACATTTTATACGATTAGATAATATTTTATCATGTCCGATAACTTATCGTTCATCTGCAAGCAAAGTGTCACAAGTAAAAAATTTGGAATTTGAGTTACTTTGTGATGGCAAAAACCTAATATTAGGGATCTATTGGGTGGTTGATTCTGGCAAAAAACGAACACTAGGATTCTACATCAGGGTATTCGATAACTGATCAAATCAGCAACTTTTTTAACCGACTTCTAAAGAAGGAGGAGGTTCTTTTTTTTTTTACTTTACAGTGGCTTTGGAAGTCGGGTTTTTTGAAAGAATTTTTATTCACACGTCAAAACTCGCGTTTAGTATGGGATGTTGTATGAAATGCTTCCTTGTAATGTCATCATATACGACGCACTTTTTCTTTTAAAATGGTAATGTAAATATTTAAAAGATCGGACTGAAAATTGGTATATATATATATGTAGCTATTATGTGGAAGGCATCCGCTAAGAAAGGATTTTTGGAAATTCAACCCTTAAGGAGGTGAAATAGAGCATTGAAATTTGTATGAAAATCAAACCTAATGTGAGCGAAGCCGCGGGTAAAAGCTAATTCAACATAAAACTAACAGAAGAAGTGAATATTACGTGATTAACGAAGATCCTCTGTTTAATAATCACTTTAAAATATTTTATTTTTGACATACACAACACAACAATCCCGTTAAAGATAGAGATGGGAATTATCCAGAGATGCAATCATGTAAGGATTACCGATCAAATCGTTAGAGTTCGGAATTGAGCTCTAATTCAATGCCGTTATGGTATATTTTACTTTATATAACGATTTGATCGGCAATCCCCACATGATTGCACCTCAGATATCTATTGTCATACATAAACACAAACATAAAACATTACATTACAAAAGAAAAACGCTTCGCCACGCATTCTGTTTACCTTGTGTATGACAAGGGCTTTATTTTTGCAATAAATATGTTTGAATAAATAAAATAAAAATATCTTTTGAATAAAAAATGAAGGATTTTAATCTAAATAAATTTTAACAAATAGGTTTTTTTTTTTTGGGTTAGGTCACTTTTGGTGATTTGTTATTTGTTTTGCTATGAAAACGCCTTCCTCATATTGAGCAAGCTCTTTTTTTATAGGGCCTAAAACTAAAATATAATAGTAAACTCGATTAATAATATTGTTTTTTGTAACCTTAGTGAAAAAGGAAAATATGTGATAAACAGATGTGTGTGTTAAATTGTGTAATAGTGGTAATTTTAGCGTCACCTTTTAGTATTTAATGTGGTTAAAAACTACAACAAAACTATTTAAAAAATACTAATAAGTGTCTGTGGTTGACTTAGTTTGTAGGATCATAATAATCAATAATAATTATTATTGATCACAATTATTATTAATCAATTATAATTGATCATAATATAAGGTGTCTGATTATAACTTATTATGCGTCCATTAAAGTGTGATTCGGTGATCACATACTCTAAATAAAACCATTTAATTTATAATATTAACATAATATTCTTAATTTAAAGGTAACAACCCAGTACAATAAAATTACAAATATGATAAAGACTTAAAACTTAACATAAAATTTTAAGACATGTTCCCTAGCTAATCTATAAATATAAATAAAATAAATAAATGAATCTGTGGTATTAAATAAACCATGGTGATGCCGCCTGACATAATTTTAAAGAAGGCCGACGAAGCAACCCTGTCGGACAAACAGACGTATGAGCAATGGTCAAAAGAGTTCGAGGCCAGAGCTCAGTTTTGGAAAGGTTAGAACCAAGTAATTAAAAATAATATTAAAGTGTGCGAAAGTGTGGTACGCTTTCACTGCCCATCTATTAAATGATTCTGATGAAATTTTATAGGACAGGAAAGGTTTCTATTTTTATTACAATGCTTCACACACTAGGAAAGTTTCTAAACTTACATAAATACATATCCATAATTGCGGAACCTGCGTCTCTCTAAATTAGTGAAACGCATAATAGGTATGTCATTTCTCGCTCAAAGAGTTCCATTGGATATGGGCCTTACGTAAAAAACTGTGTGTGTGCAATAAACACACGGCAGAAGTGAAACTTCAGAAAAGTAGCCTACGTGAGAATGAGATAAATATAATTTGTATTCTATCTCAAAATCTCGCAGGCAATCTTCTTCAATAATTACGCAGGCTTTGGTGTCGCTTTTTCGTTTCGTTGAATTTTCAAATCACAACGATTCTAAGGAAGAATCACTTCAAAAAGAGTCGAGAAAAGTCGTCACCGACTGTCTCACAAACCTCCAGCCTAAACCCATGGACCTAGGAAGATGATTTTGCACGGAGGTTCCCTTTATAATGTTGTCAAGGAATCCTGCTTCCTACCAATATTATAAACGCGGAAGTTTGTAAGTTTGGATGTTTGTTACTCTTTCACGCCAGAACGGCTGAACGGATCTGGATGAAATTTGGCACAGGGATAGATTATAGTCTGGAATAACACATCCCTTCTCAGCCCTCCTATTCTCTAACTCAGTGTCATATATTCTTTGTCCATTGGAGGTTTGCTATGTAAAGAAAAATTACATTTCATAGCATACCTTCAATGGATCCATACAAATATTATAAATGCGAAAGTGTGTCTGTCTGTCTGTCTGCTACGCTTTCACGGCCCATCTGTTCAACAGATTTTGATGAAATTTGGTACAGGGATAAGTTGTATCCCGAGGAAGCACATAGGCTACTTTTTATTCCGGAAAATTAAAGAATTCCCGCGGGAACCATGAAACTTCAATCCGCGCGGACGAAGTTGCGGGCATCAGCTAGTTTATAATAATACTAAGTATAGTTTCGTGTATTAGTTACATTACTAACTCTATAGATTCGCTATAAAAGCAACATTGTTTCAGAGCGCGACAAACGCCACGAGGCAGAGAAGAAGGCGCTATGTCTGGAGCTGGAGAACGAGCGACAGAGCAGACAGAAACTGCTGTCCTCACAATACGACCTGCAGGAGCGACTGGACAACATGCACAGGTATTTAAAACTATTCCAAGAAGATTGAATATCTTTGGCACCATATCCCATCCCTACAAACTTATCTGTATGATATTTTTTTACTAACTGGCCCTTTGATTTAGAACTGGCCTTACGGCTTCTATGACGTATACTTTTTCAAGCTGTAATACACGATGGCGCATATATGTTGCAATCAAGTTCCCGCTTTTCAGACTAGATGGCGTTGTAAAATACGCCCAAATTATTTGTTTGACAGGGCCCGTCTATGTAAATATAGGTCGTTGGCCTTACCCCTCTAGGCGCGAACTGTGGCAGTTTCGCCATTAATTGTTATTGTGCTGTCATAGTGATCGACTTTTTCATGCACTAGTGTCAATAATTGGGCAGAAAAATTACAAGGTTCTCTCCTCCCGCAAAAGTTAGTCGAACGTGATTTCATACATTTTTTTTAAGTTTCCTATCCTTTGTTTATTTCATCCAAGCTATATATGTAATGTTTGTTGAATAACTGTTGTGTGTGTTTCAGGGCGCCTTCCAAAGACCACAAGAGGTCACTGTCAGACGCCAGCACCAATTCACAGCAAGAGACTACCGTCGAAGATGTAAGTTTTGTTTTAGAGTTCTGTAGTAGAACAAGGGACCCTATAATTTCTGACAGTCTATCGGTCCATCTGTCACTGCCATTTTGAAAACATCTGCTACATAATATAATAAAGATAAAAGTCCACTCGCTGTCTCACTAACAACGTTCGGAGTTAATCACCGCCTTATTCGTTTCACTTTTTTTTGTAATTTATTAATCTTGTAAAATTGTGTTAGAGAGGAAACTGTGTTAAAGTCTTTACAATCGTGCATTGTCGAATCAACATCTGAAGATGCTCCAGTATTGAATGTACGTTGTATAATAGTTTGGAAGATTTCTGTGGTGTGGTGAATATCGCCGGCTTTAAGTGCGGGATACACACTGTACCACATAGATTTTCCTACTGTCGCGAATTATAGCGAATTAAAGTTCTAGTTCCTTCATTATTATGGACTTCCGCAAAATAATGCCTGCTTCTATCCAATACGTGTTAAAGAGGTTTAAATATTTTGGCCTACCAACCGTTCGCCATTTTTATTCCTTTATATGAAACATACATAAACATCCGTATCGTTTGCTAGCGTTGACTTAGAAGCTTGATTTTTTTACAGCCCCAAGGGATCGTAGATCGTCTTTGATACCAAGTACCAAAGTATTTGATATTAATTTCAGCTTGATACATTCACGCCTTCCCGAGAAAAAGGGGGTAGACAGACAGACAGACGGGCTACCAAGAAATCCTATTCCTTTTTTCGCTTGAATCCTAAAAATGAGTATTTTTGTGTATTTGTAGGATTTCGGCTACGGTTCGGTTCGCTCGACGGAATCATCTCGGCCCGCGTTGGAGGCTGTCAACTGGTCCACTACCAATAGCTCACAGAATGGACCGATGCCGGTAAGTGACTTATGCTGAGATCTATAGAGCGTACTTTGACTTGGCTCAGAATTAAAGTTAAAACGAGATGGACTTATGTGAGTAACAGAAATCTGTCTCGTTTTAACCATGTCTTAAGGCTAAGCAAAGTCAAAGTTCGCTCTATAGATCTTAGCATAAGTCTTTGTAAAACAGCACATTCATTATTATAAAACAATATACGATCTGCACAATAGGCAAACTAGAGGCCGCAGTAGGCTCGTGACAGCATCGCTCCGCCTCAAGAAAGTCTGAAGGTCGTTCGTGGGAATGAGCATTTTATTGGCCTGTAGACCTGTGCCCAGCAGTGGGACGTTGATGAGCTGTAGACTTAGTTCAGTAAATAAAGGCTTATTTATTTATTTATTATGTGTTGTTCAAGATGGCGGACGCAGGGTTGGTGCTGCGCATGCGCAACAGAATATCGGTGCTACAGAGCGAGTTGTCACGGACCGCCAAGAGAGCTGCCGACTTGGAAGACCGCCTTATTAGTGAGTAGTTTGAAGATAACTTGTAATAACACTAAAGCATATTTAATGGGTGTTTTCAAGATATTTCAGTTTTGCAGAAAGATTTGCCCTCACTATCAACTATCGAAAAATCAATAGAACTATCGAAAAATATTACTAAACTATTGGTTCCAGTTTTATTTTTCTCGATTGTTAATTTTGTTATATTATCGATTGAAAAGAACCAAACCTATTGAAATTTTTCAAATTACATCCGAGGTTTTAAGGTCACATAATAAGAATTAAAAAAAACGTTTTTTTCCTCAGATCGCCTCACCGCACCGCCTTCCAACCCAGACACAGATCGCTTCAAAGTGGAAGAACTAGAAATAGAGAACAAGAAACTAAAAGAAGACTTGGAAAGACTACGGGCAGTTGACTCCGCGCATATGCCCAAAGAAATCATTGGTATTTATTTACTATTGATTTAGCGCAAAATCCAAACGAAGATATCCATATCTAATACTAGATGATGCCCGCGACTTCGTCAGCATTGATTTTGGTTATTTGTTTATTCAGTATTAAAAAAAAAAATCAATGAAAAAACTAGAAGTTTAATTCGCTATAATCCGCCACAGAAGGCAAATCTATGTGGTAGATCGGCGGTGGATCGACACCGTTCTTCTTAAAACAAAAGGTCTTAAGTATAATAATGTAGCACATTCGTAATTAAACTTTAATCCCTTAGTTTTAAGGTTTATATTAATAAGTGCTGTGTAACCGTGGGTCGACACCTCGCGTTGTTACGAAGACAAAAGGTCTTAAATATAAATATAGTACATTCGTAATTAAACTTTAATGTCATAGTTTTAAGGTTTATAATTGAAATATTTTTTATTTTTTTTTTGCTTTTTTATTTGGATAAAAATTAAATATTCGTTTTCACTTCTATCGGCAGTCCCTATGACTGCCAATTCTTTTTTTAATATTCACGGACTTCCAGTAACGCCTGCTTCTATCCAATATTCAATTTTTTTTTTTTAATAGGATATTATGTTTTGTACATTTCTTTAGGCTAAGCTAGATATATTAATATTGTAACTGCATCATCGTATTAGGGATTCCTGTAAAGATGATGTAAGAAGTGAATAAAATAAATAAATAAATAAATGTATTTTTCAGAGCAACTCCATCAAATGCAAGAGGAACTGGACAGACGGCGCGACGAGTGCATACAACTGAAGAGTGTTCTTACTCACCAGGTAAGATTGCGGCAGGAATTTATAACATTTTTCATATTTTATCATATTAAAATCTGTACTTCTATACTAATATTATAAACTAGATGACGCCCGCGACTTCGTGCGCGTGGATTCAGTTTGATTCCCGCGGGAATATGAAAGATGGATGTATGGCTGGATGGATGTTTGTTACTCAATCACGCCAGAACGGCTGAACGGATCTAGATGAAATTTGGCACAGAGATAGATTATAGTCTAGAATAACACATAGGCTTATTAAAGAGTTCCCGCGGGAACCGAAAAACCTCAATCCTTGCGGACAAGTCGCGGGCATCAGCTAGTGATAAGAAAAGAAAAAAATGGCACTTAATAAAAGCTTGGATGAAATAAAACGTAAGGGAATTTTCACGTTCGACTAACTTTTGCGGGGCGAGGGGAGAGTGCCTTGACATTTTTCTGCCCAATTATTGACACTAGTGCATGAAAAAGTTGATCACTATGACAACACAATATCATAATTAATGGCGAAACTGTCACAGTTTAGTAAAAGTCCTGCAGGAACTCTTTTATTTTCCGGGATAAAATGTAGCAAATTTTGTCAGAATCAGTTGTCCAGATGGGACTTGAAAAATCAGGGCCTCACTCATGCAAAAAATCAGGTTGATCCGTTGCGCCACTGCGGCGTGATTGAAGGACAAACTAACAGACACACTTTCGCATTATTACAACAATAATTGCACAATACATGTACACAGAAGTCATTATTGGACAATTTAAAATACTAAACAACTATAATGTAATCTTCAAGGTAAACATTCCACTGACAATATAAGTACGGTCAGCAAATAGATAAAAAACATTTTTTGTTTGATTAAAAAGTATTTGGGCTTCGTCTCGCTTATCTCGCGTTGCTGATATGACTGTCTATTTAGATATAACATGCCATCTGAGGAAAAGTGGTCTAACCAATTTTCTATTAAAATCCATCCACCTAGATTAAGAATAATTAAGAAAAAGATATGTACGTGGCATGTTGCATTAAGTAACATAATATAAAGATTAATATTTTAATTATAACTTACGGTTTAAAATAAATAAAAAATTTGCGGCATGAAAATGAAATAAATATGTAAATCTAAAAAGTAAGACGAGAATAACATTAAATTATAGCAAAATTCCTTGCTTCAGAAATGATATCTACAGTTCTATATACAGAAATCTGCAATAAAACAGTTAATTATTGAGTCACTAAGTTTCTCCTTTTTTATAAAAAATATATTTAATTGACTTTTTCAAAGTTTCTACTGAAACATGTTCAAATTTCAACTAAGTAAATTTTGGATTTTTTGAGTTACACCACTTTAGCGAAGACGGTGCCATCGTTTTGATAAAAATTCTTAGTTTGTCACCGGTCTTATATTTGACGGACCTACATTTCCTGTTTGTTATGGAAATAAGTGTACCATTTTGTTTTTTTCACTTCTGATATGGTATAGTCCACTTCTTGGGTGGAATATCACTCGACTGACACGAAAGTAAATTTAATTCTATTTAATTCGGAAAATATAGATTGCACGGTATAAAATTTGAAGATAAAAAATGTAGATAATCAAAACAACAACCTTAATCCTTACAAAGTTTATTGAAAAGTTGAAAATAAATTAAAACGATGTCAATTTTATAACCTGCTCTAGAAACGGATTATATATGTGAGCAGTTTATGTTACCTACTTTATATAATAATAAAATAAAATAAATACTATTAATTAATTATAGTCCAATGCACTAATTATTAATTCAATGAAAGCATTGTGGAAATCAAAAGTCTTGATACTTGTGTAATTTAAATAAACCAAAATTAGTGTGAGTCGAGGCCGGTCTTGATACTTGTGAATGTGATTTTAAAAAGTTTAATGACAGTTTAAAATTTAAAAAGTAGTGACATGTAAAACATGGCTAACAAAATGGAGTTCCCGAATGCGTTCTTCATAAAGACTCTTTACAAAGAACATCCAGAACCCTCGAGGAGTGAGATTTATTGTACGAAAAAGGTATCTTATCGCTACTCTTTTTAAAAGTATGCTCCTGAAAAAAGCTTATTATACTGTTGAAGATTATGTAAATGATAAAAGAGCATGGATTTGACTCGCTCCAGCAATGCTAAGGACAGTGGTTACTTTGTACATTGATATAATTGTGTTTTTTTTTCAAAAGAGCATCCACCGAGTTTCTTGCTGGTTCTTCTCGGTAGGAATGCCATTCGAAACCAGTGGTAGATCCACTCGACGAGTCAAACGCACTTGACAAAGTTTCCTTGAATAAGATTAATGATTTGAATTTTGAAAAAAAAGCCTCGTCGCCGGATTTGTCGGTCTATTCGCGTTTACATACTGTTTACATTTCTATTTTTTTTTCGAGAAGGTTTATTAGGTATGCTCATAGATTAACTACTTCGGTATACTTCTACTGTGCTTAATATTATAATTAATGCGAAAGTGTGTTAGTTTTTTGGTTTATCCTTTAATTACGCCGCAACGGAGCGACGGACCAACGGAAGTGATTTATTGCATAGACATTAGACTTGGAGAATGACGAGTATATCCAGAAAATATCTCTTTTTCTTGTTGAATTGTGATTACTTAGTATTTAACTTATTTTTGCCACGCTTTTACTTGATTCCTTAATATATTTCAGGTTATGAAATAAGTAATTAAGACAAAATAAAACAAAAATATGAAAGAATCATTAAAATATCTCAACAAACATTGACTTAAGTCAATGTCAACAAATGAAAAAGTTAGGGAACTTTAAAGTTGCGCTTGCAAGACGGGAGACGTGAAGTCATAATTCCCTATCAACCGACTTTATAAAGCCAAATAAAAGAAATAAATGGACTGAACGTGACTTCATTGAATTAAAAGCATTTAATTTGTGTGTGAAGATAATTTTGAAGTATTAAATCTCGGCTAGGTATTAAAACTCACTCACAAAATTTTTCACTCGAGTAAGATACAGCAATCGGTGTAAATTAAATAATCAAACTTTTAAATCGTCATTTCTCAGGCATTTATAGATGGATTTGAATAAGAAACTACTGATTTATTAGTTTTAATCTATATTTTACTTCTGTTATGTTAAATATGATATTCACAACATCATGAAACTTCTCCATTATAGGGTAAAGTACATTTACGGCACACCAATCAATATCACTTGAATCATTTACAAACGTGCAATTAAATGCTTTTCTACTTATAGTTATTTATGGTATTTATTTACTGATAAAAGTGGTATATAAATTATAAGAAAATAATACGTCAATTATAACTTTTATACAGAAACCATGGTTCCAAGCGTTGAAGAGCGTTGTGAGTAAATGTAACATATATAAAATATGTGTTAGCTCGAGCTGAAATACCTACTTATTTTGCAATATTATTAGCAAAAAAAGTATTCCTGAGTCTGTATTATCAGCTTTATTTATTTTACATAAATTAGAAATAAATTTATGTTATTTGGCATAGTCATTAGTCCTCAGTTAGTGGACATTCCCTTTCCAGACCTTTTTTAAAATATACTTAGGTATACCATGGAACAATATCAGTGTATTATGTGAAACTAATTTATTTTGCTTTTTCCCAATGCTTTCCATCAACGTCACTGCATGGTACCTATATTTTTATTTGTAGTTTTGTTTTTGCTTAAGTTAAGAATTTAGAAAATAGATTACTAATGAATCCAAACTGATATAACTATAAGGTGCTTTTTGGCGAGGCCATATGAATTAAGTAATGTTTAAAATAGTAATAAGCTACCTTGTGTGAGAAATTTTATCCTAAATAGTCGTTATTAGGACAGTTTACCTTGGTTACTAACTGGAAACGACCTTACTAGTCCAGTAGTAAGCACTGTGGTCTGTGGCGTTGAGAGTCCCGGGTTCGATTCCCGGCACGGTAATTTAAAAATTTCTTATTTTGCAGGCATTAAAGCGATACGCAAAATATAACCAAAATACCTCTCTCAAAAATGATAAATCAAATGATACTTCAGATAATATTGGTACTTATTTTGCTGAAATTGACATTAAGCCTTGCTGCCCATTTCCGCAGGGCGATTTTGAAAGGGACAGCACCTACCTATTTTAGACCTACCATTTAAATTTTATATTAGGTTCAATAGAATTAACTAAAGACAAAGAGTTGTTGTATAACAAATATAAAATTGCCTTGCACAGACATCGAACCTGAAGTCGCTGGCTACGTCCAACTACGGCTCGGACGTGGACATCATCAATGAAGACGGGGAATTGGCGTCCGCGTACCAAACTCAGAAGGGAATCAACAGGTATTTACTTCGTCCAATGTTTGATACATCTAAAGTCCTACAAACTTATCAGGGGCCATACTGCTAACGCTTTTAAAGCTATATTGTTGACTTTCGTGTTTTAGAATTATGACCCTTATTTTAGGAACGTCAAGGTATGTGTCATCAAACTGTCATTTTGAGTAGTATTGCATAACTATTGTTTTAAGCTCTCGCAGTATTCCCCTGACCTGGTGACAGCGTCGCTAGTAAATATTAAAAATAAAATAAAAACAAAAACTAAACAGGCATAAAAAATTGTTCCAATTTTGGCCACAAGGCCAGATAAGTTGGTGGTACTGTAAACTAGGAATACGAAAGCCAAATAACATCTTATAGGGATGATGACAACTCAATCAAATCAGCAACTCTTTATCAAACTTAAAAACGCGCTTCTAGTATGGAAGTTTGAAATATATAGTTGTGACGTCATCAAATTTCAGCGCTCTTTTTTCTGTTTTCAATAATGTTCTCAAAGAACTGTGAAGTCTACCAATCATCAGTCCACACTTGACTAGATAAGATAATATAGATAGATAGACTTGAGAGTGGTGGACTATGCCAAACCTTTCTCATTCTAAGGGGAGCCTCGTGCTGGCAATGGGTTGGAATGATGATGATACATTCAAAAATTTTTTTATTTATCCACTACAGCCCTTGACAGTTAGCCCTTGACTGCAATCTCACCTGATGGTAAGTGATGATGCAGTCTAAGATGGTAGCGGGCCGACCTGTTAGGGGCATGGCAGTTATATTGAACCCATACCCCTAATCGGTTTCTACACGGCATTGTACCGGAACGCTAAATTGCTTGGCGGCACGTCATTGCCCTACCGGCAATGGTAACTAGCCACGGCCGAAGCCCCAGGCCAGACCAGGGAAAATTCAGACATACACGTGAAGTTAAATAAAAGCTTGTTAAAATGTACTCTTTCCACAGACAACTACAAGAGGAGCTTGCTGACGAGAAGAAGTTCTACACCGAGCACTTAGCGGCTGCCAAACAGGAGATAGAACGGCTGAGAGAAGATAACGAGAAGTATCAGAAGTAAGTAGCTTACTACTAGTTGGTGACCAACTTCTAGTTGATGACTAACTACAAGTTGATCATTAACTACTAGTTGATTTCTAACTACGAGTTGATCATTAACTACTAGTAGTTGATGAATTACTACGAGTTCATAACAAACTACTAGTTGAAAACTAACTACTGGTTGGTAACTGCGACTTTATCTAAAAAAATCAAAACTAATTATTTTACTAAAAACTAATCTATTATAGAGTCTATATCAGAAGCAAAGTAATAAAGAGTGAAAGTAGAGACAAAGAAGAAAGATCAAGTGAAATAATACTTTGTATTGTTTCGTACTCGAAAGTAAAAAAAAAACTATTAGGTATATAGTTTAACAGTATTAGTAGCAATTTTATCTTTTATAAATATTTATGGGTCATAGCAACTTCAAAATGCGATATTAGTGAACTAGGATTGTCTAGCACTCCTATTTCAGAAACTAGATGATGTCCGCGAATCCGCGTGGATTTAGGTTTCTAAAAAATCCCCTGTGGAGTCTTTGATTTCCCGGGATAAAAAGTAGCCTGTGTCCCGGGATGCAATTTACTCTGTATCAAATTTCGTCAGAATCGATTTAATAGATGGGCCGTGAAAACGTAGCAGACAGACAGACTCTTTCGCATTTATCATTTTAGTATGGTTATGTATTTGTATTCTTAACACATAGGGCATATTATACATTTCTCTTTCAGCGGACACCAAGAAATATTTTCCATTGTCAGAAGATTCTGGAAGTTTGATTCATCCGGCGACAGAATTAACACTTTTTTCTTTAACGGCAACACAATTATGAACTTTTTTACAATATTCAATATATTTGCCACTAAACGGCGTAATTCTTTTGTACGTAGAACTTAAACTAAAGATGGGGTGCTTCGGTCGTGCCTGAATACCTCTATCGTTCTCAATCGCCTAGTGGTTTAGCGATCCGGCACGATGTCGCCTAAAAACCGATTAGGGGCTATACCCAGCCATACGTGTGCCGCGATGGGTTTGTACAGGGGTGAGCTTCCAAATTAACTCATCAAAAAATGCACTTGCTTCGCTCGCGATTTTTAATTAGGTGACACTGTTAAATTATTTAAAATAATATTTTTTTAAAGTAATTGTCTAAGAATAAAGCGTGAGCAGCGGAGAGCAAAATTATATTTTAGTTTAAGTTTTACGTCGTATAACATAATTAATAATTGGTGCTAATGTAAAACCTGGACAGTGATAGGTATTATTTATAGGGAAAGACTTTATAAACTTGGCTTTAATTAGTTTTAAGTTGTTTTTATTGTATTTGTATTAAATTTGATTGTAATAAATAAAAAGAAATTAGTAGTAGAAAATATTTTGGACAGTATTCATAAAAAGTGCAACCACCAGCAAGTCTTGACCATCAACTATGTTGAGGCAACATTAACCAACCATCAACCATGCAGCGTAACTATCAACTATGAAGGACCACCATCAACCAAGCCATTATAACCACCAGTCATCTTAATTAATCATCAACTGTGCTAGTTTAAGCATCAATCATGCGGCTGTAATCATCAACCACGCTGCTTTAGCCATCAACTATGCTATAGTTTTCATCAACTGTGGTGTTGTAAACATCAACTATAGTATCGTTACCATTAACTATGACATAGTAACCATCATTCATCAACCATGCACCTTTACCATCAACTATGTCATAATAATCATCAACTGTGCTAGTTTAACCATCAACCATGCTATGGTAACCATTAACTATGCTTTAGTAATCATCGACCATGCTCCATAACCATCAAATAAGCTTAAGTAATCATCAACCGTGCTAGTATAAACATCATTCACGCCGAAGTGATCATCAACCAGGCTCCATAACCATGAAGCTACTTCAACAATCTACTTTGTTGGTATTACCATCGACTATGCTACCGTCACTTGTGCTGTCATAATCATCAACTGTGTTTGTGTAACTATCAACCATGCTATATCGCTATAATATATCATGCTATAATTATCATGAACTGTGCTGCAAGAACCATCAACTACACCTTAATTATTGGCAACTGTATTTGTGTATACAATAATCATCAACCATGTCACCGAAACCATTAACTATGCTGTCACGAACATCAACTGTGCTAGCTAGCATCAACGATGCTGTCGTTATTATCAAATATGCAAGTATAACCATCAACTGGCTAGTAGTCGTCGTCTATGTTGGTGTAAACATCAACCAAGTTACCAGAACCATCAACCATGCCGCCGTCTCCACCATAATGCTATCGTAATCACAACTGTCGTAGTGTAACTATCAACCATGCAGCTCTTACCATCTACTGTGTTATCATAATCGTCAACTTTGCTAGTGTAGTGAAAATCTACAGAGTCAAACCATCGTGCAAGTGTGATCATCAACCATGTCCACTCAACCATCAACTATGCCAATCACCATGCCTGCGTAATCATTCATCAACTGTGCCATTGAAAACATCAACTATACCATCATTAAAACTTCTTGACCATTCATGGACTAAGTCATCGTAATCATCAACTATGCTAATGTCAACATCAATCTTTAACTATGCCGTTTTAATCACCAACTTTGACAATATAACCAGCAATAATACATGCGTGACCATCCATCAACTATGCCATCGGAACCATCAACTGTGCTGGTGTAACCATAATTCAAGATTACGTAATCAACCATGAACTATTCGTGATCATCAACTATGCTATCGTTATCATAAACTTTGCTAGTATAACCATCAACCATGCTGCCGTAATCATCAACTATGCCATCGAAATCATCAACTGTGCTAGCATCAATCATGCTGCAGAAATCATCAACCATTCCGCCGTAATCATCAACTGTGCTACCGCAATTAGAAATTTTGCTAGTGTAACCATTAACTGTGATGCTGTATTTATCAACCGTTCTGCCGTAATCCTCAACTATGCTACTGCAATCATCGACTATGCCATCGAAGACATCAACTGTGCTAGTGTAACCATCAACCGTGATTCCGTAACCATTAGTATGCTGCCGTAACCATCAACTATGCTAACGAAATCAGAAACTTTGCTAGTGTAACCAATAACTGTGATTGCTGTAATCATCAACTGTGCTAATGCTACCACTCATTATACCACTCATCTTGCAATCTTAATGATACCATAATCATCAACTCTGCAATTATAATCTGCAACTGTGCTAGTATACCACTATCCATGCTGCCGTTACCTTAAATACTATAATAATCGTCAATTGTGCTGCTGTAACCATCAGCACAGCTGTCGCAAATCTGAACCATCAACTACTATGCTATCATAATCATCAACTGTGCTAATAGTACCATAAAACATGCTGTTGTAATCATCAACTATGTTACTGGTACCCTTAACCATGCCACTGTAACCGTCAACCATTCATCAACTGTGCCAAAGTAACTAAATCTACGGAGTAACCATCCATCATGTCCACCGACCATCAACCGATAACACCAAACGAAGGTTATTAGTAATACTGGCTAGCAAGACCCTCATCAACTATACTACTAGTACCATTAACCATGCCACCGTAACCATCAACCATTCATCAACTGTGCTAAAGTAAATCTACGGAGTAACCATCCATCGTGTCACCGACCATCAACCAATAACACCAAGCGAAGGTCATTTGCAATACTGGCTTACAAAGAAAAACAAAGTCGAAAGAAAGTAGGTAGTATGCTATAGAATAGATTAATTATCTCATCTCAACGCAATTGAGCACCAGTCTCCTCACAAAATGAAAAGGGTTTAAGCTATAGTCCATCACGCTGTACCAGTGCGGATTGCCAGACTTCACACGCTTTTTTGAACAGTTTGTTCTACTCAGGCATGCAGGTTTCCTCTCGATTAAGCTTCTTCCAAAAAAAAAAACCAAATAGTATTTAATGTACAGAAATGGCTAAACGGAACGGACTTTATGTCGAAATAATAGGTTTTTAGCAAAGACTTTTAATACTTTCCTTGAATTTAAAATGAAACTATTTATTTCGTCCGCGTGGACTACACAATTCAAACCTCCATTTTATCCCCTTAAAGGTTGAATTTTCAAAAATCCTGTCTTAGCAGATGTCTACGTCATAACAGCTATCTGCACTGCATGCCAAATTTCAGCCTGATTAATCCAGTGGTTTGAGCTGTGCGTTAATAGATCAAAAAGTCACCTTTTCCTTTTATATATATTTAGATATAGATGACAAAACATAAATTGTGTGTTCTAGGATGCTCTGCAATGATCTGAATCAAGAGCCACGGAGCAAGGGACAAGAGTTTGCGCAGAATGAAATTGTTCGGCTGACTTCAGAAATATTGGCGTTACAGGTAACGTTTATTTTTTATCAGTCCAATTCAACGACCTCAATTTACATAGACTGGCCCTGTCAAACAAAGAATGTGAACTTATTTTACTAACGCCATCTAGTCTGAAAAGCGGGACAGCGCTATGGCGGGGACAAAGACAGGCTTATACAGGTGTGGAGCGCGCTCTACAGGTCGGACGCCCTATTTTTTTCTATGAAAGGGCCCATCTCGTACCTACATATATATCGATGGTCTAATTACATTTATTAAAAGTCTAGATTCAACATGAATATCTATACTAATATTATAAATGCGAAAGTTTGGATGGATGTTTGTTACTCAATCGCGCCAGAACTGCTGAACGGATCTGCAAGAAATTTGGTAGATCATAGCCTGGAATAACACATTTTTATCCCAGAAAATTAAAGAGAAAAAGCGACACCAAAAAGAGACAAAAATATTCATAAATAGGATTTAGCCTGCGAGAGAATGAGATAGAATACAAGTTATATTTATCTCATTCTCTCGAAGGCTACTTTTCTGATGTTTCACTTCTGTCGTGTGTGTATTTGCACACACACACTTTTTTTGTTAACTCCATAATTCCGTCATAGAACCGTTTTTTTTAACAGGAGCGCGTAGACAAACTGTCTGAGAGCTGTCGAAGGTACAAGAACCAGATCCGACTGTTGCTTCAAAAACTGAAGGAAGCCGGCGTCGAGCAAGTGGAGGACATATTAGAAGGTAGGATTGACGCCTTATACCTTTATAGTTATATTTATACATTACCAAGGTAAAGTTCGCGAGCGAGTTGAATGCATAATAAAAAAATAATATAAAAAAATGTATGTGTCACCATACATTTACTCTGCATTCAAATCGCGCGCGAACTATATATAGGTTCTGATTTATTGGCGAGTGTCAAAATTTGGACAATATGCGACATAAACGGCCGTATCTTTTGATTACGTTGACTTAGAAGCTTGATTTTTCTACAGCTCCAAGGGACCGTAGACCTAAGTCAAGTTGACAAGGCTTAAAGGGTGCCAAGAAATCATAAAAAAATAAAAATTTCTATGTTAATAAAAAATTGAATTTTATTGAAGTATTTGATATAGCATTTGATCCGGATATACCACGACCTTCACCGAACTGTTAACTAGATGAAACCTACTTTTTATTTTTATTTAATAAAAGATAAATACGCCTAGAATGGGTTGGTTGCCTATCAAAATCCGGTCCAGGCTATTTTTAAATTAATTAATTTTAAGCTTTTTTTGACAAGTTTACTCAAACGGTTCCGATCCGTGAAGCTACCTATGGACTATGGTAAGTTAACCGCTTGAGTTATTTATTAAAATATAGGTAATTTTATAACAAACGCGATAGTATAGCATTGGCTATATTAAACTTAATTAAAATAAATCAATTTTAAAAATAACCTGGACCGGATTTTGATAGGCAACCTATTTTAGGCGTATTTATCTATTATTAAATATAAATAAAAAGTAGGTTTCATCTGGTTAACAGATCGGTGAAGGTCATTGTATATCCGGCTCTTAACCATTAATTTCAACTTTGACCTCTATGCGTTTCCGAGAAAAAGGTGTTTGATAGACAGATGTACAACGAATTGATCCTATAAGGGTTCCTCTTTCGTCTTGAGGTAAGGAACCCTAAAAAAGGCAGCTAGACGTCTAAGCCACTAGGCCTTACTTAAACTATTCATCGATATTATATGTAAAATTGGGCGTCCTACCTGTAGATCGCGCTCCACACCTGAATAAGCCTGTCTTTGTCCCCGCCATAGCGCTGTCCCGCTTTTCAGACTAGATGACGTTAGTGAAATAAGTTCACATTCTTTGTTTAACAGGGCCCGTCTACGTAAATTGACCTAATTGAATTTGTAACTATTTCATCGAACTATGCAATAAACTTTTCAGAGTCAACGGTACCACAGAACACATCGACGACGCTAGAAGTGAAGCCCGTGATGCGTAAGAAGGAACGCGAATACCTCGGCATGTTTGAGTACAAGCGGCAGGACGAGGGCATTATCATTAAGAAACTTATTTTGGGTAAGTGCTGTGCATGGTGACATCATTCTAAATGGAATATGGCGGACTCCCAACGGAAATGAGTCTTAAATATTCATGACTAGATGATGCCCGCGACTTCGTCTGCGCGGACCAAGTTTTTCCGATTCCCGCGGGAACTCCTTAATTTTCCGGGATGAGAAGTATGTGAAGAGGCCTATGTGTCATTCCAGTCTATATTCTATCTTTGTGCCAAATTTCATCCACATCCGTTCAGCCGTTCTGGCGTGATTGAGTAACAAACATTCATCCAAACTTTCGCATTTGTAATCTGTATTTGAGATTGCTTGGACACAGAAACAAAATAAAATTAAAAAACTAAAAACTTAGGTTATATCGTGTTAATATACCTAATAGATTACAATTTACCGAAAATTAATGCGTTGTATTGTAAGCAGTATGTTACGGTTCACAATCTTTCGACAGTTTACAATCTCGCGAGATAGAAACCGTTAGATTATAATCTAACGGTTTTTACAATTTTACGGTGACATATGTATATATGCCCCACAACAGCGCTGTTCCGGAAACCCCTAAACATTATTTTATTCTTCTTTTGTTTCTTCAATTTGTCTTTTTCTCTCCAGACCTCAGGCCGCGCGTAGCAATTACCCTGCTGCCAGGGTTGCCAGCGTACATCCTATTCATGATGATTCTTCACACGGACCACGTGGACGACGAGCCCAAGATGCACAGCTTGATACGCGCCATACGCTTGGCGGTGCGGAAGACGCTCAAGAGACGAGCGGAAAGTGTGGAGTACAACGCTCTGTGGCTCTCCAATTTACTCCGGTGAGTTGGCCCGTCTTATTATAGCTTGTCTGTAATATTCGCGTTAAACAAACGGCGGTGCGGAAGACGCTCAAGAAACGAGCGGAAAGTGTGGAGTACAACGCTTTGTGGCTCTCAAATTTGCTCCGGTGAGTTGGCCCGTCTTATCATAGCTTGTCTGTAATATTCGCGCTATACAAATGGCGGTGCGGAAGACTAAATAGCGACGGGCCGAAAATGTGGAATATAAGGGTCTGTGGCTCTCCAATATACTGTGGTGAGTTGGCCCGTCTTAGCTAGTTGTCAAATACCCAATCTGTATATAAAAAAGACGTGTTGTGTTTTGGGACACCAGGTAGGAACGAAGTTTCTTATTACATAAACATTATTTTCAAGTTCTAGTCGAGATAAAAAGAAAATAATTATTCAGGCATAAATTTTTTATTATGATTTTTGAAGTGAACACTTCTTTAGCCACGTTGATCACTTTTTGGTAGGGGGTAAAATGTAGATTCGCAGCGTCACCGACATGCTCGCATTGTTACGAAGACAAATGGTTTTAAATATAAATATACCACATTCGAAATTAAACTTTAATGCTTTAGTGTTAATATTTAATTTCGAATAAACTATGCATAAAACCCGCATTTACTTTACGGGCATTTTTTACCAGCTAGAGTACCCTTCCGCATCATCCCATAAGGAACTTCGTTCCAAAACACAAAGAATGTTTCTACTTATGCCCGATATAGAATTTGAAACCATCCATCCAATGTGCCCCAAACCGGTTTCATTAGAAAGGCAATAATGCGAATATGGTTTTTTTTAGTGTAGTAACACACGCCGGGTATCCGCTAGTAAGATTATAGCTCAGCCATTTGTTCCACAGACTATTGAACAATCTCCGGCAGTACAGCGGTGACGCTATGTATCAAGAGAGCAACACGCCGCGACAGAATCAGCAGAGCTTACGGATATTTGACCTGTCACAGTACCGCCAATTGCTGTCTGACATCGCCGTGAGGATATACCAAGGTACGATTATGTTGAACTAGATGATGCCCGCGACTTCCTCCGCATTGATTATTTTTTTTAGAAAAAAAATTGGCAGTCATAGGGACTGCCGATAGAAGTGAAAACGAATATTGAAAAAAAATATAAACCTTAAAACTAAGGCATTAAAGTTTAATTACGAATGTACTATATTTATATTTAAGACCTTTTGCCTTCGTAACAACGTGAGGTGTCGGCCACGGTTACACATCACTTATTAATATAAACCTTAAAACTAAGGTATTAAAGTTTAATTTCGAATGTAGTATACACATTTATATTTAAGACCTTTTGTCTTCGTAACAACGCGAGCATGTCGGTGACGGTGACGCGAATCCACAAGTTTACCCCCTACCAAACAAGTGCTCAACGCGGCTAAAGAAGTTTTCACTTCAAAAAATATGGGTCTACTTACATATTGAAATATTTTTAGGGTTCCATACCTCAAGAACCTTTCCGAACCGGTGGTAGAGTCTTGCCATTTCATAAATGGTACAAGTTGTTCTACGTGAAATAAATAAATCATTTCATTTCAATTTCACCTGAGAGTAAACCTTGGTTTCCCAGATCTAATAACCCTTCTCGAGAGCAACTTGGAGAACCTAATCGTCAAAGCCATACTGGAATACGAAGAGATCAGCGGGCTATTGGGGCCGTCTAAGGCCGCCGCCCCCTCCCTCCCCTCCACCGGCCCGGCCCGGCTGAAAAACGAATTAGCCACCACGCATGAATACCTCAAAGTGCATGCTATTGATACTTCGCTCAAGGTCATCATATTTAAACAGGTAATTAGCCCAGAATTTTTGTGTTTTTGGGGAAAGAGTTTGCCAAAGTATTCAGGTCTAAAGGTGGAAAGCGACTTTTACTACTTATCGGCCGGTAAATCTTTCAACGTCGTTTAAATAACCGTTTAAATATTTAATGACCCTTCTCGAGGCAACTTGGAGAACCTAATCGTCAAAGCCATACTGGAATACGAAGAGATTAGCGGGCTATTGGGGCCGGCTAAAGCCGCCGCCCCCTCCCTCCCCTCCACCGGTCCGGCCCGGCTGAAACACGAATTAGCATGAATACCTCAAAGTGCATGCTATTGATACTTCGCTCAAGGTCATCATATTTTAACAGGTATTTTAACGTTTAAACTATCGTGAGTTATATTCATTTTAACTATACATAACTAACGGACAAAATTTGAATACATTCGAATTCGATATTCTAAAATCACCCCAGAACATATGGTAACTAGATGACGGTACCTAAGGTTGAAAACCCGAGTATGTGGAACGAGACCTATCCCTTCTATTACCACATTTGAAAGAGCTGGGGTTTGTAGGTTAGCACATCAAAGTGCGTTCGTGCAAGTTCTTTCCCTGTAGTCCAGATTCTCACCATCATTTCGCCCACTTTGAGGGTCTAATAAATGGAGTTGGATGCCAAAAAGTTTTTTCTTTTAGGCTCCCCTATATTTTCATCTGGTGTCCCGGAAGCTATTGAGAAAAGGGAGCAGCTTCTTTCCGCTCGAGAGCGTCTGAGTTAACTTTCGGCCCACGTTACTTTGATCCTCTTGCGAACTACCTGATAAACTCACGTGTTATGTCGGACAAATGCCCGACTAGTTTTGAACCAGTTTGGGGCTCTTATTCATGAGCACCTCAACACTCCTCGCAGAGAGCTATCGCAGCCCGCAGTCAGTCAGCGGCCGCGTTGCACGAACAGGCTCATGAATAAGGCCCCGAACGGGTTCAAAACTAGTCGGTCATTTTCCGACATAACACGTGAGATTATCCGATAGTTATGTATAGTTTAAACAGTTTATTGGCCTAGAATTTTTGTTTTTGAAGATATAGTTTGCCAAATTATTCAGGTCTAAATGAGACAAAGTTAAGGACAAAAGTATGAAGATTATGGCTTGGAAGATTTTGTTCGAAATTATTTGAATTGTGATACAACATAAAAACACTGATGCCCGCGATTTATTTCATCCGAAATTATTCAGTCGAATAGTAATATGGTCATTGATTGCTTATTTCCTTTATTTCAGCTATTCTACTACATCTGCGCTTATAGCCTGAACCAGCTGCTCTTGCGTAAGGATCTCTGCTGCTGGGCCAAAGGCCTACAGATCCGATACAACATCTCCCATCTCGAGACGTGGATCAAGGAACACTTAGCCGAGTATGGACAGAAGAATGTGAGTAATTACTTTATTTCAGCTATTCTATTATATCTGCGCTTACAGTCTGAACCAGTTACTCTTGCGTAAGGATCTCTGCTGCTGGGCCAAAGGCCTACAGATCCGATACAACATCTCCCATCTCGAGACGTGGATCAAGGAGCACTTAGCCGAGTATGGACAGAAGAATGTGAGTAATTACTTTATTTCAGCTATTCTATTATATCTGCGCTTACAGTCTGAACCAGTTACTCTTGCGTAAGGATCTCTGCTGCTGGGCCAAAGGCCTACAGATCCGATACAACATCTCCCATCTCGAGACGTGGATCAAGGAGCACTTAGCCGAGTATGGACAGAAGAATGTGAGTAATTACTTTATTTCAGCTATTCTATTATATCTGCGCTTACAGTCTGAACCAGTTACTCTTGCGTAAGGATCTCTGCTGCTGGGCCAAAGGCCTATACAGATCCGATACAACATCTCCCATCTCGAGACGTGGATCAAGGAGCACTTAGCCGAGTATGGACAGAAGAATGTGAGTAATTACTTTATTTCAGCTATTCTATTATATCTGCGCTTACAGTCTGAACCAGCTGCTCTTGCGTAAGGATCTCTGCTGCTGGGCCAAAGGCCTACAGATCCGATACAACATCTCCCATCTCGAGACGTGGATCAAGGAACACTTAGCCGAGTATGGACAGAAGAATGTGAGTAATTACTTTATTTCAGCTATTCTATTATATCTGCGCTTACAGTCTGAACCAGTTACTCTTGCGTAAGGATCTCTGCTGCTGGGCCAAAGGCCTACAGATCCGATACAACATCTCCCATCTCGAGACGTGGATCAAGGAGCACTTAGCCGAGTATGGACAGAAGAATGTGAGTAATTACTTTATTTCAGCTATTCTATTATATCTGCGCTTACAGTCTGAACCAGTTACTCTTGCGTAAGGATCTCTGCTGCTGGGCCAAAGGCCTACAGATCCGATACAACATCTCCCATCTCGAGACGTGGATCAAGGAGCACTTAGCCGAGTATGGACAGAAGAATGTGAGTAATTACTTTATTTCAGCTATTCTATTATATCTGCGCTTACAGTCTGAACCAGTTACTCTTGCGTAAGGATCTCTGCTGCTGGGCCAAAGGCCTATACAGATCCGATACAACATCTCCCATCTCGAGACGTGGATCAAGGAGCACTTAGCCGAGTATGGACAGAAGAATGTGAGTAATTACTTTATTTCAGCTATTCTATTATATCTGCGCTTACAGTCTGAACCAGTTACTCTTGCGTAAGGATCTCTGCTGCTGGGCCAAAGGCCTACAGATCCGATACAACAGCTCCCATCTCGAGACGTGGATCAAGGAGCACTTAGCCGAGTATGGACAGAAGAATGTGAGTAATTACTTTATTTCAGCTATTCTATTATATCTGCGCTTACAGTCTGAACCAGTTACTCTTGCGTAAGGATCTCTGCTGCTGGGCCAAAGACAACATATCCCGTCTCGAGACTTTTTTTTTTTTTTTTTTTATTTTTTTTTTTTTTTATTTTTTTTTTTTTTATCCACTACAAGCTAGCCCTTGACTGCGATCACACCTGATGGTAAGTGATGATGCAGTCTAAGATGATAGCGGGCTAACCTGTTAGGGGCATGGCAGTTATATTAAACCCACACCCTTCGGTTTCTACACGGCATCGTACCGGAACGCTAAATCGCTTGGAGGCACGTCTTTGCCGGTAGGGTGGTACTAGCCACGGCCGAAAAAAAATTTCAGCTTTTGTTTTTATTTTCAGATGGAAGAGATCCTCAGCGTACTAAAGCCCATAACTCAAGCGGTTCAGTTGCTACAAGCGCGGAAATCCATGGCGGACGTCAGGAGTACGGTTGAAATGTGTGCAGACCTATCTTCCATGCAAGTGTGTAAGGTAAGAACCAAACAAAAAGCCGTGGAATCTTTGGCCACTGTAAGAACATAGTTAACTTTCGTTATTATCGTTGGGCTCCAAATTCCAAATTATATCCTTCGCAAAGTAAAATAAAACGTGTTTATACTGTGTCACGTTTATTGTAAAACTAGCTGATGCCCGCGACTTCGTCCGCGTGGTTAAGTTTTTTTTGAATCCCTCGGGAACTCCTTAATTTTCCGGGATAAAAAGTAGCTTATGTGTTATTCCAGGCTATACTCTATCTGTGGAAAATTTTATCCAGATCCGTTCAGCCGTTATGTGTGAATCGTGATTGAGTAACAAACATCCATCCAAACTTTCGCATTTATAATATTTATATTTATATTATTTGATGTATTCTATGGTTTATTTGGTCTGTGAATTGTCTCTGATTCTGTTTTAAAAAAAATCATTGACCGGTGTCCATTTTGATTTAAAAAAAAAAACATTATCAAATAAACACAAAATAAGGTGTTTTTCCCAGGTGATAAAACATTTTCATACAAAAATTAAATTACGTAACATAATTAATGTATTCTTATTGCAGATACTGAACATGTACACACCAGCGGAAGACTACGAGGTGAAAGTGACAAAGGAGTTCATCCACGAGACGCAAAAGCTGATGCAGGAGAGAGACGACGCTGCCAACGCTAACAGGAAACCGGTATGTGTGTTTGTATATATATGTATTACTAGCTTATACCCGCGACTTCGTCCGCGTGTATTAACGTTTTTTGATTCCCGCGCGAATTCTTTAATTTTCCGGGATAAAAAGTAGCCTATGTCACTCTCCAGGTCTTCAACTATACCTATGCCAAAAATCATAATTTTGTTTGATTCCCGTGGGAACTTTTTAATTTTTCGGGATAAAAATATCCTATGTCCTTCCCCTGGATACGACCTATCCCTGTACCAAATTTCATCTAAATCGGTTTAATAGATGGGCCGTGAAAGCATAGCAGACAGACAGACACACTTTCGCATTCACAATGCGAAATTTGATACAAGGATAGCTTATATCCTGGGGAAGGACATAGGCTACTCTTTATCCCGGAAAATTAAAGTGTTCCCGCGGGAATACAAAATCTTACTCCACGCGGACGAAGTCGGCATTATCTAGTCAACTATAAATGCAAAAATTTCACAGGTACTATTTTATTGAATCAATCGCTAGGGTCTGTGATAAGGATAAAATGTCTACCAGGTTAGCGCCCTACCATCTTAGCCTGCATCATCACTCACCACCATATGAGATTGCGGTCAAGGGCGGTTAAATTAAAAAAAACGTGACTTTCATTGATTTTAAGTAATAATTATTGTTTTTGTTTTACAGCAAAGCCTTCTTATGGACACCAAAATGATATACTCAGTACATTTCGACTTCTGCCCATCGCCCATTCGTCTAGAAGACATAGAAGTTCCAGAAGTATTGGAGCTAGACGGCCTTCTGACCAAGATATAAGGAAATTTAGATGGATCCAAGGAGATAAAATCCCTTCTAGCATTCACACTTTCGTGAATTCACTATAAACATTTTATTATAACACAGTTAAAAATCAGGTATTTTGCTCGATTGGTTTCTTAACTGTCCGGGGACTTTATTTATTAGCCTGGGCATGTGACTCGGTGGAGACTAGCTGACTGCGTGCAGCCAAACGTTGTGCATGTTTCAAGGAGGATTGAGGTGGAGGTGAGTGATACTATTTCTATTATTTATTTGAAACTAGTCGGGCATATTCCAACAAAATACGTGAGTTTAAATCGTATTATATTAAGTGTGTTTATAGAGCCTTCTAGAAGAGTTTTCACGAATTTGTAAAAGTACACGAGTTTGTAATTTGTAAAACGAGGTTTTGTAAACACAAATTTTGTAATGACAAATTCTAGAAGGCAAGTTCCTTTGCTAGAAGGCAGAAGTGTATTGAAATACTTTCTCGATAAACAATGTTTATTTACACTAATTAAAGAATCAGAATAGATGATCTTAAAAGATCTTCGTAAGTGTAAAAAGGTCCATATAAGAAGAAGGTCCAAGAAATAAGGTAGATTCAATAAAACAAAATACCTTCTGGTGGTTTCTAGAAGGATATTATGTGCTTAAGAAATAAATAAAAAAGTAGAAAAATATTTAAGTTATATATATTTACGTTAATTTGAACCTGATAACTATGTGATGATAACATTCCAAAATACCCCTTCTAGTATTTTCTAGAAGTTATTTACCTACTGTAGAAAATATTTAGAAATGTACTTATGCCTAGCAAAAATTTATGATTTTCCTACATAATTTTCCTAGTATTTTTTGTGTTATACTCTTTTGGTGTTATTGTTTTCAAAATAATGTTTTAATTAGGTATGTTACATAAATTGTTATTTATAATTATAATCATTTATTGCATAAGAAAAATATATATGTGTTAGTAGTTGACGAATTATTTTTAATCTCCGACGGCACGAAATCAAGTGAGTTTTACTATTAGATTTATTTATTTGTTTGTGGCATCATACCTCTCAAATTTACCGCCGAATTTGAACTAGGTTTAGTGTGTTTGAAGCCAATATAAAATCGATTGAAATTGGATTAAAATCGGGTCATCAGTATGGGAGGTCCGATTCCAAATGATAGAAGTTTAGTTTATTTAATTTACATATTTTTTCCTATTATAATTATTCTGATCAATGATTCCTTAAGGTGCATCCAGATTATGTTACAGTTATATATTATATCTGATACTTTTTGTTACATAACCACACACAATACTAGAGTCCAGAACGATGTATAACAAACGTAAACCATATTAGTATGTGAAATAAAAATGAAAGTAGGTATGTTTTTTTTTATTTCGGACAATAAATAATCACATGTTACAAAACTATTTAATATGTAATCAAGTACAACTAGGCGACACAATATTATTATTTAACACACATACCTAAACTACTTGTGTTTGTTTTATTGTTGTGTTTATGTAACATGTCAATTATGTTACATAGGCTGGACGCACCGTTACGTATGCATTTATTTATCTTGCCATAAATTATAATCTACCTATAAAAAACAATAGAAACTCACCTTTTTACTCTATGGTCTAAGGTCTGGTGAGAAATACTTCTACAATTCACTTACATTCTGTTGCAACTTTAGAAAAATATTTGTAACTGGAGTTATTGCATAAAATGAATTATTATGTTGTATTATAATAAATTCAGCTCTATAGGCCCTAGGTATTAATAAATATTTCGACTCGTCAAAGTATTTGCTACATTAAACGTTATTTAGTACATTTGGACTTGGGTGTGATCAAGGCTTTCTAGGTGTCTTTAAATTTGATTAGTGTTACCCCTAACTCCCACGGGAGCACATGATTGATTCCTATTTATATTTCAGCAACCGACTACATACATATTATGCTCTGTTTACTCGTCAGTATAGGATATTTTTTTAGTGGCTTTCCGGCTCTGGAGTATAGGAACACAGACTTTATAAAAACATAGATATAGGTATATAGAATAGAAGATTATAATATAATAGTTATCACTCAATAAATAATAAATGTATAGGGCCTTATAGAAAGTTAAAAAATAGACCAATCTGCTATTACAATAGAGTTTTAATATTGCACGTTATATATTTATGAACTTGTTCTATATTACAAAACTTACATAAAAATAAGTTAAAGTCAAATATATTTATGATTAAAAAACTGTTAAATTATGTTACTCGTCTATGTATTTGTAAGCATACGGATGCACGCACACGTGCATTTTTCTCTGCGATTTCAGTCTTAACGATTTTTATAGCACATTTCGAAGTGTTGATGACGACGATGATGTAACACCGTAAATTCACGTGTCACATCAGTCAAATTCACGTAATTCACAGAAAAAGTATCGTATTTCTAGGAAAATCACTAATTATAAAGTATCTTTCTGTGACTTGGTCGTTATTACAAAGTAAAATACAGCCATTTTTTCTGAGTGCTAAAGTAATTGTTGAATTTAATAACTGTCATGATTATAATTATAACGATATAATCTCTCTTACAACTAAAGCTACGAGTTTTCCAAACGCGCCCTGGTCTGAGAAGAAGCCCATAACAAATTTGTGCCCTCTTCCATTAGTTCAGTTAATTCACGCTTTAATGGGCTATACAATAATAAATATAGTGAGCGTTATTGTATCAAAAACTGTACGCAACAAGCAACTTTAAGTCGTAAGACATGTCTCTCGTTTGCTCAGAACCTAAAGCTATTTTCCTAGTTATATTTTCATTCTATTTAATATTTCTATGATCTTTGACAAAAAATATGTGATTCTTAAAAGTATTACAATTATTTTCATTACATTTAGATAGTTTTTGCGTTCTTTTTCTTTTATTTAAAACTTTATATTTACTATGAAATCTATTTATTACTTAATTTAAGACTGTATTCGAGTACTCATTTTCTTTATAATGATAATTGATTTAAATTTTTTTTTGTTTTAAGATTTTTTCATTATTTAATCACCTCTGAATAATAAATACCATACATTATTTGACAAAACTTAAAAAATACGTGGCATTTAAACCGGTGCGCATACTCATACTTTTTTTTCGTCTATATACAGTTTCTGTTAATAACTAGCATAATTATTGTTCCGACTTATACAGATTATTTTTTTTAACAATTATTTTTTTAACAAAAAAATTAAACAAACGTTAAACATATTATGTATGCATGTATAATGTATATTATAACTTCTCATTAACATTTTTCCTCAATAGTTTTTGTTAAATTTGTTTTTGCGTATTAGATTTTGCGTATTGGTTTACAATTTTCCTGTATGATATGAAAAAGTAGATGTTGCCCGCGACTCCGTCCGCGTGGATTCAGTAGCTTTTAAAAACCCCGGGAAACACTTTGATTTTCCGGGATCAAAATGGGACATTACTGACCATGGCCTCTATATTCATGCAAAATATCACTTAAATCAGCTGTTGTTCTGTTGCGGCGTTAAAGGAAAATCTTTCGCATTTTTAATATTATTATGTATTAGTCAAAAATTATTATATGCCATAGAGTTATCAACGAAGTTAACTTAAAGTTAGTTTAGTTAATTAGTGTTAGTTTAATGTTAGTTTTTTTTGTACTTAAATCGGTCATTTCTATTTATTTAACTTTTTTAGTGACTAAGTATTTTTGCCATTTCTATTGGACACTAAAATAAAACTTAATTGAATTACTCACTATGAGAAGAATAAACTATTATGAATATCTTTTTCCGCAAGGAACATTATGTGAAAAGGATGGATCAAAATATCTGTCATATATAAGTTTAGTTTTTAGTATGCACTAAAATTATTGCAATTATTATGTTATATTTTTTCCTATAATCTTTTTGATGCGATTTATTCAGAATTAAGTTAAATTCTATTTCTATTCGAATTACTGTGTGTGCTATAAAAATACAAAATCACTATAAGATGAGTGATTTTTTCCATGTTTTTTCCTATTTCTTCCAATAAATAATGTTTGCCCCAATACCTCTATTGTTTAGTTGTTATAAATTAAAAAAAATATAATTAATATTATCCAAATTATATGCATATTATTTTTAAATGCTATAATAGCCATATTTATAGAGTAATTATTCGGTTTTTCGTTTTTTATTCGAGGCTCTAAATATAGTGCCATACAGCCTTAAAAAAATACTATATAAAAATAGTTTCAATATAAAAAATATAAATCTGGTCTAGAATGTCTGTTTTCCTTTTTTTCATATGTTCAATTTAATAATGTTACCATAGTATATAAACCTAATAATGATGTTGCTGCGTTAAATATATAGATACAAATTTATTTATAGTTGAATATTTAATTGTTACCATTATATACTTAGGCAACTTTGTAGTGTTAAGAAAATAATAATAATTAATTATACATAATGATTATAACAGTAAATATGAAATGTAACAGTGTAAATGTAACATTTATACATATAATGTAATGTATGTAACAAAATTGTCTTTTTTTCGTTCGATCAAAATTCCGAATATAACTAAAAATGTTTCCGTAAAACAATATTACAATAACCTTTCATAAAAGAGTCTGTCTAGTGAACGCTGAGAATACAAATGGCGGAAAAAAGGCGGTTTTTTTTCCCCTACTGTGTCACCTGGTGGTAAGTGATGATGCAGTTTGATGGTAGCGGGATAACCTGTCAAGAGTATGGCTTTATGCAAGAGTTATGTTAAACCCATACCCAGAATCTGTTTCACCCCTACTCCACTCTCAGCTGTTACTACACTGACTAATAATATTATATTTTATTTTTATTTTTTCATATTTAATTTTTCATTATATATTTTCGTTTTAGTTTAATTCTAAGATATGCTACTTAATTTATACTAATAAAATTAGTAAATACGGCACCCTGGCAGATTTTATTGTAAATTTTGGGTCACAAAAGTTGAACCACCTTTGGCTACTTTCTTGTCATAGATAAAACAAAATTGTAAACATGCCATGCTTTTCAACTTTCGTGACCCTTCGTTAAAGTAAAATGGATCTTACTCTCCTTGTTTTAGAGTTCAATTTCGTCTATCCACAACCAACACTTCAAGCGAAAGCTTTGCGAAATTGAAATAAGTGGTACTTACTGAATATGTGACTTTAAATCAAGTGCTTAGGTTCCATTTTACTCTGACACCAAAGTGTTATAGTATGTTCAATCGGTTAGGGTGTTATATCTCGATATGACAATCAGTTGGTCAATTTATGAATTTACTGTAGAATTTAAAAAAAACATTAAATGTCCTTCACACAGGGAATAATTTAAAAATACTAATAACCTCTAAGGAGCAATTTTTTACAAAAACAAACACTTTTGTTCTACAATTAAAAAAATAAGATAATTCATTGAATAAAAAAATAAATTTTTAGCTGCACACTCTACAGTTAGCTCCGTGTTTTAGTAGGCAGTCGAGGATAACGACGAACTCTCGTTTAATAAAAATAAAATGTTATTTCAGACCATAGTATATAGTCCATATTTTGTTGTTAGTACAGTATTAACATACTACTCAGTACTAGTAGTTTTAAATTAACCCCTGTATAGACCTAGGTTATTCGTTGAATCGCTTAAAACAATATCCTAGTAAAATATTTAGATGAATATATTATGAAGTAAACTAATATTCGGACCGCTTAAAAAGACAAATATAAAAATAATATGTCTAGCCTATATGCAATTTAATTGCAATTTATACATTTTGCAGTCACGGTGGCTAACATTGTATAGCAAGCGCCAATCGAATAGTCCTTTCTGAGGGGTTACACTTACTACTATCGCATAAAGCAGTATTATTCTTTTCAAAATGTCTTGACATCCCTGACGGAATTTAGAGGTTCAAATTTGGCCTTTTCAGTTCCTCCGGGCCTCGGAGAGCACGTTAAGCCGTCGGGTTCGGTTATTATAACTAACATCTGATAATAATCGTTACAAAAATTTTTGTTAAAAAAATCGTTACAAGAAAGCTCTTGGGTATTGGAAGAGTATGTATTCTCTTAGTCGAGTCGTATGCGGAAGGACGTGGGAACCTACCGCATTATTATCCCAAGAAAACTCCTACGATTATGTGATTAGTGGAAAGAGGTCACGACCCTCAGCAAAGATAGAGACCTTGACGTCCCTAAAATAAGGGTTGCAATTCTAAAACACGAACGTCAACAATATTATAACATTACTGCTTTAATATTAATTAATCTTAGTAAGCCGCTTGAACTGAGGTGCGAGTACTTGTTTGCACAGCTCACACACAAACTGTTGCAGTCAACGTACATACTACGCGCGAAAACATGCTATTGTGACTCGTCCTGCGGTCAACTTCAGACGCGACTAAATGATTGGCGGGAGCTATACTTATCAATATATTGTTAAAACTATAGAAAAAAAGTATGTATTTAAAAATTGTTTTCAATGTACTATTATAATGTTAAACATTAAAGCAATATCGGGCATATCTTCGATTGTTATTTATTGTTTAATTTGTATAAGCATTAATTATCAGTGGTCTATATCTATAATACTATCTTATCTATCGACGCTTTTATTAAACAGCGTTCATATGCTATGGAAATACTTTGCAAGTAGATATTGAGGCTGAGTGCACAATCTCTAAACTAAACTAGAACCCTTTCTACTCTCTGCGGAAAGGGTATGGAGGGTAGAGGTAAGGAGTAACATCTCTGTATATAAAAAGTGTCCGTCGAAATGCATTAAATTGGGGGCGCCACATTAGCATCAGGATAAATTTAAAAGGAAGCGAAATTTTCAATAATTAACTAGGTACTTTAGTCGACAATAATATTAATTTTTTTAACTCTGCATAATTCACTTCGTCTGCAATTGCTACATTCATACCATACCGTTTGCTACACCAGCGCCATTGTGGAAGGTTTTTGAACTGTTATTTATAGCAACCACTGGACACTTTCAACTTTTCTCCCATAAGAGATGTTACTCCTTGCCTCTACCCTCTATAGGAAAGGGACAGAACTAGTTTTTAAGCTGTCATTGTAGTTTAGAGATTGTGTTATACAGAATTGGCCACTTTGGGACTAATTCGGATGTTAACAACCTCTAAAAAAATGACAGGTATATTGGTACAGCCACAGCACAGTTATACGTTATTACCTACCAGTCGTTCGACAGACGTCTAGACAGAGCAACGCTGACAGCCTGGACGTGACAGAGGAAACCGACAGAACTATCGATACAAAATTCAGTCACTCTAATGTCAAATCTTATGCAGTTTCTTACTTCTATATTTCTCTCAATCTATGGTTTTAAGACGAAACACTGGTTCTTCATTAAATAGCCTTTTATTAAATAATTCCACACGAATAATACAGTCGGCGTCATTCCGAGTCAACCATAGATAATAGAACCCTCTGTCATGCCATTATAGAGTACAATACAGTGAGTGGAGTGTCAGAGTGGTACAGTAATATTATTGTCTCACTGACTCAGTCTAACACTACATACCTCTTGGTGCTACAACTGTTACGGTAGCCGTGTCTGTCATTTGTATAACCGTCGATCCACTGTACTACGTGAGCGACAAACGCAATGCGACAGTGTCAAACTGTAGCTCACCCTTCAAGAGGCCTAGGTTGTCGCGTAGACAAGTTTGTCACGGTCTACGATACAACGCCATAGACAATGACAGATGTAGTCGCATAGATACGTCTGCTTTCTATAACGTCGCAGCTCGCGTCGCGTGGCGAGGCAACGAAGACAGCAGCCATGCTGCGTGAAGTGTCAGCTGACAGCTACTGTTTGACACCACAGTAAACAGATACAACCAGTATGGCAACTACCTAGAAACGTTCGAAACAGCTCACTCACACAAACATGCGTATCGACGAGACACCTAACCGCTACTCACTACTGACGGCACTGCGACGAGCGCTTGGGGTCTCGTCGATGCGCATGTTTGTGTGAGTGAACGTTTCTATATAGGTAGTTTCCATACTGGTTGTATCTGTTTACTGTGTTGATACAGTGTGTGAAAAAGGGATATCATAAAACTAAATCAATTTAATCCTTGTGCTAGTGGGACTGAGTCTTAATTTCTGATAATATGCTTGGTATGTTTGATATACTTGATGCTTTCTTTAACACATAAATTTTAATAGGCTCTTTGCATATCTTATCGTTTACTAGCTTATGCATTTATCATAATACCTAAATATTGCTACACCGATTATATTATGAATTTTTTTCTTTTCTATATTGTTAGAAAATTATACATATTATTACAGACTTGTTTAAAATTGCGTTCTATATTGAAATACAAAACAAGTATTCAAACTCAAACTCAAATCTTTTTTATTCAAGTATAGACTTTGACAAGTGTTTTTGAATCGTCGAGTGAATCTACCACTGGTTCAGAATGCCGATGGGTTTAATGGGAAGGGGTCACGGCCCTCAACAACGAGGAATACGATACAGAGAGAGTTATATAAATCTATTCAATATGCACTCACATTCGTAATAATAATATACATAATTGTAACGAACGATGAAATCAAATGTCCTTAACACAGATTGTTAAACCAAGTAGGTAGGTAACTATTAATGTCATGGAGAAGTTTACCATTTAAAAAAAAATATGAAAATTAAGACAAAATAAAACAAAAATATGAAAGAATTATTAAAATATCTCAAGAAATGAAAAAGTTATGGAACTTTAAAGTTGCGCTTGCAAGACGGGAGACGTGACGTCATAATTCCCTATCAACAGACTTTATAAAGCCGAATAAAAGAAATAAATTGACTTAATTGAATTAAAAGCACTTAATTTGTGTGTGAAGACAATTTTGAAATATTATTATATCGGCTAGGTATTAACACTCACTCACAAAATTTCTCACTCGAGTAAGATACAGCAATCGGTGTACATTAAATAATTGAACTTTGAAATCGTCATTTCTCAGTCATTTATTGACGGATTGTAAAAAAAAAAACACTGATTTATTAGTTGTAATCTATATTTTACTTCCGTTTTGTTAAATATGATATTCACAACATCATGAAACTTCTCCATTATGCATTTCATTGGTAATTACATTTTTAATACCAGTTTTAGAACCATCTGTCGTGTACTATCAATAAACTAAACAATCTAGAGCTGCAGAAAAATATTGGATAGAAGCAGGCGTTACGTTGCGGAAGTCCATGACAATCGAATAAGCTTAATTCGCTATAATCCGCTCAAAAAGTCAAATCTCTACAACGTTCAGCAAACGATATTCACCGCCCGCCCTCCCGCTTCTATTAATAGTGGAATTCATTCTTTGGGTGAACAGTCCCCCTAAATCTGCCGTTCGTGATTCGCGTTGAATGTTGAATGTTGAATTCGACACATAGTGCTTAGGTAAGAGTGAATAGGCATCTTCTAGGCAAGCACGTTCCAACCTAGACCTCATTATTGCTTTGCACTAAGCATGATTGTCGACCAGCGCAAGCCTATTTCACAATAAAAAAGAAAAAAAAAATCGTCTGCGTGTCGAGCCCTGAAGTCGATTCTGAATTCCACTGTAAATAAGCAAGCAACCAAGCAGACAATACGCACCGCCGTAACACCATATACATTATGTGGAGTTCCTTGATTTTGCAGAAAAATCGACAGACGGAAAATTAAGTTTACGTCTTAATTTTCGATAATGATGTACGGAATCCTAATATACGATTCGGATAAAGGTATATTTTTACTATTTTATGATAAGTATAACAGCTATTTTCTAATCCAAGGTGGAAACTGGAAATATCACGAAAAACATGTCTTAAAAACTGTCTCATAATATAGGACGCAATTTTAAATAATGTTCCGTTTAAATTTAGAAAATAAATAAATAGAATAAAATAAATGTGTGCTGTGAATGTTACATTCCGTATAGAGTTTAGTTATAATTTATTATTATTATATTAAATAGAACCATAATTATATGAATATTATAATACAAAGTTGTATATGCAGCGAAATAAATTGTTAGTGAATTTGTGGTGGTTTTATTTTACCGATTATTTTTATTTCAACAGATATTTTTTTAGTTCAAATGTACTCGCAGGGCCTCACTTCTTTTTAACCGACTTCAAAAAAAGGAGGAGGTTCTCAATTCGACTGTATGTTTTTTTTGTATGTTTGTTACGCGATTTCTCTGCCAATTATGAACCGATTTTGATAATTCTTTTTTTGTTTGGTAGGTCATACTTCAGAGGTGGTCCCATTTTAATTTGGTGAAGATCTGATGAATATCTCCGGATATGGAGAACGGAACTCCTCAATGGATAAGAGTAAATTGCTCGCGATCAGTGTGATAGTTTTGTAAACACTATGTTTTAACCATGCATAGCATATCTTTTTAGGGTTCCGTACCAAAATGGTAAAATGGAATCCTTATGGTGCGATTTTCTCCGTCTGTCTGTCTGTCCGTCCGTCACACTCGATTATTTCAGTAACTACCGAAGCTATCGACATAAAATTTGGAATAGTTGTGTATATTAGTGGCCCAAAGACACTGAAATTAAAAAAAATTGGAAATTATTTTTGTTCTTATTTAAAAAGGGGGGAAAATCGGAGGGTTGAAATTTAAAAGTGAGATAACTGTACTGTGTGGGGTATCATATGAAAGGGTTTACTTTGTACATTCTAAAACAGATTTTTAATTATTTTTAGTCATGATAGTTTTTGATTTATCGGGGAAAAAGTCTAAAAAAATACCGTTCCCCCCCTTTATCTCCGGAGTTTACCAATCGAAAAATCTGAAATAATTATGGTCAATAGGAATTTATGTACATTTTACAGGAAAACTATAGCCAATGCTCTAACTAGCATAGTTTTTTTGATATTAACAGTAAACCTCTACAAACAAAGTTAGTTTTGCGGTTCATTAACAAAGGTAATTATTACCGTTTTACATCTTTGGTCGTTACAGTTTTCAGTACGGAACCCTCGGTGCGCGAGTCCGACTCGCACTTGGCCGGTTTTTTTTTAGGGTTCCGTACCAAAATGGTAAAAATGGAACCCTTATGGTGCGACTTTCTCCGTCCGTCTGTCACAGTCGATTATTTCAGTAACTATTAAAGCATACATGAAATTTGGAATAGTTGTATATAATAGTGGCCCAATATCATGGAAATCAAAAAAATTGAAAATTATTTTTAGTTTAATTAAAAAGTGGGGAAAATCAGGGGTTTGAAATTTCAAAGTAGGATAACTATACCAAGTGGGGTATCATATGAAAGGACTTTGTACTTGACTTGTCTAAGTTAGACAAGTCGACGAGTAACGATTAAACGACGTTATTCTTAATAACGCTAAGTTTTTACTAGCGTTCTGGTTACATCCTGTATTTTAAAACAGTGGGGCCACTAAAAATTGTGAAATAAAAAATTTTCAAAAAAAAAAAAAAACCGACTTCAAAAACCACAAACACTAAAAAGTAAAAAATAATTTAATTTATTGTGTATACAAGAGTTAATGTAGTTCTATAATAACATTTTTTGGAGTCGGTGCCAATGTGGAGTCACGTCAACAATAATGAAGAGTAGGTAGACGGTTCATGCGGCTAATTGGTACCGACTCCAAAAAATGTTATTATAGAACTACATTAACTCTTGTATACATAATAAATTAAATTATTTTTTACTTTTTAGTGTTTGTGGTTTTTGAAGTCGGTTTTTATTTTTTATTGAAAATTTTTCTCATGATCATAGTATACCTACTGCATACTTATAAGATTTTAAAAAGATTATTATTTATCTATCTATCTATATCTATGTATACTAATAGGTATTATAAATGCGAAAGTTTGGATAGATGGATTTATGGATGGATGTTTGTTACTCAATCACGCCAGAACGACTGAACGTATCTGGATGAAATTTGAAACAGCGTTCGATTATAGTCTGGAACACATTGAAGAGTTCCAGCGGGAACCGAAAATATCCACGTGGACATCACCTAGTTATGAATATTTTCTCAGGATGTTTTCTTGAAATAATATAGAATCCGTAATTAATGTATTGCCCTTCGTATAGATAATAATAGCTGATGCCCGCGACTTCGTACGCGTGGATCGAGGTTTTGTGGTTCCCGCGGGAACTCTTTAATTTTCCGGGATAAAAAGTAGCCTATGTGTTATTCCAGACTATAATCTATCTCTGTGCCAAATTTCATCCAGATCCGTTCAGCCGTTGGGGCGTGATTGAGTAACAAACATCCATCCATACATCCATACCGACATCCATACATCCAAACTTTCGCATTTATAATATTAGTAAGAAGTAAGATTATGTTCTAGGTAGATTAATATTAGGTAGACTTAGATACTTAATGCTAATATTAAATTTGTTTAGGTGTTTGAGGATAGGAAATACCAACATCCTTTTGTATCTACTACCTACTGGAAATATGTGTCATTTGATTTCAGGGTTTATATAACTTGGAAATGGCATATTATTTTCTTTGCATTAAATAGATGCCTGTCAGGTCCAGGTCCTCAAGTATACCCGACCTGTTGCTCTGTTGCGGCGTGGTTGAAGGACAAACAAACAAACAAGTTTTGGCGACCGCCCTGGCGTAGTGTTGAGCGCTGTTGTCTTAACGGGCGAAGGTTCGATCCCAGCAGGGTCAATTTGGGAATTTTGATTTTCCCTGGTCTGGCCTGGTGGGAGGCTTCGGCCGTGTTTAGTTACCACCTGACCGGCAAAGACGTGCCGCCAAGCGTTTTAGCGTTCCGGTAAGCGGTTCCATGTATGTGTGTACGTAGACGACTGTAGTTCACTATACAGTCACAGCTTGAAGCAGGCCATCCTGACTGCTTCAAGCTGTCCGTGTATGGCTGGCCTTAGATATTCAGTAGTAAACCTACTACGTAAGATACCTACTTACTATTCCGTAGCAGACATGTTTGTATATTACATGTATGTTTTTCGTTTAGTCTTGTTTAGTACTCGCGAAATCTTGTCGCGAAAGGACGTGATAACATTTTCTATTTATTTATATAACAATACAAGAATATAACGTGTGCTAAATCCATACTAATATTATAAATGCGAAAGTCAGTTTGTTTGTTGGTTTGTTGGTTTGTTGGTTTATTGGTTTGTTGGTTTGTTGGTTTGTCCTTCAATCAAGCTTCAACGGCGCAACGGATCGACGTGATTTTTTGCATGGGTATATTTGAGGACCTGGAGAGTGACATAGGCCACTTTTTATCCCGGAAAAACAAATAGCTCCTGTGGGATAGGATGCTCTTTTTCTCACATTTTTCTTCAATTAGGCGGCAACGGCACACCGGATCGACGTGATGTTTTGCATGGGTATAATTGAGGAACTGGAGAGTGACAAAGGCTTCTTTTTATCCCGGAAAAACAAATAGTTCCTGTGGGATAGGATGCTCTTTTTCTCACATTTCTCTTCAATTAGGCGGCAACGGCACACCGGATCGACGTGATGTTTTGCATGGGTATAATTGAGGAACTGGAGAGAGACATAGGCTACTTTTTATCCCGGAAAAATAACAGCTCCTGTGGGATAGTATGCTCTATTTCTCGCATTTCTTCTTCAATTAGGCGGCAACGGCACACCGGATCGACGTGATGTTTTGCATGGGTATAATTGAGGAACTGGAGAGAGACATAGGCTACTTTTTATCCCGGAAAAATAACAGCTCCTGTGGGATAGCACGCTCTTTTTCTCGCATTTTTCTTCAATTAGGCGGCAACGGCACACCGGATCGACCTGATTATTTACATGGGTATGATTGAGGAACTGTAGAGTGACATCGGCTACTTTTTATCCCGGAAAAACTAACAGCTCCTGTGGGATACTATGCTCTTTTTCTCGCATTTGTTCTTCAATAAGGCGGCAACGGCACACCGGATCGATATGATTTTTTACATGGGTATAATTGAGGAACTGGAGAGAGACATAGGCTACTTTTTATCCCGGAAAAATAACAGCTCCTGTGGGATAGTATGCTCTATTTCTCGCATTTCTTCTTCAATTAGGCGGCAACGGCGCAACGGATCGACGTCATTTTTTGCATGGGTATATTTGAAGACCTGGAAAGTGACATAGGCCACTTTTTATCCCGGAAAAACAAACAGTTATACACGTATATCTTAGGTACCTTCAAGGCAAGAGTGAATAGGCATCTTCTAGGCAAGCGCGTTCCAACCTAGACCTCATCATTGCTTTGCACTAAGCATGATTGTCGTCAAGCGCAAGCCTATCTCACAATAAAAAAATAAAAAAAAAGTTCCTGTGGGATAGTATGCTATTTATCTCACGTTTGTTCTTCAATAAGGCGGCAATAGCGCAACGGATCGACGTGATTTTCGCATGGGTATATTTGAGGACCTGGAGAGTGACATAGGCTACTATTTACTTCGGGAAAACAAACAGTTTCCCGGAGACTTTCACACAGTCTGATAGTATAGTCTAGATCTTGGAAAGTAACATAGGCTACTTTATGTCCCGGAAAATCTAATAGATCCCACAGGATAGCATGTTGTTTACAGTAGCGTGTTAAAATAATGCTCTGCCCTGTGTCCATAACTGTCCACTGACTAAATATACTCCTCCCTTCTCCTTTGCGGCGTAATGTAATTGTTCCAGTAGTGTCCGATGGACTAATCGGTTACATGCTGCTGCAACTATGCGACATCGTTTGTATAATCAGGAATCTGTATAACGGGTAACCTATAGCATTGTGTTTTCTTTCGTAGATATCGTGAATATTTTTTCGAATATTTTTCATTTTTCGTTCATGAAAAACCTAGCTCTTGCCTTTCGATGAAATACGTCGATACTGAACGTCTCAGTATTCTTCTCCATGGCATCCTCTTGCATACTTAATTTAAATACAGTTTTCTAACAAAAACTCATTTATTGGACCCTTGAGCCACGCGAGCGATGCCGCGGGTAATAGCTATCGTGAATATTTTTTCGAATATTTTTCATTTTTCGTGCATGAAAAACCTAGCAAGACGTATTTCATCGAAAGGCAAGACCTTTCGATGAAATACGTCGATACTGAACGTCTCAGTATTCTTCTCCGTGGCATCCTCTTGCATTCTTAATTTAAATACAGTTTTCTAACAAAAACTCATTGATTGTTCCCTTGAGCCACGCGAGCGAAGCCGCGGGTAATAGCTAGTACTTAATAATTGTCTCTATATTGTGTGAAGTGACGTCAATTATGTCTCCTTGCAGGTACACTCTCTATTCCCTTACACTCAGACAGCCCGATGGGACGAAAAATCCGATACGATCGGAGAGAGATCAGGCGCTGGATCAACGTCTTTTCGTGCTCTTGAGGCACGGGAGTGAAACACTGTCAACTTCCTAACTCCGGTCTAGTGTTGAGAATTTCTAGTCAGAAAGTTTCGACACGAGAATCGAATCCAAGACTTTGTTATCCGCAGTCGAACACGCTAATAGTGACTAGAACAACATAGAAATTAAATAGTATTTAAAGTGTGGTAAATTATTATCTACTTATTTATCTTAAGACATACGTAAATTGGCAGTAGGTAATTAGGTATTGTGTTGATAATGTGATATACTTACTCGTATCAAGATAAAAATATAACATTTTTATGTGTCTGTATTACACATATTAGTGTGGCATTTCGCAGTTATAGATTACAACATTTATACCTAATCTGCGATAAAATCTTATCATTAAATAAATAAAGATAATATATTGGTCAGTTTTAATATTTATGAAGTAAATAAGTACGTATGCTGGGACGAGTGGCCTTGCTGTGACAACGCAAATCAGTCGATTGCGATTGTTAAGCAACGTTGACCCAAGTCGGTGACTGGATGGGTGACCGAATTTGCCTCGGAGAGCACGTTAAGCCGTCGGATCCGGTTTAATAACACGAACATCTAATAATAATCGTTACAAAAACCTAAGAGTTTTTTTTTAATCCACTACAAGCTAGCCCTTGACTGCGATCTCACCTGATGGTAAGTGACGATGCAGTCTAAGATGGTAGCGGGCGATAATACTCTTAGTCGAGTCGTGTACGGAAGGACGTGGGAACCCACCGCATTATTAGCCTAGGAAAACTCTTACCATTATTTGATTAATGGAAAGGGGTCACGACTTCCAGTAATGAGGAATACGACGCAGATAAAGAGAAAAGTATGTTCGATTTTTTAAATTCGTCCGCGTGGATTTTAAAAATGCCCCGCGAAGTAGGACCTCTTTGATTTGCCGGGATTAAAACTAGCCTACGGAATTCAGGCTACTTTTAATCCCGAATGTAAGGTATTGCATGTTGATCAGCTGAGAGTATGCAGAGTTCAGACAGACAACTTAGCATTTTTTTCTTATACTTATATTATACTAGCGGTCGCCCGCAACTTCGTCTGCGTACAATTTCTGATTTCCTATGAGATTATGAAATTTTCCCGCTGCAAAAAGTCTATCTAAGAATGCTTTATATAGCATAGCTTATGCAGGTTTTTATTATTTATAACTTATAACCTAAATCCCGATTTTCAAGTATCTAACTTCAAAAACATAGAACTTTCATACAAACTTCCAACCCCCATTTCACCCACTTTGGGGTAGATTTTCGAAAAAGTACTTGTACAGGTTATTATAATTTAAAACTGATAACCTAAATCCCGATTTTCTAGTCTGTAACTTCAAAAACTTAGAACCATCATGCAAACTTCCAACCCCCCTTTAACCCTCTTTAGGGGAGATTTTCGGAAAAAAAATTATACAGATTTTTATTATTTTAAACTTATAACATAAATGCTAATTTTCATGTGTCTAACTTCAAAAACAAAGGACTTTCATACAAACTTCCAACCCCCATTTCAACCCCTTAGGGGTGAATTTTCCCAAAACTGTTTCTTAGCTGACCTTTACACTATAGAAGGAACCTACCTTCCAAATTTCAAGTCTGTAAGTTTTATAGTTCCTGAGATATCGTGATGATCAGTCAGTGACCTTTCGCTTTTATATATGTCACCGTAAGATTGTAAAAACCGTTAGATTATAATATAACGTTTTTTATCTCGATAGATTATAAACTTTCGACAGATTGTGAACCGTAACATACTGCTTACAATTTAACGCGTTATTTTTCGGTAAATTGTAATATATTAGGTATATTAACCCGATAGAACCTAAGTGCCCGGCCTGCGGCCGGGCACTACGTTAATATTCATGTCAAACCCTAACCTAACCTATAGTTCGCGCGCGAGTTGAATGCAGAGTAAATGTATGGTGACACTTACATTTACTCTGCATTCAACTCGCGCGCGAACTGTACAAGAAAAAGACAAGAAAACGTAAAAACAATAAATATTTCATAAATTAATACTCAGAACATTGAACGGTTTACAATCTTTCGAAAGTTTATAATCTAGCGGGATATAAACCGTTAGATTATAATCTAACGGATTTTACAATCTTACGGTGACATATATATATAGATTATTTAGGTAGGACTAGCCGATGCCCGCGACTTCGCTCCCGTGGTTTCATTCTTTGATAACCACTGAGTTAGAGAATACTTAGTGGGACAGGACTTCTGTATAGGTATATTAAAATATTTGCATATGTAAAATGCCAGAATAAGAATAAAAAAACGAGTTCGATAAGACTCTCCAAATATCGCACTTAAGTAGGTATAAGGAAAATGGCTTCGAAAACATCATCATCTGCATATAATCGTGTGTTCTTTATACATATATATTCGGGTCATGGACGGATCCTGACAAAATGTAGAGTTTGATAATATTATTTTACTAGCTGATGCCCGCGACTTCATCCGCAGGGCGACCGCGTATCTTTTGCATCAATCATTGATGCATCGCAATCACCTCAGCTGATTGGTTAACACTCTTCCACTATTGGACGAAATCCATTGACGCAGCAAGAATACCATAAATTCAGCCAATCAGAGGTGATTGCGATGTATCAATGATTGATGCAAAAGATACGCGGTCGCCCTGCATGTTTTTTTAATTGTCGCGACACTCGCGAGTAAGTCCTTAATTTTCCGGGATAAAAAGTTGCCTACCCATGTCACTCTCCGTCATCAATTACTATACCCATGCCAAAAAACATTATCGTTCCGTTGCTCTGTTGGGGCGTGATTAAAGGACAAAGAAATACACTTAATTGCATTTACAGTACGAGTATTAGAGTGATTTAAATGTATTCTTTCCCCCTCTCTCCTATGAGAGCGGAGGTCTGTGCCCAGCAGTGGGACGTTAATCACATCTCAGGGGGGGTAAAAAAATCACGAAATTAGTGTGACGTACTTTATGGATGACCCCTAGGGCCTAGACTACCATTCCCCCAGGACTTTGTAGGTAGAGGTGGTTGTAAGTACATCGATGCAACTGCATAATTATTAGTATCGGTTTGGTGTCAATGAACGACTTCTTAGATAACATAATTATGAGACAATACGGTAACAAAACTGTGTCAATATTGAATAATTATCTTTCACCAAGGTCCATACCTGTAGGTAACTTACATGCAGCTAAGGTTGCCAGCCTAGGTTGTATGGTCGATGTTGCCAGCATATTTTCTGATAATTTTATTATTTTCCAGAATTATCCATACTTCCATACTATATATTAACATATACTATTATTAGGTAGGTAGTATTATAAATGTGAAAGTGTGTCTGTCTCTCTGTCTGTCTGCTACGCTTTCACGGCCCATCTGTTTAACTGATTTTGATGAAATTTGGCATAGGCATAGTTTGAATCCCGGGGAATGACATTAGGCTACTTTTTATACCGGAAAATTAAGGAGTTCCCGTAGGAATAAAAAACTTAATCCACGCGGAAGTCTCCAACATCATCTAATATATATGCGTATAGGTATGCTTTGAAAAAATATAACTAGTAGCACAGCCTTGACGTTAAACTGTGCTAGTAGGTACCTACACAGGTTTAAAATAAAAATAGTTTATGGTCATTAAAAAAGATAAAAGTATACAAGATAAAACCTATATGTGAGTACTTAGGTTAGTTTAAGTAATTATCTCAATAAATCTTATCTAAAATAGAAAATTCTAGAACATGCGAAATAATGCTAATCATAACTAAAATGATTTGACATAGGATCTCGCCGTATCATTTTAAAAAAGCCCCTTTAATTACTTTCTACGGCATTTAATATGATAATTTTAACATTTTTATCAATCTATCAATAAATAACTAAAGATTAATAGTTGATGATAATAGTTGATAATAATAATTGATAACAATTAACGATCAAATTATAATTCAGTTGTTATCAAAGTTAAGCGTAATAATTGACGTGTTCTAAATGCTAATTAAATTTAATTAACATGTTATTGCAATCGTTTATATATAATTAACCATTACTAATTGTTTATTATACCTAAGTTGACGACTTAGTTAGGTACTTAATTATCTTAAAAAGTGAGTTTTCGGTAACACTTTCAATTTTCACTTTCTCAGAATATATTTACACGCTTAAAAGTTGTTTATGAATTGTTTTATTATTGAATATTGAGAGCACTTCAAGGTAACTATAGAAGGTAGGTACATATCGCCTCAATGACAAATAATACTAATATTTTAAATGTCTGTAATAAGCCATTATATTGGGCAAATAATAATTAAAAAGCAGAGAATGATAATTAAATACAATCTATGTTACATGTTAAGGAAGCACTAAAGCACTGAAAAAATTCAGCATTGAACATTTTACTTAATGTCATAATGTGTTCAAAAAAATATTCTCATTCTCAAAGTCCGAGGTAAATAGGTCTGATTAACATCAGTACGCTTAGTCCAAGTTTTAACATTGCTAATTTCGGTCACAGTAGCGTCAAATTAAAATTAACTTTAATTACATTGATTTGGAGCTCAATTTCGTGATGTATTAACAGCCAACGATCCAAACGGAAGCGTTTCAAAATTAAAATCGGTTGTACTGAATTTGGGACTTTAAATCAAGAGATTTTGGATCCACTTTACTTTGACGCCACTGTAATCGAACGTTGGTTACCTATCAATCGAATTCGTAATGTAAAAACTTAGACTAAGCTACAGAATTTGGGGCCTCCAACCGCAAAAACCGGACTTACGAGAACATTAGAGCTACCGAAGGATTTAATATTACACGATTACTTAAGTACCTACGCATCAGCAATATTTGACGTTTTGTTGGACTCGAAATAAATCGGCAAAATACCTTAACTCATACGATATTTTTAAATTTTACTTGGGGCCAGGATATTTTCATGCTCCAAATTAAACCACGGGATTAAAAAAACTGAAGTAAGTACCTACGCATATAAAAACTGAGGTTTTGATTTGGTTTAAGGATTCAAAAATCTAGAAGTTACGTATAATTATATAGGTATTATTTTAAAATAGCAATTTTTCTTATTTTTCAGATATTCCCTCATGTCGCGGTTCGGGAAAAGTGAAACGAAAATGAAAATCTATACAAAAGTGAAATAAGTGACATAAGTTTTCCTGTTACAGTGACAATAGTGTAAAAGTGAATTAAAATGTTTCATTTATAAATTAAATAATAACTTTAGGAAACAAGTTGAATATCTCCATATACCTACTTAAAAAGTAAGAGGCATTAAGTGAAATCTAGTCAAAATGATGCTGGAGGATCTTCGGAAGAGAAATTCGGTAAGATTAATATTTTCCATTATTTTTATATATTCCATATATTTTTGCGTTAATCTAATTAATTTACGATATTTGTGGTGGTAATAAAAAAAACCCGGCTGAGTTTGTTGTGGGCTTTTCTCAGACAGGACGCGTTTGGAACCCTCGTAGCTTTAGTTTTCATATACCTACCGTGGTTAATTTTCACAATCTCGTCTTATACTTTGTAAACAAAGGTTTTTACATACGAGTTGACTATAATGCCTCACTAGAAAATGGTTTTTCACGCCCATACTTAACTATTTCGAGATTTTTGGCGGCTATTATAAGCATGTTTTTTTTACGGTTGTTGATTTAATTTTATGATTCCACGACACTTTTACCACTCTTATTAATTATTGATAATTTATAAGAAAAATTTAATGACACTTAAAAATAGTGCGCACAGATTAAATATACTTAGTATACTATTTACGGCGCGTCGTTGTGCCTAATTGCGTTTTTTTTATTGGATTCATGGCTTTAGGTTCTAGTTCTTAACTTCCAGCCTGGTCTATTCAGCTTTCACTTTTTTGATTTATAAAACTTAAAATAATTTTAATTAATACAATTTTTCATTTTATGAATTAATTTCATCAATTCACATCTAAATGTCATTATTTTTTAAGTTTTCTACATAACTACAAAGTCAATATCATTACGAACGTTCTTGCAAGAAAACTTTTTAAAAATTAAAAAAAAACTGTAAATATTTACTGCTTGCGGGCAGTAAATTTAACTTACAAGCCTGTTTACTGCCTCTGTAAGTGCATTTTTCTTGCAGGTGTATTGAAAATATACATTGAGTTTGAGTTTTGAGTTAGAAAAATTATCCTACTTAGTTTTTCAGAAATGACGACCGATAAAGATAAAAGATTCACAGATCGAAAGCACCTTGGCTTAGGTTTTAAACAAAATTGGCCCAGTAACATGAACACAAAAATCCCGAAATTGCTCTGCCGGAGATAGAATTGAACCCGGGACCTCTTAGACCATTTAGAAGACCACTGCGTTAACCACTGCGCCAGAGAGGTCGGTCGAAACTAAATGGCAGTGACGTATCTACCTATTATATTAGAGCATAGATTTATGCTATACTAGCAGATGCCCGCGACTTCGTCCGTGTGAAATATTTATTTTTAATTCCCACGGGAACTCCTTAATTTTTCGGGTTAATATGTAGCCTATGACACTCACAAATAATGTGGCTTTCTATTGGTACCAGAAAACAGGCTTAGTAGATCCGGAGATTATGGAGATTAGTATATATAGATATAGGTACTTACTCTAATGTATTACAGTAAAGATGGTTCCAAACGCGCCCTGGTCTAAGAAGAAGTCCACAACAAACTCAGCCAGTATTTTTTTAAATTAACATGTTATGAACTTTTTTTATCATCCATACTAATATTATAAATGCGAAAGTCAGTTTGTTTGTTGGTTTGTTGGTTTGTTGGTTTATTGGTTTGTTGGTTTGTTGGTTTGTCCTTCAATCAAGCTTCAACGGCGCAACGGATCGACGTGATTTTTTGCATGGGTATATTTGAGGACCTGGAGAGTGACATAGGCCACTTTTTATCCCGGAAAAACAAATAGCTCCTGTGGGATAGGATGCTCTTTTTCTCACATTTTTCTTCAATTAGGCGGCAACGGCACACCGGATCGACGTGATGTTTTGCATGGGTATAATTGAGGAACTGGAGAGTGACAAAGGCTTCTTTTTATCCCGGAAAAACAAATAGTTCCTGTGGGATAGGATGCTCTTTTTCTCACATTTCTCTTCAATTAGGCGGCAACGGCACACCGGATCGACGTGATGTTTTGCATGGGTATAATTGAGGAACTGGAGAGAGACATAGGCTACTTTTTATCCCGGAAAAATAACAGCTCCTGTGGGATAGTATGCTCTATTTCTCGCATTTCTTCTTCAATTAGGCGGCAACGGCACACCGGATCGACGTGATGTTTTGCATGGGTATAATTGAGGAACTGGAGAGAGACATAGGCTACTTTTTATCCCGGAAAAATAACAGCTCCTGTGGGATAGCACGCTCTTTTTCTCGCATTTTTCTTCAATTAGGCGGCAACGGCACACCGGATCGACCTGATTATTTACATGGGTATGATTGAGGAACTGTAGAGTGACATCGGCTACTTTTTATCCCGGAAAAACTAACAGCTCCTGTGGGATACTATGCTCTTTTTCTCGCATTTGTTCTTCAATAAGGCGGCAACGGCACACCGGATCGATATGATTTTTTACATGGGTATAATTGAGGAACTGGAGAGAGACATAGGCTACTTTTTATCCCGGAAAAATAACAGCTCCTGTGGGATAGTATGCTCTATTTCTCGCATTTCTTCTTCAATTAGGCGGCAACGGCGCAACGGATCGACGTCATTTTTTGCATGGGTATATTTGAAGACCTGGAAAGTGACATAGGCCACTTTTTATCCCGGAAAAACAAACAGTTATACACGTATATCTTAGGTACCTTCAAGGCAAGAGTGAATAGGCATCTTCTAGGCAAGCGCGTTCCAACCTAGACCTCATCATTGCTTTGCACTAAGCATGATTGTCGTCAAGCGCAAGCCTATCTCACAATAAAAAAATAAAAAAAAAGTTCCTGTGGGATAGTATGCTATTTATCTCACGTTTGTTCTTCAATAAGGCGGCAATAGCGCAACGGATCGACGTGATTTTCGCATGGGTATATTTGAGGACCTGGAGAGTGACATAGGCTACTATTTACTTCGGGAAAACAAACAGTTTCCCGGAGACTTTCACACAGTCTGATAGTATAGTCTAGATCTTGGAAAGTAACATAGGCTACTTTATGTCCCGGAAAATCTAATAGATCCCACAGGATAGCATGTTGTTTACAGTAGCGTGTTAAAATAATGCTCTGCCCTGTGTCCATAACTGTCCACTGACTAAATATACTCCTCCCTTCTCCTTTGCGGCGTAATGTAATTGTTCCAGTAGTGTCCGATGGACTAATCGGTTACATGCTGCTGCAACTATGCGACATCGTTTGTATAATCAGGAATCTGTATAACGGGTAACCTATAGCATTGTGTTTTCTTTCGTAGATATCGTGAATATTTTTTCGAATATTTTTCATTTTTCGTTCATGAAAAACCTAGCTCTTGCCTTTCGATGAAATACGTCGATACTGAACGTCTCAGTATTCTTCTCCATGGCATCCTCTTGCATACTTAATTTAAATACAGTTTTCTAACAAAAACTCATTTATTGGACCCTTGAGCCACGCGAGCGATGCCGCGGGTAATAGCTATCGTGAATATTTTTTCGAATATTTTTCATTTTTCGTGCATGAAAAACCTAGCAAGACGTATTTCATCGAAAGGCAAGACCTTTCGATGAAATACGTCGATACTGAACGTCTCAGTATTCTTCTCCGTGGCATCCTCTTGCATTCTTAATTTAAATACAGTTTTCTAACAAAAACTCATTGATTGTTCCCTTGAGCCACGCGAGCGAAGCCGCGGGTAATAGCTAGTTATTTATAATTATTTAAGTACGGTGCACTCGCATTACTTATTGTACATCCTAAGTGCAATTTAAAAATATAAAACCCTATTATAAAGCTAAACAAAGTTGCAGCTTATCTGCTAGCAAATAAAAAAATGCTATTTGAATTAAAGTCACGTATGAAATGCATCAAAACGTATAGAAATAACTACTCGTTGTGTGCTATGGTATGGTAATATATATGTATTTACATTATTCTTAGTAGGTATTACGACATAGGTACATTCACGAGTTTCCTCTCAGAACGAGAAGGGTTTGGCCATAATCTACCACGCTGGCCGAGTGCGTATTTAGTAAGCCGTGAGCCGGCGATGGGTATAGAAATAATGATGATGATTGAGTATTATAGATTGAGCAGTTAAAAGATTTGATTGTAGTAAAATCTCTCAACCGGAATAGTGACCAGAGTAAAGGTTTTGAGGAAATCCCCGAATTATTCCACTTTTAGGAAACGTGAGAAAAGTCACTTTTCATTTTTATTATATTGGCCTTGTATATTTTATAGTTTTACGACGTAACGATAAACTTTATTGCCTATTTACACAGTTGATTGCAATTTCTAACGAGTCAACCTACCTGTTTTGTTTACCATATCATTGTTTCTTAAACAATAAATGTGTTTTAGAAAACAAAGTTTTTATATGTGTCACTTGGTTGAATAAATATAAACAGTATTAAAATTCAATTAATTAGTTTATATTGTATGTTAAAGTCGTTAAGATAAGATGTGCCTACGGTGATAATATTAAAATTATTGTCTGAAAGAAATCTATGAAAATTGCACCTGCTTTATTTTACTTGGTGAAAATGAAAATAAAGCGAGTGATTACAAAAATTTAAATTATTTACGGTCCCACAAACTTAACTGACCCGGTGAAAGTTTTTAAATATAATATTTTAGTACATTATATTTTAAATTGTGTGTTACCTCCGACGCACGACTGGAGTTTAACTCCTTACGAACGAAAAGTGTTACCATGGAAACATAAAGTAAATAACGTAACGGAGAAAGTCTGGTTTTACTCCCCATAAATTTTCATACCCCGGGCCTATATGAAAATCGATTCTTATGGAGGTAAACTCCAATAAAAACCAAAACTAAAAAAAACTGTTCCAATTTTGGCCACCGGCCAGATAAGTTGGTGGGACTATAAGTACATAAGTATGCCAATAGGTAGGTACTTGTAGGTTTTTTATTTTTCTTAATTGACCGAGCGAAGCGAAGGTCTCTGAGTCTACTTGAGTGAATTGGCACTTGTCCGTCTGTCAGAGCATTATAACTTCTGAATTACTGAACGTAATTACTTCAGATTTAAATAATATAATATGTAAACTAATGGCCTCCCGCCGAATATGGCTTAAAAAGTTATAAAAATCTTTATTTCAGGGGGGCTCTCATAGAAGCGAATGCGAAGTAAAATATTTTTTATAAAGTTACATAGGGTTGCGGTATATCATTTTAAAGATAATTAGGAATAGAGTCCAAAAATATATTTTTTTAAATTTTTCCCCCAAAATTGACGAAATGGGGGGCTTTCAAAGTGGAGATTTTCTAACGTCCAAAGTTGACCTCAGAACTCTAAATTTTCTGATAGCGAAATTTTCTGAGCCTGATACTTGATGAATTATTTGAATTATATCCTGTACTTGAACAACACATACTAAACTTAGATAAATATTGTAAGGAAACGTGAGCTTCAGTATTTTTAACAGAACTTCACATTTATGTCAATAGATGGCGCCGCGAAGTCTCAGTTCGGAGCGAACCACTAGTTTGATTATTGAAGACTAAATGATTTATGCAACTTCATCCGCGTGCATTTAAAATATCAGTGTGGATGATTACAGGCCGGAGCCGGCGGGAACGACTTAGAAATGGAAAGTTCAGAGAAAAAGCCTGAAAACTCGAACGGAAATGTGAGTAAACTCTACTATTCTCTTATCTCTCTCTCTCCCTCTCTACTTATTATAGACTAGCGAGCGTCCACAGCTTCGCTTGCATGGGAAATTTGTAAAATCGGACCTTGTTCATTGTCTACATTTGGTATTTTAATCCATCCAAACTTTCGCATTTATAATATTAACTAGGGTTGTAACTGAGGCGTTCTTAGCGGAAGCAGAGGCGGAGGCGGAGGCCGAGGTGGATTTCTCCAATCACATCGTCCATTTTCTGTGCTTTAGGATGCCATGAATGATGAATCCCACATTTGATTTTTTTGAGGATTCTTCTAAGGACAGTTGCCTTTTTGCTTGTTGTAATGGCGTAACTGATGTCACCTTCTTCGATTTGTACCTCTCGCATTGTAAGTCAACGTAAATAAACCTCCGTTACAACTCCGCAAAAAAACTGCGGATGCGGAGGTACGATTTCTTGCGAAAGTTCCGCACTTACGGAGGCGGAGGCGAGGTTTAAGGTTTTTTGGTTCCCGCGGGAACTCCTTAATTTTCCGGGATAAAAAGTTGCCTATGGGCTATGTGCTATTCCAGACTATAATCTATCTCTGTGCCAAAGGAGACTGAGCAAAACTATATGGAGTTTGGGCTAGTAACAAATATTTTTGTGTCTCGATAAAAGTTTGCTTAAAATAAAGTTTGATAACCCTACTTTCATAAACAAAAACAATTTTTAATTTATTCCTCCCAGTTTTTGAGAAAAACAATTTTATGTAAAAGGTTAGGTTAGGTATGGTAGCAGGTACCACACTTCACCAGGACGGTTCTACTGCTGCCTATGGTAAAACCAGTAAATAGTTATTGCCAATGAATCAATATTTGAAGATATATAAGGTGCCATTGTATTTATATTTTTAAATAATGTCTTTAACAGTACCAGTGAGTATTACTTTGACCTTGCTAATAGACAACGCTTACCTATACCTACCAGAAGCCTACCAGCTATTCGAACTAGTGTACTAGGTCCCTAGCTCTGGAATATATGCTTCGTTAATAATTACTGAGACATTACTAGGTTGAGTAAGTAACTATTATTTAAACTGTAGTTGGGCTATTGATAGCAAGAACTGCAAAAATAAAATTAGTACAACGAAACTACCAAAACATTGCGTTTTTACAAAGAAAACATGCACACTGCACAGGTAGGTACTTACTTATATAAAAAGTAGGTCCTTTTTTAGGTAGGTATTAGAAAGATTATTACAATCTTGTACATTGCATTGTTTAAGGAAAAAGAAAACTATTGTTCAAACCAATATTGATTTTATTTCAGTTACAAATATTTCTACTTACAATATTTTTATTTTAAGGAAATGAGAAATAAATATCTAGCAAGATTAAAATAAAACCTAACGCCAACTGTAAATCAATCATGAAAACAATATTCCAAATAAATCTTTGCATCTTTTCATCTTAAATAGCAAAAATGTCAGTAAGCAAAAACCACAGACAACTAACCTGCAAGTGTTTCAACTAGCACCGAGTTGAGTCGATTCTATCAAAATGGTTTGCAAATAAATATCGATATTTTTTTATAATACTATGAAAATGATAGTTTTTAATCGATTAAAAGTCGATTACCGCCCGTTTTTATTTCATCGATTTCAACAATAACATCACAAGGTATGTCTACGGATAAAAATGGAGTCTGGTTTTACAAATACAATTGGAGTACTTTTAAAATGATGAAAAAATCTCGGGATAGGCAGCACTTTGTTTTTTGTGCCAAACTGAATTAAAAAATTAAACTTAAATTATGAAAATAATTATCTTCTGACACAAGCATGGCCTGTGTTTGTTCAGTCTCCTTTCATCCAGATCCGTTCAGCCGTTAGGGCGTGATTGAGTAACAAACATCCATCCATACATACAAACTTTCGCATTTATAATATTAGTGTAGCTGATGTTATTCCCCGGGATGCAACCTATAGCCAATTTCGGTGAACAAATGTCCGTAAAAGCCTAGCCTCTAAACTAAACTAAAATGGCAGCTTTAAATCTAGTTCTGTCCCTTTCCGTAGGAAGTATTATGAAAGGGTTAGCAATATTGGTAATGCTCTAATTTTAGTTTAGTTTAGAGATTGTGCACACTACAGAATCAGCCCCAATATTCCGGATTTATACTATCACTTTTAAGTACCAATGATACCTACTAAAAACTTTTGACATTATAAAGAGAAAGTAAACGCATTTTAACCTTCGTGTTCAGTTTTAAAGGCTACCTAGGTACTTTAGTCTAGTCACTTGAGTTTATTGTAAATCCTTATTGAATTTACTAGCTAGGTACGTTTAATCTTAACAATAAATAAAATGCAAGATAGTTTAAGTTGGGGCGCTAGGTGTGCCTAGGTCACAGAATAATAATAACTATTAAGTTTACCTACTGGGTATAGATAGGTATTCCGTATACCTACTTAATTACTTATTGCTATAGAAGATACAAGGACACCTTCGTATATAGACATGGATGTGTTCTGATTTTAAAGTGAAAGTGTGTGTGTGTGCGTGGTCTGTGTTTGTGATGGTTTCAAGTGTGAATTTGTGTGAATTGAGATACGACGCATATCAGTCAATTGCGATTGTTAAGCGCCGTTGACTCTAGTCGGCAACTGGATGGGCGACTGAATTTGGGAGTCCGAATTTTGAATTGGAGAGAGCACGGTAGGCCGTCGATCCCGGTTTTAACATCTGATATTAATCGATAGTAACTAGGGCTTTCGAATACCGGTTTTTTTCAATACCGGTATTAATACCGGAAAGATTTTTTTCAATACCGGGATCCCGGGTTCTCGGTATTGGGAAAAACTTAAAATTAGATAGATTGTTTTTAACTTAAAACTAGTCTTTTCTGAAGGAAACTGCACCATAAAAAACAGTTTTCCATAAAAAATATTTTTTCACCACATTAACTCCAAAAGAGCTCTTATTTTCTGCTTACATTCAATGAAGAAATGTCATTTTTTTACTCGTAAAAATACATAGTTTAGTCAAAACACAAATTAATTAAAAATTCAATAGTTATTTTTTAATTTTTTAAAGAAATTAAATCATAATAAAAAATTGCATTGGATAAAAAACAGATTTCTGAACGTTTCATGAGTCAATGAAATAGAAATGCCAAGTCACAGGGTTCTAAATTCAAAGACAAATTTTTCCCTCTAAGTGATCAAAAATGACTTTTCTTCACTAGTTTTAAGAAATAAAGATGCTCTTATCTGCATAAGATACAAGTTTTAAACTTATCCAAATAAAAACAGTGGCATGTACCAAGAAATATATGCAATAGTCACTGTTTCGTTTATAGTGTCACCAATACCGGTATCACGGTATTAGACATTTCAATACCGGTATTGGAAACTGACGAAAAAAGTCCGGGATCCCGGTATTGGAAGCCCTAATAGTAACCTAAGAGTTGAAATAGTACTCTTCCCCCTGACATTGTGTGATTAATAAAAAGGGGTCACGACCTTCAGCAATGAGGAATATGCAGAGAGAGTGTGAATTTAATGCTCTTGCTACGACAATGGTTTTTGCACGCAAGACTTTTTTTTGCACGCAAAAACTGTAAAATTGATCCTAAAATGACATTTTTCCAGACAACCTTCGAGTACCTCGATTACGAACCGAATGGTTGGTTAGAGTTGACTCTGATGAGGGTGGGGAATTCCACTGAAGGCTTCGTGAAGAACAACGGATCCGCCATGAAGATCATCGCGGTATTCACCCTTAACGGTCTCGTGATAGGGTTCTTTTTCGGCTGCTTGTACTATTGGATGAATTACAGTAAGTATGTATTCACCTTTGGAAATACTCCCTACTACTCTATCCTATATTATTAACTAGCTGATGACCGCGACTTTGTCCGCGTGGACTAAGATTTCTTGGTTCCCGCGGGAAATGTTTAATTTTCCGGGATAAAAAGTGGCCTATGTGTTATTCCAGACTACCAGACTAATCTATCTCTGTGCCAAAATTCAGCCAGATCCGTTTAGCCGTTTTGGCGTGATTGAGTAAGAAACATCCATAACTAACATATTATTGGGTTTTCCGGACAAGAACGTCTCAGTACTAGCCCGGAGCTGGGAAGTTATGGCGGTGTTTCACACCCGTGTCTCGGAGATCACGCTCACCGGTCGTGTCGGATTTTCCGTCCCATCGGGCTCTGAGAGTAAAGGAACAGAGAGGTGCACCTGTGTATGCGCACACACTTGTGCACTATAATATCTCCCGCGCAGATGACTAATCTCTCTAGAGATTGGCCGCCGTGGCCGGAATTTGGTCGGGAGGACATTATTATTATAGATTATTTCATATTCAACCGATTGTGATGAAGTTTGGTAATAATTGGTATGAAAATAGGTTTCCCGCCTCCCGGGAAGGCTAAGTAATTTTTATCGTGGAAAATCTCCCGAAAATTTTCAGAATCTTGCAAGCATGATAGGTAGATAATTATTATTATATATCGCAATTTGCAGCCAAGCACTTAGGATAGTTAAATTAAAAACAAACAATTAAATGCTCTATGCAGAATATTGGAGTAAATAAAATAGCGTACAAGGCTTATTACCATATTTTTAGGGTTACCTCAAGAGGAAAAAGGGAACCTTTAAATAGGATCACTTCGTTGTCCATCCGTTTGTCTGTCTGTTTGTCAACCCCCTTTTTCTCGGGAACCCGTTGAAGGTATCTACCTAGTTGAAATTATAATCTATCAAATACAGGTCTACGGTCCCTTGGAGCTGTAAAAAAATCAAGCTTTGTCAACGCAATCAAAAGAACTGATAAGGGGTATGGGTTTAAATCGGCATGCTTCTAACGGGTTAGCCCGCTACTTCACTTACCATCAGGTGAGATCGCAGTCAAGTCACTCAAGGGCTAGCTTGCACGATAGAAAGAGATATATAGAGGTAGGTATTTAATTATAGTACTAATAGTAGTAGGTATAACATAAATGTTATTCCGCGACGACCTTTTAACAATCAGCGACTCAGGTTACGTCTTAATAAAGCCTAATTCAGCTCGCACAGCGCTGCGAGTGAAAATAATTAAATACCTACCTCTATATACCTATATCTCTTTCTATCGTGTAACTCTTATACTTTTTTTATCCACTACAAGCTAGCCCTTGACTGCGATCTCACCTGATGGTAAGTGAAGTAGCGGGCTAACCCGTTAGAAGCATGCCAATTTAAACCCATACCCCTTATCAGTTTCTACACGCCATCGTACCGGAATGCTAAATCGCTTGGCGGCACGTCTTTTCCGGTAGAGTGGTAACTACTAACTAGCCACGGCCGAAGTCTCCCACTAGGTTTTTTTATATTCCCAGATAATGAACCTCTGGAACTGTGCGCCGGCTTCGGCAGTTTGATCGCCTTTTTGAGCATCATCTACTTCTTCGTGATCTACTTCCTGGTGGTGAAGAGATTCTTCGGAGAATGGTTCGAGGCCACAGTGTGGAACCCCATGGAGAATATTGCCTTTTACTTGTGGAAGATGACGTGAGTTTGTCTCTCTCATTATCAATCAATATTTTCATGATAATTGTCATTAAAGCCGCCAACCCGCATTGGAGCAGCGCTCTAATTTCCTCTCTCCTATGAGAGATGAGGCCTGTGCCCAGCAGTGGGATGTTAATGGGCTGTAGTGGGGGCGGTGATGGTTGTACTCTTATTGACGTCCGATACTTATAATACACTAGCAGATGCCCGCGACTACGTCCGCGTGTAATAAGTTTTTTAAATTCCAACTAGAACTCCCTAATTTTTCGTATAAATATATAGCCTATGACACTCACAAATAATGTGGCTTTCTATTGGTACCAGAATTTTCAAAATTGGTTCAATAGATCCAAGAGGTTAAGTTTGTGACTTTGTAGGGGGTAACCCCTACAAAGTCACAAACTTAACCTCTTTATAATATTAGTATAGATTTAATAGAACTATTGGGGGTATGGGTTTAGTATAACTGCCATACTCCCAACAGGTTAGCCCACTACCATCTTAGACTCCATCATCACTTACCATCAAGTGGGATTGCAGTGCTAACTTGTAGTGGCGTAAAAAAAATTCTAGTCATTTAGGCTATGTCGATAACTTACTTAGTATAAAACGTGGAATATTAAAACTCCTTCGCGAGTCGGTTCTTTTCAAATACTCCTTTTCAATAGCTCCAAAAATGCGCGCAAATTCTGGGAACGTCATATGTCAAACGAGGTTTCATGTGCCATAGACAAAGGGTATGTTCCGATATACACTGCTAGCACTGTAAGGTGTGACGTCAATTTAGTATACTGCGAAGGCGTTCCTTTCTAGTTAGCTATACTGGTTACTGTTTAAAACGGAACGCAGTCAGCACTGAGAGCACCTTACCTCTAAAACGCCAGTGGTCACAGTACAAAAATGGCGACGATTTATGACGTCATATATTTCCCTAGGATACTACGGCAGTATACTGTCAGTCCACAACGGAACGAATTTCTCCCCAGTAAGAGCACTGAACAGTACTCGCAGTGTATATCGGAACATAGGTACCCCTCAGGGATAGTTTGGGGTGACGTTAGCGTTCCATTTTACAATTTTTATCCGCCTAACATTAGGTTATTAATGATTCCTTGCAGAGTCTTCAAATGGTGCTTTAGCCTGGCGATTATCGCAGCACTAGCGTTCTTCCTGTACTGGGATACGCGGTACTATCCTGAGAGACTCATATCCCTGCTTGGATTGTCGGTGCTTTTGCTGCTCGGTAAGTCAAGACCTCAGTCTGGCCGCATTTCTAGAGCAACGCATCTTAAATCTATTTCTGCCCCCTGAGGTCCAATTGTCTGAGCAAATCGTAATCATTTGACGGCTAAAACGTATTACTCGAACTGTTTGAGGAGTTCATACGTGCTTTTTGACGTACATTACAATTTTGTTACACAATCGGGGGCCAGATTGTAAGAAAATCGTTATTGTAAACATTTGTCAAACGTATGAGTAACTCGAACTGTTTAAAAGGAGTTCATAATATGCCTGCACGTCAAAAAAAAGCATGTATGACTCCATAAACAGTTCGATTTTAAAAATTCTGGTACCAATAGAAAGCCACATTATTTGTGTGTGTCATAGGCTATGTATTAACCCGAAATTAGCATAGAACACTCACAAATAATGTGGCTTTCTTTTGGTACCAGAATTTTCAAAATCGGTTCTGTAGATCCAGAGATTATCCCCTATAAAGTCACAAACTTTAAGCCTCTTTATAATATTAAAGTATAGATAATTATTCGTAAAGAGTAAACTGTAGTCGTGCATCGGAGGTGACACACACATTTTTTATTTTTTTTATTTATCTATTCCAGGGTTCGTGTTCTCATCTAGTCCCGGCAGGATCAATTGGCGCAGCGTGATCATGGGTCTGTTGATCCAGTTTCTCTTCGGCGTCGCGTTCATACGCTGGGAAGCAGGCCGTTACGCTCTGCAGTGCTTTTCTGACAAGGTACTTTCTAATGAAATTCTATTCTATAACAAAATTCCACAAACTATTTTAAACTTGCCTTTACACAAAAATAAATCCATTAAAAGTATGTTCTTGATAAAAGCTGTTTAAGATCATGTGAATGCTAAAAGGGGATTGATTTGACTCTCTCCAGCAATGTAATGAATACATAAGTATCTACACATTGATGTCTACAATTGTAAATTAATTTTAAAAAAAAGAGCAACCACTGAGTTCCTTGCTGGTTCTTCTCGTTAGGAACGGCATTCAGAACTAGTGGTAGATTTGCTCGAAGATTAAAAAGCACTTTTAAATGAATAAAGAAGGAAATGATCATAAACAGTCTTAAATTCCTCCTTTTCAGGTTGCAACTTTCCTGTCGTACGGTAAGGAGGGCGCGGCGTTCGTCTTCGGAGACCTGCTCGTCAGAGATGAAAAAGTCTTCGCATTTAGCGTGAGTTCGTTACAAAGTTTTCTACTCTCTAGAAGAAATAAATGATTTTATATGTATTTTTTACTCCTACAGCCACTGCTTTTTACTTCTAGGTACAGCTTTACTACAGTTTTTACGAAAATTAAAGAGGCCCCTAACCTTAATGGATTAAGGTTAGGGGCCTCTTTAATTTGACCTCTTTAAATTTTGCCTCTTTAACTTGATAACGCCCGCTTCGGTTGCGTGGACGCATCTTTAACTAACTCTCGCCCGAAGCGGGCGTTATCAAGTAATATAATGAAAAGAACGTACCAAGGACAACTTATTCCTATTTGAGATTTTATTTCTTCCAGCAGACTTAAAATATGAGACAGACTGACACACTGTCGCATTAGTAATATTAGTATGGATATTATTCTCTATTTCTGTATCACAAAATTGTATGTGAAGTCTACGCAGTTGGCCAGTATGGTGGACGGTGGCCATAATCCATCTCATCTGTGACAAGGGCCGCGTCAGATTCAGATACTTTATTTGCATAATAAGTGTACTACGACTTAACGTCTCTTGTACACTTGTTGTCTTAACGTGGGAGGTCCCGGGTTCGATCCCCGGCAGGGTCAATTTGGGAATTTATAATTTCTGAATTTTCTCTGGTCTGGCCTGGTGGGAGGTTTGCGGTCGTGGCTAGTTACCACCCTACCGGCAAAGACGTGCCGCCAAGTGATTAAGCGTTCCGGTACGACGCCGTGTAGAAACCGACTAGGGGTATTTGTTTAATATAACTGCCGCATCCCTAGCAGGTTAGCCCATAGGGTTCTTAATATAAGAGAAGGTCCGCATTTACTGGTTTCAGACGACGTCTATAATGTCTATATTTTATCTGTTCCAGACTCTACCCGTGATATTCTTCTTCAGTATGCTGGTCGAAGTGCTGTTCTTCTGGGGAGCATTACAGTGGTTCTGTCTGAAGCTAGGAAGACTACTGCAGACCGCTACGGCCACCACTGTCTGTGAGAGCGTTATTGCTGTTGGCAACGTGTTTCTTGGAATGGTAGGCCAATCTACCATTTATGTGTCCGACCGGACCTTCGGCTTCGGCCAAAATGGACTGAAGTTTTGGTCGAACCCAAAGCAAGGATAAAGGAAATAACATGTCTCATTTAGACTCCGCCCCTATGAAATTATTCGAGACTTTTGTATCGGAATCGGTTACAATTACGGATAGATTTTTATTTGGGATATCCTATAGTTGCGGTTACCGTAGCTCCATAACATTCCTGCAGGCTTAGCATGCGCACAACGAGATATATCTCGCGACGAGAGAGTGAGATGTTATCGTTGCCGGCAAATTTTTCGTTTACCCTAACATGAAAAAAATTGTCGGCATGTAAGGGTTCGTAGAGATAAATACCATAGACGAAAAGTATTACTTTTATCTCTACTTTTGACGCAACGAGACAACTAACCATGTTAGCTTCGGTAGACAAATAGAGATAACGGGTAGGCATAATTTTACTAATTGTGTGCAAAATTTGTGTGTTTTTATTGTGTGTTTTATTTCGACTTTTCATTATTATTATTTTACTATATTATTAATTCATGTTTGACATTGCATGAGTACCTAATTTATTATTTTGTTTAGTCATTGTACCTACTAAATTTAATTTAATTCCAAAATCACTAAATACCTACCTGAAAGCACACTATTAATTTAGTTGAATGTTGTGGTTTCTCATTGACATTCCTTACCATCAAAAATTATTGTACAACATTATTTGCAAACAAATGATTATTTATTTATTTTATATTTAAATGTGGTGGTTTAATGGGTGGAAATGTCTCTGCAGACGGAATCCGTGCTGATCATAAAGCCGTACCTCTCACTGCTGACGCCGTCAGAGATGCACGTCGTCATGGCGTCAGGGTTCGCCACTGTCTCCGGCAAGTAATATTTCAAGTATTGTTTATATATATATTTTATGTACATAGCAATCAAACATTCAAAGCAAACAGGTCGAGGTCCCACATAACGGCTTCGTGAGAATGCGTAAAAGCATTTTTCCAGTGAAAAAAAAGGGTCATTTCTGCCACGTACCTGCAAATTCTGGAACCTGCTTCCATCTTCTGTTTTCCCTCATGATAATCATATAGGGCACTTCAAAGGGCGAATAAACAAATTTCTCAAAAGCCGGCAACGTATTGGCAATGGGCAGCGGTAATCACTTATAACATCGGGTGTCCCGTCTGCTCGTTTGGTCGCTATGTATCGAGAAACACGCAACGACAATAACTTTTGAATTCACACCACCATCAGATTCCCTGATGCTTTTTCCGGATCACCTGGAGGCACCCCAGAGTGTGTGTGTGTGTCACTGAATTTCATACGTTTCATACTCAGTTACCTGAAATTTGTCAAAGCCTGAGGGATGATGGCTTCAACGAGGAGCCAGCTATGCTACGCCAAGCTCCTGATGTCAGAGACTTCTGTGTCAAAGCTTTAATGCTGATGTCTGGGTTGTTCCGTACAGGCACGATCCTGGCTGCGTATATCAGCTTCGGCGCAGAGCCAGCTCACCTGGTGACTGCGAGTGTGATGTCAGCCCCGGCCGCTATATGCTACGCCAAGCTCTTGATGCCGGAGACTTCTGTGTCAAAGCTTTAATGCTGATGTCTGGGTTGTTCCGTACAGGCACGATCCTGGCTGCGTATATCAGCTTCGGCGCAGAGCCAGCTCACCTGGTGACTGCGAGTGTGATGTCAGCCCCGGCCGCTATATGCTACGCCAAGCTCTTGATGCCGGAGACTTCTGTGTCAAAGCTTTAATGCTGATGTCTGGGTTGTTCCGTACAGGCACGATCCTGGCTGCGTATATCAGCTTCGGCGCAGAGCCAGCTCACCTGGTGACTGCGAGTGTGATGTCAGCCCCGGCCGCTATATGCTACGCCAAGCTCTTGATGCCGGAGACTTCTGTGTCAAAGCTTTAATGCTGATGTCTGGGTTGTTCCGTACAGGCACGATCCTGGCTGCGTATATCAGCTTCGGCGCAGAGCCAGCTCACCTGGTGACTGCGAGTGTGATGTCAGCCCCGGCCGCTATATGCTACGCCAAGCTCTTGATGCCGGAGACCAGGCGCTCGCTCACCAGCATCGACACCATACAACCTGTGGAGAAGTAAGCCCGTTTTTAAAAGCTTTTTTTTTCATTTAACTTGCAATGTATGTACGAGTAACTATGTTTGTTCGGGTGGAATCTTGCAACTCAATTTTAAAGCAGATATCTTCAACCGATAGAGCTGAAATTTTGTATACACGTTTGGATGACAATGCATGGTTAGCTGGGTGACGTCATTCTAAATCTAACATGGCGGAACATCCATGTGATGGCGGACTAGTTATTTTTAATGCACTCCTACAATATGGGTTTATTGTTAAATAAAAGATAATACAGAAGGATGCAAAGGCGGTCTTATTGCTAAAGCAATATCAACAAGATAAGTATTGTCCCCATGTCCTTATGTTTTTAGTTTTAAGTAATTGGTACACCGTACATACCTACACATCTTACATCTTCTTCTTCATGTGCTGCCATTACTGAAGGTCAGCTCAGCAGTCATGTTACGTAGCTATGACTTCTTCCTTCTTCCCACCCCTCTTTTGCCAGCGATTTTACCTATATCATTATAGTCTGCAGCAGGCGGTAGCTAACGTGTTGTAAAATATGGCCTAGGTACGAGATCTCTCGGTCTTCTTCTGCATGCGGGCAAGAACCTCAATGTTTGACACTTTAGAGTTTAGACATACCTTGCATACATATCTTACATACCTTGGTAATTGGTAGGTATTAAAAAAAAACCTTCCCAGACAGGACCAGTCAGCCCTGTCGGCTGCAACTCGAGGAGCCACCAACGGCATTGCACTGATCCTGAACATCATAGCCAACTTGGTGGCCTTTGTCTCGTTCATCGCCTTCCTCAACGGCGCTGTGGGCTATTTCGGCGCGCTGCTCGGCCATCCTGAAATCAACCTCGAGTGGATATTCGGGAAGATCTTCATACCACTGTGCTGGATGATGGGTGAGCTGTACTTTCATCCATACTAATTACTAATATTACTAATTTACCAATATTTAGTAATATTTACTATTTACTAATTAATAATATAAATGCGAAAGTGTGTCTGTCTATCTGCAGCAGACTACGCTTTCACGGCCCATCTGCTCAACTGAATTTGATAAAATTTGGTACAGAGATAGGTTGTAACTTGTATCCCGGGGAAGGACATAGGCTACTTTTTATCACAAAAAATTAAAGAGTTTCCGCGGGAACCAAATATCTCAAACCACGCAGACGAAGTCGCGGGCATTTGCTAGTAATAAATATGTTGAATATAGTTATTCAGATCTCACCCAACATAAAGTAAATGTATTTATTTTTATTTTGTTGGTAGGCTTAAGTTGACCAACTAACTTCAGGGTGTCGAATTGGGGTGTCAGTGTGCGCGCGCGCATCGTAAAAATTCACTCTGATATTTTTTCCCTAAAGCGCCAAAAGAAGTATAAGTTCAATAAATGTTATTTTCAGGGGTCCCGTGGGAAGAATGCGAGAGCGTGGGCACTTTGATAGGACTGAAGACCATAGTGAACGAGTTTGTAGCGTACCGGCGCATGGGAGAGATGAAGGACGAGGGTTTACTATCGGTAATTCATTTTCGCCCCTTCTCTACGTAACTCGAACAGTTTTTGGGTGACTGCGTGCACCTATGAGATGAGGTATGCCACGGAATAGGGATCATCCCTATTCCGTGGCATACCTCATCTCAACAACAACAACTCAATCAAATCAGCAACTCTAATTACGCGCTTCTATTACGGAAGTTGTATGAAATTCACAGTTGTGAGTGTGACGTCATCAAATATCAACGCACTTTTTTTCTTTAATCTATATTTTAAAATGGTTATCAAACTTAAAACTAACCGAGGATGTGAATTTTAGGTCTTTTGGAAGACCCTCTATTTAATAATCAGTTAGAAATAATTTATTTTTGGGCATCATCCATAATCACGGCACGAAAAAGTAACAAAATTTTTGAAACTGTCGATCTGATCAATTACTTAATTATTTTCTAATCAATGATAATTTGAGGAATCTATTATTTGCAGTTTTCTAGATATCCTATTATTCAATAGCAACCAAGATTTAAAAACGTGGTTTTGCTAATATTATAATTAGTAAAGCATATACACGTAAACGAATTGAAAAGTCTTAATACAGTGTAAAGGATTATTTGAACGATAGGAAGGCATGGGTATGAATTATTGTTCCAGCGGCTAATTATGTTTTAATTATAAAATATTTTTATAATGAATCAGTTTTGATGATTCTTTTTTTGTTTGGTAGATCATACTTCAGAGGCGGTTGCCTATAAATTTTATCGAAATAGATTTACTAATTTATCGCTGAGAAAATCAACAAAAAAACATAATGTTTTTTTAAAAACAAGCATATATACCCAGATAAATTGTTTTTTACTTTTTAGTTTAAATTGGTACTTAAAGGTATAGTCTTGAAATCTATTTTTGTTTGAGATGAGAGCGAATAATTATTACAACCGTATTAATTGAAATCTGAATGCTTTACAGCCTAACTTGTATTATTTTCCACGCTTTTGTACATAATACATATATGCGCATCAAAAATTCAGTCTAAGATGGAATCATGGAACGCGCTTTAGTTAACGCTTGACTATGGTTCTAAGTTGGTCTGAATCCTTTATACTTTGGGGGCATGCTATCCGATAGCGCGACCTTATGTAACACAACGCCATCTATTTGATTATCGTAAGACTAGCAACTTCATCCGCGTGGTTAAATTTTTTTTATGCCCGCGGGAACTCTTTAATTTTCCGGGATAAAAAGTAACCTATGGTCACTCTCCAGTTCCTCAACTATACCCATGCCAAAAACCACGTTAATCCGTTGCGGCGTGATCGAAAGACAAACCAACAAACTATAGCATTTATAATATTACTAGCTGATGCCCGCGACTTCGTACGCGTGGATCGAGGTTTTGTGGTTCCCGCGGGAACTCTTTAATTTTCCGGGATAAAAAGTAGCCTATGTGTTATTCCAGACTATAATCTATCTCTGTGCCAAATTTCATCCAGATCCGTTCAGCTGTTGGGGCGTGATTGAGTAACAAACATCCATCCATACATCCATAGTATGGATCCAAGTAAGAAGTAAGATAGTAGATGAAAGCGAATAAAAATATTATTTATTGCTACGGTATTATATTGAAAGCTGTATGCTTTGCAGGTATTAATTTCCACGCTTTTGTACATGGTACTTAATATGCGCATCAAAAATTGCAGTCTAAGTTGAACTCGCTATAGTTAGCGCTTGACAATGAAGCTAAGTTGGTCTGAACTCTGAACTGTGTTCATACTTTGGGGGCATGCTATCCGACTGTGCGACCTAATGTAGTACAACGCCATCTATCTCATTGATTTGTCGTTATATTTACTAGAACGAAGCGAGTTGCAACAACGGCTTATTATTTGAATCTCTTGTTTTTGAAGGGAAAACTTCTTTTAAGCCGCGTTGAGCGCTTTTTTGTATTGTGCTTGTGTGCTAAACTTGAGGATTCGCGTGACCGTGACCGACATGCTCGCGTTGTTACGAAGACAACATACGGTCTTATAATACATTCGTAATTAAACTTTAATGACTTCATTTTAAGGTGTTTATTTTAAATTAATAAAATTAAATAAATAATGTATTTAAATAATGAAAACGAAATATTTAAAAAAAAAATTTAAAAAAACTAAATAAAAAAAATATATTTACTTTTCGTTTAATAATTTAAATTATTATAATAATTTAATTTAAATTTTCGTTTTCACTTCTAGAAGTCAGTCCCTACCTATGACTGCCAGTTTTTTAGTGAAAACGAATATTAAAATATATTTTTAAATAATTTAATTATTTTTTTCTCATTTAAAAAAAATCAAATATAAACCTTCAAACTATTTAGGCATTCAAGTTTAATTACGAATGCACTATATTTATATTTAAGACCTTTTGTCTTCGTAACAACGCGAGGTGTCGGTCACGCGTCTCCACATTTTTACCGCCTACCAAAAAGTGCTCAACGCGCCTAAAAAAGTTTTCACTTAAAAAAAGGTAGATGTTATTAATTTTTTTTCTTCACACTCTAACCACTAGTTTGTATTAATTCCAGCCCCGCTCTGAGCTGATCGCGACGTATTCTCTCTGCGGGTTCACAAACCCCGCATCGGCTGGCATTATGATCGGCGCCATTGCTGCCATGGCTCCCAACCAGAGGGAGACACTGTCGAGTGTGAGTTATCATTTTTTTAATCTTCTTTTCTTTCTTTAGAGCAGGGATTAGTCCCCTAGGACTAATAGGACTAGTAGGGGTAGTGAATTTGGGAATCCCTGCGTCTGCGCCTTGTGATAAATACCACTACACTACAGCGTCTACTACCCATTAACGTCCCACAGCTGGGCACAGGCCTCCATCTCATAGTAGAGATGGAATTAGAGCTTAGACCCACCACGCTGCTCCAATGCGGGTTGGGGGCTTTGACGACAATTATCATGTTATAGTGAGATAATAACCGGGCGTGCTCTCCGAGGCACGGGTGTGCAACACCGCCAACTTCCTAACTCCGGGCTAGTACTGAGAATTTCTAGTCAGAAAAACCCAATACTTAATTATGGCCCGACCCGGGACTCGAACCCGGGACCTCGTTGGCCGCAGTCGAATATGCTAACAACTAGACCAACGAAACAGATGTGATAAATACGTACTTATTATAATATTTTTTGTAATTAAATGATTTCAGATCGCACTGCGCGCGTTCTTCGCCGGCTGCGGAATTTGCTTCATGACTGCATGCATAGCAGGTTAGCTTTTATAATAGGTCTATTTTAGGCGTCAAACACGAAACTAGCGACGGCCGAGCGACGGCGACAGCGGGGCGATGTGGTACGAGAGCTAGCGACGAATTTCGGGAAGGTCCTTTAGGTAAACTGAAATTGTGAAAAAATATAATTTCGTCAACTGGCTCGAATCCAGTCCTGCCAGTCTGGTAGAGCGTTTGCGGTTATTTTTCTTCAAAATATTTTATTAAAATTCCCAAATAATATACTTTTGGCAATCTGAAATTTTAATCACGTATTTATTGAGTAATTTCCATAATACCTGCAAATCGCCAGACAATTTTTGCGGTTTTAAACGTGAATAAAGTTTTCAAATGAGAACGACTAAATTGCGGCGAAATTCGTCGCCAGCTCTCCGACATAGAAAACGACGTCCATAAAAAAGTTAAGAGGATACGGGAGGGCGGTTTCCCCATACAATCGTATTTAGTCTGTTTTCTCCGTGCATAATTACAATAGAGAAAATATTTTTGCACCATAAAATCTATATGTGTCCGTGCCATGTCCCTAAGTTTTGCTATTTTCGGTAAGTTAGAAGAAAGGAAAAACATTTATTTCCAAATTGTGCCATACATTTGTTATGTAACCTAAAAAGGCCCCCTGTGTGTTTTACATACGTAAAAAGGCCCCCTGTACCTAAACGATCAAACAGATCTAGAATCTAAACAACACCGAGCAGGGATGAACTATATCACGTATGGCACAACCCAAATAATGGCCCAGGCTCAGCATAATGCTGTATGTTCAGTGCAAGCACTAACCATACAGCGCTGGTTTTCAGTCTGAACCCTGATTCAGGTGACACCACGGAAAAAAAACTACGTAACTGCTAGCTACGTAACTGCAATTAATAATTTTAAGAATACGGAACCTTTAAAAATTACAAAAATATGGCCCAGTCGCGTCATAAGATATCCCGCAAATAAATTTGACTAATATAATCAAAAAAAGAAAAACATACCGACATAGCCCGATTCCTTCTTAAATTATTCTTGAAAAAAAATCGGTGCTGATTTGGAGGAGGAAACAGAAAAATACGAGAGTAAGAATTCGACGGTTATTCATAGGTGTTATCGGTCCAAGCTGCAGTTGTCCCTATCGGGTGTTATGGAATTCTATTAGAAGAGCAGCGCGACGGCAATATAATTGTTCAATACCGATTCTCAAAGCTTCCCGTTCATGCCATATCCTCTTAAGGAACTTGATACAGGGATAGGTTTTATCCCGGAATATGAAGTGTTCCCACGAGAATCAAAATACATTATTCCACGCGGACGAAGTCGCGGGCATCATGTAGTATATTATTATATATTGTTTTAAGGGTATATCTCCTAAGACATTAAAAAGAGTACAGATACAACGTCCGATTTCCGTCCTAGCAGCCATATATTCAGTTTCTAAACAAATTATGGACTAATATCAAATATTCAAATAACCGTTACGGATTTAGTGCCATCGGGTCTACGGCAGATCAATCTTTATTTCACATCACCTTGATTGGAAAAAAGACAATTTGATTTATTTGATCTATATTGATATATATATTGATTTGATCTTGCAATAGCCTTCGATATTGTTCTGTTCCTTTCTTTGTAGACAAATTAGAATCGCTTGGAATCCATCGTACGGTTTTTAATATTTTTAAGAGTTACGAGTCCGATATATTCCAGAAGGTTGAGATTGACCTTTGCGATGATTTTTCTGTAGAGTACGGAGTCTCACAAGGAAGCATCACTGGGCCAACTCTCTTCTTGATCTATATAAATGATCGGTGCCAAATCCAATTTAATGTATGGAAATATTTATATTCGGGTTGCGAATGGATCAATTTCTCTAGAATATGTGCCTTCATGTTACAAGTATTGCAAGTTTTTTTTTTTTTTTCAGCTGTCCTCATGCCAGAAGGAGCTTTCGGAAGTTTGTAAATAATTTATATAATTTAGTTCCTATTTAAATAAATTACTTTATAAAAAGTACTTAATTTAATGACCTGCAATTAATTTATACCTTTACTTAAGTATCTTATTGAATACTTACTTGTAAACATTATAAGTATTTAGCTTTACAGTGTGATATTATGATAATAAACGATTGTATTGTATGTCATAGTCATAGTCATAGTCATTTATTTATTAAATATAGGTACACTGTAGGTACACTTATTTTCGTCTAAAAATTACATAAGTACTTAAAAAGCATGATGGTGATAATGGGTAACGGTATCTTAAAACTAAAGCTACGAGGGTTCCAAACGCGCCCTGGTCTGAGAAGAGCCCACAACAAACTCAGCCGGTTTTTTTTTTTTTTTTTATTATCACCATCTCACAAATATTCTTACTAAGGAACTATCAGAGACATTAGAGCAAATTATTGCCAGGCTTCCTTGTCGTTTAAGTAGTCCTTTACATGGTAATAAGATTTTTTAATGAGTTTACGTTTTACATTAACTTTGAACTTATTCAGAGACATCTTCAACATGTCTTCTGGGAGCTTATTATAGTAGCGGACACTGTTTCCAACAAATGAATTGCTAGTTTTACTAAGCCTAGAAACAGGCATTACAAGTTTATTTTTATGTCTAGTATTGACATTATGACAATCACTTTTCTTCTTGAATTTATCAATGTGCTTATGCACGTGTACTAAATTTTCAAATATATATTGGTTGTGCACTGTCATAATATTGATTTCTTTAAATTTATCTCTTAGTGACTGCCTTGGTCCCATATTATATATGGCTCGAACAGCCCTCTTCTGCAACACAAAAACAGAATTAATATCAGCAGCATTACCCCATAATAATATACCATATGACATAATGCTGTGAAAGTAACTAAAATAAACTAATCTCGCCGTTTCTATATCTGTTAACTGGCGAATCTTTTTAACCGCGTATGCAGCAGAACTAAGCCTGTTCGATAAGTCATTAATGTGATGGCCCCATTGGAGTTTAGCATCTAACGTTATTCCGAGAAAAACAGCGGTATCCACTAAATCTAATTCCTCATGATCAAGTTGTACAGTGGTTTTTACCTGTTTGACATTAGGTAATGTAAATTTGATACACTTTGTCTTTTTTCCATTGAGGAGTAGGTTATTAGCTTCAAACCACTGTACCACTTTATTGAGAGAATTGTTTACTTCGTCAAGAGTTGGTTCATAACGATTTATTTTAAACAAAAGTGATGTATCATCAGCAAACAATACTATCCCATGATTATTCTTGGCAAGATAAGGAAGATCGTTAATGTAAATGAGGAATAGAAAAGGCCCTAGAATTGAACCTTGTGGAACCCCCATTTTTACAATCGATCCGGAAGACCGCTTTCCATTAACGTCTACCTTTTGTATCCTATTTTTTAAGTAGGAATTCATCATATCCAGTGCTACACCTCTAATTCCATAATGGTGCAGTTTTCTGACTAATGTTTCGTGATCAACACAATCAAAAGCCTTGGATAAATCACAGAAAACGCCAAGAGCATCACGTGACTCCTCCCAGGCTTCGAATATATTCTGAACCAGCTCAACACCAGCATCGATTGTTGAGCGACCCCGTGTAAATCCAAACTGTTTACTATGTAATAAGTCATTATTACAAAAATGATTAAGCAATTGAATTAATATTAATTTTTCAAATATTTTACTGAAAGTTGGTAGTACAGATATAGGTCTAAAGTTAGTGGGGTCATTGGTACTACCAGATTTGAATAGAGGAATTATTTTACTATGCTTCATTAAGTCAGGAAACTCCCCACAATCAATACAATTATTAAATATTAATGTTAACTCGGGTGCAACGATATCAATCAATGATTTTACAACGTTAACGGAAATTCCCCATAAATCATTTGTCTTCTTATTGTTAATTAATTTGAAAGCTTTAATAACGTCAGAGCAGCTAACGTGACGGAATTTAAAAACGTTATTACATTCAGGCACGTTATCCTCCAGTAAAGTAAGAGCGGCATTTGGTGAGGAGTTCAACGATTCTGTGGTAGAAACAGGAATATCCGTAAAGAAGCCTTCAAAAACAGAAGCAACTTCAGAGTCCGAAGTTACAGGTGTATTACCGACATTAAGTTTAAATTCACAAGTTTTCCGTGTTGCTCTTCCTGTTTCTTCATTCACTATGTTCCAAGTAGTTTTGATTACATTGGAGCTATTTTTTATCTTAGTTTGAATATGTTTTGATTTAGCCACAATGCAATCTCTTTTAAATTTCTTGGAAAACAGTTGAACATGCTGCTTGAACTCATCACTAGTATCATACTGTCGCTCTGCATACAATTCATATAATTTTTGCCTATCTCTGTGTAATTCATTTGTTGCCCATTCGTTAAAAACGTTTGCATCAGTAATTAAGACCGTTCTACTGGTGAATATTGATTTGAATATTTCACTGAAAGTATTAAAGAATATGTTATACATTTCATTAGGACTCAACCCATTAGGTAAAAAAGGGAGTTCCTTAGTAAGACTTGTTCTAATTTTTTCAATACGGACCAACGTTACTGGTACAAAAGTTATTCTGCGCTTTGATACATTTTTTTTTAAATTTTCAAACTGAATTTGTTGTCCACAATGATCTGAATCTAATTTACTAATAATGTTTTTATTTACAGGTGTAAAATTTGTAAAAATATTGTCTATACATGTGGCACTCGTTGCAGTTATTCTAGTTGGCTCCATAAACATATTGGATAAGTTGTAGGATTTGAATAGATTCAATAACTTGCCACTTAAAAGGCTACTTTCCAATATATTTACATTAAAGTCTCCGCACACAATAAGCTTTTTATTTGATTTAGAGAGTTTAAATAGTACATCATCCATTACCTTTTCAAAAAGTTCAAAGTTAGACAAGGGTGGTCTATAGACAGACACAACAATAAATTGCTCCAATTCAACTGAAGATAGTTCTATTGTTCGCTCAACAGACAGGCTCACAATATCATTTCGATTCTTAAATTTTAGTTTTTTATTCAACAAAATTAAGGAGCCTCCGTGGATGGCATTAGATCTGTTGAACGAACTACCAACCTGGTGGTCACTAAAATTGAACATGTACTCATGGTTTTTTAGCCAGTGTTCAGTTACACATAAAATATTAATATTAAAATTATTTAGGAACAATTCAATCTCCAAATCCTTCCCTCTAATACATTGAATGTTCTGGTGAACCAGGTTGATGACATTACATTTTTTATTTTTTGTTTGCTTTGCGTTTAGTGTGTGCAAAGCCTTATTATAACTTGTACTAGTCAAGCAAGAGGAAACCTCCGTTGTCTGCTTATCTAGTTTAAACTAAAGTTACTTGGATTTACATCCAGTATGTCAGAATTAAAACACTGCTCAATAGAAGCAGCTTGTTTAGCCACATTTTTGGCTAATGTATGAAAAAAATATGATAGCGAAATAGCTATCTGTCTTTTCGAATAACAAGACAGTTTATACCTATCTTGATTCAAGTCATAATAAACCTTACCACACTGGGTATTTATGTCAATAATTTTAAATTTATTATTATAGGTACATAAATTGTACAATGTCTTATTCAACTTCAACTTATGTTTTTTAATAAATGTGTTTTTCCTATCACTATTGTGTTTCACCTATTCAGATAGTCCCCACAAACTATGGGGACTATCATTGGTGAGATCGCAGTCAAGGACTGACTTACATAGCGGATCATAGATTATTATGATGTATTAAACGAACCTCTATTTCTTTTCTTTCCTCTAGAAGTCCTTGACCAGAGCTACATAACTGGCCCCGTGATAATAACCTACAGTAAAATAAGTGAGCTGCCACGCACCGCCACGTACCTATGATTTTTTTCATCTTTGCCTTGACTGCGATCTCAAGGGAGTGGCAATGGATGAGGCAGTGAATTCCCAAAATTACCCTACCGGGGATCGAACACGTGACATACATCTTAAAGCCACAGCACTCCTCATTACGTTAGGGAGGTCATCAAATAAACTCCTTCACACAGTGGAGTTTAAAATAGATGAACTCGATGAAAATCTTTTTTCTTGTCCTTTAAGAGCCTTAAAAGAAGAACACTAGAAAACAATCATTCTGACATCAAATTTCGAAACTCAACTCAATATCAAATATGTCACCACAATATGCAACATTTATTTGAAAGTCTTGCTCATGTTTTGCTCTATTACAACCAAAATTAATCAGCGAATGAACGTAATATGATACTCAATCAAAATTACGAGATTCTCGTCAGTTTTACAGTATATTTGTTTGTTCAAATTGTTTGTAAATTATTCTATAGCCGTGCTCTTCGTATATCAATGCATAACAAACCTACCCTCACCAGTATACCAGAGAGGAGTGAAGGTGAAGCAAACGATGACGTGGTGAAATGGGTTTCAAAAAAGAAGCACGAGGTCCTAAAAGCTAAGTACAAGTGTTTGAAAAAGCTATTCCAAATTTACGATGCAAGCGTCATCGGCATCCTACCAGAAACGTTCAATCCAGAAAGTCCAATCCCTGAAGATGATCACAAAATTCGCAAAAAGAAATCTCGTCGCACCAAAACAGATGCAAGCGCTACAACCGAACTTATAGAAGTAAATGACGTAGAAAAATGTGCAGCGACCGCTGTGATCAAAGATTTAAAACTTGACCAAATCCCTTCCCAAGAAAATGATAAATCCAAAACTGTTTTACCCAAATTCAAAGACGATAAAAGCACTCAAGATTCAAAAGAAAACCTTTCTATTACAAGCGAAAAATATATCGAAATACCACCTCATCCAGTACCCTATTTGGTAATCAACGAAAAAAGGAAACCAACACGTTTCCAAAGCTTTATCCAAAGAATTCTAGGTATTAGACGCGAAAGATATTCATATGTTATGTCCAATGAACGTGAATATGCAGCTAGTGATAATAATATCTCGAATAGGTATGAGAAAAGACGTCGAAGAGGTCTAAGGCTCAGGAGGAGTCGACGTCCAAAGAAAATACACTCGGAGATAGCGTTGAGAGATGTGAACAGCCCGGTTATACTGTCTTATGTCCAATCCATACAGAGAAATTGCTTGATGGATACCACGCCACGGCATTGTCCGATTGTCGGCTGTAAGATGGTGCTGTATGGTAAGTATAATCTTGTAAGATATGTATTTGGATTTGAGCCCCTTCTATGTAGTTTCCTTTGGACGAAATGGCAGAGTATGATACGTTGGAAATGATTATTATTGTGAATGACTGTAATAAACAGCATTTGTTATGTCGTGGTTATTACTATCGGTGATTTCCTTAATGACAAACTTGCATGGAAGCAACGCGGCCTCGCCCACAAGTCAGTGTAATACTTGTAACGTAACGTATGTGTTGTATTGTTACTCGTAACTCAATTTGTAAAAAAAAACTTTTAGGGAAAAGAGCAGTTCTGCTGAGTTTCTTGCCGGCTCTTCTCAGTAGAATCAGCTTTTCGAACCGGTGGTAGTCTTGACGTACTAGTGACACAAGTTATCCTACGTGAAATAAATAAATCATTTATCATTTGTGTGTTTGTAGATATTCAACTTTTTATACTCCTATCTTTTTTAGGTATCATAAACTACAACGACCATTTGAACCTGTGCCACTTTACCGAGCGGAGATACATTTGCGTGTATTGCCATGAGGGCTTCTCTAGCGAACACCTCAAAGCGATGCATGAGAATGAGCACATTGGCATCACGAAGATATCCACTGTACCCTCCACTGCAAGGTATAATAATCATCATCAACCTCCGTCCTTCAGTACATCCATCCTTCAGGAATGTCAGCATCATCCGTGATGGTCTCTCTCTCTAATCTACCCATGCCGGCTCACTACTGAACAAAGTCTCTCCTCTTGGAATGAGAAGGGTTTGGCCATAATTTTTTGAGATTGCTTGATCTCATTTACCGTATAGGGTATACTATACGGTATACGGTAAATGAGATCAAGCAATCTCTTATCGATCTCTTTATCTCTTTAAGATTATCTTCCAAGTTATGACAAGAGGTAGTTTAACAGTTATTTAGTTGCTAGATGATGCCCACGACTTCGTCCGCGGTAAGTTTAAAGGAAAACTTTTTTTATACCGGGATAAATAGTAGCCTGTCTCTTTCCCCGGGATGCAACCTCTTCAACATGGGTTGAAACATTGGGCCGTTAAAGCGTAGCAGAAAGACAGGCAAACAGACTTTCGCATTTATAATATTAGTATGGATATTGGATATGAAATACAAAATTGCAGATTCTCCACCAAAATCGCGAGCAACACGCAAACCGACCCCGAAATATCGAAAATCGACATTCCCGAAGACAAGCTGAAGAAAATCGTCTCTTTCTTCGACAAAATCGCCGATCCCGATCAAATAATCGCCGAGATCAAGAAAAATCGATGTTCTGACACCAATTTGCTGATGCTGCATCGGAATCCGAGAACTGATAACGATTCTATGTCCGGATCTGACAATTCGGATTCCGAAAAGACGTCGACTGTGTTGAGGACACGGAGCAAATTGACTTCCACTGTAAATTCTAATGTGACTTCCAACTCTAAGTATACCGGCATACCCCCTGTGAGATGTCAGTTGTGTGGAGAGCATTTTGATTATAGGTAAGCTGGTGGCTTTACTTTTTGGAGTAAGTAATGAAGCAAATAATATTTTTTTATTGACATAGGCTTGCGCTTGACGACAATCATGCTTAGTGCAAAGCAATGATGAGGTCTAGGTTGGAGCGCGCTTGCCCAGAAGATGCTAAATTCACTCTGCAGGAATGCAGGAAACACGTGCGCTGGGAGGGTGCCACATCCTAGCGTTCGTAACGGCGAAGGAAGACGTGAGGTGTAAGATCCCCTGGATCTGTCAAAGAATCAAGTTTCTAAGTCAACGCAGTAAAAAGATACGGCCTAGTGATATTTTGACCTATTATTTGTTTATTTAACTCGCGAAGAAACCAAAACGTATAGAGAGCTTAGACAGCATATAGGGTGCTTTCCGTTGACCTAGAATCATGATATTTGCCAAGAAGCAAGGTCTCACAGCACAAGCATAGGAAATAATTCGAAAATCGCGTTCCGTATTCATAGGATTTCGAATTGTTTGCGCTACCCGTTTACGTTGGCCAGTTATTTCATAGCAGATTATACCTATGATGTTATGATATCTTTCTTATTTACTGATAGAATTTATATTCTGTGGTGGTACGGAACCATTTTGTGCGCGAGTCAGACTCTTACTTGACCGGGTTTGTTCGTTTCCAGGCGTCAACTGAACCTCCACATAGACATGCACCATCGCACCAACAAGTTCACCAAATTCAACAGTTGCGCTGGCATCGTCAATCGTGCCAACCACCAAGAAACTTCCGAAGTGGAAACACCGACCCAAAGCCTTACAAGATCCCTTGCTTCAACTGATGTTTCAAATATATCTGATGTGACGAAGTTGTCAAGACGAAAATCTGACGAGTCCTTGACCTATGACCCATCTACTAATATCGTATATTATACGTCAGTAGAGTCGGTTAAGAAGCCCAGTTTTGTACAGAAGGTTCGAAACAACTTCTGCTATAAGTGGGAACCTGGAACTAAGATTATACGTGTGTGAGTCTAGTGTTTAGTGTACGTTTTTTGGTGTCGTTTGGTGATGTTTTTGGTGATTATATTTTGGTAGTAAAATCTGTTTATTTGTTTTCTTTTGGTGTAAAACCAGAGATTTTTATATAGTTAACTACCCAGTCGCATTATTTTACTGACTCACCCGTTGTCCAAGATGAGCAATAAAGGCAACACGACGCGATGCAACGCGATGCGACAGTATCAAACAGGGGCCATATTATTGCCAAAGCAATACTTAGGCAATATTAGGACTCAAATGATATATTTGATGTCACGTGCCTTGAGGTTCCTAAAATAAGAATTATAATAATGAAACACGAAAGTGATATAAAGCTAGTTGACCCCAACGACTTAATAGGGATGTTGACAACTTAATCAAATCGGAAACTCTTTATCAAACTTGAAAACGCACTTCTAGTATGGAGGTTGTATGAAATTCACAGTTGTGACGTCATCAAATTTCAACTCACTTTTTTTCTTAATCTATATTTTAAAATAGTTATTAAACTTAAAACTAACCTAACTAACTAACTAGGTCTTTTGGAAGACGTTATTTTTAATAATCAGTTTGAAATAATTTATTTTTGATATAGGCATCATCTCTATTTCTCAGGCGATGAAACTTTACAGTATGATAAAGTATCATTAGCTAAACGTATATCATAAATATCCAACAAAAAATCAAAAAGGAAGTATGATTTTTATGCTGTACCCAATTGTTAGAGCAGGAAGGTACATTATCGCGTAAATGCAGTTTAGGTTTGATATTAAAATTTAATTTACATATCGATGTTCGGCATGATTATTTCGTTTGATGTTTCGGTTTTGACTTTTGAGTGTAAATATGCTAACTACTATTATTTTAAAAAGAAATCGAGTAAATATTCAGTCATAAATAACTTAATATTTACCAAAAAAAGTCGGAAGCGGAAGTTAGGTATTAACTATTAACCTAACTTCCGCATGGACGTTTTTTTTTATTTTTTTGTATAATTTTGGTTCATATTATGATATGACAACCCTGCCAAGTTTCAACGACTGAGGAGTTAATGCAACGAACCGCCCCATCAAATCTGTGCGCCCATTGCTTAGACTGAATGACTTTAAGCTTTGGCAGTATGGCCCCAGGAGCTGACCCTTCACGTGGCCTACGGTGTCTCGCGTGGGTACGTCTGAAACTTTCTATGGCGTCGTATCGCGTCGCGTCGCTTCTGTCATACTGGCTAACTATAACATGATCTAACATTCTTTGATCTTCAGTGGCGTGTTATTTTTAACCACTAAAAGTTAGCCCTTTTTTTAGACTGCGATATAACCTGATGGTGAGTGATAATGCAGTCAGTGATGACTGAAGATGGTAGCGGGCTAACCTGTTGGCGGTATGACAGTTATATTAACCCATACCCTTCTAATCGGTGTCTACTGTCGTACGTAACGTATTTGCCGTTAGGTTGGTAACTATTCACTAGTAACTACTTAGCCACGGCCGGCCGGCCAGCAGGCCAGACCAGGGAAAATTATAAATTCCCCAATTGACTCTGCCAGGGATCGAACCCGGGACCTCTCACGTAAAGACAACAGCGCTGAACACTGCGCCAGGGAGTTCGTCAAAACTGCGACGTATGGAAGCACAGATTAAATTAAATTAGTTACTTTGTGGAAAAATATTCACAGATCCCAGTGAAATTGCCATAGCATCGAATGTGCCATAGCTTTATTAAATATTTTATTTTGAAAAACATATAGTAACATAACATAATTCTATACCTAACGCAGCCAGCGTTCTGGGCACTTCTGGGCACATTGGCCTTATTGCAGCGGCATATACTATGATATTTTTAATGTTTAAGTTTTTAGTTTTTTAATTTAGATTTAACTTGCATTTTAATTTGATAAATGAATACTAATTAATACTTTGTTAGAATCGATACTTGTTACTTACTTTATAGGCCTCACAAAAATTATAATATAGGTATAGGAGGAAGGATATGGGATACCAATAAAAGCTATGCTATGCTACATGCTATGCTATATGCTATGCTATGCTACATGTTATGCTATTTGCTATGCTATGCTACATGCTATGCTACATGCTACATGATATGCTATATGCTATGCTACTTGCTATGCGATATGCTATGCTACATGCTATGCTATAAAGGCGACCTCCCTGGCTCAGTGTTGAGCGCTCGTGGGAGGTCCCGGGTTCGATAATCGATTCCCGGCAGGGTCATTTTGGAAATTTATAATTTCTGAATTTTCTCTGGTCTGGCCTGGTGGGAGGCTTCGCGTCGTGGCTAGTTACCACTCTACCGGCAAAGATGTGCCACCAAGCGATTTAGCGTTCCGGTATGATGCTGTGTAGAAACCGACTAGGGGTATGGGTTTAATAGTGGTTTAATATAACTGGCATACCACAGGCCATACCCCTAACAGGTTAGTCTACCTAGACTACATCGTCACTTACCATCAGGTGAGATCGCAGTCAAGGGCTAACTTGTAGTGGAAAAAAAAAATCAATCATTAAGTATATCTCGCATTACAAAACGACAAAGACGTCTATAACGTGTTGCAAGAGGTCGCTGGGTCCAGGCCGTGAGGCGCAAGACTAGGTAGGTACGGCGGATGGTAACACCAGTAAAGAATGGTACTCGCTCATATTACGTAATACTTGAAGCAAATACCTACTTATCGCTATCCCACTTCGTGGTGTCCGATGTCTCGCTATTGCTCGGCAGTTGAAATGGGATAGCGATAAATGGAATTTGTATTAAAATTAGGTAGTTTTCCAATAGCTTCGTGGGTGTAAGCCCCAACAAGTCCTATATGTTCAGCTGACTCAATATCAGAATTAATAAAACGACATAATTATACTTAGACGTTTAATTTATAATAATCAAGTTAACAGTACATTGTAACTATAGACCCGCGTCACGGTTTAGTCTACGCGCGGTGTAGTCTGAAACATCCATTAAGGCTGGTTACCAGGCAGCGTGGCACGGCAAAGTATTTTTGTACTTATGCTGAAATGATTTTGAATCTTATTCGAACACATTTAGCACTCAAATTTCGTCAACAAGGAGACCGCGGGAAGCTGCGGCATGCCACGTCAGGCTTTGGCAAGCAACGGTAGTCTTCGGCACCCCTGGGAATGCTACGACACAACATGGCACGTACAGCTACAGATACGAGCGCAAATGTGGCGCAGTGCGTTGCATAAACTTCACACGCGAATTCTAGTATTATTAATTTTATAAGTAATTTTTGTATCACTAATTCACAACCGACTCTTGAGCATCACACAAACCCAATGGATAGACAAAGAATAACAGCCTATGTCTTATGTAGGCACATAATCCCACGGTATCCTTTAGCATTCCACGGGGTCCTTCAGCATTCCAAAGCATCCTTGAGCATTCCGCTTAATACTTTGACGTGCCATGCTGCACCGCTTGTGACCTTCACTCGGCATCGTCTATTTCCTTTATTTCCATCTGGCTAGTAGTTTCTTCGGGCACTATGTACAAAACTCCTTTGTTGCATTCATGTTGTTCCTCGTGACATTGGTTACACTTTTCGTATTCTCTGACGTCGTAGTATTCCCTAGAGACTGCTGTATCGCCAGGGAACTCCTGGAATAATTAAAGTTTAATACTAACAAGTGTTCTGTGACTTGAGTCCATGACTCTGAACAGCTGAATCAGTTCATTCATGGTAGTTCGTTCGCCTGGTACCACCCTACTGGGCACTGGCAAAGACGTGCCGCCAAGCGATTTAGCATTCCGGTACGATGCCGTATAGAAACCGATTAGAGGTATGGGTTAGCCCGGTACCATCTTAGACTGCATCATCACTTACCATCAGCTGATAGACAGCAGTCAAAGGGCTAACTTGTAATGGATAAAAAAAACCATCGCCGGCCTATCGGTATCACGTACGGTAGGTTAGGTTAGTTGATAGTTTTTAATCCCTGGATTTAAAAAAAAACGGTCAAGTGCGCGTCAGATTCGCGCACAAAGCCCGTACCATCACACAATATAAATTCTTCAAGCAAATAACAAGATGTCATATCAACACGTACTTTTTTCTATACTTGTGCTGTAAGACCTTGCTTCTTGCCAAATTTCATGATTTCTAAGTCAACGGGAAGTACCCTATAGGTTTTGATTTATTGGTGAGTGTGCATATATGTAAAATATGCGGCATAAACGGCCGTATTTTTTGAATGCGTTGACTTAGAAGCTCGATTGTTTTACATCTCCAAGGGACTGTATCTACCTACACCGTATTTGATATTAAGGCGCTGTCAGCTCTTAAAATCAAAACACAAATCGAGAGGTTGGCTCTCCTCAGTCGTCACCCCTCACGTCAGTTATGCCCACTTCGGCCGGGTGGCGCTCCCGTCGCGGTTTTCATTATTTTCGCGCGCTTGTCATAGCATGTCACGGATGCCCTCGGATGACAAAACACGGTAACTCAAAATTTGTGAAATTGATAGAATAACGTAAGTGAGTAAATCACGTACCTACCAAAGTCTCTTACATGAGTAGGTAATTGACAAAATACCTATTGTAAATCGCATATCGTGTGCAAATCCATTTTAATACTTAATATTATAAATGCGAAAGTGTGATTGTTAATTGAATTGCCCGTCAATCACGCCGCAACGGAGCAATGGTTCGACGTTATTTTTGGCGTGGGTATAGTTGAGGGAGAGTGACTTTTTATCCCGAAAAATTAAGGAGTTCCCGCGGGAATAAAAAAAACTTCAACCACGCGGACGAAGTCGCGGGCATTAGCTAGCCCAGCATACTAATATCCATACAAAATATAATAAATGCGAAAGTGTGTCTGTCTGTCTGCTACGCTTGCACGGCCCAACTACTCAACCGATTTTGATGAAATTTGGTACAAAGATAGATTACATCCCGGAGAAGGACATAGGCTACCCGGAACCATTATCCTGGAAAATTAAACAGTTACCGCGGGAGTCAAAAAATCTTAATCCATGTGGACGAAGTCGAGGGCATCATCTAGAGTTACATAAGTATCTTATTTACATATCAAATCAAATCAAATCAAATCAAATCTTTTTTTATTCAAATAAACTTTTACAAGTACTTTTGAATCGTCAAGTGAATCTACCACTGGTTCGGAATGCCATTCCTACCGAGAAGAACCAGCAAGAAACTCGGTGGTTGCTCTTTTTTAAATAATTCATTTACAATTACTATATCAATGTGTACATAAGTAACCGCTGTCCCTAGCATTGCTGGAGCGATCAAATCCATGCTCCTCTATCATTTCCATAATCTTCAACAGTATAATAAGTTTTTTTCAGGAGCATACTTTTAATGGATTTCTTAAATTTGTTTATTCAATTCATGTCAAAGACGGGCAGACAGAAAGTAGCCCCATTCCCGCCGGTGGCACCCGTTCACGAGCATGACGCATGATCCAGCCATTGCTTCGCTCGACCATATTTGAGGGAACGTAACCACCCGCACCACACGACACCACCACAGAAATGTTTAAAGAGAGCGTGACATACTCAGTCTACCCGTATCAAAGCATCGAATTGAATACTAATACTCAAACACTAATTTATAATAAGTAACCGCTGTCCCCAGCATTGCTGGAGCGATCAAATCCATGCTCCTCTATCATTTACATAATCTTCAACAGTATAATAAGCTTTTTTCAGGAGCATACTTTTAATGGATTTCTTAAATTTATTTATTGGCAAGTCCAAAATAGGTTGTGGAACTTTGTTATAGAAAATAATGCCCATTCCCACGAATGACCTTCTGACTTTTTTGAGGCGGAGCGATGGAGTCACGAGCTTATTACGGCCTCTAGTTGGCCTATCGTGCAGATCGCATTTTTTTTTATAATTATGGATGTGCTGTTTTACAAAAATTATATTACTGTAAATATATTGCGAGGCTACTGTTAGAATACCAATTTCTTTAAATTTCTCTCTAAGTGAATCACGCGGTTTTAAATTATAAATTGCTCGTATTGCCCTTTTTTGTAGTACAAAAATTTTTTGAATATCTGCCGCTTTACCCCACAGTAAGATTCCGTAAGACATAATGCTATGGAAATAAGCAAAATATACGATCCTGGCAGTTTCGATGTCAGTTAACTGTCGAATCTTTCTGACAGCGTAAGCAGCAGAACTAAGCTTGCCAGCAAGTGTTGATATATGGGTATAAACTACTTACGTGAGTTAATTACAAGTATAATTGTGGCATAAATCAATATCATACGCATATACAATGTACTTACCGACTAAGAGTCTGATATTCATTTTTTGTCAGAAACAAGAAATACAGATGTTATTTCAAAAATTTAAATAGCAAAAAGATGTTGGAAATTGATCATTGAAATCAATTTCTAGTCTTTTGCAGACACATAGTATTATTTACAGTGTTTGAAAAATACTCAAAAATAAAAAACGAAGAAAATCATACAATTTTGGTGTCATGATTACAATTTTTTATCTTTACATACAGAATTATCTATATGGTAGAACTTCGTAAGAGCCAAAACCGCAAATTAGCCAATTTATGTAAAATTTCAAATTTGTACGTTGTTTCCGTACTCTAAAATTATAAGTTTGATTGACAATATTATGTCCGAAGCAAAACCTATTATATTAATTAACTGGACTTCGGTTGGGTGAAACTAAACAAATTAACTTTTTAAAAATCCCACTCAATCAAAATTAAAAATAAATCTCGGGAACGGCAAATTTTCAACTCAAGGAAACGGGAATAAAATTGGCCGATTCCCGGGAATTCCCGAGAATCGGGATTTTTTTAAAAATAGGTATTGCTACTTTTATGTACCTTATATCCAGTTTTTTTTTAAATTAAATACAAGTTAGCCCTTGACTGCGATCTCATCTGATGGTAAGTGATGATGCAGTCTAAGATGGTAGCGGGCTAACCTGTTTGGGATATGGCAGTTATATTAAACCCTAGTCCATATCCCTAATCGGTTTCTACACGACATCCTACCGGAACGCTAAATAGCTTGGCTGCACGTCTTTGGCGGTAGGGTGGTAATTGGTAACTAGCCACGGCTGAAGCCTCCTACCAGGCCAGACCAGAGAAAATTCAGAATATTTAAATTCTTGAAATACAATGCAAGAAAATATTGTTGCCGTGAATTCATTACGGTCCTTTAATTAACTCTTTCGAAATTGTCAGTCAATTGAACAAATTGGTACTCAATGGATTTCTAAAGGTTTGTACACGGTTAAGCTTTTACGGCCCCGAGTTTTGCATTGGAAACGAGTATTATATATATTAAATTATTCAGGTGTAACAATGGCGCTGACATCTGGTGAAATAACAAGGCGTCATATAGAGAAATTAAATAGGGACTCTTAAAAGTTCAAACAATAATATATAAGAAAATAACACTTGGAGCTCGTAAAATCTAGAACAAGAAAAATATCCGAGGTGAGATAAAATATCAGAAAGGGAGAATCGAAGAAGACAAAACGCTAAAAAAAAATTGTTACTTATAATCATTCTTACAATGTGATTTAACATACTATACATTGGTTGGAAGTTCTACTTATATTTTATAGACGACATTTTACATAATTTAAGTACAAAATAAAGAATAAAGAGTTCAAAATACTCAAAAGTACCTACTACGACTATTATATAATAGGGGTATTATATATTCGAGGTATTAGTTTAAAACCCCCTATTTTTACTTTGGCTATAACGATTATTTTACTGCCACTTCGTACAGTTTCGTATGTTAGTCTTTCTGGTAAGTATTATTTACCAGCAGAGAAGAGCTTTTTTGAAGATCAATGAATTGATGGATCTGTCACTGGAATAAAATTTGTTCAGCCATAATAAATTACAGTAGATTATGCTATATTCTGTTAATTATATCGTTACTTTCATAAATTTCACATGAAGATTGACAGGAAAATATTGATAGACTGTAATATAAATTATACCTCATAAGCCCGAGGCTACTAAATTTTGTTTTTTGACTCCACTGTCAATTATACCAATAGCAGAGGGAAAGAAAATATGGATATCCGTATCCATAATTCCCTAAGATGCTCAGGAGTTCTCCATACAATGTTATGTAAAAACCAAGACTGTGAACAGTCCAATCTTTATGTATGGATGTGAATCCTGGACAGTAACGCAGCAGTAACGAGACTCTTTATGGCTGATAGGAAACGTCTTTAGAAAATCCTAGGGTCCTCGATCCTAGGATCCTCCATACGTACGGGGAGGACGGTGAATGGATACCAAAAATACTAAGAGGTACCATATCCAATATAATTGTAGAGACCAAATCAGCGTGCGGCAAAACCAAAAAACGGCACAGAATAGGAGAGAGTAACATCTTCACGAGATTCTCTTGGGAATACTGAGTATGGGTTGGAAAATATTGTTGATTTAGATTAACATTTGTAATTCTTTGAGGTGAGGTTACTACGTACGCCTGTCTATAAAAAAAGACCCGTAAAGGATCACTTTGTTGTCCGTGTGTCAAGGCTTGTTTCTCATAAACTGCTTGATGTAGTAAATTTATATTTGCACTGGCTTCTAATTGCTATAAAAGTAGTTACATATGAGCGTATCACGATAAAAAAAATTTCAACTTTTCAAAGTGTATTTTCATACAAGACGCAATCTCTGTAAAACCTATGAACTACAATAAAACTTTGAAATTTGTAACGAAGCGAGTTATGGTACAAGTACATGAAAAAATCATGAATTTACAGTCCTGTGTGAAATATTATGCGATAATTTTTTGTATAATGCCTAATGAATAGTAATATTCAGTATATTCCTGTGTGAATTTTGTAATATTTGGTCTATTTCATACTTTCTGTAATGTCTTAGCCGTGTTTTTGTGATAATTTAAGGTAGTATCGAAAGTATCGAAAGTCCCGGGAATTCCCGGTTCCTTGCCAATATCGGTCCAAAATTTCCCGGTACTCAAACACAGCACCGAATGCATGCCCTAGTAGTCAGGGAGAATTATAAGTACACAAAAACGGGAAATCACAAAAAAAACCAACGACGTATTTCCCGGAAATTTCTAACTCCCGGGTCCCAGAAACGAAACCCTAAGGGTATCTAATATCCAATCAATTAGTAATAAAACTTGCAATAGGCACTTATTTGAAGTATTTGAGACACTACTAGGTTCTTACTCAGCAAGCTTTCGATATAATAATATTATCTGGTCGGTCTGGTCCAATGAGAGCGGACGAGTAGGCAGTAGCAAGCTGAAGTGGCAATGCTTGATTTTCAGTTTTCCTTTCTGTCTTACCACTGTTTTGTTATTTTCCATTCATATCAAAAATTGCACTGGAGGCATACTAACTACTATCGCTTAAATCCGTATTGTTTTAATATTGTTGACGTTCGTGTTTTTAGAATTATAATCCTTATTTTAGGACCTTCAAGGTACGTGACATAAAACCGACATTTTTAAGTAATACTGCTTTAAGCGATGGCAGTGAACCCTCTGACAGTAATTGGATGTTTGACAACTATAATACCTACTTCTTGGAAATATTAAAAGACGTCATTGTTACAACCAGCAGGAGTTTTTTTTTTTAATAGTGAAGCGACGTGCCTTTTTATGCGATATTGCGCAACTCGTATGTCAATCTAGTAATTACCAGTACGATTTTAATTTTGAAAATAGTTTTCAAAATAATTACGAAGCTGCAACACAAGCTCACTTGATTGTCATTTAAGTAGCGTCATCTTTGGCGTTGGATGGTTTCTATGACCTGCCTTATTGATGTTGCCAAATAATAAAATATACATTTACAGCATTGCTTCACCAAAAATATTTATTTTAATACATAAAAAAGACATTTAGACGCCTGGGTATGTTTATAAAACAATACAAAAAGTTGTAATATCAATGTGTCAAATCGATTAAAACTTCTTCGTAAATGAAGTCGATTGTTGTCAAAAATCGAATGGATAGCGCATTACGGCATCATAATTTCGAGCTGTCAAAAGTTTGGTCAGAGAACACATTTCATAATTTATTTGATTATGTATTTTTAGTTATATAAAAGAAGATTAGCTCACGAAAGTTGTAATATCCACGTCTTCTGTCAATTCATGTTGAATAAACATTAGTCTTATTCATGTTATGTTTGAAAACCATTTTAAAATATCGATTTAAACGCTGGAGCAAAGGAGCACAGATCCATCGTCTGTGAAGTTCTTTCGAACACTGGCGGAGGTGAAAATGAGCTAGCGCTTCTCGAAAAACCGGACAAAAATGGAAAACAGAAAATATGTGTACATTTTAATAAATATTAATAAATCAATGGATGTCATTTAGAATTTGGAATTTAATGATATATTTTTCAAGTAAATTGAGGTTTTCAATTTGGAGATGTGTTGACTTGAAAACAGAAATAAGAGGTATGTTTGAATTTATTTTTTATGCAGCGAAGTTGTTTAAATCGTGTTTTGGGATAAAACAATATCTGAGTTAAGGTCTTGAAAACATCATATATTTTTTTCAATCTTCCATATGCCACCATTTAATGGATACACTGCTTTGGAAACCCCCCCCCTCACCACACACAGCGCCTTAATTTCAAGTTGATACCTCCACGCGTTCCCGAGAAAAAGGTGGCAGACAAACAGACAGACGGACAACGAAATGATTCTTTAAGGGTTCCTTTTTCCTCTTGAGGTACAAAACCCCAAGTAAGATAAAAATAAATTTATTTCATAATCACACGATATGGGAAATTTTATAACATTTAAAGCCTTACATCCAGGATATATATAGGTACCTAATTAATCAGTGTGTGTGGTGTGTATGAGTATGTTAATTTAAGTAAGCAGGGTTTCACTAGAATCTCCAAAAGTCCTTCAGTTTTCGCGTATGTTTGCTTGAGAAGCCAATTCTTAAAAACTTACATCATAATTGCTGTAAGTATTGTACACGGGCGCATACTGATTCTGTGACCAACTGAGGCTGTAGTTATCATGGAAACTGTCCGAGCTGTTTATGAAATCACTATCGGAGTCCGAGGAGTTGTATACGGGCTTGGAGCAATCGCCCATCGCTTCCTGGGACGCCAGTTCCACTTGAGGCGAATCACTCAACAGGCTTAGCTTACTGTTGATGACCATGCTCAGGGTCTTTTGCCAATCGTCCAATAGCTTCTTGATGTTGTCCATCTGGAACCAAATCACAAAAGCATTACCTGCAAACGAGTGGCCTCAGAGTGGAGTCGCATATCAGTGACGGATATGCGACTGTTGCAACTAGGCCACTCGTGATCAAGTCGGTAACTGGATGGATGACCGAATTTGGAAGTCCGAATTTGGCCTTGTCGTTTCCTCCGTACCTCGAAAAGCACGGTCCCGGTTATTATCACTAAAGTCTGTTAATAATAAATAATTGAAATAGTACTCTTAGTTATGTCGCATGCGGAAGGACATGGAAACCCACCGCATTACTATCCCAAGACAACTCCTACCATTATGTAATTAATGGAAAGGGGTCACGACCCTCAGCAATACGGAATAATCCTATTTCATCTTAGGCCCGCTTGCAGAGACGCTTGCACAGCCCATTAACGTACCACTGCTGGGCACAGGCCTCCACTCTCATAAAAATCATCTCTCTAAAATAAAAATTAGAGCTCATACCCACCATGCTGCTGCAATGCTGGTCGGCGAGCTAATAAGTAAATTGAGTATTGAACACAAGTCAAACCTTTTTCCTCAACAGCGCCTGTCTATTCGCGCGCCGTAATCGCTTCTGCTTGATAAAATGGCGTAGGTAAGCGACTCTATACACGTTGGTTACTTTGACAATCTTCACATGGCACTCCTGCTTTCCATCCGGATCATTTGCTGAAGAATACAAGCTGGTGTCCGTAGCCGTCGGCTCCCGCGAGGGTTCCCCACAGCTCAGCATTTCGGGGTCTATTTCTGGTATCTCGATCTGGTCGTACTTCAGCTCCCTCAGTAGCTCCATTATGTATCTGCTCTCTGAGCTAACTGGAAGAGATTCGGCGTCTTAAGTAGCCATTGCAAAGGGTTTTTAGAAGATTTATGTTGTTGTAATTTTTGTGTGTTTGTGTATCCATCTCTAAACTAACCTAAAATGACAGCTCAATTTAGGTATATCGCTATTTTTTTTTTTTTTTTTTAATCCACTACAAGCTAGCCCTTGACTACGATCTCACCTGATGGTAAGTGATGATACAGTCTAAGATGGTAGCGGGCTAACCTGTTAGGGGCATGGCAGTTATGTTAAACCCATACCCCTTCGGTTTCTACACGGCATCGTACCGGAACGCTTAATCGCTTGGCGGCACGTCTTTGCCGGTAGGGTGGTAACTAGCCACGGCCGAAGCCTCCCACCAGACCAGACCAGGGGCAATTCAGAAATTATAAATTCCCAAATTGACCCTGCCGGGGATCGAACCCGGAACCTCCGCACGTTAAGGCAACAGCGCTACACACTGCGCCACAGAGGTCGTCAAAATTCCTTTCATAATACTCCCTGTGGAAAGGGGCAGCACTAGTTTTAGAGCTATAAGTTTAAAGATTGTGTTTAAAAACAGAATTTGCCACAGTATATGATGACGTCATTCTAAATCCAATATGGCGGACTCCCAAAGATGGCAGTCTAGTCATTTAACCAACAAGGCATTTAAAGGAATTATCAAGGAGTTCTTGGTTATTATAGACTCCGGACAGTCACGTGAATTACCTTCTTCGGATGTGTTATTGCTGTTGAAGAAGGAGCTGTCATCCCATAGCTCGTGGCCGTCGATGGCGCCCCTCAGGTCTTCATCGTCAGCGATGATCTCGCGCACGCGCGCGCGCACTCTGCGCAAGTTTTCCGCTTTCCTCCGCAACATGTCCACCCGCTCCGCGAACTCCGCTTCCCGTACGCTCAATTTTGTCTGCACTATTTGTATCTGTGAAAAATCCTACCAATATTGTATTATACGTATAGTCCCACCAAATTTTCTGACCCTATGGCCAAAATTGGAACGAATTCTTAAATGCCTGTTTAATTTTTGTTTTTATTTTATTTATTTATTTATTATATTTTTAATATATTATACTTATACTAGCGACGTTGACACCGGGTCAGATATGTTTGTGGGACTATTCTATACTAATATTATAAAGAGGTAATACAGTTTGTGAGTTTGTGACGTTGTAGGGGTTGTAGGGGGTGGACCGATTTTGAAAATTCTGGTACCAATAGAAAGCCACATTATTTGTGAGTGTCATAGGCTACCCGAAAAATGAGGGAGTTCCCGTGGGATTTTAAAAAACTTAATTCACGCGGACAAAGTCGCGCGCATCTGCTAGTTATTATATAAGCGGTGATAGCTTAGTAGTTTCGACGCCCGGCTTCCACTCCACGATTTGGTGTGATTCGATGGGAACTCATCTATGGTGCCTTCACGCTCATCGCATCATTTTGTTCCCTTAGGGAATTGTTTAAAGGCGTCCCATGAATAGCCCCATAGTTACACAAACATGGTGATTATCTATGTACTCCGAAGATTAAAAAACTTATCTCCAGAGAGATAGCCCTCCTTCCCCTTACCTTCTACGCCTTCCTTTACCCTAATAGCATATTATTATTTATTAGCCTTCTACGCGGGAGATATTATAGTGCAAAAGTATGCGCATACACAGGTGCACTCTGTTCCCTTACTCTCATAGTTCGATGGGGCGGAAAATTTGACGCGGCCGGAGAGAAGGCGCAGGACCGACGGCTTTACTTGATCTCCGAAACACGGGGGTGAAACACCACCAACTTCCTAACTCCAGGCTAGTACCTACTGAGTATGTCTTGTCAGAAAAACCCAATACTTTTTATGGCCCTACCCGGGACTCGAACCCGGGACCTCGTCGGCCGCAGTCGAACAGAAATTAGTAGATAGTATGTCAACGGGTTACAATAACCTGAAGTTGGATCTCCTCGAATTCCAATTGCTTCATTTTCATCTTTTCGCGACAAGTTGCAAAAAAATTTTTCAAAAATCGGCAGATAAACACGCCCGTCGGAATACATTTCACGAGAAACAGCACCTGAAAACCGAACACTGACAAATCTGTGGTACAACAGGTAGCTTACAATATTCACCGCCCAATAAGCCAGCAATTCGCGCCGCCACAACATCACACCACACACACAAATCTTCCAAATTATTCTCAACGTACGTTGCCAATTGGGTATTGGACAACTAGTCAAATCAGCAACTTTTTTCTAAACATCAAAACGCGTGCTTAGTATGGGATTTTGTATGAAAGATTGAATCGTACCGTCATCAAAGTTCGACGCACTGTTTTACTTTAATCGATAGTTGTTTTAAAAACATAAAACTAACAGGGGACGTGTAGGTATATTACGACTTTTGGGAGATCCTCTATTTAATAATATCTAAAAAATAATAATTTATTCGACTAGTAGTCAAATACCCAATTGCCATATAGAAACCGATTAGGGGTTATTAGCCTGCATTATTAGCCTGCTACCGTCTGAGACTTCATCGTCACTTCCTCCAGCAGCCTTATTTTTAATCCATTGACGGTTTGCTATGAAATAGAATAACGTGCTTTCATAGCAAGTCTTCAATGGATACAAAATATATATGGCTTTCAATTGTTGATAGCCACGGGGGATATAGGGCAGGTGAGATCGCAGTCAAGGACTATCTTGTAGTGAAATAAAAATAATACATACCAAATTAAATAGGGTCACATGTGTATAGATGGCGTATGAAACTCTTATGCAATATTGACCTAAAGGTATCCAGATTTGATCTAAAATGTACTCCCAGTACTTTTCTACAACGGACGTAGCGCCGTTCGTTATCTCTTTATTTAATGGAACGTGATTTATGTTTTTCTCATTCATACTTCGAAGCTATAGTATTGCTTTACCGGTAAATAAATCTGATTATTTGGCGTTACATCGGATTTCTTTAATAAATAAAAACAATTCGAAAACTACAAGCAAATAAAATATCTATCAAATCATGACATGCGTGACATTATTCTTTTTAATGTAAATATTCAGCGGGGTAACGCAGCCAGCGTTCTGGGCACATTGCCTCATTGCAGCGGCATAGATTATATTTTTAATTTTTAGTTTTTAGTTTTTAGTTTTTAATTTAGATTTTAAAGATTTTTTAAGAAATTGTAAATATTCTATCAATTTTAAAGCAGGTGGGAGTCGAGATGTCCAACTTATTTTATAGTCCCCAAAAACTTATCTAGCCCGGTGGCCAAAATTGGAACGAATTTTTATGCTTGTTATGATTTTATTTTTAATAGATTTTGATTTTTTTTTTTTAATTATTTTTTTTATTACAGACTAATAAACAAAATAAATAAATAAATAAACATACCTATTATAATATCAGTTTGTTGGACGAGATCACGAGACTATAACTATCCCTAATTTCACAGAACAATAATGTTTAAACGATCTTAACGACTCGGGTAATAAACTGCTAATGGCGCAGTTTAATACCCGCAAGGGCAATATAAAATGTAAGCATAATTTTGGATTATAAAAATTAAAAAAAAACGTGCTCGAGATTCCATTATCCGCAATCCCACAAACTTATTTGACCCGGTGATAGCGTCGCTAGAAGTTATGAAAAATAAATAAAACTAAAAAAAATAGTTCCAATTTTGTCCACCGGGTCAGATAAGTTTGACGAACTATACAACCTTGAAAATGTGTCAGATTTTTTTTTTTTTAATCCACTACCGGCTAGTTACCACCCTACCGGCAAAGACGTGCCGCCAAGCGATTTAGCGTTCCGGTACGATGCCGTGTAGAAACCGAAGGGGTATGGGTTTAATATAACTGCCATGCCCCTAACAGGTTAGCCCGCTACCATCTTAGACTGCATCATCACTTACCATCAGGTGAGATCGCAGTCAAGGGCTAGCTTGTAGTGGATAAAAAAAAAAAGATACTCCTATTAAGTAGTTATTAAAAGCAGTTGTTCTATTGTACATTATCTATTTTGTTCTAAAAAATACCTACAAACAGCTGTTTGTTTGTATGACGGTCATTATATTACCGCACTAGTTTGAAAATAAATATTACCGCACCCTTTTACAATTGTACGGTAATCCATTACCTAAGCAAGCAAGCATTACCTACCGCAACAACCGGGCTCGCATCCAGTGATCCACAAGTCAGTGTAATACTTGTAACGTAATGTATGTGTTGTATTGTTACTTATTGTTACCTTTTTCTTTTTTAAGAAAAGAGCAACTGCTGAGTTTCTTGCCGGCTCTTTTCAGTAGAATTATTTTTCCGAACCGGTGGTAGAGTCTTGACGTATCATAAGTGTCACAAGTTGTCCTATGTGAAATAAATAAATCATTTATCATTATATCCTGGGCATAGCCAAGGATAAAAGTTCTACTTTATAGATATTTCAATAGCGGTAGAGTTAGAGCCACTTTACAAGAAACAGTGTACCCAAAGGTTATTGTTTTTCTACAGGGCTAGCATGCGCACGAGTAAAATTATGTGTACCCATTTTCTCGCATTATCTCTATTTGCCTACCGAAGTTAACACGGTTACACATATGACTAATCTCGTAACGTCAGTACAAACCCTTACATGCCGACTATTTTTTTCGTAATATACCGGATTTTGTGCATGTTAGGGTAAATGGAAAATTTGCCGGCAACGACAACATCTATCTTTCTCATATCGAGATAGCTTGTTGTGCTCATGCTAAGCCTGCAGGCTATGATAAGGGTTGTAAAAAAACACGGCAAATTTAAAATAATGATTATAATTTCATTAACATTAAATGCATCTGCATGGCAAATCATTAAAACAAATACCAATATAATAATAGTAATAATAATATGTAACTATTTACGTAATCAGTGTTGCTATATTCGGATGTACACTAAACCAAACTAATTTGCCAAGAAAACTTATTTTTTAACACGATTGATGCCAAACTCTTTAATTAGTGTCATTTATTATTCCTTGTCATGCCCGCCATATTTGATTTGTCATGACGTCATATTCTGTCACGCAGAAGAATGCTTAATGGACTAATTACTTAAAGTAATTACATTCAGCTTTTGACAAAATCTTTTAACTACTTTAAATCACTTTTATTCCGTCTTAAGTTTAGTTAATGTTTTGTGTACAATCGAATTACCAACAAGAAAAAACAAGGTTATAATTTTTTTTCGTGTGAAAATATACAAATATATAGATTATATGAAAGTGTACAGGCGACTGCGATATTTTTATTCATAACTTTGATATATCTAAAATATGTGCAATATATTTCCTTATATGTACTTTATAAGTACATGATATTAATGTGAAAAATATTTTTTTTGACTAGGTTTAATTTTTATGTACTTATGATTTCTGATTTAGTACTTTTTTGTGTAAACTTTGAACATAATATATTTTTATATGATGCCGATTTCATATTATATAATACAGAATGAGCTTTTAAACATTTATTATAAGTGACCATTTATGTCCATAAATACATTTTTTTAAACATTATATAAAAATCTTAATTAAAAAAGTTACATAAAATTATGTGAAAATATTGCATTTATTCATCATTAATTCCTTCTGAAAATCTTTTATACAAACTTTTATTTTTATTATTTAAAACAAATTACTATTTTTACGACCAGCATAATAAATAGCCATAGAGAAAAACATCAAACTGTACATTTAGCGGTCGCCTGTACATGTTTACAAACTTAAAGAGTAACATGCACGCCAAAAATGTCTATTGCATCGTGTAAAGTCAAAAACTATATGTACAAGGGACCTCGGTTTATTTTCAGCTTTATTATGTTTGACATATGGTTAAAATTGGCATAATAAAAACAAAAGAGAAGAGTTTTATCTCATTTGTTTATGACAAATTTTATAGAGCTTAGTTTGAGTTCTTATAAAAAAGACTCTGCTTATCAGTGGCGTGCACGTCATCGAGGTATAAAAGCACTGCTTACCCTAAGTGTGAAAACTCAATGCCTGTTTTTCGTTATCAAGTTTCCTTTAAAAGGTACTACCTATTGCCTAACCAGACTTCAAAACCTGTGCACGCCACTCATCGGCCCCACTCCACATTGTGGGTAGGTGGGTGTTGACCCTTAACAAAAAATTACGTTTTACGTCGAATAGGACCTGGGGGGTTACTATCACTGCTTAAAGCACTATTATTTTGATATTGTTTCGACAAATCCTACCATGACGCCCCTAAAGTAAGCTTGTTAGAACATTGTTTTCCTAAACAGTTTTGTGACGTCATTACGCAAATCATTCACTCAATTCGTACCATGAAGTGTTTTTTGAGAGCTAGCATTATTGTATTACGTAGGATTTACGTCAAATTTAGCAATCATAAAAAAGTTACTTTCTTGCGACGGATCAACAACGAATTAACTTTATAAAAAAATAAATAGGAAATTGTGGGGATTTATAATATACTTACTTAAGTGAATATTGGATTACGGTAAGTTGAGAATTGAGATATCTAATAAAAAAGAGAGTTATTTAATTTTCCAAAATGTATTTTTATTAAGTTAGGTTATTATTATTATGGGGTTAGCTGCTGATAACTATGAAAGGTAAAAAAGAAACTCAACTGCAGCCGACGAGGTACCGGGTTCGAGTCCTGGGTCGGGCCATAATTAAGTACTTATTGGGTTTTCTGACTAGAAATTCTCATAGCCCGGAGTTAGGAAGTTGGCGGTGTTTCACTCCCGTGGCTCGGAGAGCACGTTAAGCCGTCGGTCCCGGTTATTATCACTAACATGATGATAGTCGTTAAAGCCCGCCAACCCGCATTGGAGCAGCTTAGTGGGTCTAAGCTCTAATTTCCTTTCTCCTATGAGAGTGGAGGCCTGTCCCCAGCTGTGGGACGTTAATGGGCTGTAGCGGTAGACTGGAAAGCACAGCATACCGCCTAGCGCCACAATTTCACCAGTATTTTTTTGTTTTATCCATGAGAGCAATTAACACACAATTATTATACTTACTCGAGGCCCGACATATTAATAATAAGTAATTTATTAATTATTTATTAGTTTTTTATTTAAAAAGTTTCATACGAATTTGTTTAGGTATTTGACATAATCAAATTTTCAAATTCAATCTACTATCGCGCCTTGTTTGACATTTAAAACAACCGTTTCGTTTTACACCATGGTAAGTTAAGATTTTTGAGTTAATTTTTAACCTAACAGAAAAAGAGCAAACAAACAATTATTATTTAGTTTAAGATAACATTAAAAAACATTTTGTTCATTTATTGCACTTTATAAAGGTATAATCACTATGTAAAGTTATAATATTTAATTTAAAATATATCAACACTGTGTTATATAAGCATGAAATGAAACGCGATGCAATTGAGATAGCGCTATAGAAAAAATATAGCTACATCTCGCTTACTCTGAAAGCAATGAATAGACAATGGTAGAGTATCATTCGTTCTTGCCATCATGTCTAAAAGAGTAAAACTATGATAACTTTGTGATGTCATGGTAGCTTTCTCAGTAATATTACAAAGAGATTGAAACAAGATGTTCCTGTATCATAATGGTTTTCTAAATGTTGATAGTAACCGCCCAGGCCCCTTAACTAACGTAATACATTATGTACTATATTAAAAAAACGCTTCTCGCAGAAACGCGTAAGCCACATGCTATGCACGGCGCATAGAGCGTTTTCACAAGAGTTGTTAACATATTAAACGGTTAAACGGTTAACGGCTGTAAACGGTAGTAAAAAAAGCAATGTTCTTTTTCTCAGGAATAAAGATTGTTTACTACCATTTTCAACCATTAGCCGTTAACCGTTTAACCGTTTAGCGATATGTTAACACCTCTTTTGTTTTTACCATGAACTAACAGTGAACCCTTCGGTTCATTATGACCACTTCCCGATATGACCATTTCCCAGTTTCGCCATTCCTGGAATGACCACTTCCCCAAATGGCTTTTTAGTTAAATTTTTAGTGTGGTCGAGTGATCATAATGAATTTAATGCCGTACAAGTGAAGAAATAAATTTAAGAAAGTCATAAGCGCAACAACTGAAAACAACTTTGGTATAATAGCGGAGGCAAGTCGAATTTCAACTTTATCAAAAAGTAGATAAAGCTGAGTTTTGCTTTAAAATATTGCATTTCACTCGGTCTGTATAGCTCTAAAGAAACGTACAAAGGATGTCGCTTACGTGTTTCTCCAAAATGTTTTAACAGATTTTTTTTTTACCAATTAAATCAGCCAACAAAATTAAACTGTATATTGCAAGCTTCAAAAGAAAAACTTATACAGAAGTATAATATTATACAAGTGTTAATGAAAAATACACTTTAGTTCCTTACAAATAAGATCGTTTACATAAAAATCGAAGTTATTCGCTCGGTCGGAGGGTAGAATTGAAAATGGCAGTTGTCTCCTATCTCTTTGAGGTATTTGTTTTCTAGGATTGCTTAGCAAAACATGGAAGTTTATAGTTTCGTCCGGTACGTTTGTCCATCCGTTGATTATTGACGCATGCTCAAAATCAAATTTTGGATGCTAAATTATTCTGATATATATTCAACCGCTATTTGTAAATTCAGTTCGCGTGGTGACTTTTACTGACGCAAATGTCATATTCATAGACAATAGCGGCCATTTTGAATTGTATCCTTCAACCGCACTACAGCTCGCGTCACGAATGTTGAAACTGCGCAGGAGTCGATTCTCCATCAAGGGTCAATAGTAGTAGATCAAATGGATTTACCAACGAATTAAAGCTATTAAAAGTAAGAGAAATAAGGTCCATTTTACTCTGAAATTATTCGATACTCGAAATCGATTGTCGTTGTCGTATTGAAATATTCGAACTCGTGCTAAACGCACAATCTAAGAGACAACAGAAACATCTATAAAGACTGTTCCATCCGTGTTTTGTTGAATAGATATTTTAATATCATTATTAGGTATCCTAAATTGGTGTTTTACAGAAAAAATATATGCACTTTTGTACAGAAATAATTAAATAAATTTGAAATACAGAGGCATATATTGAAAAATATTTTTTTTTGTACGACTCGAAAAAAATTGTTACCCTCGAGTGATACTTCGATGAATGGGTATTTTAAAATCAGAAGTTTCTTCGATAGCTTTGAAAGTAAAGACTAAGTAACGAGAAAAAAAATGAACGTCTTAGTTTTTGGTAATTAGCTTGGCCTACGGAACCCCCATATGCGTTTCCTGGCTCGCACTTGGCCAGTTATGTCAACATTCGTGACGCGATACACACATACATACCTACATAATAGTATTGTACATGAAATGGTCTAATATCGAGGTATATCAATTTGTTGAGCTACTAATATCAAAACTACATACTCTTTAGATTTCTGTGCTTATTCTGAACTCTTTGATAGACTCTGTGGTTATACCTGAAAAAAAGATGTTATTGAAATACATTTTTTTTTATTCAAGTAGACTTTGACAAGTGCTTTTGACTAGTCGAGTGAATCTACCACTGGTTCGGAATACCATTCTTACCGAAAAGAACCAGCCTGAAACTAGGTGGTTGCTGTTTTAAAAAAAAATTACAATAGCATCAATGTCAAATCAATACATAAGTAACCGCTGTCCTTAGCACTGCTGGAGCGAGTCAAATCTATGCTCTTTTATCACTTACGTAATCTTCAACAGTATAAGCTTTTTTCAGTACTCGATACCTAACCTAAAAAGGTCGTTAAACAAACAGTGCGTTTGCCATTGGACACCCCAAAAGGACTTCGCTCTTTTCGCTATAGCTATAATAATAATTAAAAATAAACATAATATAGCGAATTTCCCGTGGGATTCGTACCGCCTACATCTTGTTTTCGTAAAGCAAAAGTTTATCTTTTAATTCTTTAACGTGATCTCGCTAGTGGGTTTATTCCATTCCATTCGCGCAGAGGTGGTGGGAGATCATTCCAAATTTTTGCTGCAGCAAAACGGAAACAACCCCTTAACCCTTCCTATACATGCAACAACTATAAATACTGATGAGCTGGTGTTACCTGGTGCAGTTAGGACATGGAGGAGCAGGGCAGAGGCGGGGAGCCCATCTGCGTCAGAACGCGGTCCAGCCACTGCAGGGGACCGTTGAGGTGCAGCTCGATCCAACATGGCGTTGACGTCACTGTCTGCCGCCTGGGGACAATAGGCATGATTACAGTAACCAAGAATCAATGAAATTATGAATTTATCTAATGAAATAGGATTCATGGATTATAAAAAACGTATATATTTTTCTATTTCGAGTGAGATTGCTATTTATTTTGATAAAATAAAATAATAAAATACAGCAATCCGCCATATTGGTTAAAACACCAAGAAGCGAATAACGTCACAATTGTTTGTTTTCGAGCTTTGACAATCTCACTATTGCTTATTGCACACTGCACAGAGTACATTGGTAAAAATAATAGTGACGTCACAAACGACGCCATGACACCGGAGAGCGTTTTGGCGTGAATTTTAAAATTTTAATTTCAAATGCCAATATTATCTACCAAACCTTATTTTTCTGCTGAAATAAGATATTTTTTCGAAATAGTCGATACTTCCGAACATAATCTGACAATTTTTCAAAATCAGTCATCATGCCTATTTAGAAACGTCATGAATGTGGAAAAATTACTAGATTCCCCAGGGGTTCTCAAAAACTATCAGTCATACTAGCTCTCGCTGGACATGAAAGTGCTCAATACCTTCGGCCTTTTGGGTAAACTGGGGAGTTCATGGGACCTTCTGTGTCCAGGGTTTGTGAAATTGGGGAATTTTTCAGGGTGTAACCCATCAGTTTTGAGGGTCTGGAGGTGGAGAAGTCACCTATACAGCGCCCCAGCCCTTAACAAAGCTCATTCGTATGATGCACATCCGTGTGAGCTGTAATACAGCCTCGAACTTCTGGAATCTCCCCATGACGCGGCCTTTGGCGATAACTAGTAGTGGATGAAAAAAAATCTTAAGTTTCGGGGTTCTGCAGAAGGAGAGTATACCTAGCCTGCAGAACTGGAGAACATAAAAAACCCTGGATACCGAAGGTCCTGTAAACTGGGGAGATCACGGCACCTTCTTTATCCAGGTTTTGGGGAATTAGGAAAATTGGGGAATTTTGATGTACACCCTCACTGATCAGTTTTTGGCTAATAGTAACTGCAGATCCATTTTTATTTCCTATTTGGCAGGATTTATTTGCCGTTGGCAACACTTTTAGGCTGGTAACCCGGTCTTATCTATGATTAAGTCTGTAGGTGGGGTTTGTAGGTGGGGTCTGTAGGTGGAGTAGTCACCTGTATTCAGCGCCCCAGCCCTTGACGAAGCTCATTCGTATGGTGCACATCCTTGTGAGCTGGAACACAGCCTCGAAGCCCTGCGAGACTGACTGGGAGAGAAGGGCTGCGAACTCCTGGTTGTTGAATATCTTCAGGTTGCAACCTGGAGAAAGCAAACGGGTTTTTATAGAAATGAAATTATATGATTTAGTTCACATTGACGAACTTTTTTTTATCAACTACAAGTTAGCCCTTGACTGCGATCTCACCTGGTGGTAAGTGATGATGCAGTCTAAGATGGTAGCGGGCTAACCTGTTAGGGGTATGGCAGTTACATTAAAACCATACCCCTAATTGATTTCTACACGGCATCATACCGAAACGCTAAGTTGCTCGGCGGCACGTCTTTGGTGGTAGGCTAGCCACGGCCGAAGCCTTCCACCAGGCCAGACCAGAGAAAATTCAGTAATTATAAATTCCCAAATTGAATCTGCCGGGGATTGAACCCGGAACCTCCCACGATAAGATAACAACACTCAACACTGCGCCAGGGATGTAGTCATAACTGCAATGATTCATCGATTTAAAAAAAAGTGGTACCTACCGGGGGGTATTTTACACACTGTGGCCGGATGCCAGCCATATCGCTGGTTGCAGTTCGGACTCTGAACGAATATCGACGAATCGCTCAAACACTCCGCGAAAACTTCACCTGGAAATACAAAATGGAATTTTTGACTCCAGCAAAAATATTTAAATACTGTTAATGTATGTCAGCGTAAAATTGTAAATACCATTATATCTATCTCGCGAGATTGTAAACTGTCGATCTTTCTACAGTTTACAATCAAGTTCTACAATTTATTGTACAGCTGCTGCCCGCGACTTAGTCCGCGTGGATTGAGGTTTTTCGGTTCCCGCGGGAAGTCTTTAATTTTCCGGGATAAAAAGCCTATGTGTTATTCCAGACTATAATCTATCTCTATGGCAAATTTCATCCAGATCCGTTCAGCCGTTGGGGCGTGATTGAGTAACAAACATCCATCCATACATCCATCCATCCAAACTTTCGCATTTATAATATTTATTTGATTATTTGATTGATTTGATATTTGATTTGATGTATCTATCCCTGTTTCGCACACATACACTCACCGCCAATGTAGTAAAGCCGGACGCCTTTGCCGATATGTCTGCGAGTTTGTTCCACCACCTCATTTCTGTTCACATTGGACAGGAGGCCGAGGCAAAATCTGAGGAAGAAACACATCTTTAATCTTTAGGTTGCCTGGTGGAGATTGCTCAGTAAGCAATAATTTTAGTTAACTTTAATGGATGGATTGAACCATTTAATTTTCCGGTATAAAAGTAGCCTATGTGTTATTCCAGACCATCTATCTCTGCGCCAAAGGACATTGTTCCGTCCCCATACAAAGTTCGCCTAAGAACCAACCGTTATAAAACATTGATTACTGGGTTCAAAATAATACCTTTTTATACTTGAGAGCAGATGAAACCAACGGACACTTGCTAAGAAATAACTTATTACCAAAAATATTTTCAATTTTGAGGTTATTTCAACTTTCACAATCAATCTGCTTGAACAAATAAATATCATCTTTATCCAATTGTAATAGAGCTGTAAACAGTATGTAGATAAGATGAGGTTCGCCGTAGTTCATCAAAAACATACAGATGGCGTTATTAATAAGGATGCAGCCTGTATCTTCATAGTTCATCGAGAACTTCACAGATGGCGTTAGAAATATTAAATTATTGTACTTCTACTAGCGCACTTAGCACTTTAAGCTGCTTTTATCCTGTTTCTTACGATACGGATCTAGCGCTCAAGCGGAGGTATTGTATATTATTTTAACCTGTAAGTTATTTATCTGTGGTTAATAATCGAGATACGGAAACATATAGTAGTCAATTTAATACCCATTTATTTACTTTTTAATTAATTTGAAGTGTCCGTTGAATTCTAATATTTGGAATAAAGGTTATAAAATAAGCTAAGAATTACTGTATATTTCAAATGTATGTTGATTCTTAGGCGAATTTGGTCAATGTCCTTTCATCCAGATCCGTTCAGCCGTTCCGGCGTGAATGAGTATAACAACAAACGTGGTACAGCACCGGGGCTGCTTCCGTTGCTAGGCTGCCGGGGGACGGGGTCAGTGTGACCCCACTATAGGCCAGGTATAGTCACCTCTCACTGTTGCTGGGGTCCGTGAAGCCGTCGACAGTGATGGAGGGTTGGGAGGCGTGGAAGGTCTCCCCGACGCGCGTGTTCAGCTCGTAGTAGCTGATGCTGCACCAGAACGCGGGCTCGTGGTACAGCACCGGGGCTGCTTCCGTTGCTAGGCTGCCGGGGGACGGGGTCAGGCGGGTAAGGTCTGCAAATAATGGGGTCATCCGTTGCTAAATGGCATTTTGATATTTCTGTGCTGGACATAATGGGAGAAATCCGTTGCTAAATGGCATTTTGATAATATTTGTGCTGGATATAATGGTGGAAATCCATTGCTAAATGGCATTTTGATAACATTTCTGTGTTGGAAATAATGTGGTCATCCGTTGCTAAATGGCATTTTGATATTTCTGTGCTGGAAATAATGGAGGAAAATCCGGTGATAAATGGAATTTTGATAATATTTCTGTGCAAGAAATAATGGTGGGAATCCGTTGCTAAATGGTATTTTAATAATATTTCTGTGCTGGAAATAATGGGTGAAATCCGTTGCTAAATAGCATTTTGATAACATTTCTGTGTTATAAATAATGGGGGAAATCGGTTGCTAAATGGTATTTTGATATTTCTGAGCTGGAAATATTGGGGGAAATCTGTCAATGGCATTTTGACAATATTTCTGTGGTATTGACCCCAATAGTACGATAGTATGATCGACGTTCCCCTGTCTAAATTAAAATTATATTTTGTGAATCATAGTAGTTGTTATTTCGAAAAGAAATTAAATGGTGGTAAGTATAACATAATAATGAACGGTGCAAAATTGTCAACAAACTCACTCATATTGTCGTTATGGTCCATGGGGTCTCCGTCCTCGCTCATGTAGCCTGGGGGAGGAGTCTCCACTGTCGACGAACTTCTGTAAACAAAACCCCGCGTTAAGCCAGGTACACACTTGTAAGTTATTACGTAAGAAGCGTACGTTATAATAAAGTTAGGCTGAACATTAAAAAATACATAGGTACAAAACCTCACTGCTTCTTTGGTTTTCGAGACTGGCAACAATAGTCTTAACTCTAGGATGGATGGACAATGGCGGCCGTGTTGATCAATGATTTTTTAATCAACTAAAAGTTAGCCCTTGACAGCGATCTCGCCTGATAATAAGTGATGATGCAGTCTAAGATGGTAGCGGGTTAACCTGTTAGGGGCATGGCAGTTATATTAAATCCATACCCCTAATTGGTTTCTACACGGCATCGTACCCGAACATTAAATCACTTGGCGGCACATCTTTGCCGGTAGGATGGTAACTAGCCGGCCGAAGCCGAACCAGGCCAGACCAGAGATAATTGAGAAATTATAAATTCCCAAATTTACCCTGCCGGGAATCGAACCCCGGGCCTCCCACGTTAAGGCAACAGCGCTCAACACTGCGCCAGGGAGGTCGTCAAAAAGGTACTCACAACTGAACGGTGGTGTTGCCAGGCACTTGCTGCGCCAGCGTGGCTTCGAGGTAAAGCGCACTGTGGCCGCCCACCGCGCCCACCACGCCCACCACGCTCTGCATCACGCCGCCACCATACACACTGTTGACGACATCAAAACGGAAATCGTGATACCTTCGCTCTGCCTCAAGAGAGTCCAAAGGTCGTGGGGATGAGCGTACTCGTTTACAAAAACAATACGTAATCAACAATCAGCTATTTTTTTATCAGCGACTGAGTGGCACACTCAGTCAGTCTAAACTGGAAAGTTTGGATGGGTGGTTTGTTACTCAATCACCGCTAAACAGATCAGGATGAAATTTGGCACAGAGATAGATTGTAGTCTGGAATAAAAACTAGGCTACTTTTTATCCCGGAAAATAAAAGAGTTCCCGCGAGAAACAAAAAATCTTTAATCAACGCGGACGAAGTCGCGGGCATCATGTAGTAATAAATCTAAACTAATATTATAAAAAGAAACGATTTGATTGGTTGTTTGAACGTTTGACAGTAGACCTGAGTATTTGATATGAATTTCAGCTTGATACCTCCATGCATTCCTGACAAAAAGGGTCTTGACACACAGACGGACAACAAAGTGATCCTATAAGGGTTCCATTTTTTCCTTTTGAGGTACGGAACCCTAAAAAGGAATGAACAAACTCAAAAACTACTCAACCGATTTTAAAAATTCTTTCACCTATAGAAAGCTACTTTATCGAGTTTTATATGTATACTAGAGATGCAATGGATAGTTGTTTGGCCGGATACCGGATATTCGGCTAGCTATGGAGCCGGATGGCCGAATATCCGGCGGCCGGATATCTGACCCCTGGTCTCGTAGCCGGTTGTGACAAGTTTAGCACCGCACAGGTACAGCGAAAGCGATCGGATGAATTCGGACGGTTTCGGGTGTCATCATGAGTGATCGTGGCTGGCGGCATGAGTGATTATAATTGCATAGCGAAAATTTATTGTTTACTTGCTGAGTAAAGTGCCGTGATTTGATTGTAATTTAAGACAAAATAATTAAAAAAAAACTAAGTTTTTTGGAAGAGAACGAACTTCCTTGTGAGAATTTGTAACTTTTCGGTTATAAATAAAAGATATATCATAATTTTAACCCGTTTTCTAATTATTTACCTCACAAAAACTTATGTTTTAAAGTTGATTTTAAGAAATTGTCGTAGTTTTTGAACATCCGGTATCCGGCTGGATATTGAGTTACTATCCGGTATACGGCCGGATATTGAGTTACTATCCGGTATACGGCCGAGTAATAAATTTACGCCGGATGGGCCGGATACCGGATGGTTACCGGATATCCGTCTCATCTCTAATGTACACAGTCGTTCACCTATCGTGGTCGTGGTGCTGCTGGTAGTCGTACGGCGGCGGCGCGCGCACCTCGCCCTCCGCGCACCGCGGCACCAGTATAGGCGGCAACGCTGACACGAAAAAAAAACATGCTGTATCTCTCCAACCTTTATTTTACTTTTGATATAAGCACGCCTAAACAGGCATTGAAAAAAAATTTGCAGCCATGTATGTACTTGTATGTACAGCCAGCCATGGCTTGGCAGCCATAGGGACTGCCGAAAGAAGTGAAAACTTACAACTTGAAAATAATATAAAATTTTCAAACGCCAATATAAATACGAATATTTAAAATAAATAAAATATTAAAATATAAACCTTAAAACTAATGCATTAAAGTTTAAATTAATTTACGAATGCAGTATATTTATATTTAAGGCGAGTCACCTCCAAGATTTTAGGAGGTGAGGTGTGGGGTGCCGCCCGCGCGTCTACTTATATGAGTAAAAACCATAAATAACATGAAGTATTTGTTTACTATATTATAATGTGATACATATGGTAGGAACTTACCAGGTGAGTCTATTTTATTATAATGATAAGGGTTGATGCACACTTCGTCCTTTTTCAACTGATATGCGTACTCGCAGTGGTCCACTGGCTTTAGTTCATGTTGACTCTAGAAAAAAAAATAGAAAATCAAAAGAAGATCTAGATTTAAATCAATACCTATTCAACTCAATGTCTATCTGATGCATTGAAATTAAATGTTTTGTGTTAGGTATGTCTAGAATAGATAAGCTATCTAAACTGTTATGTTTATAATATTATGTTTCAAATTCAAATGCTTTTTATTCAGGTAGACTTTTTAAAAGTGCTTATGAATATTCGAATGAATCTACCACTTTGTTTATTATTTTTGTATTACTAGTGCGCCCGGCAGACGTTGTCCTGCCCTGAACCTTAAACCCGATTGCAGCGCCCCCTACCGGGTCCAATTATGAATGTAAACCATCCCTAGACCCACTCAAACGCACACAAAAAATTCCATCTTAATCGGTCAAGCCGTTCTCGAGTTTTAGCGAGACAAACGAACAGCAATTGATTTTTATTTATAAATAGAGATAGAGATGTATGAGTTTCTTTATTTACTTCTAAAGGCCTAAACAGATTTGAATTTATGGGGTAATGTTAGAATCCTTACTAGACACTGGTTATAAATATTTTGGCACTGCAGTCGAGTTTTTAAATTTTTTTAATTTATATACTACTACTACTAGATGATGCCCGCGACTTCGTCCGCGTGGATTAAGGTTTTATGATTCTCGCGGGTACTCTTTAATTAAGATAAAAAGTCCTATGTCCTTCCCCGGGATTTAACCTATCTCTGTACCATATTTCATCAAATGGGCCGTGAAAGCGTAGCAGACAGAGACTTTCGCATTTATAATATTAATATGGATAACAAGTCATAAAGAAAGAATTTAAAAAAAAAAGTGTTTGTGTGTACTTATGAACGCACGCAAGAAGTTATACTTTTTGACAGCAAATAAATATCTTGAATATATTTAGTTATCAGTTCTCACCCAACATACAGTAAATGTATTTATTTTTATTTTGTTGGTAGGCCTTTTTCTGCAAGACTTATAAGTTGACTAAATTTTTTGGGTGTCGGTGTCGCGCGCATCGTTAACTCTGATAATTTTTCCCAAACGCGTCAATAGAAGTTATTTCAAAAAAAGTGTATTCGTGGCCTACTACTGACCTGTAGCTGCGGCCACCGCCACAGCCGGCAGTAGACAACATGCGGCAACCCCTTTCTGTACTGGCCGTTTATTACGTTGTCGTTTGGCTTCACTCTGAAAAAAAAAAGGTTCTTACATCAATGACAATAATCTAGCCTTTTGGATTAAGACGAGTGATACCAACGACCTCAATTTACATAGACGGGCCCTGTCAAATAAAGAATGTGGACTTGTTTCACTAACGCCGTCTACTCTGAAAAGCGGGACAGCGCTATGGCGTGGACAAGGACAGGCATATACAGGTGAGGGGCATGCCCTAAAAGTCGGACGCCCATCTTTTTTTCTATGAAAGGGCCCATCTAGTACCTACATATATATATTAATAAGTGATACGAATACGTTTTATTTTGTATTTGATGGATGAGTAGTTGCGACAACGCAATCAGTTGCAGTCCCCAGCTCCCAGCTGAGTTTGTTGTGGGCTCTTCTCAGACCAGCGCGTTTGAAACCCTTGTGGCTTTAGTTGTAAGATACTGTGGTTAATTATCACCATCAAATCTTATACTCTGTAAGCGTGACGTTCAGAATGGAGCTACCTATTTTGAATTAATATACTTTGAGTTTGAGTTTGAGTCGGTAACTGGATGGGTGACTGAATTTGGAAGTCTGAATTTGGCCTTTTCGTTTCTATCATGCCTCAGAGAGCATGCTAAGTTTAATTCATCAGTCCTGGTTATTATCACTAACATTTGATAATAATTGTAACAAACCTAAGAGTTGAAATAGTACTCTTAGTAGAGTTGTATGCAGACAGACCTGGGATCCCACCGCATTATTATCAAATCAAATCAAATCAAATATTTTTTATTCAAATAAACTTTTACAAGTACTTTTGAATCGTCAAGTGAATCTACCAAAAAACCCTTGCCATGTGATTAATGGAATGGGTTCACAACTCTCAGCAATGAGGAATGCGACGCAGAGAGAGAGAAGGTTAACCCTTGCATGCATGATAGCATGATTTACATTTGGACTGTAAGTTTTTAGCTTGCCGTCAAGCGATTCAGCTTTCTGGTATGATGCTGTGTAGAAAAACCTGTTTAGAGGGGAAAGCCGTATGGGTTTAATATAACTGCCTTACCCCTAACAGGTTAGCACACTACCATCATAAGACTACAATTATTATCACTTTAAAATATTCAAGTTAGGTTGCAGCCGCATATAGCCTTTAAGTGCATAGTCCAAAGCTATACCTAACTAGTTTATTGCTATCCTATGTCGCAAAAAGGAACTTGATTGGACATTCTTAAGTACAACTTTATTAATATACTTAGCATCAAATTGCACTTTATTTAATATTTTTTAACACATGAAGTAAAACTAAAGTCTATCACTTAAGAAATAAAATTTAATGTGGGATTGTAAATTCGAATTTAAGTTAATAATATATTTTTTATTTTACATCCCTAGTTTAAAATAATATTAAAAAATATATATTTAATATGTAAAATGACAGGTACCTAAGTAAATAATAGTCTGGTTTGGTCTGGTACAGTTGCAAAAAAAAACAACGTACGATAATAAAATCTCGGAATAAAAAGAACCGCGTAAGTACTTACGATTTTTAGAAGCAAAACATACATCTAAAACATAATAATCGTAGCACTAACCACTGCACTGTCGTAAAAGACAAAGAATATCGCTTCTAACCAGAACCTAATAAGAATAATTCGCGAATTATTCACTTCCGAGTTTTTCAGTGCACGATTTAATGATTTTTTTGAACGAAACACCCGTTCCTCACACAAGACATCGAAGAATATGCGCGCACTCGTAAAATTCAATCAATTTCACTTCATTTCACTCTACATTACATTCAAAAATAGCAATTAAAAGCGCGAGGTCCAAAAATCGTCCGCCATGTTAGCAAAAAGCAATTCACAATTTGTTATGACGGCGATTTGACCTTCGTTTTTGATTTTGCGTCCTGTCTACGAAGTACGATTATGTCACCAAACTGCGGTGGTCATTGAACAGAGCGGGGTCAATGCGCCCGCCCGGGCTGTGACATTCGGCCGGGTTATATCGCCTTCGGTTCATGGCTCCTGCCACAGGCGGTGCGGGGCTTTCCTCAAACACTTATAGAATCCGTTTAGATAATAATTATGCGCATTTACATTTAATAAACGCAGATTAGTAGTTTTTTCTTTGAATAATATTTAAAAATAAAAAATAGTACCTAAATGTATTAAGTATGTGTACAAAATAATGTCTTTTTTTGCTGAACATGCAATTAATAACTAGAGGAGGGACCATATTTTGTTCAGAGATTAATTTTATCATATTATAAAATTATTCTAATCTTATCAGAATCTTTTTCAAAATACAATAAGCAGCTTGATAGAGATTAATTTAGGGTTGTACGAGTATCTTTTATTTAAAAAATAATATAGGTACTCAAGTAAATACATCTGAAATTAGTAAAATAATTATGTTTTAATAACTGCGAATAAGCTCTTTACTCAAGGAATTAGTATCAAATTCAGAATGTTTTATACTTTAGTTGACATTTACAATTTTAAGAATCATTTCCATATTTACGATTTTAAAAGCTAGCCCTCCTAAACTCCCTTTTCGAAACCTTTTAATGAAGTTTGCCTTTTCCCTTTTAGTATGATTCCCTTTGATTATGGTTTCTTTCTCTATCTCAGATATTTCAAGCTCTAGCACCACTGACAAACATAAAAAACCTACAGTAAATTTTTATGTTAGGTGTTTCCACACTTAAATTTCCAGTTGGAGGTCTGTTGTACATGTAGGGGACTATATGGAAATTTATTATCTTAGGTCTTCTTTTCATTTCAGGGACGAGGTTTCTTTACAGCATAATTTATTTTGCACAACACACTATCAATTTCAACAATATAATGCCTTTGTTTATTATACTGTAAAAACTCTTTTATTCTTTGAGTGCAGTTTTTGTTGTTTAATCTGCTTATCTAGCTTATCTGTGTGGAATTCGATTTTTTTATTCCGGCAGGAACTCCTAGATTATCCGGGAGCTTATGTCCTTCCCTAGGATGCAAATTATCTCTTGACCAAATTTTATCAAAATTGGTTGAAAAGATGAGCTGCGAAAGCGTAGCAGACAGATAGACACACTTTCACATTTATAATAGTTAGTATGGATACAAAATAAGGAAACCAGTATTGAAGTTGTGTTGAACAACCTTGCAAATAAATTGCAAGGAAATTTCAATTAATTTCAGATTGCCCTACTAAAGCGACTTTGAGAGTGTGCAATGGTTTCACCATCTAGTACCACAGCATCAGAATCAGAAATTATTTATTGCATGATACACATAGTATTACAAAGGTGGTAGGTACAAATGATAAAAAGACAAGTGTACTTATTACCATTGTGATGGCGTGCAATACTTAAAAATGTAAAATGACAGCTTTAAATCTAGCCCCTTTCCGCAGGGAGTATTATGAAAGGGATAGGAATATAAATAGAGCTGTCATTTTAGTTTTTACACTACAGTTTTACAAGGGCCCTGTGGCAAGGGTGGGCGCGGCCGCTAGTTTTGGCGTCGCTATTACACTGCACTAACTATCGGGCCCGCCCTTTACACAGGGAAATGAGTGGAATGGTTTAATTAATGGACCGATCACCCGCCTGACGACGGCGGGCGTCCCGGGTCCCCTCTATAAGTACATACAACTATCGGGCCCAAACTCAGTATGAACGAGAACCTAGATGGCACAAAGTAAACTAAACTGGGACAACCTGATGTCCCGGTCTGCCTTTCTCCCTAAATCAGGGACCCTTTCTGCCTAGATCTTATTACACTACACTGATCAAACGTAAGGGTCGCTTGAAAAAGTGTAATGTTTTAGTGTAGAGATTGTGTTAAACAGAATTGGCCCCACTGTGGTTTGAACAGACACAGTTTAACCTCAAGCTCCAGGTCACCGATGTATACAGATTGCAGGCTCTACCGAGGAGCTGTAGCAAGAAGTTGCTGCTGGACCTGGGTGCATGCATTATTGGTGGTCAGGAAAACAGAAGATTGTGGTGATCACTAAATATAATAGGGAAGAAGTGGTGGGCGAGGCATGAACTTGAACATTTTTTAAATTAATGTTTTAGATTCAATATGAATATACAGAAAAATAATATACCTACTTAAGAACTTTATATGAATACCTAATAGTGGGCCCGGTAAACTTTTCCTGCCCTGAACCTAGAACATGACTGCAGCCCTACTTACCAGATCAAATTGTGAATCTAAACCATCCCGGGACTCGTAAAACAACCAACAAAACACACCAATTTTTTTTTGATCCAATTGATTTTTATTTATTTAAATTTATAATAAATAACCTACTAAAACAATGCTTAAAATTGCCAGGGCACTTACTATTACTTATAAATACCTGGGGCAGAATGATTTAATAATTGTTCTAGTTTGTGCACTTGAGTACCTATTTACACTGTACACACAAATAAATCAATTTCATATTACTTAGCAGTGATACTTAGTCCTGAAGCAATTAGAATCTAATTGGATTTCTATGTGACAATGACTGAAAGAATGCAAAGCAAACGTAATGGTAGAAAAGACATTTGTAAATCCATACTAATGTGAGCATGGGTGTCTTTCTATCTGCTATGCTTTAACGGCTCATCTTTACAACTGATTTTGTTTAAATTTGGTATACAGATAGGTTGCATCCTGGGGAAGGACATAGGCTACTTTAGATCACAGAAAATTAAGGAGTCCCAGCGGGAATCAAAAACCCTTTATCAAGGCGGACAAAGTCTCAGGCATCATATAGTAGGTATCCAACCAAAATAAGCTTCAGCATTTCCTATATGAGTAAATACTATAGAATTATCAGCTGGATAATAACAACATCCTACTATCATGAATTTTATTTCCTGATTTGTCCTTCAATCATCTACCAATATTCCAGAATTGAGGAATTCTTCAAATATGGATAACTGATAATTTCTATATAAAAATATTAGAAATAAGACTATATTACAAGGCTTTTTGTAAATATTAAAATATACTGAGCTCCAAACAATCCTATTTTTTTATGTTGCTGTGTTACAGCATACCTTTGTCCAAAATCAGCATTTTGGCAAACTGATTTGGGTTGGTACAATAATTAATTTTATCTTACCTGAGGTTTAAAAGACTATTTGTTGCCAAAAAATCGTCTTTATTTACTTATAAAAGACAACACATACCTGGGTATAGTAACGCACTTAGTATGACTGCTCTGGTTGGACAGTGCCTTCTCCAATTCCTCGATCGCACCGCTCTTCTTCAATTTCTTCACGAGGCTTTTCACAGCTTTTTCAGACCACTTATCCTCAGCTGAGGAACCTTCTGGTCCCTTTTTCCATCCCAACAAACGCTTTACGACCGGCGGTGTAAGCGGAAACATTCCGCGAATCCACTATTTAACACTCACACTTTTGAACATTTGATTAGGAAATTGGATTTGTACGAAAACTGATAAATATTCCGTATTAATTAGAATACATCTTAGGGCAGGCATCGGCCATTGATGAATTTATTTTTTATATTGACAGCCTTTGTCATTTGTCAATCAATTTATTTTTTTATTTAACTGGTTTAACGGCTCTGGATTCCAGTCCTCCTGAGCCTTGTCAACAACACACACCAACACAGAACAAATTACAACAGAATAATAAAATAATAAACCTCAGATTATTGATTATCATTAAAATAATCAATGAAGTTCAAAAGTTTAAAACACAGGCTTCTCTGTTCTGTTTTTCTAAATTTTTATAGATTTTCTCTCCTTTATTTTTATTCCATTCCAAGATTCATGATTCATTTTTGTAACCTCAGATTAAAAACCTTTGTAAGCATTTTGCACCCATTTGTTACTTGTCTCTGCTCTCTAGTCTCTACCAAGGAATTATATCTAATAATCTATCTGTTATTATACAGAGTTGCCAAAAATCGCCAAAAATTTAGATTTCTTACGGTTACGATTTTTATTACTATTCTTTATTATGTCTGTGTTACTATCTTATCTGTGCAGTGTTCCTCAGAAGGACTGGAATCCAGAGCCGTTAAACCAGTTAATTAAAAAAAAAAAAAATGTGCAGTGTGCTACACAATGTTTTTGTTTTGAAATTTGATTTGAAATCTTTGAAATTTTGCTCAGATTAAAAACTGAGAAATTTTGAGTTTTGCTCTTGACAAAGGATTTTTATTTTATCAATTCATTTGTTTATTAATTAATAAATGCCAGTCGCTACAAAAATGAATACGCCGTGATTGAAATAACGGGAATTTGGTTAGTAGCCTCTATTTTTTACTTGTCTAGTTTTTTTCTGCATCTGACGATATTCCAATTTAGCATGAATATGACTGGCTACTAAATTATATTTTACTGGCCAGCACTGGCCAGTGAAAAAGATTTTTCCCCACCAATAAATGTCGAAATTTTACTTGGCTGAAAAATAAAATCTTCCTTTGTGTACCCAACTTTCTTGTGGGATTGAGTACTTTGCATTAAGTTAACTTTTGTGCTTTTGATGCAATTATTTAAACAATGTGGAACATTGGGTAGGGGAATACTTTGACAGAAACATCAGGATATTTCATAAACAATAAATAATTTCTATATGATTTTGTGATCAAATTTACTATCTATCTACATAATAACACAGAATCCATACTAATAATTAAAGCTTATAAATTTTATAATTTTATTACAGTGCTTCACAGACGAGGATAGTTTCTAAACTTACTTAAAACAACTTATAAGATTGTTTATTTGCCTGTAAAATACTCATAATACTAATTAATTGAGCTTAAATATAATAAATTATATTTTTTTAGAATGTCAACTGTTTCTTTGAAATCCTTAGGCCGGCCATACATGGACTGCTTAAGCAGTTAGCCAGTGATCAACATATATGGACCACTCTTGCAGTCATAGTCATTAGCTTGAAGCTACCATTGATAACTGCTGCCAACCTCCCGAAGCAGTCGCAAAAGCTTGAGCGGTTCCATGTATGTGTGTACGTAGAAGACTGTAGGTCACTATGCAGTTGCAGTTTGAAGCAGTCAGGATGGACTGCCACACATGGATGGACAGGCAAGCTGTACGTGTGTGGCCGGTGTTAGACAGTTCCTCATTATATTTCTCATTATAGACTATCATTAAGTCGATGTCAAGTCAAGTCAAGTCAAATAATGTTTATTCAATATAGGTAGGTACACTACACTTATTGACTAGTTATTTATAAAATATAATGGTGATAATCAGTAACGGTATCTTAAAACTAAAGCTACGAGGGTTCCAAACGCGCCCTGGTCTGAGAAGAGCCCACAACAAACTCAGTCGGGTTAAGATTGCATCCCATTGCCGGCCAACTAATAAGCACAGGCCTCCACTAAGAATGAAAATGATTGGCAGACTTCACACACCTTTGAGAACATTATGTAGAGTGCTCAGACATGCTGGTTTATCACAAAGTTTTCCTTCACCATTAAAATAAGCCCCATACTCGGTGGATTGACATCAGGAAACAGAAATCCTTGCAAGAGACCTATGTCCAGGTGTGGACTCTACAGTGTAACAATCACAACTTTTTTTGACAAGTTTTACAGAATAATGTTATTCAATCAATCAATGTGTGCCCAACCTTATTATTTTGGATAGAAAGGTATACCATAAACTTTATTTAATTCAAGGTAAACACAAAAATGGCAGATCAGGAGCCTTTAATTCTCTGCATGGAGAATATTGCTGGAGAAGAAGTGGCAGTGAGGATTGAACCACAGGACACATTCCAAATGTTCCTGGAGAAGGCGAAGTAAGTATTAATTATTACAGAGTTTTTCTGGCAGTTTATATACTATACTAATACCCATTATAAAATTGTGAAAGTGTGTTTGTTTCCACTCGCCTGGGATTTTTGAACATAAATTCATTTTCTAGCACCTCATGACAAAAATTTGTACTAAGTAATTATTATATATTCTGTACCCAAACAAACATCTATCGGTTCGTTGAAGTATGTGTACTAATTGCAACTTCGGCTTCGCAACTTACTTTGATGTTTGTTAACTACTCTAGTTTTTGCACTTACTTCTCATTTCTGGTTTAGTCACAGAGATATCACAAGCATACCTACATCTATCTATCTTCTATCTATCTTCTATCTATATATATATATATAAATGAAACCCGTTTTCCTTGGTCACGGCATCACGCGTGAATGGCTGGACCGATTTCACTAATTCTTTTTTTGTTGTATTTGTTATTATTAGGAGAAGGTTCTTACGGAAAAAAAATATTAAGAAAATCTCTCAGAAATATTGAAAAATATACATTTAATTTTGCATACTAAGGCAGTACGAAGTTCGCCGGCTAGTACTGGATAAAGATCCTGCGACTGAGCTTCTGTGGATTTGTTGGATATAGGGTTTTATCAATTTTCTTTCAGAAACATCCTTGGCTATGAAGTGGACCTAAACTCCATAACTGGCAATCAGCCTGTTTCATTAGAAGCTAACATTTACACATTTCTCTTAAAAGCAGAGCAACACTTCGAAGGTACTACCCTAAATCCAGAAAATTTCAATGAAATGATAGATCAAAATGATACAGATGATCTTGTTTACATTCTGGACGATGGTACCCAAATTCGTGCTTCACAAATTCAGTTTGATAATGAAGACCCCCTAGTAGATCTGACTGCTGAAGAAATACCTTTCGTTAAGTACAAAGATGATAGTGCAGATGAAATTGAAATTGATAGCCGAGATAATGCAGATGTTACAATTAAAAACGTTAATATTATCGATAGCCCAGTAGTTAAATGGTTAAATAAAGACAGTCCTAAATGCAGCTTCGCTAATTCTTTACCTTTTACCCTCGTGTGCAATAACACGTCCAATTTCGAGGCACAGTTCGCTAAATACCTCGAATCGAATACAAAAACTTATGCAAATTTAAGTAATGCTACTAAGAATAAATCACCTAGAAGTCTTATAAAGGATAATTTTAAAAATTATGATGATAATCCTCATAAGAATGATAGTTTGTTTACTAGAGAAGATGTATTGAATATGTTTAAAGATACACCCGTAACTCCTTTGCCATATGACGATAATCAAACAGAAAAACGAAAACATGTAAGAAAAACCGATCCTTCCAGAATCGTCCATAAGAATTGGGATGCTAAACCTATTTCCGATGTTGAAACAGGTTTAGAGAAACAAAACTGCTTCATTTGCTGTAAATCTGTTAATCATAATGAGAAGTTGTATCTATTTGATAAGGAAGACCAAATCTTACATAGATGCGAACAAAGAAAGTACAATACGCAACTCAAAATTATTTGCGATACATGTCTATCGGAAAATTTCAAACCGAGTAGAATTAAAAGTCCCAATCAATCGTTGGAAAACAATGAATATTTAGTCATAAAAAACAATCAACAGTTTATTTTTCAAAAAACTAGCGACATCAATTTGAAGAGTAGTTATTTTATTAATAATATTAACATGAATAATATTAATAATGCAGATAAACTAGATAAAATAAATAAACTTACACGAAATAAAGAAAGAGTAGAGTTTGTTAAAGTAGAAATCGGTCCGGACGGAGAGATTGTTACAAAACCGATAGACAATGACGTCGAATCCGATGATGTCATTATAGTCAAGGAGAAAAAGGAGAGTTCCAGTGACGTAGAGATTGTGGAACCGGATGTGATCGATCCGGAACCGGATATAGATGTGGATAATATTGAAAATGTTGATGAAGAGGTGAAGGAGTTTCTGGGAAAATACCAGTGCGATGTTGAGAATGAGGAGTTAAAATGCAGGTAAACAAACAAACACTTTCGAATTTTTTGTGGATATTCAATAAAGATTCCTTAAGGCTACCAAGGTGGATGCTGAGGCCAATTCTATTGTACGCCATCTCTAAACTAAATTAAAATGACAGCGCTATTTATATTGCTATCCCTTTCATAATACTCCCTGTGGAAAGGGGCAGCACTATATTCAGATATGTCATTTTAGTTAAGTTTAGAGATCGTGTTAACCAGAATTGGTCACACTGTTTCAAAATTGTTCCAAAGAAATCCTTCAATTAAGTATTTTTTTCAGAATATTTTGCAAAAATGACCTTTCTTTGTCTTCTGCAGATTTTGTCAGAAGGAGTTTAAGGATCTTCTAGAAGTGATCGACCACGCTGAAGAACACAAGCATGACCTTGACGAAGACATTGTCTTCCCATGCCCGCTGTGTGAATATGGTAAGTAAAAAACTATATTTAAGATAGAAGCTAGATAAACTCTTTATTGCACACACATACGACAAAAACAATAAACAAAAGGTGCAAAGGCGGTCTTATTGCTAAAGCAATCTTCCAGACAAACTTTGGAGAGAGGAGATTATCAAAAAAGAGCGGGATAGTTAAGCTACGTTCGTGACAAGATACGATAGTTTCGCTATGACTTTATTTTAACAAGCTTTAATTATTTAGCTTTTTAACCTTTCCTAGTTCTTATAAATATTAGTTTACTAGCCTGCGACTTCGTCCGCGTGGCATAAAAGTTTTTTTGGATTCTCGCGGGAACTCCTAAATTTTCCGAGATAAAAAGTAACCTATGTCACTCTCCGTCCTCAACTATATCCATGCCAAAAATCACGTCGATCCGTTGCCCCGTTGCAGCGTGATTGAAGGATAAACCAACAAACCAACAAACAAACTTTTGGATTTATAATATTAGTATGATATGATGGAAAAAAGCAAAAAATTACGACATGGCAGGGATAGAGCTTTTTTTTTTTATCTACTACAAGTTAACCCTTGACTGCGATCTCACCTGATGGTAAGTGATGATGCAGTCTAAGATGGTAGCGGGCTAAGCTGTTAGGGGCATGGCAGTTATATTAAACCCACGTCTTTGCCGGCGGTAGGCTGGTAACTAGCCAAGCCTCACACCAAGCTACGAGGGAAAATTCGGAAATTATAATTTCCCAAATTGACCCTACCAGGGATCGAACCCGGGACGTTAAGACAACAGCGCTCAACACTGCGCCAGGGATATCATCAATTTCATGGAATAAAATATCTACCCAGATATTATTCACAAAGTGTAACATTTTTCTGTTTATGAAAAGATCAACTGCTGAGTTCCTTGCCGGCTCTTCTCAGTAGAACATCTTTCCGAACCAGTGGTAGATTCTTGCTACTTATCATAATATGTGGCAGAAGTTGTCCTATGTGAAATAAATCATTTCCGAGTTATTTAATCTAATACCACCTTCCGTGTTCTCCAGTCGCACTCTTCGTCGCAGAAACAAATTTCATCCTCACCACCTGGATGCCTGGTCTTCTTCCACCTGTTATTCCAGATCATTTCTGACACGTACCTACCTGCAAATTGTGGAACCAGCTTCCATCTTCTGTGTTCCCTCATGATTATAATATGGGGCTCCTCAAAGGGCGGATAAACAAATATCTCAAAAGCCAGCAACGCATTGGCGGTTCCTTTGGTGCTGCAAATGTTCACGGGCGGCGGTAATCACTTTTCATCAGGTGACCCGCCTGCTCGTTTGCTCGCTATATATATAACAACACAAAAATACGTTAGTATGGACAAACTGACTCCACCTTTCCTCTTAAAGGCTACATCTCTTATTATAGGTTACGCAAATTCAAAATGGCTGAAAGGACATTTGAGAGCTGCCCATGATCACAAGAAAGAAGATAAATCCGTTAAACAAGAAAAAGATGAAGCCAAAGATGGTGATACAGTGGAAAATGAAAATGTCAAACAAGAAAATAATGGTAACTTTTCAATTATTTCGTTTGTCTGGATTATTTTTTTTTATTCCCGCGGTAACTTTTTATTTTTCCGCGATAAAAATTATATGTCCCTTCCCGGCATGCAACCTATGTTAAGATTCATCAAAATCGATTAACAAATAGACAAGACTATTATTTTAGAATATTAGATAATGCCCGCGACTTAGTCCGCGTGAATTGTTTTTTAACTCCTGGTTGAACTCCTTCATTTTCCGGGATAAAAAGTAATTCAAAATCGGTTTAAAAGATTGGCTATTAAAGCGTAGCAGACACACTTTGCATTTATAATATTAGACTGGATATGGATTTAATTTTTAAAATAACAATCGCCGGATTTCTTACTGTTTCTTGGTAGGAATGGCATTCCGAACCAGCGGTAGACTCACTTGAGGATTCAAAATCACTTGTAAAAGTTTATTTAAATAAAAAAACATTTAAGTTTTGAACATTTCGACTGACTGACTGTACGAATTATGTATGCTATGCACATACTAATGTATTTTACAATTCCAGACGAAGAAAAGGCCAACTCTCCAGAATGTTCCCCCGTGGCCAGAAGAACCAGAAGTGCGATAAAAAGAAGCAATCCTGAAACTACTAATGGTTATTTTTATATTACCTCGTTAACTTTATTTCTTTAAGTAGACGATGACCGTGACTTGACTCAGATATTTTTATCCCTGGGAAGTTCTTTGATTTTCCAGGTTAAAAGTATGATGTAACTGTGTTTTGGGATTTAAGCTAACTCTATACCCATATTTCGTATAAATTTAAAGATTCAAAGAAAACTACTAATTGCGAAGTTTATCTACAACAAGAATATGCATATCATATTATTTATATAAATAACCTAAAATGACATGATTAATTGGGTATTTGACAACTAGTCAAATCAGCAGCTTTTTACAAACGTCAAAACGCGCGCTTAGTATGGGATGTTGTATGAAATACTGAACAGTGACGTCATCTAAATTCCACGCACTTTTTTACTTCAATCGATAGTTTAAAATGGTTTTCGAACAATAAGCTAACAGGGGACGTGGATATTAGTTTTGGAAGATCCTCTATTTAATAATCACTAAAAAATAATTTATTTCAATAGTTGTCAAATACCAAAATGTATTTTTATCCCTTTCATAATACTCCCTGCGAAAAAAGGACAGCACGAGATTAAGATACTTACATAGAAAGTTTCTTCATTCATTTAAATGTAATTAAATTGAAATCATTGTTTCATATTTCATTAAAGGTAAAAACGAAAATCAAGCCACTAAAGAGTCTTATTCCAATGATATGGTTAGTTGAAATAATATTAAATTAAGTTTATAGGTATAGTCGTATAGTCCCACAAACTTACCTGACCCGGTGACAGCGTCACTAGTAAATATTAAAAAAACAGATATAAAAATTAGTTGAAATTTTTGCCACTGGGTCAGATAAGTTGGTGTTTGTAGACAAAGAAAGGACAGATACTAAACCTATACCCCTAGACGGTTTCGGTACGGTTCCCCTACGGTACGGCGGTACGTCTTTGCCGGTAGGGTGGTAACTAGCCACAGCCGAAGCGTCCCACCAGACCAGACTAGAGAATTCAGAAATAATAAATTCCCAAATTGACCCTGCCAGCAATACTGCTCCAGGGTGGTCGGCGAGGGGATATGTCAATATCGATATATGTACATATATAATTTTTGTTGTACTTAAGTTATATTTTTAAAATTTACTACAGCAAGAACAAGAAAAGATTAAAACAGAGGTAAAAGAAGAATGCCCAGATAGTAGCGACGGCGAGTCCATATGGATAGTGCAAACTGGTGACGATGACGAGCAACTGAAGAAATTGTTACAGGTAAGTTTTGTTTACACAGGTAACGTGACAGGTAAATGTTTGTACGGGTAAGCTGTGTTAGACGTATCTAGAATGACCAGGAACCGCGACGTAGAGTCCATATTGCTAGTGCAAACTGGCGACGACGGTGAAAAACTGGGCAGGATCCTTACAGGTAAGTTATGATAACACGGATAAGGGTCAGTTTTTGATCCATGGTTAAGGCAACCAATGGTTAAAATTTCATCAAAATTATTGCAAAATTCTTTATTTAACTATACTTACTAATGGTCCCATTATTTAATTTTTTTTACAGATACCGGAGAGCAAACAAGAAGTTAACGATTTGAAGAGACACAAATGTTTTGCCTGCAGGTAATTATATTGTATCGAAATTGTTTATATCTTCATATTATATTTATATCGCATATGACGCGACGTCTTTTCATATGCGATTTATTTTATTCAATACTAGACCTAGGGTGGTAACTAGCCACGTCCGAAGACTCCCACCAGCCCAGACCAGAGAAAATTCAGAAATATAAATTCCCAAATCGAATCCTGCTGGGAATCGAACCCGACCCTCCCACTTATAACACCACAGCGCTCGCCACTGCGCCAGGATGTCGTCAAAATTTTTGTCAACTTGGATTGACTATTATTCGTTCGTCATCTGTGACTTATAGTTTATCAACTTAATTACTATGATCTGCAAATCCATAATTAATACTATTATTTTGCGTCTATCAATTATCTTTTCGTCAGTCTAGTACTTTTATTTAAAGACCTATAACGCGGATGAATTCGCAGGTATCATGTAGAATTGTAGAATAAGAGTTTTCTTTCCGTTGCAGTCAAATATTTCCAGACGCCAAAAGTCTAACGATACACAAATGTCGAAAGCGCAACAGGAAAAGACAATCTGATCTGACAAAGAACGAGTCTACGGTGCTTCCCTCTCGAGCTAATGCTGTTAAGGTAATCATGGCATCTTTTATGAAATTTATAAAAGAAAATCCTTAAAAAGCCGACGCAATACTCAATTAATTTATTACATGTAAGACATACAGGTGTCTCTTATGTTACGTCATGTTTTGACTCTACCACCGGTTCGGAAAGTGATTCTACTAAAAAGAGCGGGCAAGAAACTCAGCAGTTGCTCTATTTTAAAAAGCAAGACATTAGAATAAGTAGGTATAATATTATACAGTAGTAAGTTATTATACTATCCTGTGGGGCGCTGGACCAACATGATACAACTTTGCCTCTAACAAATTCGTCAATTGTATAATAGCCTCGACTCACCAAGTGTTCTTTTACGGCTTTTTTTTAAATTTGTGACGTCTTACAAAATATATACCTGCGATTGCAATATAGCAATGTGGATCATCATCATCATCGCTACAGCCCTTAGAGGGGCCGTGCCTGCTTCAATAGATTCCACCATCTGTCTCTGTCCTCGGCTTTCGTTTTCCAGCTCTTTGCTTTTGCAAATCCGATAGGCGTCTTAGGTAACTTCGTACAATCACCAAAGCTGTAACTTACCTTAACTAGCCTTAATGGCATTCCGAACCAGTGATAGATTCACTCGACGATTCAAAAGTACTTGTAAAAGTTTATTTGAATAAAAACCATTTGAATTTGAATTTACCTTAAAAAGTTACTTACCTTACCTTAACCGCAGTAAAGGCGCGTTTTTCGAGCTAGAGAGGGGAAATAGTTTGTATCCAAAATAAAGTTGTTTGAAGTTGTTATAACTTTAGTCAAAGCATTAAAAATAAGTTTTATAATTTTAGAGGGCTGCAGGAAAACTTATTCCAGTAGAAGACAGAGGAGATAAGGATCTTTTAGTTGTGGTAAATATAAGCTAACGTTTGAATCCAGAAAATGCTTTAATTTTCCACAATCAAAGCTCCATAATACAAAAATTTCTTAACGTAATCCAAAGTGAGAATCCTTACTTTAATTAGTGCAAAAGTGTGTCTGTATATCTGTATAACCTAATACACTTAAACTACGCAATTTATTTTATCCTATTATTCCTATTATTATTATTTTTATTCTTATTATTGAGTACCAGCGAGGTACTCATGTAACTACGATCTAGCCTAACTAATTGGCTAATGAGTAGTTTTATTTTAACCTAAACATATAAAAATTTATCTTAATTATTAAGAAATGGTCCATTGACGCGATGAAGACTTTATTTTGTACTTATTAAGATTTATGGAGATTTTCAGATAAGTCTACAAAATTATATTTATGTGTTTGTAGAGACCCTGCAAGAGAAAAGCTCGCGAACTCAGCGATCCTCAAATAGTAACCTGTCACAACTGCAATGAATCGTTTACTTCTAAAGTCAGACTCAAATTTCACATGTATGTATACCTAAATAGTCACAGGTAAGTTTCATATATAAATTTATTGACAGGTAAATTTATTACGAAGTTTGCTTCAAGTTAAGGCTTCAAAGAAACGTTGCACATGTGTGCAGTTACAGGTAAGATACACGGTAGCTCTTAAAATTTCCGGTATAAAAAGTAGCCTATGTCCTTCCCCGGGATGCAACTTATCTCTGTACCAAATTTCGTCAAATCGGTAACAAAGATGTGCCGGGAAAGCGTAGCAGACAGACGCAGTTTCGCGTTTATAATATTAGTATGGATATTTAGATATAATATTGATTGCACACATAAATATACTGTAAGTATACAGTTAAGAAGTAGTAAAACTACATAGAAACGTACAAAGGCGGTCTTATTGCTAAATCACTCTCTTGCATCTAAATCCACGCAGACAAACACAGTCATACTAATATTATAAATGCGAAAGTGTGTTTGTTTGTTTGTTTGTTTGTTTGTTGGTTTGTCCTTCAATCACGCTGCAACGGAGATCAACGTGATTTTTACATGGGTATAGTTAAGGATATATAGAGTGACATAGGCTACTTTTTATCCCGGAAAATTGTCCCGTGGGAATTTAAAAAAAACTTATTCCACGCGGGCGATGACCTGGGCATCAGCTAGTCATCTTGTAAATAAATAAATTCCAAACTCGCCAGGCAGTTCCACGAGTCGACCAACCTGTTAAGATCGGACGGGCAGTACGCGTGCGCGCAGTGTTTGGACGCGAGCTTCCCGAGCGAGGCGGAGCTGTTCGACCACGTTCACTTCCAGCACAACAAGCACAAGCGCTGGCAGTGCACTGTCCGCGACTGCGGGAAAACGTTTTTCTTGAGGTAAGTTTGTTTTATCCACTACAAGTTAGCCCTTGACTGCAAACTCGCCAGGCAGTTCCACGAATCAACCAACCTCTTAAGATCCGACGGGTAGTACGCGTGCGCGCAGTGTTCGGACGCGAAATTCAATATATATAAATAACAAGCACAAACGCTGGCAGTGCACTGTCCGCGACTGAGGGAAGATGTTTTTGAGGTCAGTATCTAAATATATAAAAGGAAAAATAGTAATGTCCTCCCGACCGACTTCGGGCCGCCGTGATCGAATTTCAGCCAGCTTTGCCCTATCTATACCTATTTTTTTTAATTTCATTATTTTAACAAAAGTTTCTTGTCAACAGAGCAACGTTGACTAAACATAGTCGTACACACACAGACACAAGGCGCTACGTGTGTGTGACCTGTGGCAAGCGGTTCCTCGACAAGCAAACCTTAGACGAACACGGAGTCACGCATTTACAGGTAAGGGCTATCTACAGGTAACATTTCCCATTAATCACATAATTGTAGGAGTTTTCTTGAGACAACAATGCAGGAGTAACTTGCTTCAAACGGTGAAAGAATACATCGTGAGGAAACCTGCATGCCCGAGATTTCTTCTCTCTCTGATAATGTTCTCGAAAGTCTGCCAATTCACTATTGGCCAGCGTGATAGAACTCGAAGCTAAACGCAACACCTTTCTTCTCATAAAAAATTGTTATTATAAAAAAAACTTTGTATTATAGAACAAACCGTTCCAATGCCACATATGCCTGAAGCAGCTGACGCGGCGGTCTCGTCTGCGCATGCACTTGCGCGCTCACGAGGAAGAGCTCGCGCCGGCTTTAGTGCTGGTCTGTGCGATGTGCAGACGGGCTTTCAGAGACCACGTCGACGCACAGGTGAATATAGTGTGAGTTATTATAACTTACCTTTACGGAAAGATTAATGGAGTATGGAAACTTACCTGTATTTCACAACAGGTAATTGTGATTTATACTTACGGATAAGTTTTATGTTCGCAGCTTTAAGTTTCGATTTACAGAGTACCTTTAACTTTAGTTAATTCTATTGAAATTAACATTTATAAACATGATCTGTGTTTATAAATGATTTTAAAAAATATTATAAATAAATAAATAATTCTTTATTGACAAAAAAGTACAATTATTTACCAATTTTACACAATGAATCCACATTTCAATTATTAATAAATCTATCTAATAATAATAAATAAAATACAAGAATTAAAATGCAGTAAATAAATGCAGTAAAAATTGGGTTGAACCAGCAGCTAACTAGAATTCTACAACTCTGTGTTTAGCTGCTGGCGCATGGCGAATTATTGTAATAGAACGCTTATGAACAAAAACATCATACGAATTAATAAATGAATAAATTCTCGGATATATGACTTACCTCTAATATAAACCGCAATTACCTGTTCTGTCATACAGTTAAGTTTCATTCATACGCGCTTATTCTTTCCGTAAAGGTAAGTTCTATTAATTAACCCTAAAGTAATCTAAACAAATGCTCTACATAATATGGCACGTCTTGTAGGAGCATGCCACAAAATCGACGGAGTGTATAGAGGAATTCACGAGTGACATCAAGGAAGAAGCTGGGTCCACGGAGCAGCTGTCGCCCACTAGTGGAATTGTTAGACATACTGTGCAAGTTGTTGGTAAGTTTATTTATTTTGATATTTTGACACTTACTCCATTCACTATTTCGACCCTTTTATCACAGCGTGAATAAATATAGTAAATTCAAGGATTTATGATTGTACTAACTGATGCCTGTGACTTCGTCCGCGTGGAATAAGTTTTTTTTCCACGGGAACTTAAGGAGTTCCCGCGGGGATAAAATAAACTTACCCACGCGGACGAAGTCGCGAGCATCAACTAGTATTAAATGTTTAGAAATCGTCAAGTAGCAGTTTTATTATGAGAATAGATTTTTATCTTATTTTTTAATTGATCTGAGTCATCTGTCTGAATCTATTATCTCCTAATGGATTATTAATGTCTCTTAGATGTAGATTATTTAGATACGCAGAAAAGATGGATAAAATCAGCGCTATCTACTCACGTCAGTCTATCAGATCCCTTTTTGTCGCAGCTACCTAATTATTAATTTTTAATTTGTTAATTTTGTATCTATATTTTCATAACTCGATTTGTTAGACCCACGCATACCTAAAATAATGATGATATTCTAATGGACGTGTTTCGGCCGCGGTGTACATTGCATGTAAACAAACTATGTAGGCGATATTACAGTGCACCTGTTTTTACGCAAACACAAATGCACACTATATTGATTCACTCTTATTGTATGACTTGAAGCAAACCTCTTTCTTGCGTCTGCTCTTTATGCGATAGCATAATATGCGATATGCGATAGCATCGCCGAAGGCTCTATTGAAAATAAAATATGGAAAACTTAGCTGCTGGACTAACAAGGTTATCAATGTAATGAGCAAATGTAGTTTTACTAGAAATATTATGTCAATATTTCTCAGATATTCTATATATCTCTTAAATTTCTCAGATATTCTTTACTATTTCTAGTCGAATAAAGTCTTTAAAAAGCTTCAGTCAGGTTTTGATGTCCACATACTTATTGCAGAGTGAAAAACACATTTAATACTGTTAGATTGTCAAAAACTTTTCAAATCTCACAGAATTCCCTCGCGTCAAAACGCCAATACCAAAAGAAGTCAATAGCGATGAGAGTGAGAAGCTTCTGTCGGCTCTGGACGATGGGGCAAGGAATATTATACGCGTGGTTCTCATTGAGAAGGCTTTCAGATGTGAATATTGTGAAGAGTTAGTCCTGTATTACTTACATAACTATTCTACCATTACTATTTGCTCCACGTTTCTAATACGAACCGCCAAGGTCCACACATTCCCTGCGCACGTGTTTCCTGCCACGTATAACTTAGGTACCTTCAAGGCAAGAGTGAATAGGCATCTTCTAGGCAAGCGCGCTCCAACCTAGACCTCATCATTGCTTTGCACTAAGCATGATTGTCGTCAAACGCAAGCCTATCTCGCAATAAAAAAATTACTGCTTACAGTAGATAAGCAATGAGGACTGATAATAATAATAATAAAAAACTCTGTCTGAAAGTTTGTGAAAACTTGTTCACGTAAGTGCCAAAACCGTTTTCGAACTTCAGTTGTAATAGGCCGCACTCTGTTCGGCTTTGTTTGGCTTTGGCACTTAAAACTCGCCCACAAATTGGCTTACAAATTGGCCAAACTCGACATTCAGTCTATAGATTACCCGAGCTGGATTCACCCGGGTTTATGTTCTGTACAGTTTTTTATAAGTATAGATTTTATTTCGGACGTATCTTAAAAAAAGAAAAGTGAAGACTTTTGTTAGCACAGCTTTTATAATATTTTTAAATAGCTTTTTTATTTTTTATTTCAGTGTATTTTATTTGGAGGACGCTCTAAATAACCATAGAATCATACACAAGGATGTGAAAAATCCATTTGCTTGTCATATCTGCAAGGTTAGATTTGCTACATACTCAAGGTGAGTTTGAATTACTTCAGGTAACATTGTATCACAAATACTTAACTATAAATCAGAGTAGAATTGTATTAAGATTCAAAATCATTGTTAATTATGTTTACATCTTCCTCCTTATTATTACTAGCTGATGCCCGCCACTTCGTCCGCGTGGTTTAAGTTTTTGATTCCCGCGGGAACTCCTTAATTTTCCGGGATAAAAAGTAGCCTATGTCACTCTCCAGGTCCTCAACTATACCCATGCCAAAAATCACGTCGATACGTTGCTCCGTTGAGGCGTGATTGAAGTAGTGACAAACCAACTAACCAAACAAACAAACAAACACATTTTTGCATTTATAATATTAGTATGATTTATTGAAATTTTACTAAATACGGTTTTAAGCTCCATCCATTGCACTACTGTCGTATCTACTCCTAAATTAACGCCTAGTTGCGAGAGGAAGGGGCAATAATAATCGTCAAAGACTATCTTTTTTTTCTCTAGTTCTTTTTTCATAGTCACTAGCCTTAATTTATTTTATAGCCTTTATTAACATAATTCATGGTAATAATTTTATCACTAATAATGACACAGATGCACGACCCACAAAACCACCCACGGCTTTTACAAACGCAGTGCGATAGAGGGTCGCGCGGAGGGACGCAATGGGCCGGCAAGCGCTGGCATACTCGGCTACGGGGGATTCCCTGTTGTGAAACACTTTCTGTGTGAGGTAAGTTACGTTAAAACAACAAAGATAAATAAATGTATTTAAGAAATAGATTAAATGAAGTACATTAAAGCGAGCATGACAACTAGCACAAATCAAAATTTAATTAAAATAAAAACCCATCCAGGTTTGGAAAATCACATTTAATATTTAAATTTATTACATTTGTTTTAGGATTGCGGTAGATCGTACCTACATTGGACATATTTCCAAGTACACCGTCGTATGAAACATGCAAACGAAAATTACATGTTCAAATGCAATCAATGTGAACTCACTTTTCCTAACAGGTAAGTGTAACTCGATTTTGATAATATTTATTTACTTATACAGGGTAAATTGAAACTGAAATTAACTGTAATACCGCCGTAGAACAAAAGTTGTTCAACTTTTGTTCTACGGCTTTTACATATTCTGTTTAAAAATTTTAATTTTTCATACAAAAATAAAAATATTTAAATAGGCTGCTCTGAATTTACGCGACACGCGGTCAAATAACTTGTTAACGATCGACTGCTACTTACTGAAACGACAGATTTGGAGCGTTATTAGAGTGTGTCGCGAAAAGTTTTTTTTTTTTCTTTTTGGAAATAATACTACTTTACTTAAGATTTTTTAAAAGTAATTGTTGTTTAAAATTCTTCAGTATTATTTAGAAAAGTGACTCTTAAAAGGTTACTAGTATTTTTAAATTGATCATGTAAAATGAAGTAAAAAATTTTGTGGTTTTCCTAAGTTTGCAAATTTTGTCGTATACATTTATAATATAACCTCTTCGATTCGATAAGTCGATTAAAAATAGTAAAATGTTTTCAGTTGGAGCGCAACCTATCATAGAAAAAAAGTACACAACAAAAATGGACAAGACGAAAACGGTGGCTTCACGAAGATAATGCGGGATAATTACAGGTAAGATTGAATAATGTGTTAAATGCATGCAAAATAACAGGTAAGCATGAATTTTATTTACTGGTAATCTATACTAATATTATAAATGCGAAAGTGTAGCTTGTTGTCTGTCAGTTACTCTTTCACGGCCCGTCTTTTCACCCGATCAGAGAAAAATCCGAAATTATAAATTCCCAAATTGACTCTGCCGGGGATTGAACCCGGGTCCTTCCACGTTAAGACACTGCGCCAGGGAGGTCGTCAAACATCGTCGAGGATCACAGGTAATTTAAAGAATCGAACCCAGGCCCTCCCCGTAAACAACCACTAGGGTGGCTAGGGTGCCAGGGTTAACTATAATATTTCTTGCAGGATTCCTTGCCGTGATTGTGATGAAGTGTTGCCAAACAAAACTGCTCTCTATAAGCATAGGCAGAAAGAACACTGCGACGAGTCGTTGATGGATAAAGGTGGTTATTCTATTTTTATAATTATAATTAAGTTATAATTTTGCAATCCATACTTAATATTATAAATGCGAAAGTGTGTCTGTCTGAAAAGGAGTTCCCGCGGGAATCGAAAAATCTTGGTCCACGCGGACATAGTCGCGGGAACCATCTTGTTGTTAATGTGTTTACGTAGCAATAGAAGGATGTATTTTTTCTTGAATTTTATACAAAGTTAATCAATACTAATACATCCAAACTTTCGCATTTGTAATATTAGTAAGATTGTAGCAATGGACCTACTCCAATATGTAAAGGTATAATACTTTTACATACTGCGTTTTGTTGCGGAATTTTGCAAAGTAAATCACTTTGCAAAATTGCTTATTTGATTTTTATTGGCCCATTTTGGACAAGTTAAAAATGTTGTGCATTTTACATTACTTGAAAAATCTGTCTTTGCAATATTCCGCAGGTCGGATAATTTGAATACAGTTGCAAATTTTCTAATTTTGTATTTTATTTGTATGATTTTAAATAATAAAAAAATGTAGTTACATTGTTGTTGTTATGTTCTTTTTATTTCCCAGGAGACTGGTCAGATCAAGAAGATCCCGATACTACAATTTGCAATAAATGTGGTCTCAATTTAAACAGTGTTGTCGCATTGCAGAAGCATATAAAGTGAGTTATTAATTATTATGCTCTTTTATTAGACCACCATGCTTTGCTACTGTGAAATTTCTGATTTTGAAAACCTTCTTTTATTTTAAAGGAGTATTTTTGTTATAACACTAACATAATCATTAAAATCTAAAGCCCACTTGCAAAATGACTCTAAAATTGATTTAGTCATTTTTTTTAATACTGTTACTTTTTGGCAACCACAATAATATGTTCTTGCCAAAAAGTGACAACCAATGGGTTCTTCAAAAAAGTGTGAGCACAAATTAACTTGCTTAACAGAGAAGTGCACGGCTGCTCTGTGAGTGAGCCGCGTGCTCGCGCGCACACGTGCCCGGTGTGCGCGCGCGTGTTCCGCTCCGCGTCCGTATGTGGGGAGCACGTGCGCGTACACACTGGGGAGAGGCCTTTCCCTTGCGACGTGTGTGGCGTTGCCTTTAGACGGTAAGTGTACATTATTATCCCACTAACTTACCTGACCCGGTGGCCAAAATTGGAACTAATTTGTATGCCTGTTTAGTTTTTTTTTTCATAGATACTAGTGACGCCGTCACCGGGTCAGGTAAGTTTGTCGGACTATATTTAATCACAATACTTGCTAGGTATGTTTTGTCTAATTTAGGATGATAATTTTGACAGATTAGTGGTGTATAGCAAAGAGGGACTAGAGGGAAGACAGCCTGAAGCATTATGCAAATGGCATCTGCCAAAACTATCTTGAGACTCAAACATCCCGCGCATTTGCTGTTTATATTGTCTGGTACACAGGTCGACAGCGATGCGGAACCACAGGCTCATCCACACGGGCGCCCGGCCCTGGGGGTGCTCGCGGTGTCCCAAGCGGTTCCGCGTCAAATCCGACCTGAGGAACCACCTGAGACTCAAACATCCCGCGCATTTGGCTGTTATTGAGGTAGGTACCTATTAAATTGTATTTTATAAATATTTTGTATTTATCTGCTAAAAATATAAGCCGGAAAAATATTGTACAGGTAATGAAATCCCATGTTTTTAGATTGCGGATAGGAATTGTACTCCAGAAGAGATTTTGCAACATCTCAACAACAACAATATAAGCCAGGATAAAATCATTGAAATTTCTATGATCTCTTTCCCTAAGGTCAGTAGCAAATGTTGAATGTAAGTTATAATATGTATAGAAAACCTTTTATTTGTAAAACTGCTTATGGATCTTGCACAAAGTACTGCAAAGTGGACTTTGCACTAGTCCGCATCATTAAAATAAAGCCCTGCAAAGTGGCCACTGGGCCAGTTTGTAACCGCGTACGCGTATAACCCGATGTTTGTTTTAATGTAGCTGACCATTGCAAAGTCTACAAAGTGACCACTCCAAAGTCTACAAATTGACCTTTGCAATAGTCCGTTCAGTGAATAGTAAGTCTTTGAGCACGTAACTTTATACCTATGCACTTTGCAAGCTGTACTTAATCAACGCTGTAACGCCGAAGATTTTTACACATTCTGCAAAGTCAACTTTGTAGAAGTCCGCTGCAAAACTTACTTAGGGTCAAATAAGTTTAATAGTTTATGAATACAGTGAATTGTTTTTATAATTTTCATTGAGAAAAATTTCCCGATTCCCTATTTGTTTTTCTTTCGAACGTGTTCTTTCTTTTCCTGATCCTCTTGCTTGGAATAGGATTTCGCATTTTTCGCCCTTTTGAAAGGAAATGCTTTAAAAATAATAAAATAAATAATAGCTAGCAATAATATTAATGTTTATAGTAGCTAGTTTATAAATAAATGTAATAATTTTAGTATTGTATGGTATTTTAACTATTTTTTAGGATTCCACAAACATAGTACCGAATTCCATGCGAGCGTTGTCAATGTTATCCGATGTGCCAAGAATGAATATCGAATGCAAGTGGAATACCGCCCCTTCGCTTGGCCAGTCCGGTAACTTTTGCTTTCGATTATTGTAGTGTGAAATTTAACAAGATCTTTTTAATTAATACTTACTGCTTCTTGTGCACAATAAATATCTCCCGCGCTGATATGATTTGACATTCCTAAGGGAAGGCTGTATAGCTCGAACTATATTTGAACCCTCTTAATTTTTCTTTAATAAGTCTTATTTTATTATTAGTTGTTTCTTGTACTTGTATCCCCGAATAAAGATTTCTTTCTTTCTTTCTTCACAGATTTATTTCAACCCATTCGACGCGGTCGTGGAATAGAGAAGAACCCGCGAAGACCAACCATACTGAGCTCTACCCAACGAAGCGATGACGCGTCCCAGAACGCTCCAGATATATCACGTTCTGCAGAGTTATACACTCTCCAGAACTACGATGGAGAGGTAATTCCAAAAATTCCCTCACTCGTATGCGGGCAACGTGGCTGCCCAGCCAATAAATGATGTCTTAAATCATTAAAAATCATTTTTAAGAACAAGCCTTTATCATCCGCCATATTGAATTTAGTGTGACGTAATTTTATTGTATTCTCAGCAAACCTTTTTAATTTTATTGATACCCATATCATAGGGGTGCATAAAAAATAACTAGTCCACCATCTTTGGGAGTCCGCCATATTGGATTTAGATTGACGTTACTTAGCTAATGTCATCTAAACAAACGTGTATGCAAAATTTCAGCTCAATTAGCCATTTTTTTATTCAAATTGCCACCATGCATAAAACATGTATTAATTAATAGCTGCCATCAATAAAAGTATTATAAATAAGACAAAATCTTCTAAAACGTCAGGTTTCCGAGATATAAGCTATAAAAGTGTAATCTACTTGATGATGGCATTTTGTCTCGAATAATACTTGCTTGTATTGATGCCAGGTAACTGCCTCGTTGGTCTAGTGGTTATCATGTTCAACTGCGGCTGACGAGGTCCCGGGTTCGAGTCCCGGGTCGGGCCATAATTAAGTGTTGGGTTCTTCTGATTAGAAATTCCCAGTACTAGCCCGGAGTTAGGAAGTTGGCGGTGTTTCACCCCCGTGCCTCGGAGAGCACGTTAAGCCGTCGGTCCCGGTTATTATCACTAACATGATAATAGTCGTTAAAGCCCGCCAACCCGCATTTGAGCAGCGTGGTGGGTAAGCGTTAAGCTCTAATTCCCTCTCTCTTATGAGAGTGGAGGCCTGTGCCCAGCAGTGGGACGTTAATGGGCTGTTGTGGTGGTGATTGATTAATACAGGTTTTATGAGTGGCGGCTATTTTGAGAAAAATAAAAATGGCGGAACGATAGGTTTATTAGGTACTCCATACAAAATTATTCTGACCTCTTCGTATAAAATTTTAGGCCTCGAGAGCGAGACCCACTATGTCGATCCCAACAACCCAACGAAGCAATGAGGCCTCACAGAATCCTCAAGATGTCTACAATATATCTCTACAGAACGTCGTTGGACAGGTAGTATTTTAATTTAATTTAAAATATGATTTAATTTAAAATTTGATTTAATTTAAAATTTGATTTAATTTAAAAGAAGAATCAGGATCTGCGCCCATAAACGGCACGGCATGGCAGGGATTCCCGCGACGAATAGAAATATAACTTAATAGTATGACAATAAAATTGAAATTTCAATGCCTATTTAAAGGCATAGTTATCGCTAGTGCCTAGTGTTTTTGTACCTACGATGATCATCATTGACATTTACACTGATGTATCTACGCGACAACGTCAGTCATTTTCTATAGCGTCGCATCGCGTCCCGTCGCTTCTGTCGCTCACCTAAAACAACGGGTGAGGTACTGTCCCATGTGAGCGACAAACGCGAATACGCGACTCGACACAACTTGACGCGAGTATCAATGAATAGCTAACCCTTCAAGTAACCCGTTGTCCTAGGTGAGCGATAGAAGCGACGCGATGCAATACGACGCCATAGTAAATGACAGACGTATCTAGTATTTAAACTTGGATTTTTAATTGCATGGAATTCTGACGTTTGTGACGTTCAGAAGTCACAAACATTTTTGTATTTTTGTTTCGATCACATGCACCATTGAAATATAAAATTCTACATCAATGACATGCACCTATTACCTGAATTAATTAATAATTTATCATTTGTCACTAGCAAAATCCAAATAAGTACTTATTACTTACTAAAGAATGAAATAGTCCTTAGGATAAAAGATAAAAGAAAGGAACAAAAATCAATAATGATAAACTTTATCCATTCTTACTAATATTACATTTACAAACTAGATTCCGCGTGGATTAAGGATTTTTGATTCTCGCGGGAACTTTTTAATTATCCGGGACAGTGCCTATGTCCTTCTCCGGGATACAACCCACCTCAATACCAAATTTCGTTAAAATCGGTTGAAGAGGTGCCGGGAAAGTGTAGCAGACAGACAGACAGACACACTTTCGCATTGATAATATTAGTATGGAAGTATGGATTCTTTTTTAAGCCAATGAAAAAAAACTTATTTCACGCGGACGAAGCCGCGAGCATCAGATAGTTATAAATAATTAATTTTGTAGGATAGAAGTAAAAGAAACGTCAATGATAGTAAATCGTATGTATTGTACCATATATTCAGACGGAATCTAGCTAAATCTTAGATTCCCTAGCTTTAGACGTAAGAGTAGACTGCAATGGCTGTCGTACTCCGTAGCCTAGACTCGACGTATTGGTCACTGCAGCGGCTTTCTGCTAGTACGGTCGCTATGAATATCTTCGTCGCGCTCGGGCTTATATAGGGCTCCGCCGCTTTGTTCTTCGCAGACACGTTGGTCGGAGCGCACCGAGCGAGCTGATGGTTAGTCGATGTGTGAGCAGGAAAGTATTCAACCCGAGCCGCGCGTGCAATGCTTGTTACAGTATTAAGTAAATCCCTTGTTCTGCTGCCAAATCGTCCACGACATTTTTATTATATTTATGTTTTTCTTAAGCTATGTCCAATAAATTTATCTTCAACTGCAACATAAAATTGTCGAAAATAATAATTTCTAATTTTCAGTTAAAAAGGTATGTGACTCATGCGTGGTGTGACCAGTTCTTTTGCTTTGTTTTCCCACATTAATTGTTTCAATATTGATATTTAATAACATTTAACGGATCAGCCTAGCAATCGAAAGAGGTTGTTTACTAAAAAAACAAAAAAAAAAAAATTTTCTATGCGTCTGTCGGCCGTCATCCCGATGATCATGTCATTTGACTTACAGCTTAAATGTTCAAATGTGCTCTTGCCACTCACGAAAAGTTGAACGAATACTAACAACCGGCTGGAAAAAGAATGCTATTCAAGCATGGTTAACGTTAAAGAATTTAAATTATGATGAAACTATGTTCAAGGTAAACTTATAGCAAAGTAAAGTATAAATATAATAAATAATGTTGTGGACGAGATGGCAGCGGAACGAGGGATCACAGGGAACACTCCGATTACCCGCTTACCATTGTGAGCTCAATCCGATTGAGTTGGTTTGGGCTCAAGCTAAGGGGCATGTGGCAAAAAACAATAAAATTTATAAAATGGCGGAAGTGAAAGAGCTTTTAGTCAAGGGACTGAACAATGTCACCCCAAACAAATGGCAAAAGTGTATATCACATGTTATTAAAGAAGAGGACAAACTATGCTGTATTGACCATTTAATTGACAGGTGTCTGTGACACTTTCATTATAAATGTCGGTGACGATGTCGAGGACGATGAAAACGATGACGATGATGATAACAAATCAAATCAAATCAAATAATGTTTATTCAATATAGGTAGGTACACTACACATATTGACGTCTAGTTATTTATAAATGGTGATAATAATGGTGATAATAATCAGTAACAATTCATTATTTACAATAAAGTTTAGTATTATTTTAGTTGGATTTTTCTTTATCCTTTCTAATCTACTTAAGGACTTTTTCAGTCTTCAGTCGGTAATAAGTATTTGGATCCTGCTTAAGGTGCCAGCGGAGAATGAATTGCCCATACAAACGTAATACCAAAATAATTAATAATTCGAGAACATTTCCACCAAAATGAGAGTTTATTTGGATTCAAATTGTATTTATCTAGTCCCCTGGATTTATATGTTTTCAAAATACTTTCCTAAAATGAAATGTAAATGAATTGCGTTTTGCATATTTTTACGACAAGATGGACATGTTTCCCTCTTATTTGTTTCATATTAAAACCAACGATATCTTACGTATTAATTGGTCAGCAGCATAGCCTATATTGTCAAGTTACAGAATAACAAAACGAAGTAAAAAGCACGATAAGTTTTCATTCATCATTTTTGGTATTCACGGAACAAGACTAAATGTATAACAAATTCTGTAAGCTCATATTGCTATCTCGCTTGAACGCGATCATGTGTCATCAGTGAAATAGAGATAGCAATATACCGGCAAATTTATATTTGCGGTTCGAATAGAAGTTGCGAGCGGCGCGAACCGGCCTCTTAAGTACCTATGTTATTTACATGTATGCACATTACGTATGAAAATTTAAAATGTTCGTAACGTTTGTCACTTGAAATTAAAATAGTGCTCTATTATTTAAGTAACAATTTAATTACTGCTACCTAAACTAACACTATTATAAATTTAGTCTTTAGAATCCATAGCATTACTTATAATTTATTAGAATTTTTACCCTATTTTGTGGGAATTGTATGTAACTATGGTAACACCAAGAAACGTCAGAATTCCACGCAATTATTAATCCAAGTTTAAGCAACAACGCAGGCCACGTGAAGGGTCTGTTTGATACTGTAGAAATAGAAAACTTTATTATTGGAATCATCAAATATTCAGAACAATGTATTCCTGACCCCTAAACTAGGCGGACCCGTATCTTAGGGGCCAGTGCCTTCCCAAACGTTGATTAATTAAAATATCATAGGCTTAATCTGTAGTCATTATCGCACTATGACAAATAAACATTTTTCAAAAATGTGTTGCGATTTCCATTATATCTTACAAGTATTTTTTTTTCATTTTACTTTTTTAAATTTTTAACAATTATGGTCTGTCGCTTCGCGTTGCCGCGTTTTTCGCTCACCTAGAACAACAAAATAACAAACTTACCTACGTTGTCGCGTAGATAAGTTTTACATTTTCTATGGAGTCGTATGACATCGCGTCGCTTTCGTCGCTTACCTAGGACAACAGATCAGGCATGCAAGTTTCACCATTTTTGTTTCGTCGATTTAGTGAGCGACTAAATTTTTTTAAAATTTGTATAAAAATTCACTCATTTATTTTTATTTCAGGCAACAAGGCCCATATTATAAAATACACAAAATACAATATACTTAAAAAAATGAAATAAAAACAATACAATCTTAATAGGGATGATGACAACTCAATCATATCAGCAACTCTTCGTCAAACAAAAACGCACTTCTAGTATGGAAGTTGTATGAAATTCACAATAGTGACGTCATCAAATTTCAACGCACTCTTTTTCTTTAATCTATATTTTAAAATAGCTATCAAACTTAAAACTAACCGAGGATGTGAATTTTAAGTCTTTTGAAAGACCCTCTATTTAATAATCAGTTAGAAATAATTTATTTCTGATATAGGCATTCATCCCTGTTGCAGGATCAGATGTCTACCATAATGCAGAGAACTGATGAGGGAAATCAGAACGCGCAAAGCACATTCAATATACCATTGGACATCGATGGAGAGGTAATACTTCCATACTAATCCATACTAGTATCACAGCGTATACTCATACAGTAGGTCGACACCCATACAAATGATAGACATGGCTATAGTGACAGTAGGGACGATGCCTATGTCAAAAATGAATTATTACTTGCTAATTATGATTTTCAAAACTCGGGTAAAGTCGCAGGCATCTTCTAGTAGATTATATTTTGTATTAAGTACTTTAGTACTAGTTAGTACTTCGGGTATGTACCAATCGGTTACTTGTCGCTTTTAAGGCAACACTTACCTGCCAAATTTAGCGACTCTTACCTGTAGAATTTTGTGTCACTTACCTGTTGGTTTAAGATTAAGTATTTCTTTAACTGTTGTATTAAATGTAAACATCGCTCCGGTTTTTTGGGACACTATTTACCTGTAAGTTAAGGGAACACAAGTACCTGTCAAATTTAGGGCACACTTACCTGTAAGATGTATTGAACCCTTACCTGTTATGAACCTTATTAATTTATTATTCTATAAATATAAGACAAAATAATACAATAAGTTTTTGTAAATCTTACATATTTTTTTAAATAAGTATTTTTTTACAGAATATGTCAACAATAAACGTACAACTTTTATTGCAAGATGGCGCCCTGGTCAACGGGAACCAAATGGTACAGCTGCAGTTAGACGACGGAGTATTGTTAGAATAAATTAAATTATACGAAATTAAAAGTCTCAACTATTTACATAATTACCGGATTATGTCGGAAAATGCCCGACTAGTTTCGAACCCGTTCGGGGCCCTCAGTCATGAGCCTGTTCGCGCGAAGTGGTCGCTGACTGACTGCGGGCCGCGTACCGTACAGCTCTCTGGCGCGGCGTGTTGTGGGTGTTTAAACGTTAAAATTAAGTCCTTAGTAGTCAGGTTCCTTAGACCTAGAAAGCTGAAAGAGTTTTAAATCAAACTCGAAATTCTTTAATTGCAGAAATTTATTTACAATGAGATGTTATTCATTAATTTTCCAGTAGAAATGTTTGCACCTTATATAATTAGGCATGCAAATTATAATATTTTGTACTTACTTCTGTTGGTTAGTCCTTCAATCACGCCGCAACAGAGCCACGAATCGACGTGATTCGCATGGGTATATGTAGTCGAGGACCTGGGAGTGACATAGGCTATTTTATCCCGGAAAATTAAGGAGTTCCTGCGGGAATTAAAAAACTTATAGACGAGGTCGTGGGCATTACCTAGTACAAAATAAAAACAGTAGAACAAATAGATACGTGTGTTTTCAAATTAATAGGTTCTATTTTGTTTACACTTAATAGTGAAATTAAACTCAAATCTATAATTTTAAATGTTGCATGCTTATGAATGAAATACCTATACTTTATTGTATACCATAAAATAAAATTTTATGCTTATTTTTAATAAGTACATAAATATAATTAGTTGAATTCATGTCCCAATGATGTTTCGATTAAAAATTGTGTAATAGCTTTTAAGTGGAATAAAAAAATATTATTTTAAAAATGTTTTGTTGTTTTAATAATAATTATACTAAATTCATAATTTGGCAAAAAGAAAAACCATTTAAAATATATAATGTACAATGTACATACAACTTTATCGTAGTTTTTTATTTTATTTAATCAGTTCCGGTGAGTTCAACTATTTAATCCCAGTAGTTCAACTGTTGAATTTATTTATCTGCAGTTGATCCACTGGGAAATAAATTCCCTCGACTTAGCTATGGTTGTACTAATCATTTGATCTAGTGCGAATTACCCACCCGTGCTTATCTGGGGAGCTTAGGACCATCGCTTGAAGCAGTATTATTTTAATATTGTTTACGCTGTGGTTTCAGTTATAATTCTTATTTTGGGGTACGTCAAGATGCGTCATCTAAGACGAATATAAATTTTAACTTAATCCATACTCCCATACTAATATTATAAATGCGTGTGTCTGTCTGTCTGTCTGCTACGCTTTCACGGCCTATCTGTTCAACCGATTTTGATGAAATTTGGTATAGGGATAGTTTGCATCTCTTGCCCCTAAAGTAATATACGAATCGTACCTAACTCTCTCTCTTTCTGTCTTCACTAACTTACATCTCTCTCTCAACTTTCGCTCGCCTCACCCGATCACACTTTTCGTAACGCTCTCGTCACGCATTCACTAGCTTACTCCCCAAGTCAAGCGTGCGTAAAGAAGTTTAACTTCAAAAATTGTTCCAATTTTGGCTGCACCGGGTCAGATAAGTTTGACGTAATTAAAGCGATGGTAGTAGGGCATGTCGGCTAGTAAATATTTGCAACACGAATGAAATGCAAATTATTAGGTTCGCTTGTAAACACAAAATTAGCGATCGCTACAAATTATCGATAAGTGTCGCTTATCACTGATAACGTTTTAATCTACGATAAAATATATCTATTACACATTAATTTCTGAACTGTGATTGGGAAGTGGTGTGTTGTGTGGAAATAAGAAAGTAAAGTATAGTGTTAATTATATTTTTTACTAGCTGATGCCCGGAATTTCCGTCCCATCGGGCTATGAGAGTAAAGGAACGGAGTGCACCTGTGTATGCACACACTTGTGCACTATAATATCTCCCGCGCAGATGGCTAATCGCTCTGGAGATTGGCCGCCGTGGCTTAAATTCGGTCGGGGAAAAAAATATAAAAAATGCGAAAGTTTGAATGGATGGATGGGTGTTTGTGACTCAATCACGCCACAACAAGTGAACCTAGTTGGCTGAAAGAGCTATTTCTCCAAATTCTTTCTTTAATTAATTATTGATTTATCATTTCTAAAACAAAGGAGCATTTTACACAATCACGCCATAACAAGTGAACCTAGTTGGCTGAAAGAGCTATTTCTCCAAATTCTTTCTTTAATTAATTATTGATTTATCATTTCTAAAACAAAGGAGCATTTTACACAATCACGCCATAACAAGTGAACCTAGTTGGCTGAAAGAGCTATTTCTCCTAATTCTTTCTTTAATTAATTATTGATTTATCATTTCTAAAACAAAGGAGCATTTTACACAATCACGCCATAACAAGTGAACCTACACTCGCGAGCAAAACTATGGAATCACCTACTTAAAATTTGCTACGAGCGATCTTAAAAACTAAATGACTAATGAAGATGAATAAAAATGGTACAATTTTAAAGGCTATACTGTAAACTTTAAATTAATACCATATTCATTGAAATTGGACCCGTATTTCAGGAGATATCCTGGTTTAAGGGAAGGAGAAAGGAAAATTGAAGGATTTGAATTTGGGGAAAAGAACAAAAAAAAACAAAAATTTAGGGAAAGCCTTTATTTGGTGCTTATCAATATTTAGTGTTGCCTCCCCTAGCCCTAATTACAGCACGAAGACGATTCCTCATGGACCTAATCAGCTTCTTGATGGAATCTTGTGGGATACCTTCCCACTCCTCTATCAAAGCCGATTTTAGCTCTTCAACACTTGAAGGAGCCGGATTTCTGGAACGAACCCTCTTATTCAGCTCATCCCACAAGTGTTCAATTGGATTCAAGTCGGGGCTGAGCGCTGGCCAGTCCAATGTGGCGATACCAACTTCAGCCAGGAACTGAGTTGTGGCACGTGAAGTGTGACAACGGGCGTTATCGTGCATCAGAAGGAAGTTATCACCGACATATCCCGCATAAGGAATGACATGTTCCAGCAGAATATCGGCTATGTATCGGTCTGAAGTTAGACCGCCTCCTCGTCCCCCACCAGGCACGAAAACAAGCTCCGTTTTTCCGTCAACTGATATACCGGCCCACATCATACACGAACCACCCCCGTAGGCTACTGTTTCAGCGAAACAGCACTGAGCAAATCGCTCTCCAGGCCGCCTATAGACCCGGCCCCTTCGGTCGCTACCGTGCAAGCACATCCTGCACTCGTCTGAGAACAGAACTTTCCCCCATTGCTCGACTTCCCAATTAAGATGATCGCGAGCAAATTGAAGACGTGCTTGTCGGTGCCTTGCCGTCAGTTTTGGGCCTGTGGCAGGCCTTTTTGGAGTCAAGTTCGCTTGCTTAAGTCTTCGCCGAACTGTCCACTCACTGACAGCCACCCCACGAACTTCTCTGAGTTCCTGCTGGACGTCAACACCAGTCAAATGGCGATTACGAAGAGAAGTTACCGTGATAAAACGGTCGTCTCTCTCCGAAGTGCACCGCCGCCGCCCAGATCTTGGTCTCGGAATGAAGCCTCCAGTCTCCCGAAAGCGTTTGTAAACTTTCGAGACACAAGACTGGCTTATGTGGAGCTGCCGTGCGACAGCCCGCTGGCTAAGCCCTTGTTCCAATAGGGCAACAATTTGTGCTGCTTCTGTAGATGTGGTATCCATTATGGTCCAAGGTCACGAATTGAATTTAGCGGAGATGTATACTGGTCAACTTCTAACAACCAACTGATAAGAAAATTCCGATACCATGCGCTTTTATAGGGGGTCAATGTCGCGCAACTCGCCAAGAATCAACAAATTGAAACTGGCTTTTATTGTTACTCCTTCACTTAAACCAGGAAAGCTCCTGAAATACGGGTGTAATTTTAATTAATTTGGTATTAATTTAAAGTTTATAATATAGCCTTTAAAATGGTACCATTTTCATTGATCTTTATTAGTTATTTAGTTCTTAAGATCGCTCGTAGCATTTCACAAGTGGGTGATTCCATAGTTTTGCTCGCGAGTGTAGTTGGCTGAAAGAGCTATTTCTCCTAATTCTTTCTTTAATTAATTATTGATTTCTAAAACAAAGGAGCATTTTACAACATAATAGAATCGATAATAATTTACATTATTACATTAGTATAATCGTAAAAAATCACCGATAAGTAACTTGTTACTCAAGCGTTCAAAATTGAAGTTATCTTTATATCGTTAAGTCACACTTGAACGCAAACTTTTTAATTGCTATTATAAATATTTTATCTTTAAAATCCATTAAAATCTAGGTAGGTATACTTACTCTTTTTTTTACTTCAAAAAAAGATCAATTATTTATTGGTCACGTAATTCTACACTTTTTTGTAGATATGTACCTATCTAATAGTATTGAAACTGCAAAATATTCAAAACTAGCTTATGAATTAAGGAGTTCCCGTGGGAACCTTTAATTTGCCCGAAAAAAAAGTAGCCTAACTGTGTGCTATTTCAGACTATAATCTAGGTATATAATATAATGTAGGTATATCAGAATATAAAACTATCTCTGTGCCAAATTTCATCCAGATCCGTTCAACCGTTCTGAGATGATTGAGTAACGAACATCCATTTCGCATTTATAATATTAAGCATAAATAATGCATTTAGTTAAAGAGCAGAGGTGCAATGAAGAGCCTAGTGGTTCTTAAAAACGCCTGGCACCCTATTCGGGTGGCCGGGGGTTCGATCCCGGGAACGCAAGTCTTCGAAAAATCCAAAAAAAACGGAGTCACTGAAAACATCGTAAGGAAACCTGCATGTCCGAGTTCTTCATAGATAATTCTCAAAGGTGTGTGATATCTGCCAATCCGCACTTGGCCAATGTGGTGGACTATGGCCAAGCCCTTCTCATTTTGAGAGGAGACTCGTGCTATAGTTAGCCGGCAAAAGGTTGAAAAGAGAGAGAATCAATGTTGAATGTTTTCATCAATATTTTTTATTTTTTATTTATAAAAGTGAATCTTCTTTAGAACCGTTGTGATTTGAAAATTCGATGGAACGAAAAAACGACACCAAAAAGAGACGAACATATTCATAATAGGATTTAGCCTGCGAAAGAATGAAATAGAATAAAAGTTATATTTATCTCCTCAACTCTTAGTGTGTGTGAATTGCACACACACTCTTTTTTTTAAATTGATATTTTTGTTTAACAGAAAAGAGATGCGCATTCTGCCGTGCGTGAAGAACTACAATGAAGATGAATACAATTCTAAACAAATCGATAGAGAAATCAAACATTGGATCAGATCTTATAACGAGGTAAGTAGGTATAATACCACTACAGTACAGTCCATTAAAGTCCCACTTCTGGGCACAGGTCGGTCTATATGTACCTAATATGACGTATTGTATTTGTTTTCAAACCATTCGCTCGACAATGCCTTATTACAAGATCTGTTATGTAAAGGTAAAATATACGTTTCATAAGGCTTATAGTGGGGTTGTACAATCTACTATCTTACTAATATTATAAATGTGAAAGTCTGGATGGATGTATGGATGTTTATTACTCAATCACGCGCCAACGGCTGAACGGATCTGGCTGAAATTTGGCACAGAGAGAGATTATAGTCTGGAATAGCACATAGGCTACTTTTTATCCCGGAAAATTAAGGAGTTCCCGCGGGAAAAACCTCAAATGTTTGTTACTCAATACGGCTGAATGGATCTGGATGTGGCACAGAGATGAATTATAGTCTGGATTAACACATAGACTACTTTTTATTCCGGAAAATTGAAGAGATCCCGCGGGAACCAAAAAACCTCAATACACGCGGACGAAGTCGCGGGCATCAGCGAGTGTTACATAAAAAAGTGGGGTCTCTAAAAAGTCGTATAGAGACCTCTGAAGGGCAGGTAAAATTTTTATTTATAACAATTTTTTATTTATTCAGGCCATCAAACTCTTGTTACTGGGTGCTGGGGAGAGCGGGAAGACCACCATCTTGAAACAAATGAGGATATTGCATGTGCAAGGTTTCACTGCCAGGTAAGAACAATCAATCAATCAATCAAATCATTTATTCAATATAGGTACACTGTGATACACTTATTGACGTTAAAAATTACTTACTTATAAAACATGATGGTGATAATCAGTTACGGTATCTTAGAACTAAAGCTACGAGGGTTCCAAATGCGCCCTGGTCTGAGAAGAGCCCACAACAAACTCAGCCGGGGTTTTTTTTTAATTATCACCATCTCACAAAATATCATCTTAACTAAGGAACTATCTGGCTAACCCGTTGTCCTACGTGAGCGACAAACGCGACACTGCGACGAGACGCGATCGTATCAAACAGCTGACCCTTCGCCTGGATAGGCCTAAACTCACATAGTACCTACTAAGCAAGGCCAGATAAGCTAGTACTCAGTAGTAAGGCACTGTAGGAGTTACTAGCAGACGCCCGCGACTTCGTCTGGATTTTTTTTGAAATTAACACGGGAATACTCAATTTTCCGGGATAAAAAGCCTATGTCACTCTCCAGGTAGGTACTCAACTATACCCATGCCAAAAAACACGTCGATCCGTTGCTCCGTAGCGGTGTGATTGAAGAACAAACCAACCAACAAACACACTTTCGCATTTATAATATTAGTTTATTTACATGTGGCTAATTCTGTTGTAGGCACGCAATCTCTCAACTTAAAATCGACAGATTAAAAATTCAAGTCTCGTGAATATCCTATTCCGCAATGCTAATAATTCAAAATACAATTGGTTTTTATTCAAATAAACTTTTACAAGTACTTTTGAATCTACAAATGAATAAATAACTTTATTATTCTGTATTTTATCTTTCCTAAATAACAAGACATGTATTCAAAAACGACGAATCAAAAGCGACATGTAGATTGTAGACACATGTAAAAGTTTGAAAACAAAACATGGAAAAGTTTCAAACTGATAAAAATCTTTCTGTCATATTTTTACATATTCAATTAGTTAGGTAGCTAGACTCTGTAGTGGAAGCAACAATGGGGGCCATACAAAAAAATCTACTTTGTTGATAACCAGTAGGCACCTACCCAACCAATTTTTTTAATATCTCGACATTTTTTCACTCTTATTTTTTGAAGTGAAAACTTCTTGAGACGCGTTGAGCACTTTATGGTAGGGGGTAAAAATATGGAATGGTGTCTGTCACGCGACGCCATTCTCCTTAAGACAAAAGGTCATAAGTATAAATATAGTACAATTAGTTTTCTTTTTAATTAGGAAAAAAAATTAATATTCGTTTTCACTTCTATCGACTGCCAAATTTTTTTTTATCCACTACAAGTTAGTCCTTGACTGCGATCTCACCTGATGGTAAGTGATGATGTAGTCTAAGATGAAAGCGGGCCAACCTGTTAGGGGCATGGTAGTACTCTCAGCTTTCACTCGACTACAGACTGAAACGCGAAATCAAAACAATTGAGTTCGCTTTAGTCACAAATTAAAGGTACCTATTATTTATTTTCAGCGAAAGAACACAAAAGGTCCTTCATATTAGACGAAACACACACGAAGCTATCTATGAGATTGTACGGAACATGTCCAGTTTAAGCATCGCACTGCAGAACCTTAAAAATATTCAATCACAACAGATCATTTTGAAAATCGGTGCAGAAGGACCTATGGAATACACAGAGGTATTTATTTCAATATTTAGGTACTACTTTTTATATATGTATACTATTCTAATAATATTAAAAGTAGTAATTACTGTAAAAATTTGTCTACCTCCCTACTAACTACTCTTTCACGGTGTATCTGTTTCTGTTGACCGATTTTGACGAAATTTGTTACAGAAATAGGTTGCATCCTAGAAATCCACACGTACGAAGTCGCTGGCATAAATTCATCAAAAAAAAATTAAATACCTACCAAAATTTTTCTTAAAGCCTTGAACTTTATAATAAATAATAAAAATAATAATTAACATCAGTAAAGTTTTAAGAAACACCACACTTGATTGAAAGCTCATTGTACTCAGAAGCTATTTTACGTTTTTAAGATACTGGGAATACTGTGGCCACACTAAACTCAAGGCAAAATAAACAAAGTACATTTGGGAATACCCGATAAGAAAAAATCTATTTCTCCCAATTTTGCACTCCACTTTCATAGAAAGACTCTCCCTTATTTGCTGAAGAATAATTTAAGTAGGTTTTTTTTCTTTAACTTTAATTTTTTTTGTAGGATTATTTCGACCACGTCAGAGCATTATGGAAGGATGCAGGAGTCAGGGAATGTTGTAAAAGATCCAATGAATACCAACTAATAGACAGTGCAGAATAGTTAGTCATATTTTAATAAAAGTAATTTTAATTTATAATAACATAAAACATTTTTAAGGGTGGTAAAACTCATTCAGTCAATTCTATTTTGGAGTTACAATCTTTTTCCTATCAACCTAGACAGTATCGGAAGTGACTCAATTGATATTTTACACGTAGCTTAAATAGCGCCATCTGTTGACAAGTAGATAAATCAGTGGAAAAGTAGTCTACCAGCACCATCTATCGTCGAGCGGATAAACTACATAGCCATGGTTCTTAGTATTTTGTTTAACTATCAAAAGATGGCGCTGCATGCTTAACATGATTGTAATTAATTTCCTATCGCTCTCTTTGAATTTCAATATTAGAATTTTTTTCAGTTTCTTGGACCGAATAGATCTAATAGCTAAGTCAGATTACATGCCCTCAGATGCAGATATATTACGATGTAGACAGAAAACGACGGGCATACAGAAAATTGAGTTTAAAGTTAAGGTTGGTTATTAATTATTATAATAAGTATTATTAATTGATACTATTGATAGAATAAAAATCATTGTTTAGGGTTCCGTAACCAAAGGGTACCAAAGGGACCCTATTACTAAGCCTCCGCTGTCCGTCCGTTTGTCTGTCACAGGGTTGTATCTCATTAACTGTATAGCTAGAGAGTTGAAATTTGCATTGCATCGGGTACGTCTTTTCTTTTGCCGCTATAATAACAAATACCTACTCAATAAAAATTAAAATAAATTAAAAAATAACGAGGACCCCTCGCATACAAGAAAAGTACCTTTGTACGGCCAAGTGTGAGTCCGACTCGCACAATTTAAAAATAATTGAAGTGTTATCTTATTTTTTAAGTTTATTTAGAAAATTAATTACAATGGAATTGTTTAGGTTCCAAAATCATTGTATGGAGGTGTCCAAAAGTTTTGGATGTTCGATGTTGGTGGTCAGCGAGGCGAAAGAAAGAAATGGATACAAGTAAGATATCATCCCTTTTATGTATACTTGAACAATTTAGCTGTATTACCGCTGATTTTACCAGCTCCGATTTGATATAACCTAGAAATTTTAATGTTTTTAAATTTGAAATTTGCTCCTAAGTTTAACGTTAGTCGGAGTCGGTAAGTTCGGCACCTAAGTAATTAAAATGATGCTCCTATACCTAAATAGTACATACCAATATAGTTAAATTTATTCTAGGTTTATCGAAAATTTTAGGAAGCAATATTGACATAAAACTTTTTTTTAAAGTTCCAAAAATGGGTTGTCTGGAGATCACTTTTAGTGATAAGACCGCCCTTGCGCACGCGTTGCTTTCTGTTTTTTTGTTTATAATTAAGTTATTTCTATGTTATGTGTGGCAATAAAGAATTTATCCATCTATCTAAATCCAATCTGTTTTCTTTCATAAGTAAGTAGTAGGTACCTAATATTATAAATGCGAACGTGTGTCTGTCTGTATATTATCTGTTCAACCGTCACGTTGGTACATTGATAGGTCGCATCCCGGAAACGTACATCTAGGCTACTTTTATCCCAGAAAATCAAACCCGTCACCCATGGGATTGTTCAAAAACCTAAATCCTAGCGGACGAAGTTGCAGATTTGACAAACAGACACACTTTCACATCATACTAGTATTATAAACGCGAAAGTTGTTTGTTTGTTGGTTTGTCTTTCAATCACACCGCAACAGAGGAGCGGATCGATGTGATTTTTTGCATGGGTCTGTTGACCATAATATGTCACTTTTTTTATCACGGAAAATTAAGTGGGAATTGGGAATTAAAAAACTTATTCCACTCGGATGAAGTCGCGGGCATCAGCTAGTTTATAAGTTTTAAACACATAATTATTGGTCACAGGTATTCGAGGGTATACACGCGATATGGTTCCTTGTAGCGTGTAGCGATTTTGATCAAACTCTGCGCGAAGACAACTCACAAAACCGGCTAAAGGAGTCGCTGGTCTTGTTTGAAGACGTTTGGCACAGCAGGTAAACAATTCGTCCAAAAAAATCGAAGGTTTCTAAATAGAACTGTACACTTTTTGGAAGGGGGTAAAAATATGGTTCTACACCGTTTTTCATACGACAGAAGGTCTTAAGTATTAATATAGTAAGTACATTCGTAATTAAACTTTAATGCCTTAGTTTTAAGGTTTATGTTTAAAATATTTTAATTATTATATTTTTTTTAATTAGAAAAAAAAAATTTTGAAGTGAAACTTCTTCAGAATCGTGGTTTAAAAAATTCGATGAAACGAAAAAGAGAGCTTGCGAGATAATGAGATAGAATACAAGTTATATTTATCTCATTCTCTCGAAGGCTACTTTTCTGAAGTTTCACTTCTGCCGTGAGAGAATTGCACACACACACTTTTAGTTATCCACTACAAGTTACCCCTTGACTGCAATCTCACTTGATGGTAAGTGATGATGCAGTATAAGATGGCAACGGGCTAACCTGCTAGGAGTATGGCATTTATATTAAACCCATACACTTAGTCGGTTTCTACAGGGCATCGTACCGGAACGCTAAATCGCTTGGCGGTATCCGATAGGGTGGTAACGAGCCACGGCCGAAGCGTCCCAGGCCAGATCAGGGAAAATTCAGAAATCATAAATTCCCAACTTGCCCCTGCCGGGGATCGAACCCGGGACCTCCGCACGTTAAGACAACAGCATTCAACACTGCGTCAGGGAGGTAGTCAAAATGTCGTATGTTTCTGTTTATATTTGTTTCTAGATTCCTCATCGATGCTGGTATAATAGTGTTCCTGAACAAGCAAGACATCCTTGAGACTAAGATATCGCAGGGGCGCAGCATCGCACATTACTTCCCAGAGTACCACGAGTTCGATTCCCCGGGCGACGAGTACACACGTACTAAGTTGTTCATAAGGAGTTTGTTCGCTGTAAGTCAACTTCTAGTCTCTTTTGATGGCCTGCGTAATCCTGTATTCCCTCACTCTCTCTACGTAATCCATCTCGACGACATTGTGGCTAATTCTGTTAAATATAATCTCTAACCACCACCACAACCACCATTACAGCCCATTAATGTCCCAGTACTGGGCATAGACTCTCATAGGAGAGAGAGAATTAGAGCTTAGACCCACCACGCTGCTCCTTTCTGTATTTAAATAAGTTTAGAATTTTCCTAGTGTGAGAAGCGCTGTAGTAAAATTATAAAATTAATTGCTTATGCCCGTGACTTCGTCCACGTGGATTGAGGTTTTTTGGTTCTTGCGGGAACTCTTTGATTTTCCGGGATCAAAAGTAGCCTATGTGTTAACTGTTATTCCAGACTATAGTCTATCTCAGTGCCAAATTTCATCCAGATCCGATCAGCCGTTCTGGCGTGATTGAGTAACAAACATCCATCCATCCACACATTCATTCATCTAAACATCCGCATTTATTGACCGAGCGAAGCGAAGGTCTCTGAGTCTACTTGAGTGAATTTGCACTTGTCCGTCCGTCCGTCCGTACGTCTGTCAGAGCAATATAACTTCTGAATTACTGAACGTAATTACTTCAGCTTTAAATATAATATGTAAACCAATGGTCTCCAGCCGAATATGGCTTAAAAAGTTATAAAAATCTTTATTTCAGGGGGGCTCTCATAGAAGCGAATGCGAAGTAAAATATTTTTATAGCGTTACATAGGGTTGCGGTATATCATTTTAAAGATAATTAGGAATAGAGTCCAAAAATATATTTTTGTTAATTTTTCCCCTAAAATTGACGAAATGGGGGGCTTTCAAAGTGGAGATTTTCTAACGTCCAAAGTTGACCTCAGAACTCTAAATTTTCTGAAAGGCTGAGCCTGAAACTTGATCAATTATTTGAATTATATCCTATACTTGAACAACAAATACTAAAATTAGATAAATATGGTAAGGAAACGAAATTATTCAATTTTTAATGAGCTTCAGTATTTTTAACAGAACTTCACATTGATGTCAATAGATGGCGCCGCGAGGTCTCAGTTCGGGGCGAACCACTAGTAATATTAGTATAGATAGATTCCTGTTTTCTCAGGAACAAACAAAGAAAAAGCGCGAGCGACGCAAGCTGACCGCGTCGGCAGAACGCTTCGTCGTCATGGAAGCGAGTCGCACCAGAGAGTGCTATTTCCACTTTACCACGGCAACTGACACTGACAACGTGAGGACAGTGTTCCGTGACGTGCATCAGATCATACTGACGCACCATCTCAACAGTATTGGCGTTTATTAAACGATATTTTGTTGTTACGTGTGTTTTATTTCTATCAATTACATTGCTTGACTTCACGATCTCTGCGTTGGCATTTTAAAGTTACAGCCTTTTCCCAATCAAGTCTGACATATTTTAATAGCTAAACGCAACTTAATCAGCGCCATCTGTTAACAAGTAGAGGAACAGGTGAAATAGCGTAATCTATTGTCGTTTAGGTGAATTAAATTAGGCAATTTGGTACTTAATTTGGGAATTTATAACTTCTGAACTTTATCTGGTGGCTGGCTTCGGCCGTGGCTATTTACCACTCTACCGGATACCGCCAAGCGATTTAGCGTTCCAGTATGATGCCCTGTAGAAAGCCTGTGACTAGGGGCCTCACCCCTAACAGGTTAGCCCGTTACCATCTTAGACTGCATCATCACTTATCATCAGGTGAGATCGAAGTCAAGGGCTAACTTGTAGTGGAATAAAAAAAAGAATAGGGCGGCTGATGGTAAGTGTATTAAGTTCTACTTACCCAGAAAAAAATAGCGGTATTCGATTTTTATAAGTGTTTTTGAACTTTTCAGTTCTCTTTCAGTGATTCGGTTCAATTACTTACTCAGCTGCAAATATAAACCTAATAATACCTTTTACGCGAGAAAAACAACAGAAAAGTAGGGTACTTTCAGGTATGAAGTTTTCTGCTGAAATTAAAAAAAATTAGTAAAACTTGTAGCTATACCTACCTTCTAACCTGCACAGAGCTAGGTATGCTGTGAAATAAAAGGTAATATAATATGTATAATACTTTACCTACCATCCTACTTAGGTACCTAATAATTTATTAGATATTATTGCTAAAAGAAAGTACCAGCAAGCGCAGAGTAGGACGACCTCCAGCTCGCTGGTCCGATGACCTAAAGAAGGTTGCGGGAAGCGGGTGGATGAGGAAGGCGGAGGACCGTGTTTGGTGGCGCGCTCTCGAAAAGGCCTATGTCCAGCAGTGGATGCATACAGGCTGATGGATGGATGATGGATGATTGCTGAAAGGCACTAACTAATCCCAATGACAAAAAATATTTTAAAAATCAATTGAAAAAAGAAAATTTTTCGGCCCTCAAAAGGACCATTGTTTTAAATTAAATTAAAAAGCACATAAAGTTTTATTCATTCCAAAATCATATTCACAATAATCTTCATATAAATAATTAATAATCAACTTTCAACACGGCTTCATTCTTCTAAAAACGATAGTCTTAATTTCTTCTCAGTCACTATCTCATTGGGTACTCCATTCAATTGTAGTTTTCGGTCGTCAAAAAATCCAAGATGGCCGCCTAGTTCTATGAACTCTTGTTAGAATCTCTTTCCACGCTCCTCTGGTACATTGCGATAGCTTTCATGCCTTCAATATTCGCGTGTTTCGCCAATTCTCCGGGCAAAAGTAATTTAGTAGCGCTGTGTATCTCTGCACTGCTCATTGTATTCTTTTTCGCGTAAACCGCCAATCTTCCAGCTTCCATTGCGATTTTTTCAATCATATCGTTCACAAAATTGTTCATAATCAGCATAGTATGGCGGGATATCCCTATCTGGTTTTGTTTTCCCTGATTCAGGGAACGCAGCACTTTAAATAGGTAAATTCCGAAGCTTTGATAGCTCTTTTTCTTATTCTTCTTCTTTGTCGATGGTTTTGTGATCAATTTGTCTATGGGCTTCTCCGTGGTGGGTTTCATCGTCTTCGCAACTTTCGGCGCCATGTTGCTTGTGTTCTGTATTTAAATTATAAACGGTAGCCAAATATTACGCTTTCAAAGTGATTGGTTATATAGTAATATACTAGTCTGGCAAGTTACACTGATTTGTGCGAGCGAAAAACTTACACGGGCCAATCAGAACACAGAATTTAATCTAGGTAAATAAAGGCAAACTAAACACTTTTCATAATTTTTATTCATTCAATTATTGCTTTCATTTACCTAATTTCAAACACTAGATATTTATTTTAAAATTAAAATGAAGGAACTAGATGTAATCCAACGATAGGCAAATCTATGTAGTACAGTGTGTATCCCGCACCTATAGCCCGCGATATTCACCACACCCACACAAATCTCCCAAAATATCGTCAACGTACGTTTCACTCCCACACCGGAGCATCTTCAGGAGATGTTGACTCGACAATGCATGATTGTAAACCTCTACTTCCTACTTCTAGACTACTTCTAGGACTTCTAGTTCCTTCAATATCATGGACTTCCGCAAAGTAACGCCTGCTTCTATCCAATAGTTAAAATTCAAAGTCTGAACAAGTCTTCCTGTTCAGAAGGTCCAGGGTTTACATCCTGGGCACAAACATCTCAAACGTTTCGGAATTATGTATAAGTTAAAGTTAGGTGACATAATATGTACATTAAACAAAACTATTTGCACGAATAATTGCAATAGAAGTTTACACGAATAATATCGTAAGTGACCCTACTGACCAGAGCTTGACGTATAAACTAGTATAGTAAAATTCATTTAGTTAAATTATAACGAAGACCTTGATACTAATTAAATTTGGTTGAAATAACAAGATAGCTGAAAAAAATAGCTACCATTTAAGATATAAAATGTCCCTGATATTTGTTGTTTAGTGGAGTTATTAATAAAAATGCTTCTTTTATTTTTCCTGAACATTTTGACTTTATCGATTACCGGATTATTCGCGGGGACGTCGATATATGGATTTCGATTTCACTTCACACTAGTTAGGATATAGGATATGCAGTTAACTAGTGTGAAGTGAAATCGAAATCCATACTAATATTATTTAAATGCGAAAGTGTGTCTGTCTCTCTGTTAAGCTTTCACGGTTCATCATTCCAACCGATTTTAATGAATTTTTTTGGTGATTTTGGTAAAGAGATAGGTAGTAGTCCCGAGGAAGGACATGGCTAGGTACTTTTTATCTCGGAAAATGTCTCGAAAAAATTCCCGCGGGAATAATAAACTTTTCTCTTTATATTATACGCACTGTTTTGTTCAACCCTCCACTGCCAAAGGTACTGGAAGAGAATTTACCTCTAGGTATTAAGTTCACCTTTGTGCACTTCGTTTCTTTGTGCAATCATACTAATCATACTAATATTATAAATGCGAAAGTCAGTTTGTTTGTTGGTTTGTTGGTTTGTCCTTCAATCACGCCGCAACGGAGCAACGGATCGACGTTATTTTTGGCATGGGTATAGATGAGAACCTGGAGAGTGACATAGACTACTTTTTATCCCGGAAAATTAAGGAGTTCCCGCGGGAATCAAAAAAACTTAAACCACACGGACGAAGTCGCGGGCTTCAGCCAGTATTAAAATAAATAAATAAGAAGCATTAACCAATGTATTGATTGTATGAATAATATGTGTTTATTTTGTATAGGTAAATTGTACGTTCACATTTGAAGTTATTTTTAAAGTTTTTTATTGTTGACCTACCCTCGGAAGGAAGGGGCTTCCACGATACACGGAATCCTAGTGTGGAAACCACTGCCCTACAAGTTTAATCGAAAGTATTGTGATGATTTTTCAAATAAATAAATGAAATGAAATACCTAAATAAAATCAAAAACTCCGAAAGATGACCAAGAATCGTAGCATTGATTGTACCTATAAAAATCCGAAATAACCAAATTAGTGAAGAATTTTGCCACACAGACTAAAACCTATATTTATAAGCTTTTGCCCGCGACTTCGTCCGCGTGGATTAAGGTTTTTGATTCCCGCAGAATGTTTCCCAGGATATAAAAATCCTAATTCGTTCTTCGGGATGCAATATATATTTATTATATACCTATCTGTGAAAATCGGTTGAAAAGACGGGCAGTGTCGTAGCAGACAGACACACATATTTTCGCATTACTAGTATATGGATATATGGATTTTTTTGAATAATGAATAATCCCATGTAATATTTACAGCTATACTTACTAGTTACTACATAATATGAAGTTTATAACTCACAGTGGCTCGACCAGACAACCCTCATTTAACAACCGGTTTCCGTCTATAAATACGAGCCACCCATTCCTGCAATCACCAGTCAACATTCAACCACCAACATGACAGGTCGTGGAAAAGGCGGGAAAGGTTTGGGCAAAGGAGGCGCGAAACGGCACAGAAAAGTCCTCCGCGACAACATCCAAGGCATAACCAAACCTGCTATCCGAAGATTGGCAAGACGAGGCGGTGTGAAGAGGATTTCAGGGTTAATTTACGAGGAAACCAGAGGTGTTCTGAAGATATTTTTGGAAAATGTCATCCGAGACGCAGTAACGTATACTGAGCATGCGAAGAGAAAAACCGTGACAGCTATGGACGTTGTCTATGCCCTGAAACGTCAAGGAAGAACACTTTACGGATTCGGCGGATGAAAATTTGGTTGCAGATGAGAAAACATGCGTAAGGAAAGTGAAATTCGGCAGTGATATTGTTATTTAATTTATTTTTATAGAAGATATGGATTAGTTTATATCAGATGGCAAAATGAGACAAGGCCCTTTTCAGGGCCGCAAATATTTCCTATTTAACGAAAAATTTATTATAGTACCTAACTACCTAACAGACAACGTGTGCCACTAGTAACTAGATGATGCCCGCGACTTCGTCCACGTGGATTAAGGTGTTTGATTCACGCGGGAACTCTTTAATTTTCCAGAATAAAAAGTAGCCTATGTCCTTTCCCGGGATGTAAACTATTGCTATACCGAATTTCATCAAAATTGGTTGAATAGATGGGCCGTGAAAGCATAGTGCGAATAACGGAATAGATTTTTTCTATGGTGCGAATAAAGATTTTATTTATGGAAATATTTATGCTAATTCCTTTCTTATAGGAATTCACACTTGTCTGGCTGTAATTTTTAATTATGTTGTTAAACTTGGATCGAGAACTAATTTAAGAGATCACGTGAGTTGATTATAACGTAGGAATTATGTACCTAGTAATTAGATTTCCATACGGAGGAATCGAATCCTTGACTCCCGACCGCAGTCTTGACCGCCAGTTAGCCGCCAGGCAGACTACCACCGATGATTTTTAAATACATGCGCCTGACAAACAATTCGACACCTTGCCAATACGGAACCCTAATTAAGGGTCCGTTCACACAGACCGGCTCGGAGAGGAGAGCAGATTTTTATCACGTTGGAAACAGTGTTTTGAGTGATTGTAGTAAAGTTTATTTTTGCATTTGCACCTTTTTTGTCATTAAAAATGCCTGAACGCGCTTCGTGTGAAGTAATAAAAGGAGCCGACCGGCTCCGCTTGCGTGCTCTTTCTCGCTCGCGCAGCCGATCGGCTCAACATCCAACCGCACCCGCTTTCAGATCTCTTCCAGCCGGTCGATGTGAAATAGTTGGCGGCTCCGCTCCGGCCAATTCCAAGCGTATACGACCCGGTCTGTGTGAAAAGAAAAAAGCAGGCCGATGCTCTCCGAGCCGGTCTGTGTGAACGGACCCTAAAACGTACTCGAACTGTTTATGGAGTTCATACAATACTTTTGACGTGCAGGCATCGAATTCTACGTTTGACAAACGATCTCCTCACAATTGATGGGAGGGGGGGGGGGGGGGTGGGCAGTTTCCAGATATCATTGAGTGTAGTCCGTCGAACTTTTAATCTGACCCAGTGACAGTGTCACTAGTATCTATTAGCCTAAGATCCCTGTGTAAAACCTAACTGTACTAAAAACTAAACTGTAAAAAGGTCCTCTATGAGTCAATATAACCTCATGACGCACCAGCAAAAAGTACACATAAAATCCTTACGCATCGAACGTGTTAACGATTTTCGGATTATTTTGTAAGTATACTTGTGCTGTGAGACCTTGCTTCTTGCCAAATTCCATGAATCTAGGACCTAGGTCAACGGGAAATACAATAAGGGTTTGATTTATTGGCGAGTGGCAAAATATGCGACATAAACGGCCGTAGGTATCTTCTGATTGCGTTGACTTAGAAGCTTGATTTTTTATACGACTGCCTGAAAAAATGAGTAGGTATATTGTTTTCAGGGTTCATGTATATATGTATGTATGTATATTCCACCATAACTTCTATACGCCTGAATTTTGATAAATGAGGTATCGTTAGAATTCCTAGCTTATTCCGGGTGACATAGGCTAATAAAATTTAAAAAAAATGATAGGGTGACCATGGTCCCGCATTAAAGACTAAAGTTGAAAAAAAATATTCGAAAATAAGATTAACTATATAAAAATCATCTAGAAAATGATGAGTAGATTCCAAAAATATATAACACTATAGTACAATATCCAGTGATTCACAAAAAATATCATTTAATAAAAATGTGAATAAGATTTCAAAGGTAGGTACCTAATTCAATACGTGCAACGGCAGAGCAGTCGTATTTTTTAATAATTTTAATTATATTCACTTGTTTACACCTCCAAGGGACCGTAGACCTAATTATTTGATACTAGATGATTCCCGCGACTTCGTCCGCGTGGATTAAGATTTTTGATTCTTTAACTTTCCTCTCTCTTTAACTCTTTAATTTTCCGGTACCTATAAAAAGTAGCCTATGTCCTTCCCCGGGATAGCATCTACCCCTGTACCAAATTTCAACAAAATCGGTTGAAAAGATGGGCCAGTAAAGCGTAGCAGACAGACAGACAGAAACACTTTCGCATTTATAATATTAGTTGGATTAATTTATTGGATTAATTTGAACTCTATACCTTCACGCGTTCCAGAGAAAAAGGGCGTTTACAGACAGACAGACAGGCGGACAACGAAATGTTCTTATGTGTTCCTTTTTTCACTTTGAGGAACGGAACCCTAAAATACGAGGGTAATCTTAAAATAGTGAATAAACAACATCATCACCTTGTCCTTAGTCCTTACCTATCCCTCTTACAAAAATGAACTACTAAACCTCTCTTTCTAATCTCAAAGCAATTTCAGCATTTCTCTTTCTAGCATCCTATTTAACGATTTCACTCAATACAATTACCATATAAAGTAGGGATAGCTAAGACTATATAAATACGATTCAAAGCACCTAGCGAACAACAATCAATAACCAACATTCAGTAATCAATATTCAGTAATCAACATTCAGTAAATTAAAATGGCGCGTACCAAGCAAACCGCACGAAAATCCACAGGCGGCAAAGCGCCTAGGAAGCAACTAGCTACAAAAGCAGCTAGAAAAAGTGCCCCAGCAACAGGCGGGGTAAAAAAACCACACAGATATCGCCCTGGTACCGTCGCGTTACGAGAAATCCGAAGATACCAGAAGAGTACCGAACTGCTGATCAGAAAGCTTCCATTCCAGAGATTGGTTCGAGAGATCGCGCAAGATTTCAAAACTGACTTGCGGTTCCAGAGCTCCGCTGTTATGGCGTTGCAGGAAGCTAGTGAGGCGTATTTAGTGGGATTATTTGAGGATACTAATCTTTGTGCTATCCATGCTAAACGGGTGACTATCATGCCAAAGGATATCCAGTTGGCAAGACGAGTGCGCGGCGAGAGGGCGTGATGATAATTTTTAGAGTTTAATTGAAGAGTAGTGACTTACTTAAATGAATAGTGGTATTTATTAATAAATCATAATATTATTATGTGTTATATTTCTCAATTTTTATTAAGACAAAAGCCCTTTTGAGGGCTGCAAATATTTCATTTATTTCGAAAGATATATCCATACTATCCATACTAATATTATAAATGCGAAAGTGTTTCTGTCTGTCTGTCTGTCTGTCTGCTACGCTTTCCCGGCCCATCGTTTCAACCGATTTTGCTGAAATTTGGTACAGGGGTAGATGGTATCCCGGGGAAGGACATAGGCTACTTTTTATCCCGGAAAATTAAAGAGTTCCCGCGGGAATAAAAAAAAGTGTCTCTTCACCCGATTTTGATGAAATTTGGTACAAGGGTAGATGGAATCCCGAGGAAGGGCATAGGCTACTTTTTATCCCGGAAAATTAAGGAGTTCCTGCGGGAACCAAAAACCTTAATCCTCGCGGACGGAGTCGCGGGAATCATCTAGTTTTATATAAATCCCTTTTTTTTGACTACTTAATGTAGGAGGCCAATGGAAGCGAATGATCCGTTCGAGGGTAGGATCTAGCCAGGACCACGACTGTGACCACGATCTTCAGCAATGAAGGAACGACCGAAGAGAGAGAAAGGTAGGAGGTCCTGAACTGCTCAACGCGGGAATCGAACCAACTAGATTCGATTCCCGGCTGAGCAATTCAAGAATGAACAGAGACAGAGAAAAATTGTGAGATCGCAAAGACTAATTTTTTACCTACTTTTTTATAAGTAGGTAAAGATGTAGTCAAGGCACGCGAGTATATACGTACTCTGTGGTCAAGGGCTACAAGTTAGCCCTTGACTGCGATCTCACCTAATGGTAAGTGATGATTCAGTCTAAGATGGCAACGGGCTAGCCAGTTAGGGGTATGGCAGTTATATTAATCCAATACCCCTAATCACTTTCTACGATATCGTACAGGAACGATTAATCGCTTGGCGGCACGTCTTTGCCGGTAGGTTAGTAACTAGCCACGGCCGAAGCCTCTCACCAGACCAGACTGGGGAAAATTCAGAAATTATAAATTCCCAAATTGACACCGCTAGGGATCGAACCCGGGACCTCCCACGTTAGACAATCGCTCACCACTGTGTACCAAATAATATCCATTCTAAAAACGCGAAAATGTCTGATACCTTTTTGACACGGACCATCCGCTGTACCGATTTTGAACAAATTCGATAGAGGAGGTTGCTTACATCTTGCTACAGAACATAATAATAGGCTATCCCAGAAAATCAGAGAGTTCTCAAGGATTTTTAGAGAATCTAAATTCCACGCGGACAAAGTCACTGGCAATATCTTGATTCTAGTACTAGCGATCCGCCCCGGCGTCGCACGGGTAGTACTTATAATCATAATAGTCTATACCCAATATAGACAGTGAGCAGTGGGCAGGTTTTACATTTTAATATTACATTGCAAGAGTAACGCCCGCTCGCACTACACCTGCCACTGCCACCAGCCCTCAGATTATAAATAATTAAACAGCGCCGACCGCAGTCGCGCTTTTTTCCCTTCCACGTTACATTATTTCTATTATATCTCATAAGATATTCATCAAAATTAAATGGAGTGGGTGTGAAGGACAATTTTTATCTTAATTAAATACTTGAGATGACAAACATATTTATTTTGATAAGAATCCGGTAAAAACACCTTCGCAAGTAAAGCATTAGTTTAAAGACCAAATTTGAAAATCATAAAAAGATAGATAAATGCTGTCGTGGACCTTTTTTTACATCTTTTTGAGAGCAACAATTCCACCATACATTATTTTCGCGTATAACTTCAACTACCTACTTATACCTACCTACGCAGCGCACGCCACAAGCTCCCAGAGGCGATGATTTTTTCCGACCATAATTGCAATTTTCGTAAGGATCTCTAATTTTTTGAGAATTATAGCCTATGTTACTCGCTGATAATATAGCTTTCTAGTGAAAGAATTTTTAAAATCGGTTGAGTGGTTTTTGAGTTTATCCATTACAAACAAACAAATCTTTCCTCTTTATTATAATATTAGTTTAGATGAGAAATTATAATTTTGTGGTATTTTTAGGGAAGTATAATACAACTAGCTGACGCCCCCGACTTCGTCCACGTGGATTGAGGATTTGGTTCCCGCGGGAATTTTCCGGTATAAAAAGTAGCCTATTTATATCTCTGTGGCAAATTTCATCCAGATCCGTTCAGTCGTTCTGGCGTTATTGAGTAACAAACATCCATCCATATTCCATATCCATCTATCCATCCTAACTTTCGCATTTATAATATTAGTATAGATAAGTACTTATTTATGTATAATTTTATATACTATTTTCATGGGCCTAGTTGTAAACAAATAAATAAAATATATCAAGTACAACTTTTATGTTTTTTGGTAATTAGGTATTGGCCATGTGCGGAGATGCAAAAAAACGATCTACCACAAAATAATGTATCGGAACAACTGATAAATTGCAGTCCTGAAAAGGACTTTGTTACGTTTTCTTCTTTATTTTAATTCTTGTGGTTGATGTTCAATTCTCTTCCCTATTGACTATTTTTTCTTCGGAAGTTCTTCGTTGTTCGGAAGTTTTTCGTTCAGTTTCCTTGCTATTTTTCGTTTTTTTTTCTTTATTCTACTCGGTTCGAGTCTTGACTGAGCTGCAAATGGTAATTAAATTACCATTTTTTTTTGTTGATTTTTAGTTTTTTTAATTTTTTTTTAATTTTCTTCTTTGTATTTTTTTTTTGGTGGTCCCTAAAACTGTTGCGATTTCTGACTAGACTGGTCTTCCTTGTCTTTCATAGTTTTCTTCGGCAGTAGCACAGCGTTGATCGAAGGTAGAACACCTCCTTGGGCGATGGTAGAGCCAGCTAGCAGCCGGCTGAGTTCCTCGTCGTTTCTGATCGCAAAAAGAAGATGGCGGGGCGATAGTCTTGTCTTTTTATTCTGTTCTGCCACTTCCATGCTGAGTTCCAGGATCTCAGCTGCCAAATACTCGACAACGGCTGCTAAGTACACTGATGCGCCGCTCCCGACCCTCGGTGCAAAGTTACCCTTCTTCAGAATCCTGTGGACTCTCCCGACTGATATGTTGATGCCGGCGCGCGAAGACTTCGTCTTGTTTTTTGATTTGGGGGCCATTTTGTTTTTTTGTGTGGTGTAAAAAATGGTGGATTTGAAGTTAGGTACGGTTATAATGTTTCGAGTCTGACAAACGTAGCGTCTGTAACGAGCAGAAAATTTTTAGACTATAGCTACATACCAATCACGTTTGTTCGTTGCTTGGGTACACTCTTGGGGCTTTTTAATTGTCAGATGAAAATATCTGACCGACAGATCTAGTATGGAATATGGATAGAAGAAAAAAATATCTTATTATATCAAGATAAAATCGGTTGAGTACCTACCTAGACTTCTACTTATTTATATTAATAACCAATGCGACGCGATGGTCCGCCGTTGATCTAGTCCGCTAGAAAAAGTACAAATAAAATATTCTGTTAAAAATTGCATTAATACTTAATTGAAATTTAATACAAAAGTGGTCCTTAAATCTACATAGACTAGCAATAGCTACATAACTTGAAGTTCACTAAGTATAGGTAATAATACTTGTATGCCACGTGCCGGTGAACCGTTACGTACATCTGCCTAGCAGCTGTGTGCAGGGGCGCGCAACCTTTACGACTATAGCGTTCGATATAAAGACGTATAGTACCACCAACTTATCTGGCCCGGTGGCCAAAATTGGAAATAATTTTTATGCCTGTTTATTTAAGTATTGTTTTTATTATATTTTTTATATCTCGACGCTGCACCGGGTCAGTTAAGTTTGTAGGAATATTACACAATACATATTGGTTCAAAAAGTAATGAACAGCTGTGTCACCACTTTACATAATGGAGAACTACTTATTATAAAACTTAACAGCACCTACTTATAATAAAACCAGAGAAAAAATATGCACCGAGTGCTTTTACTTAATCTTTAGATATCTTGTTATTATAGTAGGTATTAATAACTAGATGATTCTTGAACTTCTTGGAATTTAGTTACAGTTCGGGAACCCGGATAAAGTGTAGCCCAACTACATTATGTGTTAATTCAAGATACATAAGCTATTTCCAAATTTCCAATCCAAATTTCAGCCAAATCAGTTTAGTCATTGTAACTTTTAGGAGTAACAATCATCCAAACTTATTATTTATGTAAGATAAAAGTAAAACGTCTATTGATTTACCTACTGTCTGTAATCTGTACGATATTTTACCGTCTGGCAAGTTTGTCAGTCTGTTCGAACTAATAAGATATTGTCAAAAACCACTGAATAGACTTACATGCATGCACTGCATGCATGCATATTGCATAAAGGTATTACATGGATATCACTAATGGATACACGGTAGAAAATTTAACAGTAGGTAATCAAAGGGATAGGCATTCTTCGAGAAGTTTAGGGATGGTATCAAATTTATAAAGGTTCGACTTGGCCAAAACCATGATTATAAAAATTTTGAAAATGTCGCTTAAATCGTTAGATTACACGTTTAAAGGTAGGCTTTGTGTGTTTTAGACCCGGCAAAAATGAACCGAAAGTTGTTAGCAACTGTCAACGTTAGGGTGATTCGCCGCTTGCACCCGCATTTTATAATATTGACAGTAATTTTATCATATTGTAGTTAGGTAACTTTGACCTTGACTTATCTTTTAGCTCTGTATACTTAGGTTTTTACTTTTATGAGTTAAGTACGCCGATGTACCTGTGCAAAAATCTTATTTTTGAATGGCGCGAAAATAATATCCCAGCCAATCCATTAAGTATTTAAGTAAGTAGTCAATCCATTATGTACCTAAGTAGTGGTTGTTCCTACGCGCAATGTTCGGAGTCGGTGACCGAGTTTCTGATGCTCGTGACTTCTTCCGCGTGGATTTTGATGCTTTTACGGGACAAAAAGTAGCCTATGTCCTTCCCCGGGATTTAATCCACTCCTATACCAAATTTCCACTTTACATTATTATTATTATTAAAAAAAATGTAAAGTGTTAGTAGAAATAAAAGGCTTTTTATTTATACCAAATTTCATCAAAATCGATTAAAGAGTTCCAGTGGGAATAGTTATCTAATTTGACATACAAAAAACCAAAGAATAAATAAGATTAAAACTGTAACTGTTTCGATTTAAATTACTCGAACCCCTTACTCATGTAAATATTTCATAAGGACCCCTAAATTCTCACCCTACAAAAATGGTCCTTCCGTTCGAACAAGCTCATTCAAATAATTGCACAACACTTCAAATAACAGCTACAATATGTTTTCAACCATGACAAATAGCCATAAAGAGAGAATCCCTTTATCAATTATTACGAGACTTACGTCCTTTTAAGAATGTTTAGTTAATGAACGAACTAATCTTGTTCAAAGGAAATACTACCGTATTCGATTAGTACTAAGGTTAAAATTAGAATAAATTGCAATTACAGTAGCGCGTGCTAAACACAGGGGTGCGCGCGCGCCATTCCCGAACCCTATTATTTTTTTTTGAAAATGGAATATTTCTAGTAGTTGACCGTTGAATGTTGATATGAAAAGACGCCTGGATTAGATAATATACTAAAAATATTTGTAAAGCTTTTACTTAGGTATTTAGTGAAAATTGACTTTCGTGAAACCTTTGTATAAGTGAACAATTAATAACGTTAATTAATTGGAATTCAAACTAAAGTTTCAAATTAGAGTGAAATTAAAAGTATTTTTAGAACATAAATGTGCTAAAAAGTGTTTCATTCAATATATTTAAAATACTTATTCGAGTAATAATAGTGAATTATTTATTAACAAAAAAAGGTGTTATGCAACCCATTGGACCCTAACGGTTACGGTTGCGAAGTTACCCTAACAGGAACCATGGTCGAAGAGAGCCTTACATACTAGCTAACTCGGCCCGACTTCGCACGGAATAGCATTGGAATCTTTATAAGACGCGCAATTTATTGGTGAAAGTTTGAAAAAAGTTTATTCATTTTCGAGATTGGAGCTAACAAACTAACACAGGAGATATAAACGTACTATGTAGTGATAGTGGAGTGATTTTTGTGTTAAAAAAGAGATTCTGTAAAACTGATTTTACTTCATAAGTTCATACTAGTTAATCTATTGGTGAAAGTTTGAAATAAAACTGATCAGTTTTCGAGATTGCAGCTTACAAACCAACTCACGTGATATAACCGTACTATGTAGTAATGGTGTAGTATTTTTTTGTGTTTTAAGACATTCTGTACTTTTTGAAATTAGAACTCCCAAATTAACTGATTTTATTGCATACTATGTAGTGGATAGAATTACAAAATAACATGGAGTCGCCAAAAATCGTTTACAAATATTATTCGAACCCAGCGTTTTGTGCGCAAAGTGAAGTTATATTCCAAAAAGCATGTGTGACCAAAATAGTTTCTCCGAATCAAAGAATGCCGCCTTTAGGCGCGAATTCACCAAGAAAAATGGAGTCCAACAGAATATTGAGGACAAATATATCGGATAATCCTCTTAGAATGTTGCAAGGAAGAAGGGAAGACGGACCTCCAGAATTGCCGCCAAAACCGCCAAAATATCAATTCCATAGACAAGCATCTATGGTATGTAAGCCGTCTCGCTCTGTTGTACGGAGTCGGACAAGGAGCGAGGATTTAGAAATGGCACAGTTTAGGCAAAAGCAGCAAGTCAAGTATGAAAGAAATACCGAAAGTGACGATTGCTTAGAAGACAGTAGAATTAAACATAGATACGTTACACAGCCTAAATATAACAGAAGTATTGATAATGATGATTTGGAGGAGAATAGATTGAGGCATAGATACGAAATAGATGATGATGGCATAGATTACTCTCCGACGAAGAAGAGGATTGTAGAAGCAGATGAGAGCGAGATAGAAGAGTATAATGTTGATGGACCTGACGAGAACGAATTGAAGGAAATACCCACCGAAATTGTTAAGACTGTAAATGGGAAAACTCTTAAGTAAGTAAAAAAATAAAACAATTTTAATATTGATTTCTATCTGAATTTTGACTAAAGTACTCTCACAAATCAATGGGACGGCAATCGAATACGAACAAAGGAAGTTAAGGCACGACATCGACGGTTTCACTCTGAGATTGAATAATAGTTACTTTGTTGAGAGATGCAAGTTGCAACGCCAAATTCTTATGTTCTAGCCTAAAAGTAATTATTATTAATTAGCTTTTGCCCGCAATTACGTCCACGTGAACTACACAAAGTTCAAACACCTATTTTACCCATTTAGGGGATGAATTTTCAAAAAATCTGTATGCCAAATTTCAGCCAGATTCGTCCAGTGGTTTGAGCTGTGCGTTGAAAGATCAGCCCACAGATCACGGCCGTTATCTGTGGATCAGCCAGTCAGTCAGTCAGAGTCACCTTTTCCTTTTATATAATCAAAAATACAAGCAACAAGTTTTGATATATTCAATCTATTCCTAGGTACGCAATAGTTCCATCAGACGATGAAGACACAAGAAGAAACGTGACTTTCACTTCACCACAGATGACCAAGAAGAACCTAATAGCCACCCAAAAACTTCATGAACTACTGTCCACGCCAAGGAAACTCAAGAGTTACGCAAGCCAGCCGTCTGTGAGGATCACTCCAAACAAGTATGACAGTCCAAGATACCCTGGGACTCCTATGAAGATTATATCCAGCACTCCAACCCAGGTATGACATCATCATCATCAGCCGTTGTGCATCCACTGTTGGACATAGGCCTCTTTTAAGTAGCGCCAACGTGCTTTTCGCATCCAATCGAGCCAGCCACCCGCCGGATATCATCGCTCCACCTTGCTGGGGGGCGCCCCACGCTTCGTTTACCAAGACGCGGTCTCCACTCAAGGACCTTTCGACTCCAACTTCCATCGGTCTTCCTCCACGTGACCAGCCCACTGAGAGCTATGTCAGTCACTTTAGTTCTTTGGCGAATCACTTCATTCCGGACTTTATCCCTCAAAGAAATTCCGAGCATAGCTCTTTCCATAGCACGCTGAACGAATTGCAGTCGGTGTACTAGTCTCGCCGTCAGTGTCCACGTTTCGGCTGGTATGACACCCAGGTATGTGTTTATCTTTATTGCGATATGATTAGCGCTGTCTTCAAAACCTGGGGGAGAATGTATGATTTTTGCTTCTGGGATCCCTCAACCATACACCATATTGGTTTTTAGGGTTCCGTACCAAAATGGTAAAATGGAACCCTTATGGTGCGACTTTCTCCGTCTGTCTGTCTGTCCGTCCGTCACACTCGATTATTTCAGTAACTACCGAAGCTATCGACATGAAATTTGGAATAGTTGTGTATATTAGTGACCCAAAGTGACCGAGTTTCTTGCTGGTTCTTCTACCGAGTTTCTTGCTGGTTCTTCTCGGTAGGAATGGCATTCCGAACCAGTGGTAGATTCACTTGACGATTCAAAAGTACTTGTAAAAGTTTATTTGAATAAAAAATATTTGATTTGATTTGATTTGATTTGAAAGACACTGGAATTAAAAAAAATTGGAAATTATTTTTGTTCTTATTTAAAAAGGGAGGAAAATCGGAGGGTTGAAATTTAAAAGTGAGATAACTGTACTGTGTGGGGTATCATATGAAAGGGTTTACTTTGTAAATTCTAAAACAGATTTTTAATTATTTTTAGTCATGATAGTTTTTGATTTATCGGGGAAAAAGTCTAAAAAAATACCGTTCCCCCCCCCCTTATCTCCGGAGTTTACCAATCGAAAAATCTGAAATAATTATGGTCAATAGGAATTTATGTATATTTTACAGGAAAACTATAGCCAATGCTCTAACTAGCATAGTTTTTTTGATATTAACAGTAAACCTCTACAAACAAAGTTAGTTTTGCGGTTCATTAACAAAGGTAAGTATTACCGTTTTACATCTTTGGTCGTTACAGTTTTCAGTACGGAACCCTCGGTGCGCGAGTCCGACTCGCACTTGGCCGGTTTTTTTTACTTTCTATGTGGCATCGATGAACAAGAAGACCCAGAAACTTCACGAACTATGTGCAAAGCCAAATGCTTTCCTTCTTCATATATGAACATTTCATATAATGCTTTGGGAATCTTCTCCATTTTTGAAATCAAATCCTTACTTTCTTTTTCAGGTTACACCTTCGAAATCATGCGCAAACCTAACGTTATCAAGAAATGTCACTACATCACCTATTTCCCCAAAAGCCCAGCAGAGGTTGAACTATGGAGTATCAGATTTCGACAGGCAGGACGTTTTCGTCACTAGTTTTAGAGATAAGAGAGAAAGAAGTTTCGATATGGATAGAAGGGAGAGTAGCAGAGAGAGTAGAAGTGATAGGAGAGTGGAACCAAGAAGAGATAAGAACACAGCTGTTATCATTCCCAGGTAAATATCATACTAATACCTAATAATATAAATGCGAATGTTTGGATGGATGGATGTATGTATGGATTCACGGATGTTTGTTATTCAATTACGCCAGAATGCCTTTTTTTACGCCACTACAGGTTAGGTTTGGACTGCAATCTTACCTGATGGTAAGTGATGATGCAGTCTAAGATGGAAGCAAACGCCTGAACGGATCTGGATGAAATTTGGCACAGAGATAGATTATAGTATGGAATAACACAATATAACTATTCGACTACTTTTATCCCGGAAAATTAAACCAAAAAGCCTCGATCCACTGCGGACGAAGTCGCGGGCATCAGCTAGTTTTGATATATGTGTCGATTTTATCTTTACTAATATTATAAATGCGAAAGTGTGTCTGTCTGACGATTTATTTTTTATTTTTTTATCCACTACAAGCTAGCCCTTGACTGCGATCTCACCTGATGGTAAGTGATGATGCAGTCTAAGATGGTAGCGGGCTAACCTGTTAGGGGCATGGCAGTTATATTAAACCCATGCCACTTCGGTTTCTACACGGCATTAATGTACCGGAACGCTAAATCGCTTGGCGGCACGTCTTTGCCGGTAGGGTGATAACTAGCCACGGCCAAAGCCTCCCACCAGACATCAGACAGATTTATCTGTCTATCTGCTACGCTTTAACGGCCCACCTTTTCAACCGATTTTGATGGAAGGACATATAAGCCCATATGCAACGATTACACTAGTAAGTGTACCTCACTATTTACCATCTTCTTAGAACTAAAATACTCTGAATATATTCACCATACTATACCAATGTTGCCCTTTTTAAAAGTTAAAAATTACGCATTAAAGACGTCATCCGTTCCAGGGTAGCAACACAGTCACCATCAGTATACTCAGAAGACACGATATACAAGTCGTTCTCAAGCATAAAGACCAACGCGACGGCTGCCTCGCTGACCGTCGCCGCGCTGATGTTGACGCTCTGTGGCGGGCTGACCACCGGCCTCAGCTTTTACATGATGTATACTGTAAGTATAGGGTAGTTCAGACAACCATATTATAATAATTAGATATATAAGTAATTAATTTCCCTGCAATAACAGAAACGTAAAAAATCCTACTCAATTAACAAAATGTATTAAAACCTATTTAAAAACTATAAAGTCCACAAACTTGTCCACGAATTTTTAAAATCGGATGAGTAGTTTTTGAGTTTAAATCCATTACAAACAAACAATCGAACAAAATCTTTCCTGTTTATAATATTAGTTTAGATACCAAACAAATATGTACAAAATTTCATAGGTGTAGATACTGTATGTATTTGTGTATAGTATGTATGTGTGTCCGCGAATTTCTCTAAAACTATCAATCGGATTGTGACCATTATTTTCGAATTGGCTTACATTTTCTTTAACTTAGGCAACAGTGCAAGTTTCGTCAAAATCGGGTCAGTATTTTCCAAGATTTATGGACTGTTAAATGGTGAAGTCGGTTTAACTATCAATCTTTTATTATTTCACTTGCTTTTTTTTTCAGATGGGACGTCGATATTACTTAGATTTTGGGGTACTGTCAGGATTTACGTGCTTCCTTCTCGGCCTGCTGGGGTTCAGGTCAAGAAGGAACCAGCTGCTACCTAACAGAAATTACATATCTGGTGAGTAGGCCAAGGGCACTAGATCTAGTTAGATGTCTGCCACTGCTTGCTGGGTCTCATCACTGTTAATTTATTTTTATTGGAGTGAAACTTCTTTAAAATCGCTGTGATTTGAAAATTCGATGAAACGAAAAAGTGACACCAAAAAGAGACAAACATAATTATTCATAATAGGGTTGTAACGGAGGCGTTCTTAGTGGAAGCAGAAGCGGAGGTGAAGGGGATTTGCCTCCGCGGATACGGAGGTTAACGGAGGCAAATTTCTCCGATCACATCGACAAAAAAAGGGTGACCTTTTGGTTAACTTTCGAGGGTTGATCTCCACAAGACCGCGATCTACAGAAATGAAACGCAGCGGAAGTAATTATTATCATAGCAATATAATAACCCGTATACTATTTACTATTTTTAACAAAACGTCGTTAAGTTTAGATAATGATTTACTAAAGCTCGTAACAATTTTATATGAAAGTTTTTGAGTTAGACCACAGTTCTAAGATGCGGGCTTAGTAGTAAAATTAAGTTTTGTGGTAATACATTTCTTACATTATTGTTAGGTTAGGCTGTCCTTTAATATTATATTCTCGAGTAAATTTTAAGCTAAAAAGGTTGTCAAAACATACATTACGATGCTATACAGTGACATAATATAGTTTTCACCTCTCATGCTCTAAAAAGGCGTCATTATAGTTTAGCGTAGGCGGACTAAAGTTAGTATTTAGCATGGACCTAATGTATTTAGGGTCTAGGGATTGAAGTTTTTTTTTTAATTCTTGCCGTACTATCCTCATATCGGTATGCGCTATGGTTACTATCAACAGCCAAAAAGTTTATGTCACTTAGTTGAATGTCAATGTTACCCATCGTATTCAACCATTATCCTACAGATCTATGTCTATGGCACTACTGTATTTTTTTTAAATTCCTTCTTGATAACGATACGGAGAAAAATAAAGTTGGTATTGCGGTTTTCCACGAAATCATAGATATTTTTACTGTAATTATTAAATTTATTTAAATTGATGTTTTATGGATGATAATTATTGACTAGCTGATGCCCGCGACTTCGTATCTTCGTTTTGTGGTTCCCGCGGGAACTCTTTAATTTTCCGGGATCAAAAGTAACCTATGTGTTATTCCAGACTATAATCTATCTCTGTGCCAAATTTCATCCAGATCCGTTCAGCTGTTGGGGCGTGATTGAGTAACAAACACCCATCCATACATCCATACATCCATACCGACATCCATACATCCAAACTTTCGCATTTATAATATTATAATATTAAGATAATTAATTAATCCATTTCAAATTTCTATGCACAATACGTAATAGACGGTGAAGACAGGTAAAGTAAATGTGATTATTTTTTATCACCAAGTAATAAAAATTTACAAAAAAAAATAAAAACCGACTTCAAAAACCACAAACACTAAAAAGTAAAAAATAATTTAATTTATTATGTATACAAGAGTTAATGTAGTTCTATAATAACATTTTTTGGAGTTATGAGAGTAAAAGAACAGAGAGTGTACCTGTGTAGGTACGCGCACACACTTTTTTTTTTTTTTTTTTTTTTGTGCACTATACACTTGTGCACTATAATATCTCAAGAGCAGATGGCTAATCTCTCTGGACTCCTGGAGATTGACCGCCGTGGCCGGAATACGATCGGGAGGACATTATTATGTATTCATTATAATTTTTATATTTATAATATTTTATAATATATATATTTCGCATTTATATGAAAGTTTAGATGGATGGATGTTATAACCACGCCAGAGCGTAGTACCATGTTCTAGACAACGAATAAAATATGATTATGAATACAAATTAGAAAGACTGTTTCTTTAGAAAACATAATTACATAAAAGTAAATGCATAATATCGTATATGTGTATCTACCAAATAAATAGATCATCCCGCTTACGATGGTATCTTGCTGGTACTAACTACTAACTGTATATAAATATCTATTAAAATTAAAACATTGTTATAAACAATATTTCATTCATTTCATTCATTGTTTCAGGATACATCGTGCTCTCTTCATTCTCTCTCCTCAGTGCGTTCGGGCTACTGATCCTCCTGGTGGTTCAACCCAACACCGGTACAGCGCTGAACGACATAACATCAGGTGCCGTCTGCAGCACCAGCGTATTATCACTGTGCCTGGCCTCGGTGGGCGTACTGGCTTCGTATTGCTGCGCTAGGGACCCACCTGACAATAGAGTCGGCACAGCTAGATGGTATTGACCTTGGAGGAAATATGGAGTTCTTACTATGGTTGAAATAGTAACTAAAACAAAGTTTATAGGTCGGACATAAAGTTATACTTTTGCATTACAAGGATATATACTTAGGTACATAAAAACGGTCTCGAAAGAGAACACTTGACGTTACAAATAACGAGCTTATATCTTGTACTTGCGCAGTGGGTGATTTATCTAACTTAACCTTTGGGCTGCCTAAACGTTAAAAAAAAGGTCATAATAAGCTGCCATTAGGTCACGTGACCTAGGCGTAATTTGATCTGATCACGCCTACGGTGCAATTTGATGTATTTTTTCACTTTCCTTGATGTGCTATGAACTGCCTGCTTTATATATCGAAACTTAGATAACTAATTTATGTTATTTACTACTTTATTTACTGAAAATAGTCTTCTATTACATAATTTTGCGAGATTATAAAGTAAACAAATTTGAAAAAGAACAACACTTCCGGTTACCGGAAGTGTCGATTTGATTGATGGAATTTTCGAAAATTATGCGAAGTTTATTTATTTAATTTGTTTTAACAGCTTCTAAATTTAGTGAATAACAATTAAACATAACATTTAAATAAATTTTGTTTGTTACTTTTGTTAAAAATAGCAGATTTCTCCGATACTGGCCGCCATATACCGCGTTCCATGGCGGGCGTAGCGCGCGAACTGATTTTGTATTTCAAATATGACCTTCAAAGTGACATGCAAAGTTTGAATGAATGATTGTCTTTGGTTATTTAATTCCTTAAGATTCATGTTCAAAGAAGTTTATACTCTATATTCACGAGAATAAATCTTAAATCGCATAAAAATGCGACCGACACAGGGTCGATTGTTGGTCGGCTAGATCTGACCCTATCGACAGAGCTATCCCAAGGCATTCCAAAGGTTAATATGGCGAATGAGTGAATGCTTTATTGAGATGCAATGGAAAGATACTGAATTTTGCACTCGCTTCGCTTACGTTATATTGTTCTATACTCTGGTGTGTGGCGTCGTTTTCAAGCCTAGAGAAAGGGTTGAAATTTTGCACATGATGCAATTCTACTGTAATTTTTAACCGACTTCCAAAAAAGGAGGAGGTTCTCAATTCGGCGCGTATTGTTTTTTTGTACCTTATTTTTTTAAAGAAAAAAATTAGCTCAACTATATAATATTCTGAAAGAAATGCTCACTTCACTTTCCGTTTGAAAGTGGACCTTTAATATGTTTTAGCCATCGATATATATGTAGGTAGTAGGTACTAGATGGGCCCTTACATAGAAAAAAGTTGGGCGTCCGACTTGTAGGGCATGCCCCTCACCTGTATAAGGCTATAGGCACTCTATGGCTATAGGCCTGTCTTTGTGCCCGCCATACCGCTGTCCCGCTTTTCAGACTAGATGGCGTTAGTAATATATTCCAAGCTCAGAATTCCAAGTCCACATTCTGTGTTTGACAGGGTCCGTCTATGTAAATTGAGGTCGTTGGTTTTAGATACCTCTAAAAGTAAGTAGATAAGTACCTACTAGACTGAGATTAGGTATACTAGTGATGTAAACAAATTTTATAGATGCAGTAGGTATGGGACAGACCTTATATTGTAAAGTATACAAAAGCCTACGTTATAAATAGAAGACAATAAATTATGTACCTAAGTAAAATGTTATAAAATAATGTTTAAATTGATAATTTTTAAATGGAGAAAAATAAATATTGTATAATACCAACCTAAAACATAAAATGTGTGTATTTGTTTGATTTTGGAAATAAAGTTTATATTTTTGAAAAATAATGTATTTTTTTAAAATCCTACCTACGTAATGGAATAATGACCCACCGATGAAAAAGTCAGAGAAAGTACCTAGTATCGGGGAAGTAGACTGTAGAACAATTTGTGATTATGGCGTCATTGCATCATGTATCATGATTGTGAAAATCTGAGTGGGCGTAATAATAATTTATAGTTACGTATATATGCCGAATAAATGTACAATCAAGGTAGTTTCACAAAGCTAGAATCCAAAGCAGTAAATCCAGTTCACGGGAGTAGGAGGCTGCTAAGAGGTAGAAAGTAATAAACGAAGTCTTAGGGTGTGACTAGAAGGTTTTTTGTCTGCTACTTCCATGCTAATAATTCTAATCTGCTACTTCCATGTTCTAAAAACTACCGTCAAATGAACGTCTTAAATAATCTGCATTAATGTCAATGTCAGTGTTACTGTCACATTTACGTCAAATTCAATTGTTTTTCGGTGTTTTTCGCGAAGACAGCTGGACAGAAAAACTTGTCTCTGGACAGAAAGACGTTTTTCGAGTGCGATGTGGATTTTGTTCAGTTTTGTTCAATTTACATTTTACAGCTATTTCTAGTAATATTTCGTGTTGCGACATTATTTGATAACATAATCAAAATAGAATGTTTCCTTATCATTTCGCAACTGATGAACTTTCTAACAAAATGTGTTTTTGAAGACCCCGCCGAAAGTAGTTTTAGTGATGAAAATATTATGCATTTTATAGCTTAGCTCGCTGACTAGCCTAGGTAGGTTTAAGTCTTTTGTCTCATATTAGAATTGCTGTAAATTTGCAGTTTTGATAACATTTCAGACAAAGCACAAGTAATTACAAAGTGTCACATAACTTGTTTGTACATAATATTTAGAACAATTGTTATTTGTCGTATTCCTAATTCAAGTGTCTTATTTTGTCTTGTATCTTACACGAGCAATGACAAAAGAAGGAAGTGATAATTTGTTTTTTCTGTAAACGTGATTTGTACACTTTGTATGAGTATTTTTCTTTTTTTTTAATTCAAAGTAATAGAAGCATTTTATATAAAGTAGGTACCTAATAGGTATGTTACAATTATTTTACATACTATTTTCATACTAAAACCAAATTAATAATGTAATGGATAAAAATTAAATGCTAAGAAAGCAAAGTTCACAAAATTAAATACTAATATAATTCCTATTATCATTTCACTCTAAGAATGGGATTGTTTACATATTGTTGTTGGTTGAAACTAATAAACAAATAGTAATTAAGTAATTATCTAATGTTTGCAGGGGCCAAGATGGCCGATTACCATATCAGGGAGGCCGCTGAATCTCTGCTTAGCAGTGTGACCATACCAGCAGGATACAGGAATTTGTGTGAGTTTTGACATAATTAGCTGATGCCTGCGACAAAGTGGCAATTATGTATGTGTCCTCATGGTTTGAGGATTTTTGGTTCCCGCAGGAACTCTATAATTAAGGGATAAAAAGTGTCCTATCTGTTGTTCTAGACTATAATCTATCTCTGTGCCAAATTTCATCCAGAGCAGTTCAGCCGTTCTGGCGTGATTGAGTAACAATCATCCATCCATCCATACATCCATCCAAACTTTCGCATTCATAATATTAGTATAGAAGAATAGATGTTAGCCAGTCTTGTCCTTTTAAGGCGGAATGTGCTGCCACTGGCATCCAGAAGCTGGATGGCTAGGTTGTTTTTGTGCCGCTCAAGTCTTTGTTTGGAGGCGTCAAGTGACCTGACTATTTCTTCTTTAACTGTGAACCATGTTACATTGCATAATCTTCAAAATATTGTTCTGGAATATCTCAATATTTAAGTGGCTTGCTAGGAAAGTAAGTTACTAGAGCAACTGCTGAGTTTATTGCCGGCTCTTCTCAGTAGAATCAGCTTTCAGACTGTAAAGCTTTGGAATGTCTTGCCAGTTGACATTAAACAGTTGAAATCCTTAAACATCTTTAAGAATCGGTTAAAGGAGTATTACCTATCTAACATGGTATAGGACAAATATTGATGTCTTTTGTGAAAGTCATCGATATATATGTAGGCACTAGATGGGCCCTTTCATAGAAAAACGCTGGGCGTCCGAGTTAGTTAACATCTAAAGTTTAATTAGTTTGGCACTGTATAATTTTAATTTTAAGGTAAGTGTTTCAATTCACAATTATACATTTCCAAAAAAACGTTATTTAATCTTCCTATTTAATATTTTTATCCATTACGCAATCATTTAATTTCCGCGGTAAACTGTATAATTTTTTTTTTTACTATTTTTTTTACTATTTATTGGCCTTTCGGCTATGACCTATATTATCTATGACCGAGTCATACGTTTTCAAGTTTTTATTCAAGATGTTGCAAGCAAGTTCCCGCTTTTCAGACTAGATGGCGTTGATGGTGTTGCTAAAAATACGCCCACATTCTTTGTTTGACAGGGCCCGTCTATGTAAATTGAGGTCGTTGATGAAAATAGGTTAAATGTACTGTTATATTGATATGTATGAGTTTATATGTATATTATGATTAAATTCTTTATTGCATAAACAAAAAGGACATACACAAAGGACATTAATACAACATTACAAACAAAAGGCGACCTTGTCACTAAAGTGAGCTCTGCCAGGCAACCTACATGAATGGACCGTACTTGCTGTGAGACGGGAAATTGCATGAATAAAACATAATTGCATAAACGTACATTCTAATAACACGTACATACCATAAAAATAAGAACAAGTTTACAGCGATAGGTAATGCATTTTGACACGACTTTTAAAGGCCGCTAGAGATTTTGCTTGTCTGATATCAGCTGGGAGTGCGTTCCATAATAAAACTGCTTTTAGTATGAATGAGATATTATATTTTTGAATTATAGTTATTTATTCAAATATTAGTATGTAATGTTTTGTTTAAGCACCGAGTTGTACTATCCCACACATTTCAAAGCTTCCTAATGGATGGGTTGTGTGGAGGAGGTCACTTTTAGTGATAAGACTACCCTTGCGCACTTTGTTTTCTCTACTCGTTTACTTTATATCTTTATGTTTGTGTGGCAATAAAGAATTTATCTATCTATCTTTCCGAACCGGTGTTAGAGTCTTGACGTATCATGAGTGACACAATTTGTTCTACGTGAAATAAATTAATAATTTATTTATCATTTACAATCCTGTTTTCTCTGTTTCCAGCACACTCCCAGTCGGTGAACCTGGTGACAGAGGACTTTGTGGCCGGCCACCGTCCGCAAGGCAGAATGTCGTCAGTGCGTCGGTTTTTCTGTCTGTTCGTCACATTCGATATACTGTTCACTAGCTTGATGTGGCTTATTTGTGTTATGGTGAGTTTACTTTAACTTTTTTGTTTTGAAGTTTACTTCCTTAAGAATCGATTTTCATATATAAGCCCGGAGGGGGGGGGGGGGGGGGGGGAGTAAAATAAAATTTTCGTTATTTACTAAGTTAAGTAAACACACAATTTTTTGTTTTTGTTTTACAAAAGAGGGTAGTTCGACTCATAGACAATCCCAAAATGAATCACATAAAAAGGTTTACAAATAATGCCATTCATACCACCAACTTGGTAGGAAAGGAAGGAAGGAAACTTGAAGGAAATTTTATCTATACTTTAATATTATAAATGAAAAATTAAAGAGTTCCCGCGGGAACCAAAGAACCTCAATCCACACGTACGAAGTTCCAGGCATTAGCTAGTTTAAAAAAAAACACGTACCTGCAAATTATGGAACCAGCTTCCATATGGGGCTCTTATAAGGGCGGATCTGTCATGTTATAATATAATACCAATTTTTTGTTTTCAGATGAGAGGCGAGACTTTAGTACAAATTTTCGACAGAGAAATACTGCATTATAATATAAAAGTGTCACTGTTCGACATAGTGATAGTTGCTATACTAAGGTTTCTCATGTTGTTATTATTCTACGCTATACTCTATATTAATAATTGGAGTGTTATTGCTGTGAGTATATTACGTATATTAAATATCAATATCAATAATTATTTTGAATCTGACTGACTGAATGACTGATATATCAACGAATGAAAGAACTAAATTTAATTCGGTATAATTAGCCACAGTAGGTAAATCTATGTGGTAAAGTGTGTGTCTTGCACTTGTAGCTTGCGATAATCAGCACACGACAGGCTACTTTTTATACCAGAAAATTAAGGTGTGCCTGTGGGAATTAAAATGTGTGTTTGTTTCAGCTCTCAACGGGTGGTACATGTGCCTTCTTAATAGGAAAAGTCTTTGTTTATGATGTGAGTATAAAATAGTAAAAAACTAAAAATCACGCTTTTTATAGAAAACCAAACTAAAAAGTAGAAACCAAATTAACATCAATTCCTGCGTTATAAATCCAAAAAATCTCTAATCCTGATTATCCTAGTAAGGATATAACGGGTCAAACTGTTTAAAATATTGAATTGTCATCAGTCCTTAATAAGTATGCCAAATTTCGAGTTAAATTCGAAAATCCGACGTTTTGAAGGGGGTCGAAATCATATTCAAAGATACCGTTACATACTAACATACATACGTCTGAAGCTAATAAAAAGCGTGTAAAAAGGGTTCCCCCTTATAGCAACACTTTGTTGTCCATCTATTTGTCTGTCAACCTACTGTTTCTTGGGAATGTGTGGAGGCATCAATTTGAAATTAATATCTACTTAGGCCTTCGGTCGCCAGGAAGGCTGATTCAGTATTTGGTGCGTGTAGAGCTCTCCTCTGCTGGAGTTTGTGACGGTCTGGCCGCAAGCGGCTGGAAACCTGACTGCTTATTTCCGCTCGCCGCTTATTGTTACCAAAAATGAACAATACTTTACTAGAATAAGGAAGGCTTATTCTAGTAAAGTATTGAAGTATGTGCAGATCCTATGTAAACAGTATAAAAACTGACACTATTCATTGGGGCGTTTACTATACTCAAAGACGTAATAAACTTACAAAAAATAGCTCATGTGTCGCCGCGTTGATGTGCTAATAAATATTTTGAAGGCGTATATTTAATTGATATTCTATTCTTATTACACTTGTTTAAGTATGCCAAATTTAGTTGCATTTAAATTAATTAATTTTGCTATAGTATTAAAAATTAGTAATTGTTTGTCAGGCGCTACCAGTGTAGCGCCAAATGTAAGCCAGTTATTTCACAGCTTACGATTCATATTGTTATGAAATCTTTCTCGTTATTTACTAAAAGAATTTATAATGTGAGGCAGTACTGAACCTTTTGTGCTCGAATCTCACTCGAACTTGCCCAGTTTTTCAAATTTAAGAGCAACTTTTACGAGCTTTTTTTCTCTCTCTCTTTTTTCTATCTGCGATTAGTCCTTCAACTATAAAAATTAATTAAATTTAACATTTATTGAGAACACAATAGAACTTAAAGCTAGCTAACCTAACTTAATTACTATATAAATCATGCCCGCATGGAATGGTGGCAAGAATGCTGGCTGTATTTCCGCGCTGGACAGCCAGGCTGATCCTTTGCGCAAAAATGAGCCAGCCCTTCTGTCACCAGATGAGGCAATTAAACGCAGTGAAATATCTCGCAAATTAAATTGTATAATTTTTTTTGTTTTGTCTCTAGTGGCCTAACGCGTCTCAGCCAGTATACCAAGTGTTTCTCATACTGACGTCGTTCACACTAGCGTGGGGAGAAGCCTGGTTCCTGGACTTTAGGGTCTTACCACAGGAGCTGCAGGCCAAAGAGATCATGGGTAAGGATTAAGGATTTGACGACCTCCGTGGCGCAGTGTGTAGCGCTGTTGCCTTAACGTGCGGAGGACCCGGGTTTGATCCCCGGTAGGGTCCATTTAGGAATTTATAATTTCTGAATTTTCCCTGGTCTGGCCTGGTGGGAGGTTTCGGCCGTGGCTAGTTACCACCCTACCGGCAAAGACGTGCCGCCAAGCGATTTAGCGTTCCGGTACGATGCCGTGTAGAAACCGAAGGGGTGTGGGTTTAATATAACTGCCATGCCCCAACAGGTTAGCCTGCTACCATCTTAGACTGCATCATCACTTACCATCAGGTGTGATCGCAGTCAAGGGCTAGCTTGTAGTTGATAAAAAAAAATAGAGTACCAAGTGTTTCTTATACTGACGTCATCACACTAGCGTGGGGAGAAGCCGTCTTAGTAACGTCGCGGTAGGTCCTCTAATTTTTTAAAGTTTTGCGGTTTTTTCCTTACAAATTTAGCTGATTCTATTATGTAAATTAATGGCAGGGTTAGTATGTGGTTTAAGGAGTTCACAGATGTCTGCACAAAAAAAAAAAACAAAAAAAAGCGTCAAAAAGCATGTATGAACTCCTTAAACAGCTCGAGAAATACGTTTAAATCTGTCAAATGATTACGATTTGCTTAGACAATTGCGCCTCTTGGTCATAGAGCCGGCTATACAACGACCTTCACCGATCTGTTAACCAGAGGAAACCTTCTTTTTATTTATACCTATTTAATAATAGATAAGTACGCCTAAAATAGCTTGCCCACCAAAATCCTGACCAGGCTATTTTTAAATTAATTAATTTAAATTAATATTTTTTAAGTTTATTCTAGACAATGCTATACCATCGCGATTGTTATAAAATTACCTATATTTTGATATATAACTCAAGCGGTTCCGATCCGTGAAGTTACCTATGGACTATGGTAACTTACCATAGTCCATAGGTAACTTCACGGTTCTCGGACCATCTGGCATGCCCCAGAAGTCCGGAGTGGGCCCCCTTGCTAAGACCCTCGCGTTTATTCGAGGGTCTCTCGTAATATTGTTCTGTATAATAGGCATGATGACTGATTTTGAAAAATGATCAGATTATGTTCGGAAGTATCGACTATTTCGAAAAAATATCTTATTTCAGCAGAAAAATAAGGTTTGGTAGATAATATTGGCATTTGAAATTTAAAGGACAACCGCAGCTTTCTAGAGAGGGTTGGTACCTAAAATAAATTAGAGCGTTAAGCAACGAAATATGGCCTATTGGAACATATATTTTTTCTTTAATTTTTAGTATATTTTTTGTTTCCCAAAAATATGGGGTTCTCGAGATATTAATTTTTAAAAAACCATGAAAATCGATTATTTTTGACGTTCAACGACCATATTTAGTCTGTTCAAGTTGAATTGTCACTGTTCAGTCTTCATGTGACAACGGCAATCTGACATTTGTCAGAACATCGCCACAGAGTACAGACCAGCGTAGTTTTACCTATTGTACGGACTGCCCCTGCCTTTACTTGTCATGTTGATACTATTGCGTAGTCTGCTTTATTTTTCAGTTCATAAGGTTTATTTTTGTGTGATTTGTAATGGTGCCAATGACGTTATGCCAGGGAACAAGTTATAGTGAAGGAATGTACGTTTCATTATACGCCAGCATCAATTTATGGCTGTTTATTTGGTAAATATTAAAATAGTTTACCCATATTTTAAAATTAAATTATTTATATTTTAAAAACCCTTGAAAAATGACTAATAAAATTACATTTAATTTAATGTGCAACACAGCAAGTATTGTTTGGTACCATTTTTGCGGTTGTCCTTTAAAATTCTCGCCAAAACGCTCCCCAGTGTCATGGCGTCGTTTGTGACGTCACTATTATTTTTACCAATGTACTCTGTGCAGTGTGCAGTAAACAATAGTGTGATTGTCAAAGCTAAAAAACAAACCATTGTGACGTCATTCGCTTCTTGGTGTTTTAACCAATATGGCGGATTGCTGTATTTTATAATTTTATTTTATCAAAATAAATAGCAATCTCACTCGAAATCGAAAAATATATACTTTTTTTATAATTCATGAATCCTATTTCATTAGATAAATTACAATTACATTGATTCTTGGTTACTGTCATCATGCCTATTGTAAGCAGACTATTGTTTAGGTCAGGCCGGCCCCATTATTCCGGAATGAACCCCCTTTGGTGACACCCTGGCGTTTATTCGAAGGCCTCTCGTAATATTGTTCTGTATAATTGTAAGCAGACTATTGTTTAGGTCAGGCCGGCCCCAGTAGTTCGGAGCGGACCCCCTTACTGAGGCCCTCGCGAGGACTCGCCGCGTCCACGCACGGCGAGTCCACTGTTAACTGGTTCAGTCCCGTGGAGACCCCTGAGGCCAGCCCCCGGCCGCGGAGGCCTGGGGAGCAAGTCATATTGACTCAGGACCAGGTGAGACAGCTTGCTTTATGTTTCCACTAGCTGATGCCCGCAACTTCGTCCGCGTGGTTTAAATTTTTTTGATTCCCGCGGGTACTCCATAATTTTCCGGTTTAAAAGTAGCCCATATCACTTTCCAGGTCCTCAAGTATACCCATGCCAAAAATCACGTCGATCCGTTGCGACGTGATTAATGGACAAACCAATAAACCAACAAACACACACTTTTGCATTTATAATATTAGTATGATATGATTTTAACGAAACTTTTTTAGAATCGTTATGATAAGAAAATTCGATAAAACGAAAAAGCGACACTAAAAAGAGACAATCGTCAAAGGATCTTCTCCGTTTGGCCCGTGAGGGCCAAGCGGGGGTACGGGCCTCGAGGCTGGGCCTCCTTACCCGGGCGGGGCGCGGGGCAACTCTGTGCCCCGGTGAATTTCTTTAAGCCGAGTCGAAGCTCGGCTAGGGCCTGCCTTGTAGGCTACGGGCCCCTAGGTGCCGCGCAGGTGGTGGCGATCGTAGGAGCTCACGGAGTAGTGGACGCCCGGTCGGGGTTCGGGTGGTCGGCGGTGCGATCCCGTGGAGGTGTTCGTACGGTCCGTTGTCCGCGCGCGCAAATATGCGCCGCGCGAGTGTACGGACGTACTCCTCCACGGTGGGCGTCTTGAGGTCGCGATGAATGACGTCATTTCGCACGTACCTCGGAGCTAATAAGAGACAAACATATTCATAATAGGATTATATGTTCACGGCCAATAGATGGCGCTGTACGATATTGAGTCGCGCAACTGCTCCGTTGTGCTCAAAAGGGTATATATTTATCTCATTCTCTCGTAGCCTACTTTACTGAAGTTTCACTTTGTTTTATTATATTGTCCTTTGCCAATATGGCAAAGCCTTTGCCATATTGGCAAAGGACAATATAATAGATGGTTGAGGAGAGCCCTGGAGGAGGCCTATGCCCATGGGCAAACGGAATAAATAAAACAATACAAGTACATTGAATAGTGTCTTTGAAGATAATTAACAATAATTTGTATAATACCATGTAATTAATTCGGCAATAAACGCTTATCTAAAACCTTTAAACGAGCCATTCTTTATTAAAAAAAAAAAACCAAAAACACGATTTACCAAAAAAAATACAGAGCTGAGCTCGGTCATCCAGGTACTATTATTATTATTAAGGACGAACAAATAAACCAACCAATAAACACAATAATTTTGAATTTTATAATTCAGGTAGTAATACAAAAAAAAACTTTTTAATCTGCACCCAATTTATTTTTATACGACTGCCTGAACAAAGGAGTATTATACGACTTCCTAAAAAAAGGAGTATATTGTTTTCAGGGTTCATGTATGTATGTGTGTATGTGAGTTTGTATATTCCACCATAACTTCTGTACGCCAAAACCGATTTTGATAAATGAGGTATCGTTAGAATCCCTAGCTTATTCCGGGTGACATAGGCTAGTAAAATTAAAAAAAAGTGATGGGGTGACCATGGTCCCGCATTAAAGACTAAAGTTGAAAAAAAATATGCGAAAATAAGTTTAACTATATAATCATCATCTAGAAAATGATTAGTAGATTCCAAAAATATATAATAACATTATAGTTCAATATCCAGTGATTCACAAAAAATATCATTTAATAAAAATGTGAATAAGATTCCAAAGGTAATTCAATGCGGGCTACGGCAGAGCAGTCGTATTTTTAATAATTGTAATTATATTCACTTGTGATAATATTCGACCGATAAAAGTAGGTAGGTACATGGCCGAGTTGCACCTTGATGTAAACCGATATAATCATGATCGATTGAACGTTAATTGGCGATCAATCGATCCCGATTGCTAATTGTAAACGAGGCTACGGAGCTCATGTGTTATTAGCCGAGTGCAAAAGAAAGAGGATAATGTGTTTTCGGTGTGTGTACCTATGTGTTGGATAGAAGCAGGCGTTTGTCTGCGGATGTCCATGATAATCAAGGAGCAAAAAGCTTAATCATACTAATATTATAAATGCGAAAATGTGTTTGTTTGTTGGTTTATTGGTTTGTTCGTAATCGTCCCCGCGACTTCGTCTGCATGGTTAATTTGTTTTTAATTCCCCCAGGGACGATTCGTTTCTCGGTCTCAATTCGGTCCTCAAATATACCTATGCAAAAAATCACGTCGAACCGTTGCTCTGTTGCGGCGTGATTGAAGGACAAACAAACATACTTTCGCTTTTGTAATATTAAATGGGTCTAGACTCTAGACCAATGAGCCAATGATAAGCAAAGGTCATAGTAACGTTCATACACTGCAGGACAAATAAATGATAACCACTATCAAGTATTACAAACTAAACTAACAAAATATACTTCGATTAATATTCAAACTTTTTTATTTTATTTTACTAGCCGATGCCCGTGGTTTCGCAGGCGTGGATTTAAGCGCAAAACAGCGGGTAGGGCGTGGGCCGGGTTGGATGCGCAGCGGGTTGAATTCCTTGTATTTATATGAACGACATCACACAGAACGCAGGCGCGGGTCAGGCGCGTGGCGGGTGACGATGTGTGATGTCGTCCACATAAATACAAGGAATTCAACCAGCCGTGCACCCGACCCGGCCCGCGCCCGACCCGCGCCCGCTCCCTGTGTATTTTGCCCCTAAGGTTTTTGATAAAAAATAGCCTATGTCACTCTTCAGGTCCTCAACTATGCCCAGGCAATACCGGGGTCGTCAAATGATCGTCGTTCGATCGAAATCTGTTGAATGAAACAGTTTGACCCGAGAATGATTCGAGCAAAGCATTGGGCGTACGCTAGTAATTATATTATATTATGTCTATAAATTCTACAAAGCCTAGACCAATAATCTAATTATGATAAGCAAAGGTCATAGTCTCGTAAGTACACCGCAGGACAAATAAATGATAAGCTCTATAAGCATTACAAACTAAACTAAAAAAACAGAATTTAAAATAAGTATGATAATATTATGTATTCGCTATAGTCATAAATGATAACCTAATGGTAATTCACCTCTTTTTTTTATCCACTATAAGCTAGCCCTTGACTACGATCTCACCTGATGGTAAGTGATGATGCAGTCTAAGATGGTAGCGGGCTAACCTCACCGCATATTCGGCAGGAACTTTTAACGAGTTAACTTTTGTTATACATATTAAAATAACGGAAAAACAAATGGCTGAAATCTAATCTTATCATTAAAATAATAACTTAATAAAAAATAAAATAATCTAAGGATTAAAACAAATGAGACCTTCCAAAATGTCATGGCCAAACGTATGCATCAACTAGCTGATGCACGAGACTTCGTACGCGTGGATTGAGGTTTTTTGGTTGCCGGGGGAACTCTTTAATTTTTCGGGATAAAAAGTAGCATATGTGCTATTCCACATTATAACCTATCTCTGTGCCAAATTTCATCCAGATTCGTTCAGCCGTTTTGGCGTGATTGAGTAACAAACATCCATCCAAACATTTGCATTTATAATATTAGTATAGATTTACAACGATTTACAATGAAGTTATTTCTACTAAATCTCATAATTATTTTAATCTAAAAAGATTTATTATATTAAAAATAATTTTGTATATCATTAGCAATTCATTTTAGATTTTTTCTATCATCACGTGAAATAACGTGGTGCGTGGTTAAGCATATTTAATATTTAAATGTTAATTTGTGAATATTTAATTTAATTTATTGCAATAAATAGGCTGAAATGGTATGCCGAATTTATTAAAGAGACATTCAATTATTCATTAGATATGCCAGTTGCACCACTTGTGGTTATCGTTAAAGTTCAATTTGTCCATTAAAAACCATTTTGGCTTGCACACATCACTTACCTTAAACTATATGAGTAAGAAAACCCACTTTGCTTGTTTTTTGGTTAGTGGTGTTCATGCATTAATTGTGTTATATTTATTCATGATTTATTCTATCAAAATATTTTTTTTATAGTTCTATATTTTCTGATTTGGGAATAATATGAATGTGATGGATATTTGTTACTCCTTCACGCTACAATGACCGAACTAATTTGGAATTGAGATAGCATTTTATACCCTGAATTAACAAATAGACTAAATTTTTTCCCCCGAAAATTAAAGAGGTCCCGCGGCAATCAAACGACCCGGATGAAGTCGCGGGCATCGGTCTAGTCAGATGTATATTTATTTATTACATATTACATATACATATTATGTGTCTTTTCCATGCTCTTGACTTCCTATTTTCCAAACAGAAAACAGTTTAACTAAACTCTGGCAATCATTATTTGACAGTATTACCAAACACTAGAGTAGAGAGATAAAGGTCTGAAAAAAACTATTTTTGACAACAGTTCTGCATGTGGTTTGAAAATTATTCCATTCCTTACTACCATACCACATTTTTTCTACGGTACGTTTACAACAATGCCAAAACGCACACCGAGTCACGAATAACAAAACTCATTAAAACTAATATTAAACACGTCATGAATCATGATATATGTAATTCGCATTATTTACGAGGCGTGCGCTTTCTTTGCAACAACTTGTATTCGTCGACTTTGATATAATGAATCATTGAATGTAGCGATACGAGTTGGTTCATCCAATTTACAGTTTCAGATCAGTTGGTTTTCGCGCACCGCGCGGGACAGTCGAGTTTATTGTTTGGGTTTTAATTTTCTCGTGTGTTAAAATTAAAAAGTAATTTGAATTTAAAATCAACAGGTTTGGTACATACTTAAAATCAAAGTGTAATTTATCAAGTGACCTATAAAATTATATAAGGATTTTAAAAAAATGCGCATTTTAGACTAATATTTAATCAAACCTAAAGCAAATTTAATCGCCTAAATTTAATATTCAGCTACTTTTGGTAGCTTTTTATTTGAAAACATAAAAATAAGGGTCAGTTGCACCGCAGAAAGTTATTGTTACATCACGGACCACGGTCTAAGGAGATTAACCTCCTGTCTTAGTTTTTACCAGTCTTCATTTCATTTGTTTATTTGTGAATACAGTAGGTACAAAAAGGTGTTACAATTATAAAAGTTTCTTGTATTCTACCACAGTGTGGCGTTCAAATAATATGCGTAACATGCTTTAACATTATAAAAAATATATATTAATAAAATGAAGTATTTATAGTGGTAGGTTGAATGTAGGCAATTTCTACTTTACATTATTTTAGTCTCAATACATTCCTTTCATTTAAGTACATAAAATAAAATAAATTTAAGATGTCATTTATTATATCGTTACATAAAATTATTTATTTTCCTTCATAGTCAAGTTTATCAAAGTGTTAAATTATAGTTAAGTGTTACGACGGATAAATCTATAGTGGAGTTTTTAATTATATTAAACCACAATTTTTAATTCGGTGCTTGGATGATTGATAAGTTTTAAGTTTAGTATAGATGATGCCCGCGATTCCATTAGCGTGGATTTAAAATTTTTAAAATGTCGTGGAGTTTCCTGGGATTAAAAATAGCCTATGTAGTGACATAAGATACTAGACAGCGCTGGCCACTTGCAAAATAGTTCTTCTCCTCGATCTGAAGTGAAGATTAATAAGATAAGAGATAAGATACCTTACCTGGGTACCTGTATATATACCAGGTATACCTGGCTACGCCCTTGGGCATCACCTATACTAAACTACTAAACTTATTTATAACTTATCAATCGTTTGACCACCGAATTAAGATTGCAAAATACAGTTATGCAACTAAAATACCTAATCATAACTAATTACTTAATTAGACAAAGATAGAGTGATAATATACCGAATCAATTATAATAATAACGTCAAAGATTAATATCTAGGCCAGGATTTAGATTTTGTTAAATTGATTGCGTTCTCAGGTGTAGCTAGGTACTTTATAGAACTAAAAATTAAAGATCAATTTTCTGCCATCACCCATTGAGAACTGTCATAGTATAACAAAACTTTAACAGCTTGTCACGCAACTGGACCTTAAGGACCAATTTTGGAACCGTTAAAATAGGATTAAAATTTGTACGAGAAAGCTGCAAATTTTATTCCTTAGTTAGGTTATCAATTAATCAATCAGTCCTTAGATAATAAAATAAATAAGAAACAATAAAATCAAAACCAATAACCGCGAAAACTGAAATAGAATTCTTAAAAACAAGCATAAAAAGTAACATGGCGTCAAACGGAGTCCCGGAAATAACTCCAGAAAAGGAGAAAGAAATGGAGAAGCATATTGGAGAACTAGAAACCGTGGGCACTGAAGAAGAATTGGAGAAGAAGCTGAACAGTATGAGCAAGTTTGGTTTTTCCATCGCGAGTTGGATGAAATACGTGTTTAATAGAGACAGCAATGAGCCGTTCAAAGCGGAATGGTTGACAGTAAGTTATTTTTATGAAAAATTAGGCGCTCGCTGCGCTTGTGGATTACATTACATCCAGAAACCAGAGTGTAAAATTTCAATACTTACACCCATATTCAGACGTAAACTCACGATTTCCTTGACTCCACTCAACCTCTCTACGGCGTTTTGATTCAGATTCATATTCATTTATTTCATTACTCAATTTATTTCATATAGCACCGGACATACAGGTGTATCTAATGCGATGACTTATTTTGACTCAACCATCGGCCCAGAAAGAAGATTCTTCTGAGACAACCACTATTCTACCACCGTCATTGCAATAATCATCAATAGTATAATAACGCCGTTTAACACAGTCTTTGAACTTATGCACTGGCAAATTATTTTATGCATTTAAACCATAAATTATAATGCATTTTAAAACATCTCTGTTGTCAACAGATAGACGAATACAAGTCGATGGCTGAGGAGAGTATGCAGAACGCGTTCAAGGCAATCCACCTGCCCCACTGGAAGCTCGAGAAGAGGGGCTCTCAGAAGGGAGACGTTGTCGAGTCCACACAGACTGAGCAGTTTGGAAAAGTCTACAGGTTCACGGTCAGTAACGATAGGGGCGAAAAAATTGTCGAAACTCACGATAACTATGTTATTCTCACGTCGAATTGACGGCCTGACGACACTCACGGCGAATCGGCGACGCTCTTACGAGTATGACGGCCCGACGACACACTCACGATGGCCCGACGACACTCACGATGTATGCAAAACGCGTTCAAGACAGAAGGGAGACATCGTCGAGTCCACGCAGACTGAGCAGTTCGGAAAGGTCTACAAGTTCACGGTCAGTAACGATCCTCCTTTCGTATTCCCCATTACTGAGGGTCGTGACCCCTTCCACCAATAATCCTTCTATGAACGATGTCGCGCCATGTTGCTCGATTTTCTGCGACATGCAGGGCTTCGTGGACCTTGCTATCGAGAGCGGTGCGGATTTGATCTGACCAACGCATCGGGCTACGTCCCCGAGGTCTCTTTCCGTCCACTTTGCCTGTAATGACAATCTTTTCAAGATTGTGCCCCTCCCTTCTTTCAATGTGGCCGAAATAATCAAGGATCCTCTGGATACAGGTGGTTGATAGCCTTTTCGTGATTTTCAGTTGTTTGAGGATCGATGCGTTGGTTCTGTGCGCTGTACAAGGTATACGAAGCATTCTCCTCCAGCACCACATCTCGAAAGCGTCAATGCGATGTCGGTCAGCAGCTTTTATTGTCCATGTCTCAGCTGCATACATAAATATCGGGAATATAAGCGTGCGAACAAAAACAAAAAAAAAAAATACGCCCCAAATTGAAACCTCCTCCTTTTTTGAAAGTCGGTTAAAAAAGGATTCCACACACAAGCGTCAGCACAAACTCAAGTTATTTTATTGCCAAATTAGGCTTGCGCTTGATGACGATCATGCTTATAACTAGCTTTTTCGTCCCGTGAACTACACAAATTTCAAACCCCTATTTTGCCCCCTTAGAGGTTAAATTTTCAAAAATCCTTTCTTAGCGGATGTCTACGTCATAATACGTTATCTATCTATCTATATTTGTTTTGTATTCCAGGGCGTGGTGGACTGCCCAGCCAAGTTCATGTATGAAGAGTTCAAGAATAACCTCACCAAGCTGCCTGAGTGGAACCCCACCATACTCAAGAGCGAACTGATAAAGGTAAATATATAATAATCATCCAGCGTGGATGTCCACTTCTGGACATCACTTTTTGACGACCTCTCTGCGCCCTTTCTGACCTTTATAATAGTTTATTATCGAGTCAAAATCTACTGAAGATGCTCCGGTGTCGGAGTGAAACGTACGTTGAGAATAATTTGGAAGATTCCCGTGGTGTGGTGAATATCGCAAGCTACAAGTTGAACAAGTGCATGATACACACTGTACTACTACATAGATTTACATACAGTGGCGGATAATAGCGAGTTAAACTTTTCGTTGAGTTTCTTCATTAGTAATTTTCTTAGTTATAATTTTTGTACTTTCAGTTACTCGAAATAAACTTCTATTTATTTATTTTCCAGGATATAGGTCCAGGCATCGACCTCTCCTACCAAATAACCGCTGGGGGAGGACGCGGTATTATAGCGCCGCGAGATTTCATCATCCTCAGACGATCCGCCGCCCTTAACAAGGAGGGGCAGATAGATGAGAACGACCCCTATTGCTACATCACTAGTGGGGTCAGCGTCCAAGTGCCCGGTTACCCCCCTGTCAAGGATCTTGTCAGGTAAGACTATAGGCGTCAATTTGGGGATCAAATCGAACATCCCTAGCTGATCCGCCGCCCTTAACAAGCAGGGGCAGATAGATGAGAACGACCCCTACTGCTACATCACTAGTGGGGTCAGCGTGCAAGTGCCCGGTTACCCCCCGTCAAAGATCTGGTCAGGTAAGACGAGAGGGGTTATGTTCGGGGTCAAATCTAACATCCGTAGATGATGTTATCCCTATAGTCTTACCTGACCAGATCCTTGACAGGGGGGTAACCGGGCACTTGCACACTGACGCCACTAGTGATGTAGCAGTAGGGGTCGTTCTCATCTATCTGCCCCTCCTTGTTAAGGACTACTTAAACGACAAGGAAGCCTGGCAATAATTTGCTCTAATGTCTCTGATAGTTCCTTAGTAAGAATATTTGTGAGATGGTGATAATAAAAAAAAAAAACCCGGCTGAGTTTGTTGTGGGCTCTTCTCAGATCAGGGCGCGTTTGGAACCCTCGTACCTTTAGTTTTAAAATACCGTTACCCATTATCACCATCATGCTTTTTAAGTACTACTTATGTAATTTTTAGACGAAAATAAGTGTACCTACAGTGTACCTATATTTAATAAATAAATGACTATGACTATGACTATGACTATGACATCCCTAGATGATCCGCCGCCCTTAACAAGGAGGGGCAGATAGATGAGAGCGACCCCTACTGCTGCATCACTAGTGGGGTCAGCGTGCAAGTGCCCGGTTACCCCCCGTAAATATAAACCTTAGAACTAAGGCATTAAAGTTTAATTACGAATGTAGTATATTTATATTTAAGACCTTTTAGTGAGATTTAAGAAGATTTTTGAAGAAGAAGATATTTTTGTAGTATATTTATATGTCTTCGTAACAACGCGAGCATGTCGGCGACGCGGATCCACAATTTTACCCCCTATCAAAAGTGCTCAACGCGGCTAAAGAAGTTTTCACTTCAAAAAAAACTTAGCGGCTCTTCGAGCTTATATAATAGGTATCGAATATGCTTAATTTCTGTTGTTTTTGTCTGCAGGGGTCACAACAAGGTCGGGTGTTGGTGCCTGACCCCCAAAGCTGTGGAGACTCAGGGTGGGAAGATAGAGCAAAAATCGGTCTTCCAATGGCTCATGTGCTGTGATCTTAAGGGTAAGTTACATCATACTAATGTTACTAGTGGTTCGCCCCGAACTGAGACCTCGCGGTATCCATAAAACGAATAAACTTGAGCGCCGTCTATTGACATCATTGTGAAGTTCTGTTAAAAATACTGAAGCTCATTAAAAATTAAATAATTTCGTTTCCTTATAATATTTACCTAATTTTAGTATTTGTTGTTCAAGTACAGGATATAATTCAAATAATTGATCAAGTTTCAGGCTCAGCCTTTCAGAAAATTGAGAGTTCTGAGGTCAACTTTAGACGTTAGAAAATCTCCACTTTGAATTTTGTCCTCCCCCCATTTCGTCAATTTTAGGGGACAAATTTAAAAAAAAATATTTTTTGACTCCATTCCTAATTATATCTAAAATGATATACCGCAACCTTAAGTAACGCTATAGAAAATATTTTACTACGCATTCACTTCTATGAAAGCCCCCATGAAATAAAGATTTTTATAACTTTTTAAGCCATATTCGGTGGGAGGCCATCGGTTTACATATTATGTTTAATTTGAAGTAATTACGTTCAGTAATTCAGAAGTTATAAGGCTCTGACAGACGGACGGGCGGACAATTGCAAATTCACTCAAGTAGACTCGGATACCTTCGCTTCGCTCGGTCAATAAATGCGAAAGTGTGTTTGTTTGTTGGTTTGTCCTTCAATCACGCCGCAACGGAGCAACGGATCGACGTGATTTTTGGCATAGGTGTAGTTGAGGACCTGGAGAGTGAAATAGACTACTTTTTATCCCGGAAAATTAAGATGTTCCCGCGGGAATCAAAAAAATTTAAACCACGCGGGCGAAGTCGCGGGCATTAGCTAGTTATATAAAAATATTTAAAAAATCAATGTGAAAGTTATGTATTTGCAAACCGTACTTTATAAGTGATAAATTGACAGTTCAAGGTCCTTTCAATAAATATGTATTTATTCAAATTAGATACACTGTACATACACTTATTGACGACCAATTACTTATGAAACATGATGGTGATTATCTGTTACTGTATCTTAAAACTAAAGCTTACGAGGGTTACAAACGCGCCCTGGTCTGAGAAGAGCCCACAACAAAGAATCGGGAAAAAAGTAGCCTATCTGTTATTCCGGACTATAATCTATCTCTATGCCAAATTTTATCCAGATCTGTTCAGCCATTGAGACGTGATTGAGTAACAAACATCCATCCATCCATCTATCCAAACTTTCGCATTTATATATTATAGTATAGATATGTATTTGTTTTCTATCACAGGGCGTGGTAGAAATCCATACTAATGTTATAAATGCGAAAGTTTATCTGTATGTCTGTCTGCTACGCTTTCACAGCTCATCTGTCATCATCCAATTTTGCTAAAATTTGGTAGAGAGATAGCTTGTATCCCGGGGAAAGACACAGGCTATTTTTATCCCGGAAAATTAAAGAGTTCCCGCGGGAATGTAAAAAACTAAAAAGTTACTTCACGCAGACAAAGTAGCGGGCATCATCTAGTAAATAATAATTATTTTAACTATTAAATAATAATTATTATTGAAGGGAACAAGGGACGAGTGGCCTAGTTGTGACAACGCATATCAGTCAATTGCGAAGGTTAAGCAACGTTGACCCAAGTCGGTAACTGGATGGGTGACTGAATTTGGAGGTTCAAATTTGGCCTTTTCGTCTCCTCCGTGCCTCGGAGAGCACGTGAAGCCGTCGGTCCCGGTTATTATCACTTTAATCTGATAATAATCGTTACAAAAACTTAAGAGTTTAAATACTCTTAGTCGAGTCGTATGCAGAAGGACGTGGACGTGGGAACCCACCGCATTATTATCAAAACAAAACTCCTACCATTATTTGATTAATGGAAATGGGTCACTACCCTCAGCAATGAGGAATACGACACAGAGTGTTTTTTTTTTATCCACTACAAGCTAGCCCTTGACTACGATCTCACCTGATGGTAAGTGATGATGCAGTCTAAGATGGTAGCGGGCTAACCTGTTAGGGGCATGGCAGTTATATTAAACCCATACCCCTTCGGTTTCTACACGGCATCGTACCGGAACGCTAAATCGCTTGGCGGCACGTCTTTGGCGGTAGTGTGGTAACTAGCCACGGCCGAAGCCTCCCACCAGGCAAATTTCATAATGTTCTATTCTATTTCTTTACATTTTTTGTCGGTACATTTTAGTTAGGTTTCTCATAGCAAAGATAAAAAGAAAAACTGCAATTGCGAGGACAGTTTCTAGCGCATAAGTTACTTTTTAATAAATAAATAATACTGCAAATGCAATTCTTATCTAAAGGCCTCCCACCAGGCAAATAATAACTATTATATTATAAATTTCAGGTAAAATCCCGCAATTCGTGCTAGACGCGGCTTTCGCGACGGTAATGCTCGACTACATAGTGCATGTGAGGAAATTCGCCGCCGACTGCAAAGCAAAGGGACTCTTCTAGATATTATAAAACATGACAAATGTGTGATATTATCTGAAAAGTTATGTATAACCCTTGTTTTATTTCCTTTTAAATTTTTTGTTTCATATTTTATTTTTGTATATTTGTATAATTTACATTTGTATAACATTGAAAAGCAACTGAAAAATTTGTATATAACTACCTATTATTTATGTCCTCTTCGATTTTTTTTTGTCTACGTTTCATATTTACACCTTGTATATTTGTAAAATATTAACTCAAAATTTGTATATATAAGTATAATATTTTTATTTTTCCCTTCGCTTTTTTGTTTCATCCGTGTATATTTCACTACGCATAATTTACTAATTTACGTTTCTATAATATTATCTCAATAACTGTTATATTATTTTCCCTTCCATTTTATGTTTCATAGGATTCATCTTTTTTTGCGTAATATTTTTCATACTTAAGCATAGGTACCATTGTATTCTGAATTTTTACTCTAATTTTTCTATATTCTTTCACCATTCTTTAAAAAAGAATACTCCTTTTTCACTTGTATTTCCATATTAAGTACCCCATAAGGAAAACATTAAAAAGCATTTTGATACCCTAAAATCATATAAATAATATGTGGTTACCTACACAAATAGATTAAGAAATCGCAATAAAATCTAAACGCCCCGCCATTATATGACATTTAAATTAGATCTAAGTTAGTTAAATAAACAAAGCTGTATTTTGTTATATTAAGAAAAACCTTCACAAATTATAACCAAAACATTTTCTTATTTCTATTTAGTTTTATTTTTTAACTTTTATGTTTTGAAGTCTTCAATCATTAAAAAAACTTTTTATAAACAAGATTTTTTCCGCCATTTTGAATTTAGTGTGAAGTATTTTTATTTTTCGTATTCTTCTCAGCAAACCCTTTTAATTGATACCCATATCATGGGAGTGCATAATTAAAAGTCCGCCATCTTTGGGAGTCCGCCATATTGGATTTAGGATGACGTCACTTACCTAACCATGCATTGAACTAAACGTGTATCCAAAATTTCAGCTCAATCTGTTAGCAATAACTGTTTTAAAATTTAGTTGCAAGATTTGACCTAAAAACCCCACAAACATTGCAAGTTAAATAAAAGCTTGTAAAAAAAATATAAAATGAAAATTTTGGCTAATTTTGTTGTAGATCGTAAGTATTATGTAAAAGCTGCATCAATTATTGTAACAGTCTCAATTGTTGTGATTGGCTGAATTTATGGCACTCTTGCTGCGTCAATGGATTTTGGCCAATAGTAGAAGAGTGTTAACCAATCAGAATTCAGAGGTGATTGCTCGTACACCGTGACAATCATTTTTAATAAATAAGGCCGCTGATCTTTTAACTAAAATTAGATGTCTGAATGTGTTCTCTCTCATAATAATAATAATAATGATAATGTTGTCTCTTTCATAATAATATCTGCAGAAAAGGGTACCGTAGCACAAGGTTTATACCTGTCAATTGGCAACTAGTCTAATCAGCAACTTTTATCTAACGTCAAAAACGGGCGCTCAGTATGGCAGCATGTATGAAATACTGGTTTGTGATGTCATCAAAAATCGCACGCACATTTTATTTTAATACATAGTTATCAAATTTTAATTTTAACATATGATATGGATTTAAAAACTTTTGGAAGATTCTCTATAAAAAATCACAAAAAAAAAATATTTTTGCCATAGGAAACATCTTCAATAATATAAGAGATTGGCCACAAAGAAACACATAATATAGAAACACGCTGAAATTTTAGTGGTTGTCTTCCCTTAGCCAAATGATTTTATGTCTCTTTACCCTATAATTGATAAAATATAGCTTGATACCTGTGACAGCTGTCAGAGTGACATAGATAGGGCTAGGACAATGCTGAATATCCATCATAATATTATCGATATTACTAGCTGACCCGGCGAACTTCGTACCGCCTTAGTATGCAAAATTAAATGTATATTTTTCAACATTTCTGAGAGATTTTCTTAATATTTTTTTCCGTAAGAACCTTCTCCTAATAATAACAAATACAACAAAAAAAGAATTAGTGAAATCGGTCCAGCCATTCACGCGTGATGCCGTGACCAAGGAAAACGGGTTTCATTTTTTTATCGATATTATTGGTAGGTACTAGCTACAAAAGTACAAATGTCGATTTTATTGTTACTATATTATGTTTTCATTGATACTATACTAGGATAATAATTTATAACTACAAAAACAAAAGGGATAAATGTATTTAATTATTTCCAAAAATGTATTTAAATTGCTATTATTTTTTCAATTACCCAAATAATAATATGAATAAAATGTTAATAACTAGATTTTTTAATTTAAAAAGTAACAACTTATTCCGATTTAACGTAATTGTAGTGCCCATAAAATAGACTTTGGTTACGATAAAAAAAGGAACGTCACTATTAATGTGCAGAAACCAATAAAGTATGACATTTTTCGCATACATTTTTCATACATAATACTGAACTTCATAGGCGTCAGTTGGATGACATCTGTCACAGGTATCAAGCTATATTTTACCAACTAAGGCATCTGAATGATTATACCTTTATTATCTTAAATAATAAGATATTGGTAGGTAATACTATAACTTTGTATAGGATATTTTACTGATGTATTGATTTATTCGTTGTGAACACAATATTAAATGCATTCTGCCATTTCTGGCGTACAACATTTAGAATTATTAATATCTGACATTTTACATTATTATCTTACTAATTAAATTATATACAAAATTAAATTGGTAAATTAAATTCAGAATTATTTTTACACTCAATAATGGACAACTATATAATACATATTATCAAATGGCGCCTAAAAACAGATGTTCTGTTATTTCAAGCTGGGTCTGTACGCATTAACTGATTAATTATTGCACTAGTGCGGTGAATTCATACGCTACAGTTTTGACAGGGCTAAAATAAGGCTCATTCCGTGCATATGTATCTGTCTATAGAAATTTTTTTTTGCATGCATTTTTAAGTTTTTTGGTCATACTACATACGTTAGAAATAAATTAGTGTAAGCTAAATATATTATGTGTATAAATAGATAGGTAATATTATTTAAAGGCATTTTTATAACAAAATATAAAATATGGTAACTTTTGGAGTTTTTTGTGTTTCATTTGAACCTTTTTGGACGTACGTTTGCCTATAGTTTCGACATTTCATTCAATTAAGGCTCGTCGAGTCGAATCGAATCGCAATAATTTGCCACCAATAGGCCACTATTACACTTGTAAGTTTTTACGTAAGTAGCGAGCGTAAGTAACTAACATTTGCATACAACAATACAACGCGACTTAAAAGCAACGACCTCAATTTACATAGACGGGCCCTGTCAAACAAAGAAGTGTGGACCTACTCGTAGGCTACTTTTTATCCCGGAAAATTAAAGAGTTCCACAGGAATCAAAAACTTTAATCCACGCGCACAAGTAGGTATCTACTTAATAATTAGTCCTATCTAAGTACTTATTAATTAAACTCAATCTCATATTTTTTAGTTCAGATATATGAAAAAGTACTTTTTATCCCGGATAATTGAGGAGTTCCTGTGGTAATTAAAAAAAAGGATTCCACGAAGACGAAGCCGCGGGCATATCAGCTAGTCTGTACTTAGGATATTACAAATGCGAAAGGGCGAAAGTTTCGATGGATGTATGTCGTGGGCATCAGCTTTTTATAATATTAGACTTATTCGACATTTTTTTTAAATGTTTGCTGTAAAAGTATACACTCTAGGCTGTGCTCTAGGCACTCTTTAACTCTGTTTTTAGAAGGCAGTAATCGATCGATAACCGGTTCCTACGAGAATCGGGCGTAAGTACCTACCTATTGATTTTTATACAGGATCTACATCTATTATGTAGTTGATCACCCTACCTATATCGATGTTACAAAAAGTTATTTATAGGTACTTAGGTACCCACATATACTAATGAGCGTAATCTTAAAGCACCAATCATAGCTTAGTAGGGCAGTTCCTATACACACGTTCAAAAGAGAACAAACAAAAACGGTAATAGGTATGAGTAGGTACCTCTAGGTAGGTATGTAGAAATTGTTACCTAACCTGTCTATACTAATCTAATAGGTATCTATATTTACTAATATTATAAATGCGAAAGCTTGGATGGATGGATGTATGGATGGATAGACTGATGTTTGCTACTCCTTCACGCCACAACGGCCGATTCAAACTAATTCGGCCGAAAATAATGGAGATTAGGTACCTACCTAAGCGTTTCCATACGATCATACCACAACCATAGGCTACATTTTAACTATGCCGGTAAATTCAAAAGTGCCCGCTGAAATAAATAATACTAAACCGAATCCCACGCTGGTCTCGGACATTGTCTAAGCAAAACGTAGGTAATCATTTGACATTTAAAATATATTACTCGAACTGTTTTATGGAGTTCATCACGGAATAGATAAAGTTATTTTTTCTATGGAGCTCATACATGCTTTTTGACGTGCAGGCATCTATGAACTCCCTAAACAGCGAAATATACGTTTGAGAAATGATTACGTTTTCCTTGCACAATCGGGGGGCAGGGATTTAATTTTTTTAACTGAACGTTTATAATATGATATAGCCCCACAAACTTAATTGATCCAGTGACAGCGTCGCTAATATCGCTATTAAAATATAAACAAAAACTAAACAGGCATAAAAATTAGTTCTGATTTTGCCCACCGGAACAGTTATGTTTGTCGGCTAACTAATAGACATTAGGCTGTCACATCGTTACCCATTACTCAACATACCAACGGCAACACGATTGCATTCTAGCTAGACCTCAACTGAGTGAAATAGAACCAATCAGGCATATTTTATATCAAGAAAACATCTACTTATCTCTGTTTCTCCCACTTCCGCACATCATTCAAAGTCGTAATTTCTTTAGGGTATTGCTTGAACTTACCTAACCGTAATGAATCCAAGTAATCGGCTTCGTCGTGCTCACAAGAAAATCTACTCAAAAAAAATGTCGTCCGATCAATCTGACATAGAAACGCCCACGGATTTGCCGAAAAAAGCGAAAAAAATGCCGAAAAGTCCTCAAAAAGACACGATGGAAAAACAAGATGCCAAGAAGTTGAGCACTAAAGAAATGATCATACAAGCTTTGTCGGAATCCAAAAGCCGTAAAGGAATATCTCTGTACGCTATCAAGAAGTACATGCAAGACAATTTCAGTGTGGACATCGAAAAAATCAACTATTTAATCAAGAAAATCATTAAAGAAAGCGTAGAAGCAGGGACGATAATTCAAACAAAAGGAATCGGTGCATCTGGATCATTTAGATTAGCTCCAGGTGCTAAACAACCGAAAAAACCGATGAAGGCACCGAAAAAACCCAAAGAAACAACCGAAGAAGAAGAGAAAACAGATAAACCCAAAAAATCAAGCTCGAAAAAACCAGAAGACGATAGTAAACCTAAAAAGAAAGTCACAAAGATTAGTAAAACTGTAAAAGAGGATCCAAAAGAATCGAAAAAATCAAAGCTTGGTAAAGAAAACCCAAAAGCCGGTAGTTCGAGTATGGAAACACCAAAAAAAAAGTCGAAGAACATGATGAAGAGAAAAAGCATTGGTTCTATAATAAAACCGCCAAGAATGAAGCCATCGAAAGCCAAGTGAAAAGTGTAGAAGTGAAAGTGTAAATTATGACGAAAGTGACAATTGTAAATGTAAAGTGTATTTTTAATCGGTGCGCTGGATCATGTTTGGCTTAGTTTTTAACTTGTGACATTTATTAAAATATATTTATGAATAAACATATCAATTTTGTTTAATTTTATAAGATTTTTATGAGACACAAGATCATTCAAGAGAGTACTTTTAGATTTTAGGTAGGTTTAGGACTATCAAATAACAAATAGATATTTTTTTTTAAATATATTTAAGTATATAGCGAGCAAACGAACTGGCGGATCATCTGATGTTAAATGATTACCGCCGCCCATGTATCTACATTTGCAGCACCAGATTTTGAAGCTTTGAGAAAAGTATTTGTCTATCCGCCCTTTAAAGCCCTATATTATAATCATGAGGGAACACAGAAACTGGAACCTGGTTCCGTAATTTGCAGGTGGCAGAAATGACCTGGAATAACGAGAGGTGGAAGAAGAAGAATCCTCCAGGTGGTGAGGACGAAATTTGTATCTGCGATGCAGGAAGGAGAACACGGAAGGTGGTATTAGCTTAAATAACTCTTCAGAGCACTACCCGTTGTAGACTATTAGTTAAGACTTTGGCCTCCTAGGGAGTCCGAATCGTTCTCCGAGGTCACTATCACTTATCTAACGGTGTTTAACGGTGAAGGAAAACATCGCGAGGAACATGCAAACCAGAGAGTTCTCCAGAATATTCTCATAGGTGTGTGAAGTCGTGTCAACTGGCAGCGTGGACTACTTTCTTCTCATAATTTTAAAATCTTATCGGGCATTGTCGTGTCAACATCTCTTGAAGATGCTCCGGTGTCGGAGTGAAACGTACGTTAAGAATAATTTGTGTGTGGTGTGGTGTTCTGCCGGTGCGAATTGCTGGCTTACTGGGCGGTGAATATCGGAAGCTACACGTAGTACCACATTGATTTTCTGCTTTGGCGGATTATAACGAATTAAACCTCTAGTTCCTTCATTAAAAATCCTAGTTTTACTCATTTTGCGAGTCAAAACTATAGGTTCCGTCGCTTTAATAATAATACATACCGCAAGAAAGAGAGCAATAATAAGAATGCAATACAAAAAAAAATTAATAATGAGGGTAGATTAATAAAAAATTTGGTGGGTAGTTTTGACAAATTTTGGCTGAGCATTTTGTAGTGTGGCCTTGTGGTGCAACTGCATATCAAATTGCCCTGGTTAAGCAACGTTGATCTTAATCTGTTAATGGATGGGTGTCTGAATTTGGCCTTTTCCTTTTGTTCTCTGTCTCGGAAATGACGAAACATAATATGTTCTGTTCGGCTTTCGGTTGTTTCTTAGATGTCTCATTCTATTCAGTCTCAAAACTGAAATAAAGTTGCTGATCTCATTATTATTATTATGTATTGCCAGCGCTTTCACAACGGTTTAGATTCACCTATCAATTTAGCTTGTAACCGTACGCGCTGGGTATTATAATTATGAACCATAGGGGTTCCTTCATATCATTTTGATACGGAGCCCCAAAAAGATCATTTTACGAGATCTCTAAAAAATTTAAATCTGAAAATTATTTACTGAAAATTAAGATTATGCATATATTATGAATAATTACAATAAGAATTAAAAATGCTGTTGAATTTATAAATATTGATCTTATTCAAAGAAAATTCAACCTTACGTAATTTTTTAACGCCATCTATGTAATGTAATGTAAGCTACCGAGGCAAAATGGATTACATTGGCCTAAGTATTTCGTGTTAGTTTGCACCAAGAAATAAAGATGGCGCTATAACATTAAATGAAACAAATAAATCTAATAGTTTATAAATTCGAGTTTAACTTTTAAATATTTAATATCCGACATATTTATGCGAAACAAACAAGCTTATTAACCCAGACTATAATGTAGTATATTTATAGTTCGCGAGCATGTCGCTGTTCGCGAGCATGTCGGTCACGCGAGCATGTCGGTCACGGAGCAGTGTATCCATCAAACGGTGACATAATGTATGCTTGTAAAAATAATGTGCTGTTTTCAAGACCTTTCCCATTGAAGAGCCATTGACGCATCTCACAACATAATAAAAAAAATCTCTGCATTGAAATTTATTTTAAACATTCCTCTTAATTTACCTTTTAAAGCAATTTTTCTCCTTATTGAAACCAATAATTAGCTCTAGAAATATAAGATAAATTTCATATTTCTAAATCAAACACATTGTTGGATTCATTTGTATTGAAAAGTAAATATCTATTATTATTTTTACACATTTTTTGCGACATAGGTATATGCTTGCTCGATTCATCTCGTGAGCTCACAGCGCCTTAAGTAACAAAATGGTAGATCCTACGAGCATACGAGATTTCAACCTTAGGGGCTCAGATGGGTAGGTAATTTATATTAGGTAGATTTAAATCTCTATCCATTCCATTGTACTATCTACTTATTAATGTTTATGTTTTAGGTTTTAAGTTTTTTCTAATATCTTAGCTGCGTTTACTGAAAGAAAAAACGCTTAAAAACCTACCTGCTTACCTAAGTAGTCTAGTACCTACCTCACGTAATGAAACATCAACGAAACAGATAATTACCTAATTATCATAACGATTATCTTAGACAAAATACCTACTCTATGATACTGATTGAAAATAGTGATGTGGAGGCATATTTTATTATTAGGTACCTACTTATCGATATTTTTGTTAATTTTAATTTGATCAATATTAATTAAGTTAGTAAATTACCTACTTAGTTACCAGTACATAACTTAAATAGTAGGGTGTCCTTGGACTAGAATCCCAATTGATTCTACTTGCTTAGAATAAATTTGCAACTGGAAGATTTGGGTAGGAATATTTTAATCGGAGCAATCTTTCTCAATCTTCAGGATTTGAAATCATACTTTTTAAATATTATAAATGCGAAAGTGTATTTGTTTGTTGGTTTGTCCTTCAATCACGCCATAACGGAGCAACGGATTGACGGTAGGTATAGTGCAGGACCTGAAGAGTGACATAGGCTACTTTTTGTCCCGGAAAATTAAGGACTTCCCGCGGGAATCAAAAACACTTAATCCACGCGGACGCAGCCGCGAGCATCAGCTAGTATATGATATTTTTATATCCAGGGAAACAATATCCTTCGCGTCAAGAGATAATTTATGGCTTTATGTACCTTTATTTAAACTTGATAAATAATTAGGTACCTGATATCTTAGATGGAACTTCTGAACGGGTAAATAGTAAATACCTAGTACCTAGTAGTAATAGTACCTAGGAGCGAATCACTCGTAAAATAAAGAAACTTAATTCACGCAAATATAATGAGGTGGTTAGGTAGTTTATCCATCAATAAAAAAAATAGGGATGTCCGTGGATAAATTATAAACCGCTGGATCTAGAAACTAGAGATTCTCCATTTAGATACGTTTTCTCTACGTAGATAACGAAAACATACGCGCTGCGCAATAAAAAAAGGATTTTCAGAAGTTACAGTCCACAGCGAAATGACAGCGCTCCCTCCGGCCCTCTGAAAAGCATGAATCTCATCTCAGAATGAGAAGGGACAAGTGCACAAGCGTGTAACCAGTGAACTCACTATTTTCTATCTCGCAAAGTCCTAGGCTCGAAAGGACAGCAATCCGATAGATAGAAGAGAAATTAGACGCAGCACCATTGAATTATCGTTCTCTCGCCATCACGCGATTAGCAGAGACAAAATTCTTACACCGGGCACTAACATAGAATTTATTGACAGGAAAACCTAATAGATCGTAGAGGGTCTGGAACACTCTACCAAAAACTGTGTTTCCCACCAATTACCTACAATCCGGGTATCTTTAAATCAAGAGTGAATAGGCATCTTCTAGGCAAGCGCGTCACATCTTAGGCCGCATCATCACTTCCCATCAGGTGTGATTGTGGTCAAGCGTAAGTCAATAATGAATTAACAAAAATTAAGATAACTAGCCCAGCCCTTCACCAACCACCACCACCAGCGAGACACGGAACCTCCGCTGCTGATGTGGAATGCCCTTCCAGTGCATGTATTCCCTGCCATGTATAACATAAGTATCTTCAAGGCAAGAGTGAATAGGTAGGCATCTTTTAGGCAAGCGCGCTCCATCCTGGACTTCATCATTGATTTGTATTAAGCATGATTCTCGTCAAGCGCAAGCCAATCTCACAATTAAAAAAACATCCTTTGACCTTGTAGAGATATTCTGAACGTGGCTCTCTTCGTTGCCCAGTAACAAATCAGTTCTAGATATTTTGATGGCTTTAAGCCAGAATCTCTTTGCACAAGTAAAAATTATCCTGACAGCAAGGTACATCCTAAATTTTTATTCCAGATTTTGTCAGACAGTGGCGTCAGAACAGCATTTTCTGTTAATCATCGTATTTCTCAAAATCTGTTATGAGTTGGTAGGTCCGTGCTGTTAACCGTTATGGTTAAGAAAGAGATCACTGAACGGGTTCGGGAAAGAGTCGAAGACGTCGGAGTGGCGGTATAAACCACACCCAGCTGTCCGTGTAATAATCCCTGGGAAAGGGAGCTCTGGGTCGAGCATGGCTGGAGTAAGGGCTCTAGTCGTGCACCTAACGATACGATCCTGGGAAAATGGCAGCTTGCTGTGGCCAACAAGCAGCCATACCTCATGTACAGGTCCGGGTAATGAGGGGAATTCTCCAGGAGTCCGGGATGAGCCCTATGGGCATCGCACAAGGGGGCACCGGTGCGTTCTTAAGAGATCTCGGAGCCTCCCGACATGCGTCAGGGTCGGCCAGTGGTCACCGGGGGGGTTTTAGTAGGTAGAAATCCTACATAACCCGATTTCCCCCCCAGGAAAAAAAAAAGTCCGTGTTATTATATTGTAATCGAGAAGAGTGCACTTCTTAGGTATGTCAAAGTTTGGGCAATATATTATTTTGCTTCTCCTAATCTGATTATTGGAGACTGTTGTTGGTTTTGTTACAAAGCTCAGAATATCTTCTTTTAAAATCTTTTGACGGCTGTGCCGACGGTAGATACGTTCGTGTATATGTAACAGTTTTATAAAAAATCTAATTTTACTTAAATAACTTACACATAAGTATTATTTTCAAACCTTTGTTTTGACTTCAGTCAGCCCTATTTAACCCAAACCTGGGATAAAATGATATCTATCTTTACATTTGATATCAGGGCCTATCTGAACGCACTTCGGTTGGTCTAAAATATATTATATAAATCAATTTTGTGATAAATCGACAAAAATAAAAGTTTGCTAATTCCTATGAATTCCACCTAACAATGTTAAATATTGTAACAATGAAGTCATGATTCTAAGTTTTAACTGACTTGTACCTACCTAATCCTAAAACGAAAATAAGCTCTTTGTCTTTATTACATAATGTGACCATTGTCCATTGCAATAAAGAGGTAAATGAACCTATATTTTTCTTTAAGATGAAATAAAATAAAGCCGTGAAACGCTTAACTTGCAGATAAGCCAAAATTCGATGAATTAAATTACATAAACATCAGCCATTCTGAAGGTATGACGTCATCAAGCGATGTATGGACAATTGTAGTTTGCACTTTAAGTACGTCGTCTTAAAATACATAATTCACTATAATAAGTGAACAAAGCCAGTTTATTACTCAACCATTCTGTTTGACGAGGAAAAAAGTAAATGCGCCTCTCGTTTTTATATATATCCAATTGTTTATAAGTATGAAAGAGATAGGTATAGCGCGGTTGCGTCTTATTTCAGTTGGTTGGAGGGAAACGGGGTCATGGCACGTGTTTGAATTTCGAAACACGTCCCGTCCAATGCGATGCGTCTGTATTCACAACACTATCATTGGTTAAGCGGAACCGGTACCACGTAGCCTGGGTATCGTAAAATCGATACAGGAATATAAGGTTTTGTTCGTGAGGGAACGATACTATCGGTTGTAGTGTAACGTCAGCTGTCTCGTGGTAGAGAGGAGGTCGACTGTGGAATGGGTGTACGGTGTTATCGAAGCAGCCATTTCGTCGTGAAAGATGTCCGATGCGACCGTATTTAGGGCGTTTTGATTCGATTTAAAACAGTTTTTTAAGTGTTTCAACCAGTTCTCGACCGGAAATCAATGATGGTAAGTTTGTTTTGTTGTTTTCTATATCAATATGTTGTTGTTATTGAGTGATAACTTGCCATTGTCGTGAAATAGCGATTGGCTCCCTGTGTTCTATATCGATGTATGTCACTGCACTAAATTTAGTTCAGATAGTTTCGATTGTGACGTCACGGGACTGCATTTCGAACACTGATCTTAGGAAAAATATTATATTTTGTCAATTTGTGTTTTGTCGATCTTTACTTCGTTGGAATGGATTATATATAAGTGTTTTGAGAAATTTATTAAAATTTTCAGAAAAAAAAACATTAAAAAAACAAGATGTAGGAAAAGTTTTTAGGTCATTGTTTTGTTTATCGATAATGACATTCACTTCAGTGTGACAGCTCGGCTATAGGGTCTAAAATCCATTATTTCTTGCATATCATTTTAATGAGTGTAGTCCGTCCCTTTCTAACGCTTCGAGAGTATTGCACTTTTGTCTCCTTTACTGATACTACTTATTTATAGAGTTTGCTTGGGATTTGTTGCGCCCCTAGGGCGCTCTATATTTGGCTTAGTGTTGTAATTAATATTGTTTGCGTTATCGATAGTTGTCGACATTTAACTTTAGTAGTTTATCTTTTTCATTGTTAGTAATTTATTATAGATGATACTAATTTCCATCAAATTAATATTCATTTGCAAATGAACTGCATTAGCGTAATATAGTAACTTATGAATTTTCCTTTTTTAATTATATTAATATGAATTATTTATAATTAGTACTTAGAATAGATATATTTTTTATACGAATAAATTTTCACAATTGCTGTTAAATCGTTAGAAATAATATTATTACGTAGATGTGTGTGGTAAAAAATATTCTAAGGTCCCTTTCAATATTAAATTCAAAATATTATAACCTATATTAACTGGCCTTCAATAATATAAAAGCGTGCAATTTCACTAAATGGAAAAGCAATTTTCTTTAAAATAAGTTTTTTTCGGTATCTATCTTTGGGAACTTCCCAAAGATCGTTAAAAGTAGCATTCATTCTAGATCACTCCTGTTACTATCCTCCACCTGTCTGTAAAAGTCACATCAAAATCGGTTCAGTCGTTTCGATAATGAGCCCCGACATACGGGCAAAGTATCCATACTAATATTTTATCGATTCGTATTCACCTTATTGTTTTATAGAGTTACTTTCTTATACCAGTCAATAATTAGAAAAAAGAACCTTAGTTCATATCTATTAATTCTTATTCTGCTTATTATTAATATGAATAATTGTTAAATAAAGTAATATTTTACACATTAATTGTATTTCTGTTTCTCTTTCACGACAGCCTATAATTACGATACTCAAATAAAACAAAATATCGATAAATCAAGTGCATCAAATTAAGACATTATCACATCACTAACAAAAAATAAAATGTCTGCCGACTAGCGTAGGGGACTCCATCCATAATAATATGGCTCTACATCCTAATATCAACGTTATGCTCATGTTTATAAAGTTCAATTTCAACCAATACGTAACAATTCCATTATCATGTACACAGATAAAGTAATACATACCTTATCACATGGATATAGAGTGTATTTCAGCATATATGTTTTCAATAGATATTGAACGCTACACAAAAAATATAAGGCGATATTTCGAAGCCGATTTCTAATTTATAGGGCGGGGGAACGGGATGCCTTGTCAAAAAGGGACAGCGAAACAAACAGTGAAGAGATTTTTATTTTTTCTTTTGTCTAAGAAGGTTTTAGTGATGTCAGTTCTGCGAAGTTTTTGCCCTTTGTTACGGTTTTTTAGTACCTAGCTTTTTTTTTTGGAATTTGGAATTTGTGTTTCGAATAGATTATTGCAAAATGCAAATTACAGTTTAGTTTCGAACAGCCTTGCAGTTTGTTATTGTTAATTGATACAAAAATAAAATTAGATATACTTACCTACCTATTAGTTTTTGCACGTTTGCGCTTGACAACGAAATTTGATGGTAGGTACCTATTTGACGACGCAGACCCAATTTATCGAGCCTATCGAGATTTGAAAACATTGAAATATCACGTTTTATCCCAATTATCTTTTTTGCCTGATTAATATTTCGACCTCGTACCTACCTATTCGGGTGATCTACCTACCTAAGTATCTAATCTAATCTAAGTATCTTAGATTCCGGACACATCTTTTCGGTCCAAACTAATATTATAGGTAAACGCGAAAGTGTGGCTGTCTGTTATGCTTTTACGGCCCATCTTTTCAACCGCTTTTTAATAAATTTGGTTTAAAAATAGGTTGCATCCTGGGGAAGGACATCCTGCTACTTTTTATCAGTAGTTTTTATCAGTAATTGGGAGTTAATTACCATAACTTATTAATTCCCAATTTGCCCCTGCCGGGATTATAACCCGGGAGCTCCCAGTTATAAGTCCACTGTGCGCACCACTGCATCAAAGAGGTCGTCATAATATTTGACATGTCTACCTCCTTGGCTCCTTGATGCAGTGGTCAAAAGTTAGACTTGACTTTTTTTAGTCTGAAGTTGACCGCAAGACGCGTCGCAAAAGCATATTTTCGCGCGCAGTATGCACGTTGACTGCGACAGTTTGTGTGAGAGCTGCGCATTGCGCAAACAAGCAGTTGCACCTCAGCTCAGAGATAAGAAGAAGAAGAGATGGCTATGATTGGCGCCAACTATAAAACAGTGGCTAGTCTCCGTTCATCCGACATTCCGCCAAAATAAGTAATTAGGCTAATTTATATCACGACTATTAGGTGTGGCCAAAATTAGGTCACTAGGACAATTTATAAATCACGAATATTATTTTAAGACATTATCATGCCCATAACTCAACATAAGATAATTTTACAGATGCAGCAACCGGTGTATCAGCAAGAACAACAAGGGTACGTTACCTATACATTATAGGGTATTTGTACCTACATTTCCAAATTGCCGCTGCCATTAATCGAACTTGGGACCTCCTACAGCGCTCGCTCACCACTGAGCCAGAGAGCCTACTTATTATTCGAGAAAAATTGTGAGCAACTTCTAGCTAAATTTCTTTTACTTAAAGCTGAGCGCTCACCGGTTTAAGCGAAGCCTTGACACTGTTATAGTACTAATACTTAGTACTTATGAAGCGGTGACACTTGATACTGCGAATTTGCGAAGTATGTACACTGCGAAGTTATGAAAGATTAACACTGCGTATTTTAACATGCAACATTGCGATGGTTTAACTCTGTAGTTGCGAGGCGTTGACACTACTCATTTTGATCGACGAGTGATTATGCAGTCGTGACCTTAAGGTCTCAAGTACTTCGGATCTATTGGACGGACGGAAGGAGTTGGGTAATTACCTAGCTAGTAGGTTCCCATCAATTCCCTTTAACCAGTTTAAACAAAGCATCATAGCGAAAATGTCAAAATGATTTTATGGATGAACACTTTATGCTTCCTGATAGTACTTATATTATTTTTCTTCTTGTTTCCACAGAGCTCAAGACCAGGGGCAGCAAATGGTGCTGTGCCCTGTGAGGCTGGTATACGAGACACAGATGCTGGTGCAGCCAGGTAAGATCACTAGTCAATAGGATTACAATAGACAATAGATACTTAGAGCAGTCAACATTATACAAGATATTTTTCTAGGCCGCTGCTATTCCTCAGGGCTCCACTAATCCAGCTAGTCTTGGAACTTGTATAAATGACTGTGGAAATTTCTTTAAGCGAGATTGAGTTTCTTAATCGGAGTGTAACATATTTGTATATCGTATATAGCACCAGATAGTGCTTGAATATGGAGCCTTAAGTAGATAGTCTGCATTTGGACTACAGACTAGTACAATCTAGGAGTATAGGAGCCTCCAGTCTAAATTGCTCAACAAACTCACTCATCATAGCTCGCTTAATGTATTTGGCCAGAGCACACTTGGCATGGAGCTGAAATAATAATATAAAACAATAATTCGAACTGCTATATTGAATGAAATGTAAATTCTCAATCCGACCTACCTAATGATACCCGGAATTTATAAGATCCAAGCATGGATCCCTGCACCACACGTGTTAATTTAATATGTATTTTAATATTGTTTTTTTTTCAGGCGACCAAATACATCCAAATCAAACGATACTTATCAATCCTCAAAACACTCCGCCCTGGATACAAAACAGACAAGTGCAAAACCAAGTTATCTACGTTCAACATGTGCCAACAAATTATATGCCTCCACATCAACAACACATAGACCAGAATCAATTATATATCCCGAACTATGGATATCAAAACGTGCCACAAATGTTTATTCAAAATCCACAAGAACAAATACGACCTTTGCAAATGATGCCAAATATGGTGCAAAATATGCAAACACTGCCAACAAATATTAATGCAATACAGAATCAAAGAATGGTGTCAAATGTTGCACCAATGCAACAACATGTAAACATAGTCAATACCCAAAATCAAAATAATATGAATAGACAGATAGTACCAAACCAAATAAATCCTAACGAACTCATGAATAAACCTCAAGAAATAACACAGCAAATCTACAGACACCAAATGCCACAGACTGTCCAACAAGAGCAAAGGTTTCCGATCCAACAAACAATCACCATGGTTCCAAATAATGTACAAAGTGTTCAGAGGGCTCCTCAAACATTTGACCCAAATGTTAGTCAAATACGACCAATGCAACAACAAAATACTGCACCAAATATACAGCAATCATATCCAAATACAATGTTCAATGTTGATGAAAGTAGAAAAGCTAATACACCTGTCAATAAAGGAACCAATTCGACGAATTATAATGTAGTTAACCCTATTCCTACTGCCAAAAGTTTACCTCAAACGTATAAACCAATACAACCGAGGACGAACCAAGTTAGAAATAACGCACCTAATTTACTTCCTATGCAACCCACAACAAGTATTCAAGCACAACACACGATGCCAAATATAATATCCATGAATAATGTTCCTAGAAAAATTATGCCAGTACCCGTATCAAATATAAACACAACCCTTAGTAATATAAAAGTTGAAGGTAACAACTTTCAATTTAATAGGAAAAGAAAAAGTGAATCACCTGATGAGGTTCATAGAAAAGTTTCAAATAATACAAATAATAGCCAAACAGAGGCTCCTATTATTATAAAACAGATACAAAACGAATCGTATAATATGAATAGTTCTGCAGACGTGGGCGTTAACACGAGTCCTGTACACCGGCCATCTGGTAGGATAACGATAAATAACATGCAAATAACTCCATTAAATCCTAATGGCCCTAATTCTAAACTAATAGAAGAATTGGCTAAACCAATAAGAAGTAATACACATAATGTACAAGTGACAGAAGCTCAGAATGTTGTTAGAAATATGATTAATATAGTTCCAGACAATGCAACTGAAACGATACCGACTGATAAGGAAAAGTTAGTTAGAAACACAGTTTATGTACAAGCTAGGGGTAGAATATTGACTGATAAAGATACTATTACTGAACCACCTAAAATAGAAACAATTGTCAATAGCCCCCAATCCAATATAACACTGCCTACAGGAAATCCCAAAATAGAAACCGCAACAAACAATCCCGAAACAACAATTACGAAAATTGTAACAACAGTAAACAATCCCGAACCAAATATGTCTATGCCACTACTAAATGAAAACCAACCAGAACAAAGTCTAGACATAATTAAAGAAAAACCAGAAATAAAAAAAGAAATAATAAATACACCAGTAAAAATGCCAGGTAAACTTGAAGAAGGTAAAAGTAAAGTTAAAATAGAAGTGAAACAAGAAAAAAGTGATAATGCTTCAATGGGGCCACCTAAAGAGGTTGCTAAAATTAAAATCGAGTGTAAACCTGAGGTTAAGGTAAAAGAAGAAACTTCAGCAGAGGTTAAGGAAGATAGAGGCTACATACTAACGCATGTGCTTGGTGGATTTGTTATTCAAGAGTCCAATATTGCATTTCCGGTACGTAAATGTCTTATACTTCACTATATTTTGTACTAGATGATTCCCGCGACCTCGTCCGCGTGGATTAAGATTTTTTGATTCACGTGGGAACTCGTTAATTTTTCGGGATAAAAGTAGCCTATGTCCTTCGATGGGATACAATCTACCCCAGTACCAAATTTCATCAAAATTGGTTGAGCAGATGAGCCGTGAAAGCGTAGCAGACAGACAGACAGACACACTTTCGAATTCGTAATAGTAGTATGGATATGGATATAAAGTAAACCGTGATCCTCTAAACATCACAATTTCTGGACAAATTTTGTGAAAGCATAATATAATTATCCGATTTATTAATCCTTTCATCAAAGGTTATCTATAAGAGATTGCTTTAGCCATAAGTCCGTCACGTTTGCACGTTTCTATGTAGCTTTACTACTTTTTCTTAACTGTATACTTACTGTTACTTATTGATGTGTGCAATAAATATATCTAAATAAATAATTAATAATTTCAAGCAACTATAGTGTGTTCACAAAATTGATTAATTGAAATATTGATAAACTAATGAATGAATTAATATTCTTAATTACAGATACGAAAACCATTAAAAGAAAAGACTTTATTCAACAACACCGAAGAATCAAAGAGAGAGAACAGAGACATGAAACGGGATAGAGAGTTTGTAAAAGATAACAGTAAAATTCTAGATATATCCCATCTCAATATACAGGAATGTGAGAATATGGAGGCCGACGACGATGATAGCAAAACAATTGATGAAAAAGGTAAGCAGAATCTAGACGAAGATCCACAGCAAAGATATTAAAGTTGCCTAAATTCCGTTGTATCTTGGATGTACAGGGGCCATACAAGCTGTGAATATAATAATAACGTTGAAAAACCCTATTTTATTAACCCATTCTAGAAAATAAACGGTTTCGTATAAAAAATACGCTTGAGAATGCAAGTTAACATTTTTAACACGACAATATTTGATGCAATATTAATTAAACGGACCTTAAATTTAGTATGTCGTTTTACAACATTATAAATATACTAGGTGATGCCCGCTACTACGTCCGCATTGAGTATTTTTCGCTCCCGCGGGAACTCGCTTAATTTTCGGGGATAAAAAGTAGCCCTTTCGGGCCTTTTCGGGGATAAAATATCCTTCCCCGGGATACAATCTTCGTCTATATATAAATGCCATCAAAATCTGTTCTAAAGATAGACCGTGAAAGCGTACCAGACAGACAGACACACTTTTGCATTTATAATATTATTTATTTTAAAGATGTTGAATCAGCAAACATCTGTTATTGTTCTAAATCCAAATACAAAATTACTATAGCAATAGTTCATAACAATTTAATTTAATTGATAGGACTAGTCGTAATATATTATAATATTTCTATATTTTTGTTACAGACAATCCGTTTAGACAGTTGAAACCAAGTGAAGTCAGGACTTGGACGGTAAGCTTTTGTTTTCAGTTAACAAATCTTTTAACTTTAATTAACGCAATCAACCTTGACTTGATTGATTCAATTTTTTCATCATTTATGGGTATTTGCTGGTTTTATACATTCATTAATGTATTGGTTACATTTCAGTTAGTACCTTTTTTTTCAAGTTATTTATTTTATAAAATAAATAAATTAAATACCTACTTCCTCCACTACAGTCCATTAACGTCCCACTGCTGGGCACAGGCCTCCACTCTCAAAAAAGAGAAGGAATTAGAACTTAGACCCACCACGCTGCTCCAATGCCGGTTGGCTTGCTTTGACGACTATGTTTATGTTAGTGATAATAACCAAGACGACCTAGTCAGAGGCAGTTGACCTAGTTAGCCTAGACCTAGTAGAGTTACCTATTTAGTTCGTTTAAATTTTTGTGAGGTAGATCCCCATCGCAAACATTAATTGTTACGAAGCTTTTGCTTCAAAATCAAGATTAATAAAAACCATTTAAACTATTTCTTTCACAGGCTGAACAGCTGGCAACACATTTAGCGAAATACAACTGGATGGAGACAGTTTCAGTGTTGCAAGATCACGAATTGGATGGAGAATCATTATTGTTAGTATCGAAGGCTCAACTAGTGACTATAGGCGTTAAGGAGGACCATGCGGAAATCATTTGTGATTTTGTTAAGAGTTAGGCGAAATACCCTCTATCTTAAATCATAATCATTAAGAAATGGTTAGCCCTAGGTCTTATAGAAAAAGTGCAGTCTCAGTTCTCCACATATTATGGATATTATTATGTAATTTTAAGTAAAAATCGAATTTAATATAAAGCGTGTGGTCTCCTTGTTGAAAGGTCATTTCTAAACGACTTCTTCAATTAAGGAATGAAAACTGTAACATTTTAACAGTTTTTGTATTATAATCTGACAAACGACTTTGTTAAATTATTTGTCAATTTTTGTATCAGCCCATACCTGATTAATAAAAAGTTATTGTATAATTTAAGTTTATTAATACATTTTAAGTTATTTAAGTAACCTAAATCTTTTACGGGCTGATTTTTCTTTAATTGTTTTTATTCAGTTTTCATACTGTAAATATTATATTTGACGTATTTTAATAATTGTGATGCGTTTAGCTAAAAAATTAAGGCCGGTGGGCAAACAGCCTAATACAGAAAATGAGCTTGCAATTTCTATTTTTAAGGTAAAAATTAAGAGTTATTAATAAGAATAAAATCAATGAATGTACAAATATGTGCTTTTATTGTATTAAACTAATTTTTTTCTGCCTAAAGCATCAAAATATTCGTAATAAATGTTTACCATAATAGCACAACACTACGCTCTTTCGAATTTCCCGCGATATACCTACTTATATTTTTAAACACAACATACAAGCTTTGGATTCTATAATTTGAAACCTATATTTTTAGCTTAAAAATATTTAAAAAAGTCATTGTAACGCATTATAATAAATATGTTTTATTGCTCTCAAATACAAAACACAATACAAAACATAAACAAAACCGTAAAAAATCACCAATCGTAAAACAGTTCACTCTCAAAGCACAACACTAATTTCTTCTCGCTGTCTTTCCCATAAAATTTACAACTTGGGCGAACGGCGCGAACTTACCGCGCCTGTTTCTTTTTTTTAATCCCAGTTCGGGCAAAATGTCATCGGACTCTGCCGTAGATTCCATGTTTTTGGACCCGACTTCCTCGGATACATCCGTATCGTTTTTCTCTACGTATTCGTCTCTGTATTTTCTGCTGTATTCGGGCTTTACTAAATTCTCGCGACGATATTTAGGGTCTGGAGTACAGAATTTTGTCTCAGTGGGTTGGCACATCAGTGTATCGTAGAAATATCTGTCGGCGCGGCCGTCGGCTTTGCGATCTTTTTGTTCTTCGTCTGAACTTTCGTTCGAGGACTGGAGATGTGGACCGCCTGGTGATGACTTTCTGTGGAGTTTTGCACTGAAATTTAAAAACAAGCCCTGAGTTTTGGAGTGAGCAGTGTATGTTGTCTAATTGCCTGCATGGAGTGAGTATACTTTATTTATTTGATGACAGGATAGTTAAATTATAAAATAAAATGAGGGACGAATGGCCTGGCCTTTTGGTTTCCTCCGTGCTACGTTAAGCAGTCGATCTGGATTTACTATCACTAACAACCTAAGTAACCTAAGAGTTGAAATTGAAGGTAGGTTACGTAAAATACGTTTTAAGCTGTCAAATGGTTAAGATTTGCTTTATGGTTTGGATGATAATTTTAGCAGCTATGCCATTTGCATAGTACTACATCAAACTTATCTGACCCGGTGACGGCATCGCTAATGCTATTAAATAAAAAATAATTGGCAGTCATAGGATAGTCATATAGACTGCCAATAGAAGTGAAAACGATATTTTTTTAAAAATTAAAGTTATTAAAATATAAACCTTAACACTAAGCTTTTAAAGTTTAATTTCGAATGTAGTAAGTATATTTATATATTTGCGAGCATATCGCTCAATATAAATTACCAAAAAGTGCTCAACGCGCCTAAAGAAGTTTTCACTTCAAAAAAATTCAAAAAAGTTCCAATTTCCACCAGTAAAAGTTGGTGGGACTAAATGATTGTACCTACTGCTTCTGTCTCACTCTAGTCCTTCATTATTGCTATACACTTCTCATCTGAATATCATCCTAAATTAGACAAACCATTGGGCCTATGTGAAAGTCTATGTGAAAATACCATCGCTTGGCGTCTCCAATCAGCACAGGTATAATCCCCTGGCGCGGGGACAGCGATGGATTCGCGCCAACGGCTGCCGCTTCGTCTCCTATACCCTGAAAACATGGGGAGAAGGTTTTGAAGTAAAACTTTTTTACGAACGCTTGACTTGGGGAGTAAGCTGTTGAATGCGTGACAAAAGCGTTACGAAAAGTGTGATCGGGCGAGGCGAATGAAAGTTGAGAAGGAGATATAAGTTAGTGAAGATAGAAAGAGAGAGAGAGTTACGTTTCGTATATTACTAAGAGAAAGAGGTGCGAGCACACATTTTCTTTCTCTCTTTCTCTCATAGGCAGTTACGTTTCGTATAATTGTAAGTTTTACTTCAGTCGTGTAGTCTAAACACACTCGTTTTTTTAAAATTCAAATTAAGAGAAACAGTTAATTTGGGACAGCTTGACGTAATCCTCGTGTCTGATGGAAAATTTTAGGTGTACCAACTTCTTACGGATTCTTACGAGTAGCCGAGTTTGACTAATTTTTACGCCACTATACTTAAGTTAGTTCTTGACTGCAATCACAGCTGTTGGAAAGTGACGATGCAGTCACTGAAGATAGTAGAGGGTTAACCTATTAGGGGTACGGCAGTTATTATTTAACCCATAGTCACCCCTAATCATTTTCTACACGGCGTCATACCGGAACGCTAAATCGTTTGGTAGTACGTCTTTGCCGGCAGTGGCTATTAAAAAAATGCGAATCTAATTAAAGTGGGAACGTGACATAGAATGGAGTAAGAATCAATTTTTATATTGTGGTCCCAAGATGTTTGAATGGTCAGTGGTCACATTGAATAACGTAACGTTGGTAGCCCCCAAAACTAGGAGTTGGCAATAAAGAAGACGAAAACAAGGTCTTTTGGTTACCGCGAGAACCTAAAAACCTCAATCCACGCGGATGAAGTCGCGAGCATCAGCTAATTTTCTCTTAAATTTAAGAAATTGAGTCTCCCACTCACTTTGCCAGCCATATGGAAGTAGCAATGGGTGACTCTTTCCACGTCAGCCCACGCGACGAGGTACCGTGCCATAGTAAGAGGGATCTTCGGCAGGAAGTTCGAGTGGAACTTCCCTTGGCAGTAGATCGTGATCACGTCTGTGTCCTTCACTTCGAAGATGATACGGAAGATTGTGCCTTGAAAGGTTAAGAAAATTCAGTGATCCAAGCTGACCTACATCTATAATATATATATATATGTATCTTCTTCTGTACTGCTATATCTATACTACTAATATATAAATGCGTAAGTTTGGATGTATGGATGGATTTTTGTTACTCAATCACACCAGAACGGCTGAACGGATCTGGATGAAATTTGGCACAGATATAGATTATAGTCTGGAATAACACATAGACTACTTTATATCCTGGAAAATTAAAAAGTTCCGCGGGAATTCCCCTAATCGCGGGCATCAGTAAACATTTAATTTAACATTATAATTACTAGACCAGGGACAAATTGTAGTGTGGAAAATGGAAAGCGTGCAGATTTCTGCTTCAACCACGTTAAAAGCTAAGTTATAGATGCTGAAATTCTGCATTTATTCTGTAGCGTAATTGGGTATTTGACAACTAAGTAATTATTCTTTAGTGATTACAAATTGAGGATCTCCCAAAAGTAGTAATATTCACATCCCCTACGTACAAAAACCATTAAAAAAAAAGCGCTGAATTTTGATGATGTCACTGTTCATTATTTCATACATTGAAGATACCAATATTATAAGCGTATGGAAAAACGGAAGCCGGATGGGAGTTCCATATCCTAGCTACCACCTTGTAGATGATAAAAACAAACTGGGAGTTATAGGAAGTTATGGGAGATACATATATATATATTATAGATGTAGGTCAGCTTGGACATTAACTAACCAGGCACAAACATATTGTAGTTAGTATCGAGGTTCCCACTGCCGATCCACACGCCGTTCCGCCTCGACAGCGATATGATGTTGTCGCGATGGAAGCGGACGTCAAAGTGAAGAACTACGTCACGGGGCTCCTCACCCTCTTGAGCGCAGAGGTTTACTGACATTCTGTGACATAAAAGTAAGCGGTGATAGGCTCGACTTTCGAGTCCCGGGTCAGGCTATAATTAAGTATCGGGTTCTTCTGACTAGAAATTTTGTCATTCTGTTTGTCCTTCTATTGTGAAAGAAACTTTTAATTATGTCGTCTTGACCGAATTTCGTCCACGGCGCGGCCAATCTCCACAGAGATCAATCAACTGTACGGGAGTACGCTAACACAGGTGCACTCTCAGAGATCAGCTGTGCAGGGCCGACGACTTTACGTACTGTAGGTACTTACTTAAATTAATTAACAATTCATATAACTACTTACCTATATGAATTATTATATGATAATATGGAAAAATACGTAAAGGAATCTAATAAGGGTGAGAAATGTGAGGTTTACTTTCTTGCATTTTCCTTGATTTTTCCGCCGATTTCTATTCTATCGCCAATCTTCAGGACTCCAGGAATGTTGGCTGTGAACACGGGCATTTTGGAATTAAAAACAAAGAAAGAATATTCGCTCCAGCTCTATCCAGGTCAGGGCCGGTGATATCCTTGGTCATTTTGGACGAAAAATTTATACATAACACCGATTTGTGTATATTATATTAATTTGTGTTTTCGGCGAATTGTACTGACATTTGCCAGAATGACGGTTACATTTAAATTATCTATGGTGTGCTATCCTTGAAGGTAGTTTTGTTAGCATTTATGTGCACAAGAAGTTTTTATATAAAACCGATTAAACATAAGATTTTTCAGAACTTTTTTTTATCTTAAAAGGTAGCTCAAAGCATAAACTGGGTTAGTTATAATTGAAATTAAATTTGTCACATGAAATGCCGTATAATCCAATAGGTAAATTATTTGATTTCGTATTTACTTAATTTAATAAAAATATAATTTTTACCGGTTTTGGCACATCATTATTAAATCGAATTTCCTAGAATCCATGCAAAATTTTTGCAACGTCAGATGTGACATTTGACGTTAGCAATGTAAGCAATGTCAAAACAAACAAATGTCATTCGAAATGTGGAGGTTCTTTTCGTGCCGCCGTGTTATTAATAAATAACCTAGTATTCTTATTTTCTATAGATAAATAGCACTAAAAGTGTTATCTTTCGAGTTGCTTATCGTTTCTTGTAAAGTATAAACCTCTAAACAGGTGAGTTTCATACAAAAATGGTTGATGCAATGTTGTGATAATAATCTTTTAAAATATCACTTCTGTTGTGAAAACTATTTAAAACTTTATCTACCGGTGTACTAATTGTTAAAGTTAAGTGGGTTAAATATGATTATTTACTCAGCCATGTGACAAGATACCCTGCCTTCTCTTGGAACTTTAACTTAACCATGTACCTACATCCAACTTTTCAAAGTTATGTGTGTGCAATTAGAAATCAGTTGCTTCAAGCGGTGAAAAATAAAATCACGAGGAAACCCGCACGCCCGAGTGTTCTTAATGTTCTCGAAGGTGTGTGATATCTTCCAATCCGCACTTGGTCAGCGTGATGGACTATGGCGATAGTTTTCTTATTCCAAGATACTCGTGCTCAGTAGCCCACAATGGGTTGATGATTTAATTTAATTTATTTATTACTTGCAAGATTGTATACAGTATACATAAAATCTTTAAAAAAAACAGGAGAAATTACAATCTGCCATGCAATAGGGTACAGTTATTATATTCTTAATTTCTAATATAGTTAGGCATATAATTATTACTATCTTACTTTTAATATAAATAGAAATAATGATGATAACTAATAATTTTAACTTCAAAATATTACCACAAATCTTTTTATAGTCAAAGGACTGATCACAGATAGAGTAAAGAGAGAGAGAAACAAAACTAATAATTGTTTTCAGTTTGACTCATTATGGTGGTATCAGAAACCCAGCCCCCAGTGGAAGGGGACGCAACCAGCAAGAAGGCTGCCAAGAAAGCTGCCAAGGCTGCGGAGAAACAACAGAAAAAGGCTGAGCATAAGGTACTGCTAGCCTCAATTTTAGGAAATGTTTGTGACTTGACCTTGACTGCAATCTCACCTGATGGTAAGTGATGTTGCAGTTAAAGATGGTAGAGGCCTAACCTGTTCGGGTTATGGCTGTTATATTAAACCCATACCCCTACTCGGTTTCTTTGCAGCATCATACTGGAATGCAAAATCGCTTGGCAAAATAAATTTCCAAGTTGACCCTGCCGACGATCAGGGCCGCCGCACGTTAAGACAACAGAGCTCAACTTGTGTAGACATAAGTAGTTCTCCTGCAAAATTAAGGAGTTCCCCCGAGAATTACAAAAAACTTAATCCATGCAGAAAGAGAGGCGGGCATCGGTTAGTTTATAATAATATTGTTTGTATTGTGTGCTCAATGTTTCTGATCCAAACCGCTAGGTACCTTCAAGGCAAGAGTGAATAGGCATCTTCTAGGCAAGGCCGTTCCAACCTAGACCTCATCATTGCTTTGCACTAAGCATGATTGTCGTCAAGCGCAAGCCTATCTCACAATAAAAAAAAAAAAAAGTATAATACATTTCTTTTCAGGGTGCCGCAGTCCAGAACGAGCCCTCAGAACCCGACATATCTGAAGGGAAGTATGGAGTTATGAAACTGATACAATCAACAGGAGAAAATAGAGATAGAGTGTATGTTGATGTGAAAGACTTGGGCGTCGCTCTAGAAGGCAAGGATGTGTGGGTTAGAGGTAAGAAGATTTTTAGGTTTCTTTTTACTCTGGCACTCAAGGGGTAAAAATGTAGCATCATACTTATTATTATAAATGCGAAAGTGTGTTTGATTGTCCTTCAATCACGCCGCAACGGAGCAACGGATTGACGTGATTTTTGACATGGGTATACTTGAGGACCTGGAGAGTGATATAGGCTACTTTTTATTCCAGAAAATTAACGATTTCCGGGGGGAATACAAAAAACTAGTCAAATCAGTAACTTTTTTTCAATTGTCACAACGTGCGCTTAGTATGGGATTTTAGTGTGAAATACTGAATTGTGATGTCATCAAAGTTACACATCGTCGTCAGCACATAAAACTAACAGTATATTGCCTTAATCCCTTTCACAATACTCCCTGCGGAAAGGGGTACCACTAGATTTAGAGAAGAGTTTGTGTTAAACTGATTTTTAAATTAATATTTGTCAATAATTTATTAGAGCAAAAAAAAGCGATGCTTCTCAACTATATTGTTTAAGGATGACAAAGCTATGTTTAAATATAAAACGTTCACAATGTTCCCAGCGCGTCTTCAGACATCTCGCGGTATTGGGAAGCAATGCTTCGCCGTGCTTCGGCAGAACTCCAGCACGGTGCAACTTCTGATGCGAGTCAGCGATAGAGTCAGCAAGCAGATGGTCAAGTTTACTGGGAAGTGAGTTTATTTTTTAATGTAAGAATCGCGTTCACAATGTTCCCAGCGCATGTTCAAACATCACGCGGCATTGGGAAGCAATGCTTCGCCGTGCTTCGGCAGAACTCCAGCACGGTGCAACTTCTGATGCGAGTCAGTGACAGAGTCAGCAAGCAGATGGTCAAGTTTACTGGGAAGTGAGTTTATTTTTAAATGTAAGAATCGCGTTCACAATGTTCCCAGCGCATGTTCAAAAATCACGCGGCATTGGGAAGCTATGCTTCGCCGTGCTTCGGCAGAACTCCAGCACGGTGCAACTTCTGATGCGGGTCGGAGACAGAGTCAGCAAGCAGATGGTTTTTGTAAACCTTCCACTAAAATTATAACAAAATTTCTAGCTACGTAATTTTTCAGAAATCGGCAAAAAAGGGGGGTTTAAAATTTGTAAAGTGGTGTTCTACATCAAGTGGGGTATCATATGAAAGGGCTGTATTTGCAAATTCTAAAATATTTGTTTATTAATTGTTAAATTTGTTTTTCTTTTAATTAATTTTTTCGTCAATTTTCCAATGTTTTCAATAGTTATTCTGCTATTCGGGACGGAGACAAATACAACAAATAACAAACCATGAAAATCGGTCCAGCCATTCTAGAGTTATAAGTGTTCCAACAAACCCGATTTGTTTTATATATTAAAAATTCATAAAAAAACGGTATTTAAAAATCAAATCTGGTAAGATAAAAGCTAAGTGTTCAAATTATTTTTTCTAGCATAACAAAAGAGTCGATAGTGGACATATACGCCACAGTTGTGAAGACCTCTCCAGCGGTGGAGTCCTGTACAGTACAGGACGTGGAGCTTGCGGGGCTCCAAGTCTGGGTAGTGTCCAGTGCGAAGCCCCAACTGCCTCTGCAGATAGAAGACGCTTCCAGACCGGAGACCGATGTGAGTTCACCGTTTCTCGTATTACCCTTATAGTTTATTTTAGAAGTAATATTAGTGTTCCTTCGATCCTATCCCGCAGCTTTCTTTGGCCCTAGCACTAAGCCAGATATTGATTTATTTCTCTATCTACACTTACTAAGTCTATACTATTTGCTATACTATCTATACTTCTATACTTTAGTCCATATCCATACAAATATTATAAATGCGAAAGTGTGTCTGTCTGTCTGCCGCGCTTTCACGGCCCATCTGTTCCGATTTTGATGACATTTCGTACAGGGATAGGTTGTATCCTGGGGAAGAACATAGGAAAATTCAAGAGTTCCCGCGGGAATAAAAAAACACTCGAGCCACGCGGACGAAGTCGCGGGCAGCAGCTAATAAATAAATATCTTATGTTATCATCTTTCAGGACCCCGAGGGGCTCAAAATCCGCGTCAACCAAGACACTCGGTTGGACAACCGTGTATTGGACTTGCGTACTCCGGCCAACCAAGCCATATTCAGACTCGAAGCTGGAGTTTGTAGACTTTTCAGAGACATTTTGACTAAGAGAGGTAAGATGTTTATACAGCGCACACACACACACACACACACGCTCAAAGATGTGTTAGCGGCCACATCTAGTGAACGGCCCGATGAATAGCGTCAGTTTTTATAATGTTCACATAGATACTGCACATACTTTAATACTACCCTGCACCCACCGAATACATACATATATGACAACATATATGATACATGACAGACATGATATGGCATATCAATCGATTGCAATTGATAAGCAATGTTGACCAAAGTCGGTAACTGAATGGGTGACTGAATATGGCCATTTCGTTTCCTCCAAATTCTGCCAAATTTCATCCAGACCCGTTAAGCCGTCGGTCTCGGTTTTTATCACTTTCATCTGTTAATATTAGTTACAAAAACCTAAGAGTTTCAATACTCTTAGTCGATTTGTTTGCGGAAGGATGTGAGAACCCACCGCATTATTATCCCAAGAAAACTCCTACCATTATGTGATTAATGGGAAAGGGCCCACGACCTTCAGCAATAAGGAATACGACGCAGAGAGAGATTTTATCAATAGAATAATGAATATAACTAACGATCGTTTAAATGTTCATTTCAGGTTTCGTAGAAATCCACACGCCAAAGATAATATCAGCAGCTTCGGAAGGCGGTGCGAACGTTTTCACCGTCTCTTACTTCAAGTCTTCGGCTTACCTCGCCCAGAGTCCGCAGCTTTATAAGCAGATGGCGATCGCGGCCGATTTTGATAAGGTTTGTGTGAAATTATAGGTTTTACTTGATGATTCCATCGTCCGCAGATAATTGAGAGTGCAAAATGGCCGCAAATTTTACAGCAAAAATCCCAAGCGTCTACTTGGGATGTTGCCTATGTCAGAAATAAATTATTTTATAGCGATTATTAAATAGAGGATATCCCAAAAGACGTAATATTCACATCCCCTTTAATTTGAAGTTTGTGACCTATTTTAAACTATCGATTAAAGTAAAATGTGCGTTGACTTTTGATGACGTCACAAGTAAAATCCCAACTAAGCGCGCGTTTTGACGTTTGAAAAAAAAAAGAAAACAAATTGCTTATATGACTAGTAAGTAAAATACTATATTACACAAATAAATAAAAGAACAGAGGTAACACGAATCGTGACAAAATTTACGACTTGTTACGGTGTAAAGGCGGCCTTATCACTACTAGTGATCTCTTCCAGGCAACATCTATAAAAGGAGATACTACATATATGTATATGTTACTATATGTTTAAATATGATAGGAGGAGGACTAGCTGTCAATTATCCAATTTAAAAAAATGTGCAAAAATAATCCAAGTGCTTAATTTATTTTTTCTAGGTGTTCACAGTGGGGGCGGTGTTCCGAGCCGAAGACTCCAACACTCACCGTCACTTGACGGAGTTCGTCGGCTTGGACCTCGAGATGTCGTTCAAGCATCACTACCACGAAGTGTTGGACACTATTGGACAGACCTTCACTGACATATTCCGAGGGCTGCAGGACCAGTGAGTAGACTGCCTTTAGGGCTCTAGCTTTAGGTTAGGTTAACAATAAAAATATGAAGGAAAAAAACCTATAAAATATAAAATCGAATTCCAGTACAAATACGGTTGTGTTCATAGTTGTAAAGATAAATATTTCACGCATTTCCTAGTGATAAATAAGCCTTTTCGTTGGAACTTTGATGCCTTAGAAATTATACAAAAATAATCACGGGGTAACTACGCACTTGGGGTTAATAATATAGGAAGGGGGTAAAATAATAATATAACGATTTGGACGTCGAGATATCGTTCAAGCATCACTACCACGAAATGTTGGACATTATTGGACAAACCTTCACTGACATATTCCGAGGTCTATAAGACAACCGCTTAATCATAAAAATACTTAAAAAATAATAATTTTAGTAACTTGGGTCTTCTTAGATGCCACCAATAGGATGTTTCATGTCTGAGAAATTATACCAAAATTAGCCGATGCTTTTTTTTGCTTTTAATTCTAATATAATACAAAGTCAAACACACAATATAATACAATAATATATATATAATATAATACAGTCAAAGTCACTGGAAATATTTAAAAAATCTGTTAAAATGTTTTATTTAACACCATAATATAGACGACTAGTTTTAATTTTCTATTTAGTGTAATGTAAAATACATAATATATATTAGTTTATTTTGATATATTTATTATATGTATTATATTATTTATGTAACTGTTTATGTATTAGTATGTAGGTATTTGTATGTATGTCTATACTAATACACCACCCGCAAGTTAATCTCCTCAACTTCTCCTAATCCTAAGGTTGCCTGGCAGAGATCGCTGCTAAGCGATAAGGCCGCCTTTTTGTATACTGCTTAGTGTTTTCTATGTATTTATTTGTGTCCTTTATATTTTTGTGTTGTGGTGTACCAAATAAAGAGTAATAATAATAATAATAATACTTATGTATTGTATAATACTTGTGTATGTAAGTTTATTAATTTATATTTATTTACGTAAGTTTATTATAAATCTTTTGGTCATATATATATTTATTTTGTATGCGGGCGTGAGAGCTAAATTTATGCCGATAATACTTAATTATGACATTTTTATTATGAAGCTCTGACTTACGTACGAATTACATTGTAATTGGTAAATAACATTATTTAAAATTTGTATGACTATCACTTGGGTAACATATAAATTTTTATGACATTATAATCAATGTTGTATTGTATTCAATTGTATTGTACTATACCGATAGCGTACAGTCAGTACAGTAGCGAAACTGAAAATTTGAAAAGATAAAGTCGGTTAAAAATAAAAAAATATTGTCGACAGATACGCATCAGAGATTGCCACGGTGGGTCAGCAGTTCAGAGTGGAGCCTTTCAAGTTCCTCGACCCCCCGCTCAGGCTAGAGTTCCCTCAGGCTATTGCCATGCTGAAGGAGGCTGGTGAGTTCATCATCATCATCATCATCACCAATACTCAATTTATTATATCTTAAAAGCCAGCAACGCATTGGCGGTTCCTCTGGTGCTGCAAATGTTCATGAGTGGCGGTAATCACTTACCATCAGGTGACCCGCCTGCTCGTTTTCATAAAATTCATTATGTAGGACTACAGGTGACTCTTATGTTACGTCATGTTTTGACTCTACCACCGGTTTCTTTCCAAACCGGTGGTAGAGTCAAAACATGACAAACATGCCCGCAAGCGACTGGGGACCTGACTACTTATCGCCGCTCAAAGACGAGTTATTATTACCAAAAAAAAAAAAACTTGGAAGGCTGATTCTTGTTTAGTATTAAAGTATGTGCAGTACCTATGTGAACGGTATAAAAACTGACGCTATTCATCGGAGCGTTCACGAGATATCGCCTCTCAAAGACGTGACAAACTTACAAAATACTAGCAGATGCCCGCAACTACGTCCGCGGTGAAATAAGTTTTTTGAATTCCCACGGGAACTCTCTAATTTTTCGGGTTAATAAGTAGCCTATGACACTCACAAATAATGTGACTTTCTATTGGTACCAGAATTTTCAAAATCGGTTCAGAAGATCCAGAGATTACCCCCTACAACCTCACAAACTTTTATCTCTTTATAATATTAGTATAGATTAGAGAAAAACTTACAAGCATATTAGTGTTGTCGCGTTGATTGCTAATAAATATTTTGAAGACGTAAAATTAAATGCTATGCTATTCTTATTGCACTAGTTTAATTATGCTTGTTATTTTACTTATTTTAAGTTACTATTTGTGTGTAGTATTTAAATTAGAGATGAAACGGATATCCGGTAAATATCGGTATCCGGCCTATCCAGCGTAAATTTACTAACCCGCCGGATACCGGATAGTAACTCAATATTTTGAACATCCATCATCCATCATGATCATCAAAAACTACGACATTTTCAACAAAATCAACTTTAAAACATAAGTTTTTGTGAGGTAACTAAATATTAAGACAACGGGTAATATTTATGATTTTATTTAAAACTGAAAAATTACAGAAACTGGCAAGGAAGTTCAAAAAACTTTCCAAAAAGCTTGGATTTTCGGGTTTCATTGCTATGTTTTCCATCACCGTTTGGAGCAAGTGAGACTTAATTTCTTAAAATTCACATAACTTTGAAAGTAAGAGATGGATTACATGATCGCAGACAGACAGACAGACGCACTTTCGCATTTATAATAAATTGATTTAAAGACTGTGTTAAACAACATTTTTTTAAGTCGAGGTTATTAACGATGATTTTCTGTATGACAAAGTTGCATGTAAGCAACCGGCCTCGCATCCAGTGATCCACAAGTCAGTGTAATACTTGTAACGTAATGTATGTGTTGTATTGTTTACTTATTGCAACCTTTTTCTTATTAAGAAAAGAGCAATTTCTAGCCGGCTCTTCTTCAGTAGAAATAGCTTTCCGAACCGGTGGTAGAGTCTTGGCGTATCATAAGTGATACAAGTTGTCCTACGTGAAATAAATAAATCAAATAAACTGTACACTTATTGACGTCCAATAACTTATCAAATATGATGGTGATAATTACTTACGGTTAAATTAAAAATAAAGCTACGAGGGATCCAAACGCGCCCTGATCCGAGAAGAGCCCATAACAAACTCAGCTGGGTTCGTTTTTTACTTAAAACCATCTCACAAATCTTAAAATAAGGAACTCTATAAGTGTCATGAGAGCAAATTATTGCCAAGCTTCGTTGTAAAGTAATTCTTTAATTGGTAATAAGATTTTTCAATGAGTTTACGTTTTACAATAACTTTGAACTTATTCAGAGACATCTTCAACATGTCTTCTGGGAGCTTATTGTAGAATCATTTATCATTTTATTGGTAACTGCCTCGTTGGTCTAGTGGTTAGCACGTTCAACTGCTGCCGACGAGGTCCCGGGTTCGAGTCCAGGGTCGGGCCATAATTAAGTATTGGATTTTTGTAACTGGAAATTCTTAGTACTAGCCCGGAATTAGGAAGTTGGCGGTGTTTCACCCCCGTGCCTCGGAGAGCACGTTCAGCCGTCGGTCCCGGTTATTATCACTAACATGATACTAGTCGTTAAAGACAATGACAATGACAATTATAAAGATTAACCACAGACTCCGCACAGATCAAACACACAGATACCTTAACCATGGAAGTAGAAAATTAGTACAGTATAATGAATGAGACACACTGATGTCATTTTAAGTTAAATTTTTTTTTTTTTTTTTTTAAATTTTATTTGGTGTAAGTGATGGTCCGTGACGTCATGACCCTTGGGCCCCTCCTGAAAATCAGCGTTGCAGTATGTTTGGTAGGTATATACCTATCTCTCGTGCTGTGACACGGGCTGAGGAGGTGGCCCATTGGCCAAACGTAGTTTATGTGTAATTTGTATTTGTATAAATTTAGTTATACGTAGTATAATGTAGTGTATGGTCAATAAACTTTTATTTATTTATTTATTTATTTATTTAAAATCCGTCCTGTCTAAGCTCTAATTCCCTCTCTCATACGAGAGTGGAAGCCTGTGCCCAGCAGTGGGATATTAATGGGCTGTAGTGGTGGTGGTGGTATCATTTTATTATAATAATATAGATAAAATTTGTCAATTTCAGGAGTGACAGTAGGCGAGGAAGACGATTTATCAACACCGGATGAGAAGTTACTGGGGAGGCTGGTGCGAGCCAAATACGACACAGACTTCTATATACTGGACAAGTATCCGCTGGCGGTGCGGCCGTTTTACACAATGCCCGACCCCAACAACCCGGTCAGTATGCATAATGACCTTGCACATATTGCCCGCGTCAAAACAGGTCTTATATTATGTATAACAACAAGTTTAAATTAAGTCACGTTAGATCTCACCTGATGGTAAGTGATGATGCAGTCTAAGATGGTAGCGGGCTAGCCTGTTAGGGGCATGGCAGTTATATTAAACCCACACCCCTTCGGTTTCTACACGTCATCGTACCGGAACGCTAAATCGCTTAGCAGCACGTCTTTGCCAGTAGGGTGGTAACTAGCCACGGCCGAAGCCTCCCACCATGCCAGACCAGGGAAAATTCAGAAATTATAAATTCCCAAATTGACGCTGCCGGGGATTGAACCCAGGACCTCCGCACGTTAAGGCAACAGCGCTACACACTGCGCCACGAAGGTCGTCAAATGATGATGATGATTTATTTTTCCAGAAAGCATCAAACTCATACGATATGTTCATGCGAGGCGAGGAGATCCTCAGCGGGGCTCAGCGTATACACGACCCAGAGTTTCTGACCGAGCGAGCGAAACATCACGGCATTGGTGAGACACCTTTTTTTTTTTCGAAGTGAAAACTTCTTTAGCCGCGTTGAGCACTTTTTGGTAGGGGGTAAACTTGTGGATTCGCGTCACCGACATGCGACATGCTCGCGTTGTTACGAATACAGAAGGTCTTAAATATAAATATACTACATTCGTAATTAAACAATCGTCAAGGGCGAAACTGAATCAAATCAGCAACTCTATATCAAGCTTAAAACGCACACTATATCCGTTGTTCTGTTACGGCGTGATTGAAGGACAAACCAACAAACCAAAAATTTTCGCATTTAATGTATGATAATATTTATTTTATGGTGAGAATAGCCCATCGACCTGGATCATTGATGTAGAATTTTTTTAGTACCTATACTAGATGTAGGATTAGCGCTTCAAAAATGTCCCCGAACAATTACAGCACAAAATACGAAAGTGCTCTTATTTGAATTAGTACGGGCCAACCTTAGCCAACATAACGACGCGTCAAAATGCTGCAGTGCTCATATAAAAAGTGTGCTAATATCCTTTGGCCAATGTTTGTGACAATGCGTCAAATATTGTAACAAACATTGACTGTTCTGGATAGACGAGATGCATGGAGTAGTGTTGGTGTTTTAAAAGTATTGTTGCTTAGTGATTCCCTGGTAATCCATTTCGTTATGCAGTAGAGTTGTTTAAGCCATCTAAAATATACAGATAACATTAATTATGTTCAAATTCATTTTGATAAAATTGATATTACTGGAAACACACATACCTACATAGTTACATAAATACACATAAAATACATGGGTACATAAAGATATTATATACTTTACATAAATATTTTATAAAATAATGTAGTAAAAAATAATAAAAGCTGCAAAGGCTAAATCTGAATAAAGTTTACTTGGTACTTTTTAAGTTTACGTGTAATACGTCAATAAAACGTAGATTTTTAACCTTGATATTAATTTTAAAATGAAACTAAGTAAGGACAATTTAATTTTAAGTTAAAATCTTACTTCTTAAACAAATGTTAGGTAGTTTAGTTTTAGTTTCCTCATGTTTTTACACAGATACTTATGCATATCATAACATTGTATAGTTATAAATATTGATAGAAGAGGAGAGAGTACGCCATTTAAACCTACGTGGTTTTTCGCAGTGCTACCCACCAAAACTGTATCAATATTTATTTTGATAAATAAAACATACTGTACAAGTATAACACATAAGTGAGTTGCTGGGGCGCGTAAGCTAGTAATAAATATACACGACCACATACCACCACGATATACAACTTTAAAAAATCAGCAACTCCATGTCTCCATTGTTCTATTTGAATTTCGTTCCATTGAATTTTTTGTTTTTGCCTTTTTACAAAGACAAAAGGTCTTTAATATAAACATACTACATTCGTAATTCAACTTAAATTCTAAGTTTTAAGGTTTATAATAAATTGACGTTGTTGATATTGACAATGTGATGCCAAGAGTTGCGTCTTGTTCCAAAATAGTGTAAAGGTATCAATTTGGCAACGTATGAAGTACCTTATTGCTTACGCATTAAGTTTTATTTTAATAATAAATATTTTTGTACTTATTTTAAAAATTACTTTTTGTTTTGGATTGAAAGGTTATTCCTACCTTTTCTCTGATGACAGAACGTCTTAAAAATTAATATTTTCTAATCGTAATGTAGCTTTATGTGTTAAACTTAAGGTGCATAATTAACTGAAGTTGTTGCTAATATAATACCTTTTTCTACATTTCCCACTCAGCATACAAATGTTTATGTGTGTGCAAATTGGGACATTTTTGCGATATTTTTTGTTCGTGACCCTGTTTCTAGTACTCATTCTATTTCAATGACCTGGATGGAGTTACGGTAATGATCTGGCTATTTATATAATAATACAAGCTGATGCCGGCGACTTCGTCCGCGTGGTTTAAGTTTTTTTGATTCCCGCGGGAACTCCTTAGCTTTCCGAGATAAAAAGTAGCATATATGTGCTATTCCAGACTCTATCTATCTCTTTGCCAAATTTCACCCAGATCCGTTCAGCCGTTCGGGCGTGATTGAGTAACAAACATCAATCCATACATCCATACATTCATACATCCATCCATCCAAACTTTCACATTTATAATACCTATTTATTTGTTTTTTTTTTCAGATATCAGCAAAATAGCTGCCTACATCGAATCCTTCAGGCTGGGCTGCCCACCTCATGCAGGTAACTTTCTTGACTTATATATATATATTTATAATACGAGTCTCCTCTTGGAATGAGAATGGTCCGGCCATAGTTCACTACGCTGGCCAAATGCCGATTGGCAGGCTTCGCACACCTTTGAGGACATAACTAAGAACTCTCGGGCGTGCAGGGTTGCTCAGAGTCTCCTCTCAGAATGAGAAAGGTCCGGCCATAGTCCACGACGCTGGCCAAGTGCGGATTCACACAACTTTGAGGACATTATTAAGAACTCTCGGGCGTGCAGGTTTCCTGACGATGTTTTCTTCACTGTTAAAAACTTCCTGGTGGGGGGCTTCGGCCGTGGCTAGTTACCACCCTACCGGCAAAGACGTGCCAAGCGATTTAGCGTTCCGGTAGCACGCTACCATCTAAGACTGCATCATCACTTACCATCAGGGTGAGATCGCAGTCAAGGGCTAACTAGTAGTGGATAAAAAACAAGGGGTTAGATGAGTTTGTGGGACTATAAAATATATCAAGTCATATAGTTGCATTGCTTCAAACTAGATGGCGACACTAGTAACTTGCGTCGCGCTACCGACCTGCTCCGATCCGATCGTAAAGAGAAGCCGAACCATGGTTTCATCGACGAAGTCACGGGTATTAGCATAAACATTTATGCAATACTTATAAATGCGAAAGTGATGTTTGAATATTTTTGAAGTGGGTATAAAGAGACCTACAAATAACAACTCAATAATTCAATTCAACTAATGGTGGGTCGTTGTCGTATTTTTGACGGACGAAAGTCGAAACGCAACCAATGAATGAATGCAGAAAACGGTCGTCGTTGTGTCGTTGAATCAATCCATTTTCGACTGTATGTCATAGACATAAAGTTCACTTTTGATTGTAAGAACTGTTTTTAGAACGAACGTGGAATGAGGACGACTACGTTCGCGACGACGTGTGTCGTTGAATCAATTCATTCTCGACTGTATGTCATGGGCATAAAGTTCACTTTTGATTGTAAGAACTGCTTTGTGAAAAAACGTGAAACGAGGACGACTACGCTCGCGACGACGTGTGTCGTTGAATCATTTCATTCTCGACTGTATTTTCTTAGGCGTAGAATATAAAATCGCACCAAGTTATTCGAAGACTGGTTTGTGCAACGAAGACTGTTTTACCCGGGACGTAAAAACGGTTTCACCGTCGCAGAACAGAGAACGGTCTTTAGAAACGGTTCGTCGTCGTAACGCCCACCAGTAGAGAATGTGCAGCTATAGTCCTCCACCCCGGTCAAATGCGAATTTGCATATAATATTTAAGTTACTGAGGGACGAATGGCCTTGCTGTGACAACGCATATCAGTCGACTGCGATTGTTAAGCAACGTTGACCCAAGTCGGTAACTGGATGGGTGACCAGATTTGGAGGTTCAAATTTGGACTTTTCGTTCCCTCCGTGCCTCGGAGAGCACGTAAAGCCGTCGGTCCCGGTTATTATCACTAACATCTGATAATAATCGTTACAAAAACCTAGAGTTTGAATACTCTCAGTCGAGTCGTATGCGGAAGGACGTGGGAACCCATCGCATTATTCCCAAGAAAACTCTTACCATTATGTGATTAATGTAAAGGGGTCACGACCCTCAGTAATGAGGAATTATTGAACGCATAAACACAAAACACCATACGAATAAATAATTACCTGCGGTGATGTAAACCTTCACGCTCACGAGTTCTTCAAAGTGTTCTCGAAGGTGTGTGTAGCCCAGCCGGAAGCCGCCAATCCGCATTTAGCCCGAGTGGTGGACTATGGCCACACCCTTCTCATTCTGGTACAGGTAATTTATACTGGTGAGCGTTGCGACAACGAACCGTTTCTAAAGACCGTTCTCTGTTTTGAGACGGTGAAACCGTTTTTACGTCTTGGGTAAAACAGTCTTCGTTGCACAAACCAGTCTTCGAATAACTTGGTGCGATTTTATATTTTACGCCTGAGAAAATACAGTCGAGAATGAAATGATTCAACGACACACGTCGTCGCGAACGTAGTCCTCGTTCCACGTTCGATCTCAAAACAGTTCTTACAATCAAAAGTGGACTTTATGCCCATGACATACAGTCGAGAATGAATTGATTCAACGACACGTCGTAGCAACTGGTTTGAAGATGGTTTTTAAGCCGTCTTCAAACTAGTTGCAACGACGACCGTTTTCTGCAACCGTTTTCGTCGCCAGGAAAACGGTTGCGTTTCGTCCGTCAAAAATACGACCACGACTAATAGCGTGGCACCCTTCTCATTCTGGTACAGGTAATTTATATTTTATTCGTGTTATATTTTGTAGGTTCCTTTTAACCCACTACAAAAATATTTATGAAATTTTCCCGCTACGAAATATAAAGCAAAAGCGGGTCTAACCCGTGACTTCGTCAAAGGGAGTTTGAAATCAGCTTCTATTTACAATCGGATCTGATCGGATCCGTAGCGCGACGCAAGTTGCCAGTGGCGCCATCTAGTTTGATGCATAATACTTTATCTATATACTTGGGCAAAAGAACAAGAAAAAAAAATGCCAGTCATAGGGACTGCCGATAGAAGTGAAAACGAATATTTTTCTAATTAAAAAAATAATAATATAATAATGCGGTGGGTTCCCACTTCCTTCCGCATACGACTCGACTAAACGTTAAGTTAGGTTTTTGTACCGATTGTTATCAGATGTATGTGATAATAACCGGGACAGACGGCTTTACGTGCTCTCCGAGGCACGGAGGAAACGAAAAGGCCAAATTTGAACCGGACAAATTGGGCCACCCATCCAGTTACCGAATTGGGTCAACGTTGCTTAACACTCGCAATCGACTGATATGCGTTGTCACAACTAGGCCACTCGTCCCTCTTAAGTTACGGATCTTCAATTTTTTTTTTTTTTTTAAATTGTTACTTGTCTCTTCCAGGCGGCGGAATCGGCATGGAGCGGGTAGTGATGCTGTATCTAGGTCTAGACAACATCAGGAAAACATCAATGTTCCCGCGCGACCCCAAACGCGTCACGCCTTAAGGCCCTGTGTAGCGTAAAAGGGGGTTTTTAAAAGCAGTGTATCCATCAAACGGTGACATAATGTATGCTTGTAAAAATAATGTGCTGTTTTCAAGACATTTGAGCAGCCATTGACGCATCTCAAAACACAATTTAAAAAAAATCTCTGCATTGAAATTTATTTTAAACATACCTCTTAATTTACCTTTAAAAAAAAGCAATTTTTCTCCTTATTGAAACCAATAATTAGCTCTAGAAATATAAGATTAAAATTCATAAATCTAAATTAAACACATTGTCGGATTCATTTGTATTGAAAAGTAAATATTAATATTTTTACAAATTATTTCATGCCTTTTTTGCGACATGCGCTTGCTCGATTTCACCCCCGCGCGCCTGTTTTTCATCTCGTGACCTCACAGCGCCTTAAACTGGGCCTAGTGGGAGATTCTTTACACACTCGATCGCGACAACTTTATAACGAATAGATAGACGATTGTCTATGTAATTGGGCATTTGACTACGATTCAAATAAATTATTTTTAGTGATTATTAAATCCATCCAAATAAGATCTCCCAAAAGTCGTAATATCCAGGTCCCCTAATAGTTTTATGTTGAACATTTTAAGCAATTGATTAATGTAAAAAAGTGCGTTTAACTTTAATGACGTCACATTTCAGAATTTCGTATAAATCCGATACTTAGGACGCGTTTTGACGTTTGAAAACAAAGTTGCTGATTTGACTATTTGTCGAATACCCAATTTGTCACTAGTTTGGATCTTCCTAGTTCATTTCTTAGTGATGGGTAAGGTGGTGATAGCAAGAAGGGAGATTTTCAGCAACCTCAAATTATAAAATATTTTTTGCGACAAACTTATCTGGCCCGGTAGCCAAAATTGGAACTTATTCAAATGGCAATATTATCTACCAAACCTTATTTTTCTGCTGAAATAAGATATTTTTTCGAAATAGTATATACTTCCGAACATAATCTGACTATTTTTCAAAATCAGTCATCATACTACAATTAGTAAGCGAGCGCAGAGACGTTAACAGGTCACAGATCTCATCATCATCATCATCATCAACCGACAGACGTCCACTTCTGGACATAGGCCTCTTGCAAGGATTTCCACACGCCGCGGTCTTGCGCCGCCTGGAACCAGCGACTCCCTGCGACTAGCCTGATGTCATCCGTCCAGCGAGTAGGGGGTCTGCCAACGCTGCGATTCCCAGTGCGAGGTCGCCATTCCAGCACTTTGGGACCCCAACGTCTGTCGGTTCTTCTAACTATGTGCCCCGCCCATTGCCACTTCAGCTTCGCAACGCGTCGAGCAATGTCGGTTACTTTCGTTCTTCTGCGAATCTCCTCATTCCTGATTTGATCGCGCAAAAAAACCCCGAGCATCGCTCTCTCCATCGCCCGCTGAGTCTGAGATCTGGTCGTTACTAATTCGACATTAGTGGGCGTGGATATTATATAAGACCAAGTCAGATGTGTTGTCTGAAAGTGTTCGCCCTATATGCGGCGTCTTTAGGCTGTTTGGTCGATGTTTTTTATATACTCTAACGACGCCTGTCACCGGGTCAGATAAGTTTGTGGTACTGTATGGTTTGTCTGAAGTTCGACGCACTTTTTTACTTTAATCGATTGTTTAAAATGGTTATTCAACATTAAACTATCAGGGAACGTGGATATGGAGAGGGAGCGCAGGGCTCTCTCGGTGCGAGCCAACATGATAGCGCGCAGATTCGTGCGCTGCTCTGATGACGCGAAGGTGACCTTGTTCAAAGCATTTTGCCAATGCTTTTACACCTGCCAGCTGTGGACAAGGTTTACCAAGCGAAGTTACAATGCGCTTAGGATACAGTATAACAACGCTTTCCGCATCCTAATGAAGCAGCCACGTTTCTGCAGCGCTAAAGCCATGTTTGCTGCTGCGAGAGTCCCTGACTTCTTCGCCATTCTCAGAGCGAGGACGGCTTCTTTCTGGGAAAGGCTCAGACACAGTACCAATTCCATCTTGTGTGCTATAATTGAGGATTTCAACAATCCTTTCGCAAAGTATTGGTCTTGCCTGCATCGGTGCGAGAACAAAGCTTTCACTTAGATTTTAGTTCCCCGACCAATTTTTAGTACCTAGGTATTCTTTATTTTTACATTATTTTTACTAATGAATCTTACATTTTATAATTGTAATAATTTTAAACTTTTGTTTTGCTTTTAATTTAATTTATTATTGTACTTTTTTTTTTCTTTTTCATGTAATACTGTGTCTGTAAAACTATGGGTTGTAATTGCCTGAAAATAAAAATATTATTATTATTATTATTATTATATTAAGACTTTTGGGTGATTCTCTATTTAATAATCACTAAAAAATAATTTATTTTAATAGTTTTCAAATATCTAATTACATATAAATGGCAGTTACCGTTGCCGCGATCGAATACGTAAAACATATAATATAAATAAGCGTAAACGGTTTATATTGTACCAATTAAATAAATAAATGTATTTAAACCTTTTATTTGGTGGTTTTACTGCATTTCTCTCAAATACACCTCCCATAATAGACCTCAACAACGACCTCAATTTACATAGACGGTCTCTGTCAAACAAAGAATGTCGAACTTAATTTTGTAACTATAATAATAGACCGTATAGGTAATATTAATTAATGCCTATTGTCCGTTCCATCTATGCTGTAACTAATCTTGGTTGCTTTTTTTATCGTACTGGACTCCAAACCCAAACAACTTTAAAAAAAACTTAAGACAGGTGAGGAGCATGCACCACAAGTCTGACGACCAAATTTTTTCTATGAAAGTGCCCATCTAGTACCTACATATATATCGATGCTAGACACAAACACCGATAACGAGACTATCAAACTGCCATACCTACCCCTGTCAGGTTAGCCCACTTCCATGTTAGACTGCATCATCATTTACCAATTACCATCGGTTAGAATCGAACGCAACATGATTGTAGAATAACATAAAAACTACTTACGTCTATTCGGTATTGTAAAAATCAAACACAACAGTCAAATAACAACAAAATGTTCTAATTTGACGACCTCTTTGGCGCACTCTCCGGCGCAGTGGTCTTACAGTGGGAGGTACCGGGTTCGATTCCTGGCAGGGTAAATTAGGGAATTTAAAATTATTCCTCTGAATCTTCTCAGATCTCTATGTCCAATCGTGGACCTTGACGACGAAGGACTTGTATTTACAAAGTTTTATATTTCTGGGGGTAAATTGAAAATAAAACGAATGAAGTTTGTACGAATAATCCATATATTACAATATAGTTTTCCTATCGTATGTCCGTATATCACACTCTGCTCCAAAGAGCACTTACGTATCAACTCTGTCTCCCAATATTAAATATGCTGGCAACATTATTATTTGACGATCTCCCTGGTGCAGTGGTGACCGGTTTTAGTAGGAGGCCCCGGGTTTGATCTCCGGCAGAGTCAATTTGGGAATTTATAATTTCTGAATTTTCTCTGGTTTGGCTTCTAAGACGTGCCGCCAAGCGATTTAGCATTACGGTACGATGCCGTGTAGTAAAAGATTAGAGGTATGGGTTTAATATATACCCCTAACATGTTAGCCCGCTACCATCTTAAACTGCATCATCGCATAACCTATAGGTGATATTGCAGTCAAGGGCTAACTTGTAGTGGAATAAAAAAAATTACTACCCTCACGTTCATCTTTACGTTACTTCCGTTCAAATAAAAGATCTGTACCCTTAGTCTAAGTTTCTACATAGCGAATTTGATTGGTCGTAGCAATTCGATCACAGAGCATAGCATCAAAGTAAAATGACCTTAGCTGCATTGATTTACAGCTCAATTTCGTGTATGCATTTACAGCCAGCACTCAACGATACGTTTTGAAATTAAAATCGGTTGTACTGAATTTGTGACTTTAAGGTGCATGACAAGGGTCTGCCCGCGAAATTCAAATTTAATTTGGTTTTTCACAATTTGTAAACTAATACGACAAAGTAGGCTTATGGCATTCAAATTGCGAGCGTAGGAATATCATCTTCACAGGTTTATATAAAAATCTTTACTTAAAAGTGCCCAGTTTAAGAAATTAGTCAAATTAATGACTAATTTGTGAGTAACTCACGTCAAACTCATTATTTTGACTAATTTCTTAAACTGGACACTTTCAAGTAAAGATTTTTATATAAACCTGTGAAGATGATATTCCTACGCTCGCAATTTGAATGCCATAAGCCTACTTTGTCGTATTAGTTTACAAATTGTGAAAAACCAAATTAAATTTGAATTTCGCGGGCAGACCCTTGTCATCGACCTTAAATCAAGATCTTTTGGGTCTATTTTACTTAGAAAGGGTAAAAATTTAGACTAAGTATACATAGTTACATTGCATTTTATAATCAGTAATGTCGCCAGCATAATAAAATTCACATACTATCAAAAAAGAAAAACATGATTCTTTGAAGGCGAACACAAGTTACAATAATTCAAATTAATTAACTAATAATTAATTAATCAAATCCTTAAATTAAACTTAAGTTTATTATTTTCACTTACTTAAATACAATAATAATTATCGTAACATTTAAATCAAAAGTTTAATTTAAAAATAGAACAGGTAAAAGCTACCATGGTACATAAACGCAAAATTTTATTTATTACTTAATACTTAAATGCTTTCAATTTTATTGTATTTTTCATGAACTTAATTACATTACACAATGACAAAAGTTTGTCAAAAACATGTAATTTTATCTCAAATTGGTAAATAACAAAATCAGCGAATACAGTATAAACCACAAATTTGAATGTAGACATTGCAAAAAAAGCTAAACCGTTTTTGAGCATCTTACACTAAACTAGCTAAGTAGTGGATATTTAAGAAGGTATCAAAAAATACATAGGTAGATTTCAATCCCAAAAATGTCAAAAATCGATTTATTATTAATACACTGTAATTACTTTTTTAAACGACAATTCAAGTTTAATTCCATGTATCACCTTTTAAATTTTAATGAAATAAAAAAGTGAAAAATTAAATTAAAAATTTTCACTTTTCTATTAATTTCATTTATTCGCAATTGCACTTTCACAATAATTTGATGATTTAATTTTAAGTAACTTTGTTGTATTTCTAAACATATTTCAAGTTAAATTCGACCAATTGAAAAACCAAAGAACTTTTAGTCGTTAAGTTAGCCTCCAATAAGTTGACTTTCAAAAGATAAAAATCCTTATAATTATTAAGTGTAGGAACTAAGTACTGTTTAACTTAAAAGTTAGCACCTATTGTTTACAATTTAATCTCGAAAATAAAATTATTTACTAAATTATAGTAAGTTATATTAAATAATGGGACAAAAATATTATAAGGATTTTATAAATTATGGTCCTGGATTTAATGTTTCACTTTTGATACTTTATTTTACAACTTAATAATCAAATTTTTTTTTTGTTAAAATGGTTTTAATGCATGTCATGTACTACGTATTTAATAGTATTTCACTTTTATAAATATTAAAGAGTTTTGTGGAATATTAATTAAGCGACACTAAACTAAATAAAGAAGAGAATTTATAACATGTAAGTATATTTTAATACTGGTTTAAATGTTCTTAACTAAACAAAGAGGCAAGGCGTATCTAAGAAGTAAATTTGTTTGACGTAAATATTAAGGAATATTAGTTTTAGTTAAGTAACTTTAATAATCACGTACAATGTACCAGATTAAGTAAGAATATTCGAGACAAAAATAAATATAATAAGTAGTTACAAACCAAAAATTTAATTTAAAAATTAAGACAAAAATGCAATTCATATTATTGTACACTACACAATCTTTATTGATGAAACATGCCCAGAGAAAAATTACAGTTGCCCAGTTCACATAATATAGTGTTTTATATATATAATATATAAATATTTCGTTCAAAGTTCTTTCGATAATGTCTAAAAAAAATATCAGCCATACAAATTACCATAGTTGATAGTACTTACCAGTTTTGAGTGTAAGTTTTTAAACGAACAGAATAGATATATTACTAGTGTTGTAAGATTTTCATATTTTCACCAACCATCAAGTGCACTATTGTAATAAAAGACTTATGTGCATTGCGTTATAGTTTGATTTAAATTGCATAGGAATTCTAGAGTTATTTAGTATTATTATGATTATACAAGTAAATTGGACAAATCAATGAGACAAATTACCAATTTTTACAATCCTCTTTAGAATTCAGTGTTTTCGTAGTTTTAACTCAAAAACTGACACTCAAAGCCTAATATTTTATGAAAAATAATTTTTGAGCCTTACCTAAGTACATCACATATTTTTATATAATATAACGAATTATTTCTCACGTAATTTAAAAGGTAAACAAGTTAGTTTTTCGCAGAAACGCGTAAACGACGCTTAAAGTCTAAAGCGCCGTACCGTCGCATACGTGTTTTTTTTAGTAATTTGTTTACATTTCAAGTCAGCTAAGAAAAAATAGATAATAAGTACACAAAAAGTAGCTGTGTTTCCACGAGTCAATATGACTCGAAAATTTTCACTTTTACCACTTTCACTTTACCTATTCACTTAAAACACTTGGTTTTTTATTATCACTTGTGTGAATGTTTCGAGTCACTTTTTGTTGAGACTGGTTGTTGATTGTGTCACTTCACTTCACTTTTTAATTGACCATTTTAGAGTTTTATTTAGTGGTGATTAAGTCAAAGCTTTTTACTTTTTTAAATTCCAAGTTCCAACTAATAGATAGATACATTAAACGCTTGATTGAAAACAGATGTCTAACTTGGAATATGGGCCATGGACTGTCCACATGTTTATGACAGTAAAGTTCAGTCACCACAAACTTATTTGTCCCGGTGGGCAAAATAGGAACTTATATTTATGCCTGTTTAGTTTATATCCCCCCAAGTCCCCCCCTAACCCCCATCCCCCTTCTAAATTTGTAACGTAATCAACAACCAAATTCCTTTCACACTGGGATACTTCAAGTTTTATATATATTGTTTTCAACCGAACAAACTCTTCAGGTCTTCCTCGTAGAGAGCTATGACCAACATTATGCCAATGCCGGAGGCAAGCCCCATCAGTTGGAGTATGCATTGGCAGAGCGTGCCTTCATTGCTGTGGGAGGTGCTGAGTTCTGGCATCTAGAAAAAAAGCAGTAAGTATTAATTAAAAACTCTAACACAACTATGGAAAAAAATATCAAAGGCGGTAACTGTTTTGGATGTAAATTGTGTCATATTGATTTTGTTTGTGTAAAATGTAGCCTATGTCAACCGGACTATAATTAGGAATTGATTGACACCTCATTAATCAAAATCGGTTCAGTAGTTTAGGCGCTACGGTAGAACACACATAAATACAAACATACATACATAGACGGCTAAAATCATAAGCGTTCCTTTTGGCTTTACCGTAGTCGGTATGATTTCACTTGTCATGAGTGTAATGTAACAATACTCAATATGTGTGTGGTATGATTTCACTTGTCATGAGTGTAATGTGTTGTCGTGCAACTCACCATGTCAATGAGCGTGATGTACAGGTGTGTGTAGGGTAACAATGCTCAATATGAGTGTAGTATGATTTCACTTGTCATGAGTGTAATGTAATCTGTGTACACTACAAAATCTTTATTACATAGATTTGCTTTGGCGCATTATAGCGAACTAAGCTTCTCAACGCTCGTTCCTTGATTATCAAGGACTTCCGCAAAGTAACGCCTGCTTCTATCCAATAATCTGCGTAGTGCTCAACATGAGTGTGGTATGATTTCACTTGACATGAGTGTAATGTAATGTCGTGCAACTCACCATATCAACGAGCGCGATGTACAGGAACATCCCAGCAGCGGCCGCGAACAGCCAGCGCGTCGCGTTGGGCGCGTGTCCGGCAAGCACGCCGCAGATCATGCCCGCAAGGCACAGAGCGGACGAGAGCACGTTGTAGCACACCGCTCGCTTTACTGACATGCCCGCTTTTAGGAGCACCGCGAAGTCTCCTGTGCAAGCAGATCCGGGACAATTATAACACGTGAACATGTGTTTCATAAAAGAAGAAACTGCAAATTGTAGCACGTCGTTATTGGACTTTGGAGCCACTACATTAGCATTATCATTACATGCCACAAGTAACGAAGTTGCTAATGTAAACATCGAAAGTTATAGCTACGCAAATCCAAAGGAGACCCAAAATGGCGGACTTATTTCAAAGAATTGGGCCATAGCTATAGCAAGTCATCACAGATCATGCCGGAAGATAGCACACTGTAACACGCCGTTCTTTTTACGAGCACGAAGTCACCTGTGCGATTAGGAAAACAATTTATGAGGTAACTAAATGATGCCCGCGACTTCGTCCGCGTGGTTAAAGTTTTTTTTTGATTACCCACGGCAACTCGTTAATATTCCCGGATAAAAAGTAGCCTATGTCACTCTCCAGGTCCTCCACTCTATACCCATGGCAACAATTACGTCGATCCGTTGCGGCGTGATTAAAGGACAAACCAACAAACAAACACACTTTCGCATTTATAATATTAGTATGTTGAATGAACATTTATGCAATAAACACTAGCTACGAGAAAATATACATTGAAACTTAAATCAAATCAAATAATGTTTATTCAATATAGGTAGGTACACTACACTTATTGACGTCTAGTTATTTATAAAATATAATGGTGATAATCAGTAACGGTATCTTATAACTAAAGCTACGAGGGTTCCAAACGCGACCTGGTCTGAGAAGAGCCCACAACAAACTCAGCCGGGTTTTTTTTCATTATCGCCATTTCACAAATCATCTTAACTAAGGAACTATCAGAGCCATTAGATCAAATCATTGCCAAGCTTCCTTGTCATTTAAGTGATCCTTTACATGGTAATAAGATTTTTTAATGCAGCAAAAAAACAGAATTAATATCAGCAGCATTACCCCATAACAATAAATGATGGCCTTCTAATGCTGAGAGCTATAGAGCGTACTTTGACTTGGCTCAGACCACACGAGTTAGTGCTCAGACTTAACTTACAGTTAGAACGAGATGGACTTATGTGAGTAAAATAATTCTGTCTCGTTTTAACCATGTCTTAAGTCTTAGCAAAGTCAAAGTTCGCTCTATAGATCTCACACCGAGACACCTTATAAACTTATGTTTCTATAACAAACAGTTGTAATATTGTAATCCTAACATAGATTACTTTAATCGGTTATGTAGGTCAGATAGCAACAAAAATACCAAAATAAAAGGTTCCATACACACCTAACTCATGCGGCAGTTCGTGGCACAACACGGCGATGGCTGTTGAGAAACCACCTGCTATATTCGATGCGAAGGCTGCACCTGAAAATAGGATAAAATCTATTTAAAACAATAATGCTCCCTGGAAAGCGCAAAACATTCTTAATATAATAATGTCCTCCCGGATTTTCTTGTTAGAAAAACACCCAACACGTGTAATGACCCGACCCGGGACACGAACCCGGGACTTCGTCGGTCGCAGTCGAAAATGCTAACCGCTAGATCAACGAGGTAGTCAGTTAAAAATAAGTTACTGAGTGAAAAAGCTGAAGAGTGAAGATCTTTTCTTAAGAAAATCTTCAAGTTTGAAGAATCAGCTGTGGCAGCTATAAGTTGACATGCCAAAAAACAAATAAGACAGAGAATATCCTTTTCATAATACTTGTGGAAAGGGTGAGCGCTAGATTTAGGTATTTTTAGTTTATTTTAGAGTTTGCGTCAATCAGAATTGTCTACAATTGTGTTTATAACATTAAAAAAAAGAGGGGACTAAAGTGAAAGACCGCTGTGTTTCCTACGCTTTCACGGCCCATCTGTTCAACCGATTTTGATGAAATTTGGTACAGGGGTATGTTGTATCCCGGGGAAGGACATAGGCTATCATAAAATCTTAATCCTCTAGTTAAAAACAAAACAAAATAAAAACAAAAACTAAACAGGCATAAAAATTTGTTCCAATTTCGGCCACCGAACCAGATATGTTGGTAGGACTATATAAAATTAACATTTTTATGTATGACACTATCCAAAGCCTTATAAGATTCAATATATAATGAAGCACATTCGAATGTCGTTATCCGTTTAAGGAGAAGCCCTTTCAGCTCAAGTACGGTTTTATTGAGCCTTGGCGTTAATAGCTTAATGTGGTTAGAACTTAGAGGTATAATCTTATGACATACAATGTAGAGTAATAATGTACATTGGTATGTATTATGAGATTTGTAGAGGCTTTATTTAGTAATCAAGTTTGAGGTTTTAACTTTTATTAGACAATGGAGAAGTTTCATGATGTTGTGAATATAACATTTAACACAATGGAAGTATACAATAAAATATAGATAAAAACTAATAAATCAGTGGTTTTTTTTACAATCCATCAATAAATGACTGAGAAATGACGATTTAAAAGTTTAATTATTTAATGTACACCGATTGCTGTATCTTACTCGAGTGAGAAATTTTGTGAGTGAGTTTTAATACCTAGCCGAGATTTAATACTTCAAAATTATCTTCACACACAAATTAAGTGCTTTTAATTCAATTAAGTCACGTTAAGTCCATTTATTTCTTTTATTCGGCTTTATAAAGTCGGTTGATAGGGGATTATGACGTCACGTCTCCCGTCTTGCAAGCGCAATTTTAAAGTTCCATAACTTTTTCATTAGTTGAGATATTTTAATGATTCTTTCATATTTTTGTTTTATTTTGTCTTAATTTTCATATTAAATTTAAAAAAAATGGTAAACTTCTCCGCGATTGTCTAAAGTCAAAATCCAAAAATGTCAGATACAGCGCGATCACCTCTGATTGGTCACTCTTCCACTATTGGCCAAAATCCACTGACGCAGCAAAAATACCATAAATTCAGCCAATCACAACAATTGAGACTGTAACAATGATTGATGCAGATTTCACATAATCGCCCTGCTGGTATCACGGAGGCGTCATTGGATGACACTTATAGTTCACGAGCGCAGTGAGCCACACTTACCGATCGCCATGCCGTCAGTGAAGTTGTGCAATCCATCGCCCATGATGACCATCCACGCTACGGAAGACATGGACGACGGAGGCGCGTGGACGTGGCCGTGAGAGTGCGAATGGCCGTGATGCGCCCGAGAATGCTCCCTGGAAAGCGTTGAAAGAATGTTCATTGGGGCTGATTCTGTACTGGACAATCTAAACTAAACTTAAATTAGAGCATTACAAATATTGCTAACCCTTTCATAATACTTCCTACGGAAAGGGACAGAACTAGATTTAAAGCTGCCATTTTAGTTTAGTTTAGAGATTGTGTTATACGGAATCAGTCCCATTATCTGCTGCAGAAAAAGTATGGAAATCCGCTGTTTTTTTAAATTTTAAGTAACATAAGTCCAAAATTTAGACTTAGACATTTAATTTTATTTTTTATTTCTTAGTTTTAATTAAAATAAAGCTGTGTTTAGCATTATGTAGTCTAAAATTAATGTCGAGTAAAACGACTAACATAACAATAATAATAAATAACTAAAAAACTATATCAAATAGAAAATAAATAAATAAATCATACTAATATTATAAATGCGAAACTGTATTTGTTTGGTTTGTCTATAAACATATACATATTACCGAAATAAATACCACTCATTCACTCACTGACTAAATAACTGACTAATCACTATATCTCAGGAACTATAAAGCATACGAACTTAAAATTTGAAAGGTAGATTCCTTCTATAGTGTAGAGTGTAGACATCAGCTAAGAAACGGTTTTGAGAAGTTTTCGAAAATCCACCCCAAAGGGGGTAAAATTGAGGTTAGAAGCCTGCATGAAGGTTCTAAGTGAAAATCGACATTTATGTTATCTAATTTAAATAATAAAAATCCTGATAAAGCTATATAGACGCTACAAGTAGGCCTTTTGCAGTAGGAATATCTCATAATCTCACATGAGATCTACGATTGCATTATAACTCTTTTAAGCCGGTGAAAATACACCATGAAAGGTAATAAGAACATGATATTGAAATTCTTACCTAAGTATAACGGTATAGCTGTCCCCATCCTTCATATCCTTAGCACCATCTTCTTTATGCTTAATATTATTCATTTCAACCACAGCCGGTGTAGATTCTCCTTTCAACAACCAATCTTTAGCTGTTGGTTCATTCTCTTTACCTTCTGGGTTTAACGCATTGGATGAAACAACACTTACTGAGTTGTTATGTTTGTTGTTTGCTTTAGGACTTGGTGGTAGCCCGTCTCTCAAATGATGGTCATCGTGTGTGTCTGTATCAATTTCGTCATAGCAATACGGATATTCTGAATATTTATGTTTGCACGTCTTAGTTGTGGGATCACGCTTTTCGTCCCTTTTGAAAATTTTCATCAAAGAATTCGATGTTGTATTTGACATTGGTGCTTTAGCGCCACCAGAGCAGCCTCCTACAGTTTCATCTTTCAAAACTCTTACTCTAGTAGGTAGTTTGTCATCTTCTAGCTTTTGGCGGCGTTTCCTCCATTCTACCACTACTGTTAAACCTTTTTCTGTGAAGTAGAAGAACACTACACCTAACATAGCAGCTAGTCCTTTCCACATACCATCATTATGTGATGCTTTTGCATCTACAGCTGTTTCATGACTATGACTATGACTATGATCATGTGAAGGACTCATTGCGTGAGGCATTAAATGTAATAACGCATCCCCACACAAAGTTCCTACAGCTAACGCTACTAAGAACTGTAGCAAATGGTTATAATAAGTCTTATGCATAATAGGAATAACGGCTACTCCGAGTAAACCACAAGCACTGATTGCTGTTATACTTAACGAAGAATACAACCATACTGCGAACATATTTTTGGAATACGCGTTTTCTGTTTCTACATGCGTATCTATACTATTAATGTCTTTATGATTTCCTCTGGTATTAGAGCTAGATTTTATAATACATCCTTGTGTTTCTATAGATGAGCTCGCGACCTTCTGGTACAGTAGTATGGGGCATATTGCTTTTAGTGTGTCCTCATATATGAGGTTTTCTGTTTCATGGTCATGATTGGTGTCGTGATTGTGTTCGTGCGGTTTTAACCTAGTGTTCACTGTTGCTATTAGTTCGCCGCTGCTTACGCACTGAAAAAGAAAGTATTTAGAACAATAATTTGTCTGTTAAGCCTAATATATAAATAATATATAATAAAATTTTAAATATACTTAAACAGAAAAATTATTACTGTGTTAGAGAATATATAAATGATAAAAATTTTAAACTTATTAAATAACCAGATGTTATTAGTTCTTATTATATTTATAGTTAGATTTTGTACGTTTTTATTAGATTACTTAATTTCAATAACCAGCAACAATGTGCTATTATGCTGTGTTATTAATTTGTTTATTGTTAAGTTTTGTACGGTTTTATTATTAATTTCAATAACCAGCAGCAATGTTTTATTATGCTGGGATATTACTTAATTTGTTTAAGTTTAAGACCAAGATTTTGTACAGCATGAAATAGTGTTTCTAAAATTTTAAAAATGTACCTACCATGTTACTTTAACCTATTTCAACAAATAAATAAATTTTGAATTTTGAAAAGGTGACTGACTGACTGATCTATCAACGCGCAGCTCAAACCACAGATAGCTTTAATGACGTAGGCATCCGATAAGAAAGGATTGTTGAAAATTCAACCCCTCAGGGAGTCAAATAGTGGTTTGATTTTTGATTTCGCGGACAAAAGCTAGTCGATTATATACGGGGCTCTATTAGTTTTCATTTGATCTGCAAAGGTCGAAGCGACACTTTTTCTGTCACATTTTGTATGAGTAATGCTGAAATCTATTATTTGACAGACTCAATACTAGAGCTAAAACGAGATGAACTTATGTGACTTGTTAAGTCTGTCTTACGTCAGAGCACTGTCAATCATAAGACCTGCCAGTTTATATAGCCTGGTGGCCAAAACTTTAACTATTTTTTTGACTGTTTAGTTTATGGTATCTTTTTATTTTTAATAGATTTCTGTCTCATTTGTATCAATAATGAAATCTATTGAGCGTTATTTGACTGACTTAAAGCGAGATGGACTTATTATCTTATTTAAACTGTCTCTTATGTCTAATCACTGTCCATGTGGGCAGGTGAGTTTGTGGGGCTATACCTGGAATACTTGATCTAAGTTAAGATTAAGTTTCCACTTCTGCTTAGATACTCACATTAAAAATTTCTTCTCTAGCCTCACCATTACCATATAAATACTTTTTATTCTCGATCTTCAGTTGCCCTCCATTCACCAGGTTAGGTAGATCCAGTCTCTCTAGCAGGCTGTTGAACTCTGTCACGTTCATCGTCATGGAACCATTGTTGCCGAACTTTTGGAATATCTTTTCTACGTATTCGCTGGGGTTCACGCTTCTGATTTCTCTTCTCTGTCTGATTTTTTGTAGTCTTTGATCGTATCTGGAAGGACATTTTTTTTAAAAAATATTTAGGCTAGCGCTTCGCTGCAATCAGAATCACATGCAAGTGGTGAAATCTAAAAGAAAACTAAAAAATGTCCTCCCGACCGAATTTCGGCCACGGCGGCCTATCTCCTGAGAGATTAGCCTTCTGTGCAGGGCCTTCATATTTTAGTGCACAAGTGTTTGCGCAAACACTCTGTTCCTTTACTCTCATAGCCCGATGGGACGGAAAATCCGAAACGACCGGAGAGAGATCAGGCGCAGGACCGACGTCTTAACGTGCTCTCCGAGGCACGGGGGTGAAACAACGCCAACATCCTAATACCGGGCTAGTACTGAGAATTTCTTGTCAGAAAACCCAATACCTGCTGTGGCACGACCCGGGACTCGAACTCGGGACTTCGTCGGCCTCAGTCGAACATGCTAACAATCTACCATTATAGCCACAATATAAAGTTTATTATACTGTTGAAGATTATCGTATCATACTAATATTATAAATGCGAAAGTGTGTTTGTTGGTTGGTTTGTTGGTTTATTGGTTTGTCCTTCAATCACGCCGCAACGGAGCAACGGATCGGCACGATCGGTATGGGTAAAAATCTTAACCCACGCGGACGAAGTCGCGGGCATCATCCAGTCAATATTCAACAGTGAACCTAGGCTGGTGATATACGTATATGATTAAACAGTTACCTTAATTTCGACTCTATCCTTCTCTTCGCAAAGTTGAAAGTAGCTTGATCTAGCTCCATTGTGGGTTCAAATGCCTGCAGGTCGACTTTAGAGTCTATATGGGATCCGCAGGTGTGCGCCGCGCATAATAAGCATATGCATACTGTTACTAGGTGATGGGACATTTTGACTTATAATTAGTAGTTCTAGTGGTTTTAGTCGGCTTGTATGGGTTCAGGAGTGTCTTCTTCTCATTGCTTATTGGATCTGTGGACAAGAGAAAAGTTTATTATTAGTATAATGTGAAACTGCCTCGTTGGTCTAGTGGTTAGCATGTTTGACTGCGGCTGATGCGGGTCCCGGGTTCGAGTCCCGGGTCGGGCCATAATAAGTGTTGGGGTTTTCTGACTAGAAATACTCAGTACTAGCCCGAAGTTAGGAATTTGGCGGTGTTTCACCCCGGTGCCTTTGAGAGCACGCTAAGCCGTAGGTCCCGGTTATTATCACTAACATGATAATAGTCGTTACAGCCCGCCAACTCGCATTGGAGCAGCGTGGTGGGTCTAATCTCTAATTTCCTCTCTCCTATGAGAGTGGAGGCCTGTGCCCAGCAGTGGGACGTTAATGGGCTGTAGCGGCGGAAGTGTGTAAACAGTCTATTCTCTCACTCTCATAGTCCGACAGGTCACAGGACAAACGGCTTTACGTTTTCTCCGAGGCATGTGGATGTAGCAACGCTATCTGCAGCGAGAATGTCTTGACAAAAACCTAATTACCTTTTAAGCTTCCACAGGGACTCGAACCCTTGACTGTGTGTTTGTCTGTAACATCTTCGCGGCATCTGTTCAACCGATTTTGCCAAAGGTACAGAGATTTTAGTTTCTGGCATAAAAAGTAGCACTTTTTAAGTGTCAAAGTAATGTGTCTTTTGAGAAAATCAGACAGAACCTTTGGGATTTCTTTTCAAATATTTAAAGAAATAAATAAATCGTTTATTTGCATTCTTATTTTTAAATCGTTAGTTTGCAATCATTGAGGCATAATTGATCTTGAACAAGTTAGAAGCTAACAATTAGGTATTGTGCTTATTACTATTGTTTGATTTTTAAAAACTAAATGCACAGGCGAAGTCGCGGGCGTCATCTAGTAAGTATATGTTTCATACTATACGTCATCTAGATATCATCTTAGCGCAGAAAATTTTAGTCCACAAAGGCGGTTGCATCTGATAATAAAGTCGTTGCGGTCGAGAGACGCCGCGGGCTATTCCTATCTTGGTATATACACCGATCATATCTCAAGTCTCGACTATATTGTACTTAAATAATTAATCGACCTTTATATAATATTTTCGATTGTAAATATAGGTTAACTTGAAATTTTTAAAATAACAATAGTAGGGATTATGTCAACTCAATTAAATAAGCAACCTCTTTATCAAACTTAAAAACGCACTTATTAGTATGGAAGTTTATATGAAATACATTGCTGTGACGTCATCTAATTTCAACACACTGTTTTTCTTTGCTCTTTATTTTAAAGTTATCATCAAACTTAAAACTAACAAAAATATGTCAATTTTAGGGCTTTTGGAAGACTCTTTATTTAATCATCAGAAAAATTTATTTTTGAGATAGGCATCATCATATTACCACTAAAAACTGGAATGACGTGCCACCTCCCATAATTAAACTAAAAACAAAATACTACCGACTGCGTTTCGGTATGGTATACCAACTATTCTTTTCCAAAAGCAAGCAAACGAACAGGCAAGTCAGATAAAAGAATGAAACACTAAGCCTTCTTGAACCAAACTGCTACAATAATTTAGTACAATTTTAGATGCTGTCATTTTGTCCTTGGTATTTAAGTATACATTGTGTCATGTAAAAAGGTTTTTATTGTTAGGATAGACAGAAAATTTTACTGAAACCCATTTTAACTGGGTGGTGCAAGTACATCCTAGTGTGGATGCTTAGCCATCATTTAATTTAAACTAGATGATGCCCGCGACTTTGTCTGTGTGAATTAAGTTTTTTTATTAACGCGGGTACTCCTTAACTTTCTGGTAAAAATGAGCCTATGACTCTCCCCGGGATGCAACATATCTTTGTGTCAAATTTACATCAAAATCGGTTGAAAAAATGGGCCATGAAAGCGTAGCAGACAGACAGACAGACGGATAGACAGACACACTTTCGCATTTATAATATATTAAGTCAAAACTCTGACAATTTGGCAGTTAGATTGACGCTTTAATACACCTCAATTTTTCTTAGTTTTGTTGGATATTTCTATACAATGAGAGCATTGACGGGGTCCACATAAGGAAAACAATACTTAATTAGTATTAAATGCATGTAATCAATGTGATTACCACTCATACAGAGGTCATCGCGAGGGTCAGTGTAGATTGACGAAATGATAATTTGTACAGGCATATATCTTACTTAGTTACTTTGACGGTTGACCAAAGAATTTGTAATCTATACGTCTTCTATGCTATAATATTATAAATGCGATAAATTGGATGGATGTTTGTTACTCAATCACGCCCGAACGGCTGATGGATCTGGATGAAATTTGGCACAGAGATAGATTATAGTCTGGAATAACATATAGGCTGCTTTTAATCCCAGAAAATTAAAGAGATCCCACGGGAACCGAAAAACCTCAATCCACGCGGACGAAGTCGCGGGCATTAGCTAGTCTACACTAATAATAAAACGCTTGGTCGTTAAACGTTGAGGGACGAGTGGCCTAGTTGTGACAACGCATATCGGTCGATTGCGATTAACAGCAACGTTGACCCAAGTCGGTAACTGGATGGGTGACCGAATTTGGAGGTTTAAATTTGGCCTTTTCGTTTCTTCCGTGCCTCGGAGAGCACGTTAAGCCGTCGGTCCCGGTTATTATCACTAACATCTGATAATAATCGTTACAAAAACCGATAAATACTCTTGGTCGAGTCGTATGCGGAAGGACGTGGGAACCCACCGCATTATTATCCCAACAAAACTCCTACCATTATTTGATTAATGGAAAGAGGTCACGACACTCAGTTATGAGGAATACGACGTAATCTCTGGATTTTCTGCCCGCCCGTGGTCGAAATTCGGGAGGAATTAAGAAAAAAAAAATACAAAATAACGTGGCATCCATCATCCGAGCAAACAATACAAATCGATACTCGGTAATCAATCGTTTAGCGAGACTAATCGATTTGTTGCGTCGACAGGTTTGTTCCGATTGGGTCTTGTTTGATGCCTCATGAAAGCCTTCTTGAAAGTTAAACCACGACGCGGAATTAAGCATTCTGTGTAGCATCAACTCTAGGTTCAAATCTGAACAACTGAGGAAAAGGCTGAATAACTGAGAAATTAATGTTAAGTTTTAAAAGTAAATAAGACTGACAGGAAAGTACTTATTTCGCAGAGAAATATCAAAGATTATTACTACGAGACTATTCAAATAACAAAGACGATGTAAAGACAGAAATTGTCCATGTTCACACGCTAAAGTAAAAAAATAAGTCCAAAGAGAAGTCTAAACTCTAAAGCTATCTTTGATATTATAGCTCGCGCCAATCATTTAGTCGCGTCTGAAGCTGATGGTAAGACGCGGTGCAATATTCGCGCATAGTATGTACGTTGACTTCGACAGTTTGCGTGAAAGCTGCGCAGAGGTGAATATATTTTCATTGGCGCTAACCTATACTCGTGTTTAAATAGCACAAGATCGGACTTTCAGGAAAAAGGTCAAAGACGATACGACGCTATGCCTTCACAATCAAGGCATCGTGTCGTATCTAGGTACGTACGTGTAACACGTAGAAGTTGATTAGAAAACTCTTAATAGGAAGATTTTTGTATGGATAAAGCTAAAAAACTTATAACAATAGACAATAAAAAAAATTGTTGTTTTATTAAAATTTATAGCTTTGCTTTCTTGCATAAATACAACTGGACAAAATATCGTACTGGTTTAAAATCTCCTATGATATCAGTATGTTTTGTTTACACTTACATCATCAAGTGGCAAGTGGAATGTACCAGTTTCGGTTCTATAGCGTACCTACTCAACTGATGGTTCGAGTTCGGACCGTCTCGTCTCGTAAGTGGCACAAGGTCGGTCAGGGAAAAGTGATCGAAGATGATACGCCACTATGCCTTCACTATCAAGGCAACGTGTGGTATATAGGTGCGTAGTACATGTAACGTGTAGGATTTGTTTAGAGGAATTTCCTTTATAAGCAAATAGGTGATACTCACAAACGATATACTAGAAACCGCCATAAGCTAGTAACAGCGTCATATCGTGTGCGCAAGGTGCAGAAATCCTTTGTGGGGTCGAGTGTACGCTTTTATAACATGGTTCCCAAAGAGTTTCTGGATTTGCCATTACGTAAATTTAAAGAATGTGTTAAAAAGCATTTGTTATGTCGAGGTTTTTACACTATCGATGATTTTCTGAATGACAAAGTTGCATGGAAGCAACCGGCCTCGCATCCAGTGACCCACAAGTGAGTGTAATACTTGTAACATAATGTACCTATGTGTTGTATTGTTTTCTTATTGTAACCTTTTTCTTTTTTGCGAAAAGAGCAACTGCTGAGTTTCTTGTTGGCTCTTCTCAATAGGAGCAGCTTTCCGAACCGGTGGTAGAGAGTCCTAGTTGGCTTTTTTTTTTTTGACGACCTCCGTGGCGCAGTGTGTAGAGCTGTTGCCTTAACGTGCGGAGGTCTCGGGTTCGATCCCCGGCAGGGTCAATTTAGGAATTTATAATTTCTAAACTTTCCCTGGTCTGGCCTGGTGGGAGGCTTCGGCCGTGGCTAGTTACCACCGTACCGGCAAAGACGTGCCGCCAAGCGATTTAGCGTTCCGGTACGATGCCGTGTAGAAACCGAATAGGGGTATAGGTTTAATATAACTGCCATGCCCCTAACAGGTTAGCCCACTACCATCTTAGACTGCATCATCACTTACCATCAGGTGTGATCGCAGTCAAGGGCTAGCTTGTAGTGGATAAAAAAAAAAACCACTACAAGCTAGCCCTTGACTGCTATCTAAAAACCCATACCCCTTCGGTTTCTACACGGCATCGTACCGGAACGCTAAATCGCTTGGCGGCACGTCTTTGCCGGTAGGGTGGTAACTAGCCACGGCCGAAGCCTCCCACCAGGCTTACATGAAATAAATAAATCATTTACCTTTCATCAAAATCGGTTGAACAGATGGGCTGTGACTTTCTCATTTATAATATCAGAATGGATAGTGGATACGTCATTGTTTACATTTCCTAGTTATCATGGGTACATTTCCAGTGACATTTAGGCACTAGTTATCCAACATAATATTATTAACAGTAACAATTATTGATGCAAGTTTTACATGGATACTTGATTGGTATAGCTTTGGGAACGTAGTTAAACTGAATTAAGTTTAACCACAGGTTTAACGCACACGGTTAAGTCACGCGAGTCTATTTTAACGCGGACCGTATTGGAGACGTCGCGGCGGAAAGGTCAGGGTTCAAATCTGTGGCGTAACATTCCACCACTGCAGTACCGGGGCCGTTTAAAGCCATATTGTTTCATTATTATTGACTTTCGTGTTTTAGAATCAGGTCTTATCTGGCCCGGCAAATATTTCATTTATTTCGAAAAATAATACTACTCGATATGAATTATAAATGCGAAAGTGTTTGTTGGTCCTTCAATCACGTCACAACAGAGCAACGAATAGACGTGATTTTTTGCATGGGTATAGTTGAGGACCTGGAGAGTGTCATAGGCCTTTTTATCTCGGTTAATTGAGTAGTTCCCGTGGGAGTTAAAAAAACTAATTCCACGCGGGCATCAAATATCAAATAAATATTATAAATGCGAAAGTTTGGATGTATGGATGGATGTTTGTTACTCAATCACGCTCGAACGGCTGAACTGATCTGGATGAAATTTGGCACAGAGGTAGATTAGTCTGGAATAACACATAGGCTAATTTTTATCCCGGAAAACTAATGAGTTCCCGCGGGAACCAATAAACCGCAATTCACGCGAACATAGTCGCGGGCATAAGCTAGTCATTCATAAAATTTTCGGCAGGTGAACTGTTTACTTCCGATAGTATCTACCTTACTTACACATTTCGCAAATAGCGATATCCAGACAGGAAATACGGGAAGATAAGTGTTTGTTTGTTTGCGCTACTAAGACTAACTTGACCGCATAAAATGAAATTATTTTATAAATTCCAAAATTTACAAAATTCACTATCGTATTTTAATCAGGTAATTAAATTACTTGCAAAAAAAAACATAATTAATTCATAGACTGTCGTTCGAATTCTCTACAATATAACTTACTCGTTTAAAAATATAATTTGCAGTTTTGCATGGATACCTATCACCTAATCCTATAGCCCATTCAAGGACTGGGTGACTATTTATCCCGGAAAATCAAAGATTTCCCATTTCGGCATTCTTGAAAACCTCAATGCATGCGGACGAAGTCGTGGGCATTATCTAGTATCGAATATAAAGCGTGAAAAGCAATGCCTTTTTGCTTTTAAACAATGTGTGTCATTGAATTTGTGTGACATGGTTGATTGTAATAATTATAATGGAATATTTCTTTGACTCATAGCAATTGCTAAATAATAGTAGATTATACACCAAGCGGATAAAGCACTGTTTTATGTCACGGGCGCTACATTGAATCCTGAACGTAACGAAGGACTCCAAATTTAACTCCCGAGGGTGTTATAAGTTAATTCCCGACCAAAGGGAGGGAATTAAGATTGAGTCCTGAGTGCAGTGAGGGATTCAAGCGCCCAAGAAAAAAACTGCTTTATCCCGGTGGTGTATACTCTACTTTATACTTCTACCATAACAGTAAAACAAACTGTAACGGTTAGATATTTATTGCAAAATCATAGTAAGTAGAATACATAGGTATAGTAAATATTAAAAAGAAAAGACAAATTAAAAGTGAATGTTCACGTTCGATAGAGTCACATAATATGTCCATTTGTCATTTTGCTTTTCATGCTGCCAGTGTTTAAGCAGGTACACATACTCCTTGGTTTAAAAACTTTTATGTCAAATGGTACGATCGTTTGGTCGACCAGTCTGGAGCCTAGACTCTGTTGTGCATATTTACAGTATGGGGTTGGTCAACTAGTTGGGCGATCGATCGACTAGATTACGACCCTAGGGCATGAAGACTGACTTTAGACCCGCAAAAGTATGATTAAAACAGTAGTAAAGGTATGGTAGAAGTATAAATTAATTTATCGATAAAATGTATGACATTTTCGATTTTAAACAATTTTTTTAAAGACTTGACATATTATGTATTTTGCATTAAATCCCTGTACAATATTAATTTTTAATTTATATATTTTACTAGCTGATGCCCGCGACTTCGTCTGCGTGGAATTAGTTTTTTTTATTCCCACGGGAACTCCTTAATTTTTCGGGATAATGCATACCCATACAAAAAATAACGTCAATCCGTTGTTCTGTTGTAGCGTGATTGAAGGACAAACCAACAAACAAACACACTTTCGCATTTATAATATTAGTATGATTGGTTCAGTTGATATGATAATATCAGGAACAGGTATTGTCAATATTTCAAGAACTTCCATCATTGTTCACCTATTTACCTAATTAATTAATTAATTTATTTGTTACATTGATTATTTTAAAGTATTGCACGTCATGACAATGGTAATACACTTGTCTTGTTATCTATTGTACTACCTTTGTAATATTATGTGTATCATGCAATAAATAATTTCTGATTCTAATTCTGAGCTGCCAACGCCAGCCACATAAATAACTAAATAAACATTACATACATGTATTATTGTACCCATTTTTACGACGTCTTCATTTATTCTGTCTCAACAGAAATTACTACCTATTAAACTAGGTTGGCCTTAAATATTTCTGACGATAAAGCACGTCTAAACGGATGCCTGTCTAATTTTCGCTTTGTAATCTAATCTATTGTTGTGCTCACAATAGCATCAGAGCTTGTTTACATATTTTAGCTACTAAGAAATGATCCTTTACCCACCCCGGGTTAGGTTTACCTAAAGCTACTATTACTAAACTAATATCATCATCACTAGGGATAATGACAACTCAATCAAATCAACTACTCTTTATAAAACTAAAAACGCGCTTCTAGTATGGAAGTTTTTGTGAAATACATAGCGGTCGGTGACGTCATCAAATTTATTTATTTCTTTAAACTTTTTTATTTTTATATGGCGCGTCACCTGATCATAAGTAATTAGCGCCACCCATGAACATTTGCAGCACCAGAGGAACCACGAATGCGTTTCTGGCTTTTGAGATATTTGTCTATCCGACCTTTGAAGAGCCCCATATTATAATCATGAGGAAACACAGAAGATGAAAGCTGGTTCCATAATTTGCAGGTATAGTATAGAATGGTTATCAAACTTAAAACCAACCGAGAATGTGAATTTTAGGTCTTTTGGGATTGCCCTTGTTTAATAATCAGTAAGATAAGTAAGAAATAATTTATTTTACACTTCGAACGGCATCAATTAATAACGTGTAGGTAGGGCACAAAATTCCCTCATTAAACTAAAAATGTATTGGAAACAAGGTTGGTGCAAGGATACTACCTCGAGGAACCCTCTACCCATAGAGAGGAGATGGTTAGTGGTAGTTGTAAAATTTACATGATGTTGGATAATGCAAGTACCTTGGTTCTTGAAACCAAAGAATGGAGAATCCGCTTCTTGAAACCACGGCAATTCAACGTATTGAAAATGGACGACCGCGTCAATAGCTTGACATAGATATCAATTCTCAACAAAATAGTAGGTAATAGATATCGCAAGCTAAATGGTCCACTCCTTACTGATGATGTGTTGCGAAACCCCAAAAACAGAACATGAGAGCAATTTAGAAAGATCTGCTTACGCATATTTATGTAAATCAAAACTTGAAATTTAATTTTGAACAAAATAATTGACATGCAATATCGCTTTTAAAAAACAAGGTAAAATACAAAAAAAATACTTTAAGCCCTATTATCGATCGATAGGTATTACTTCCAATTTCCTGTAACATAACGATATAACGGCGACCCGCGTGTAACGAGTTAGCGACGTTCTCCAGTCTCAAGGCTCCAGTTTTCGTTAGATAAAACCGTTTATCAATCGTTATCTACTGATAAACGAATAAACAATAGGTACTTTATTATCTTTGAGATGCATTATAATATTATGAGTTATCATTCCACTTGTTATATCTCCTTCAAAATTTTTACAACGGTAGGTGTTGCCCCAGTATTAAAAACCGGTCAAGTGCAAGTCAGACTCGCTCACAAAGGGTTCCGTACCACTGACATGACCTCCACGGGTTCCTGAGAAAAAGGTGGTTGACAGATAAACAGATACACAGACAGACAGATATAAGGGTTTTTTTTTTTTTTTTTTTTATCCACTACAAGCTAGCCCTTGACTACGATCTCACCTGATGGTAAGTGATGATGCAGTCTAAGATGGTAGCGGGCTAACCTGTAAGGGGCATGGCAGTTATAATAAACCCATACCCCTTCGGTTTCTACACGGCATCGTACCGGAACGCTAAATCGCTTGGCGGCACGTCTTTGCCGGTAGGGTGGTAACTAGCCACGGCCGAAGCCTCCCACCAGGCCAGACCAGGGAAAATTAAGAAATTATAAATTCCCAAATTGACCCTGCCGGGCAGTGGTGTGCAGGGCATAGAGGCATAAAAGCACTGCTTACCTTAGTAAATTATATCCCATTCCCTTACAAAATATTGAAAATAAAATTCATTCTAAGCCCACTCCTTCAAATAACGACATCTAGTTCCCGCACGGCGTAACTCGCGTCAAATAAGTGACAACCGATGAACGCCATCTATCGTTAGAAGAGATGGCGCGAAGCCGAAAAGCTTACGAACTATCTGCTTCTTTTGCGCGTCATCGTAGGCAGATATCTTTACTCTACTCGCGTCATTACATCGCGATTCCGAGTAGAATCATAAATGAATGACGCGTATAAAAGGCAGAGCTTCTTGGCTTGTGATTGGTCAATCGCCAGGGTTCACCCTTGACCAATCACAAGCCGCCGACGTAAGCGTCTGCCGTCTATTGAATTTTCAAAACCGCGCGCGTTCGAAAGTTAAAACAAATGAAGGTTTTATTTTCGTGTTATTTTCTATAATCCAAATAAGTAATCTTGATTTCTTATAATTATAGACTTATTTTAATTAAATTAATTTATCCACATTTTTTCCGTTAATTTAAGTACGGTTTTAGATCTTAAAAAATTATTAAAAGTGATTTTTGACTCAAATAATTATAGACCTTACAAACTTTTTACGCCTTATTTGTATTCTCGTATTACTAGTCAGTTGTCTATGCACATATTCATATTGTTTACGCGTTGTTTACTTTCGTGTCAGTTCACAGTGTTTTGATTTAATTTGTGAATTATAATGTTTTTGCGGGAATAAGTGAAGTAAATAAAAAACCAATCGGATTTATGCTTGCAAAGTTTGTGTAAAGGTTTATTCATAGAACGTACTTCATTATTATTTGGAAAATGAAAAGTATTCGTGCGAAATCTGTATAGGCGCTGTTTGTAAAAGGTACTTAGACAAAACTTTATTTCCTTTCCCTGTAATGCAAAATTAGATATTATTCGCAAAGGGAGGTGTGTACCTTTGTATACATTAATTGATATTCTCACAAAAAAAGGTGGAAAAGTAACTCGAGTAGGTATGATTCTTTTAACTGGCTGTGTTCACACTAACAGTTTGTTTTGTTTTTCTTGCGTCTTATTTTGTACCTAATGTATGACATAATAATATATGAGTAGGTACCCTAATGCTTACCCTAAGCCCAAACCCTGTGCACGCCACTGCTGCCGGGGATCGAACCCAGGACCTCCGCACGTTAAGGCAACAGCGCTACACACTGCGCCACGGAGGTCGTCAAAACCTTTCCTGAGGGTTCCTTTATTCCTCTTGAGGTCTGAAACCCTAAAATGTGAAATGGTGTTTGTTTGTTAAGACTAATTATAATAAATGCGAAAGTGTTTGTTTGTCGGTTTGCCTTTCAACCATGCTGCAACAGACTAATACATCGACGTGAATTTTTGTAATAGAGGAACTGAAAATTTAAATAGGCTAATTTGTATCGAAAACAATTTGAGATTCCGAGATTTTCAAATCAAGTTTTGTATTCAAATAAACTAAAGTGTATTTACTTTGTAAATGATATAGTCGCACGGCGGGCGCACCCATAATGGTTTATTTTTCACCGATTGACTAAGGCCGGCCATACACGGAAAGCTAAATGTGATGGAATATAGCGAATTAAATTTCAAGTTTCTTCATTATCATGGACTTCCGCAAAGTAACGTGGTTCTTTTTATCCAATAAAAACGTATTACTCGAACTGTTTATGGAGTTTTAGACGTGCAGGAATATATGAACTTCTCAAACAGATCAAATTATACGTTGACAAACGATATCCTTACACAATCGGGAGGCTGAAATCTTTCTATTCTATTCTTTTGAATAGATTGTACTAGAATATTGCATCAGCCATCAACGCAGGCGTTATTTTCGTTACGATGAATAACGACCTAGTGGCAACAGCGGGTAACGAATCGAGATGACGCGGACGGATTCGTTATGACTGGCACATTCCGCCGGATCTGCCCACGTTGTATTCTGAGAGCTAGTGGATTATTAAGTGGGAGTGTTTATACAGAGATTTTTACATCACTAGATGGTATATTCATTCGACTATTCATAAGCACTTGTAAAAAGTATATTTGAATAAAAAACTTTTGAATTTTGACTATAATTTTGAACGCGAAGTGATAGCGTAGGGTCTTTAGATTTATCAAAGGCTTCACAATAAAGCTTCGGTCACGTTAAGGTCTATTTTCATTGGTTTAGAAACCTTATTTTACTCCCTTTCGTTTTTCAGCTGATAACTACGCCATAATAGCTATTTCTTGGGAGCGCGCCACCCCGCATTGGAGCAGCATGGTGGGTCTAAGCTCTAATTCCCTCTCTCCTATGAGAGTGGAGGCCTGTGCCCAGCAGTGGGACGTTAATGGGCTGTAGTGGTACATAGATTGTGCTAGAACATAAATGCAGGCATTATTTTCGTTACGATGAGTAATGGATAGTGTAAACAGCGAAAAAATATTTTGTCCGGCTTCGATCCAATATTAAAAAATATTAAAATTGGCAGTCAGAGGGACTGCCGATAGAAGTGAAAACGATTTTTCTTAAAATTACAATTATTAAAATATAAACCTTAACACTAAGGTATTACAGTTTAATTTCGAATGTAGTATATTTATATGTTCACGAGCATGTCGGTCACGCGAATCTACATTTTTACCCCCTACCAAAAAGTGCTCAACGCGCCTAAAGAAGTTTTCACTTCAAAAATGTATTTAGATTGTACTAGAGCCTAGAACCATGAATCATTTCAGGCGTTATTTTCGTTACGATGAACAATGGATAGTGTAAACAGCGGGTAACGAAACGCGATGACGTGGACGGATTCGTTAGCGTATTTTCCGCCGGGTAAATACCGAAATTGAAAAAATCTCTTTTTCCGGCTTCGAGCAAAATTAAAAATATAAAACTATTTAGATTTTACTCGAACCATATAATCAATTCATGCGGTATTTTCGTTACGATGACTATGGATGGCTAATGATAATAGAATAGAATTCATTATGGCATTTCCCACCGGATCCGATTCGACATTAAAAAATCAATTTATCCCGAATAAAAAAAATCCTTGTAGATTTTACTAGAATAGAACAATGGTACAGGCGTTATTCTCGTTACGATGGCTAGTCGATAGAGGGTAACGAAACGCGGTGACGCAGCTGAATTCGTTATGATATGGCATTTTTCCATCGGATCCGATTCGACATTAAAAAATCAATTTATCAGAAATATAAAAATATAAAACAGTTTTCCTTGTAGATTGTACTAGAATAGAACATTGGTACAGGCGTTATTTTCGTTCCGATGAGTAATGGCTAGTCAACTAACGAAACGCGGTGACTCGGCTGAATTCGTTATGGCATTTTCCGCCCGATCTGCCCACAAGAGATGTTTGCCCAGGCCGTTATAGGCCAAGAGCTGGTGTACTAATAACACGAATTACACTAAATATTCGAAATTACACTTACATTAAATAAAATGTTTTATTTTATTTAGGCCAGTTTGTGGCTGATTTGTGTCATTTATGACTGATTTGTTCTATGTTGCAATTCTACCACCGCCGAAAAGCAGATTCTACTAAAGATCCTACAAGAAACTCAGTGCCTTTGAATATGATCGAAAACACATTACGACACCAATAAAGATGGATCTAGACTGTTGGAGTTTTTATTATCATGATAGGTTCAAAAAGAGACTAATATTATATGTATATAAACATCATCACTACTGAGGCATCAGGACTGCCTCGTTGGTCTAGTGGTTGGCATGTTCGACTGCGGCCGACGAGGTCCCGGGTTGGAGTCCCGGGTCGGGCCATAATATGAAGTATTGGGATTGTCTGAATAGAAATTCTCAGTAGGTACTAGCCCGGAGTTAGGAAGTTGGCGGTGTTACACCCTCGTGCCTCGGAGAGCACGTTAAGTCGTCTAATTTTAGGCCTTCCAAAAAAACTAAAACTCACATCCTCGGTTAGTTTTAAGTTTGATAACCGTTTTATAAATTAATATAGATTAAAGAAAAAAAATGCGTTGAAATTTTATGACGCACAACTGTGAATTTTATACAAATTCCATACTAGAAGCGCGTTTTTAAGTTTGATAAAGAATTGCTGATTTGATTGAGTTGTCAATTGTCATCATCCCTAATCCGCCACTGGCTCTTACACCGTTATGCAAGCGTCGTACATTTACCACCAAGGCCGTCTAAAATTATAATAAGTTAGTAACAAAAGTCAAGGCGAGCCGCTGGAGCAGACTAGTCTTTTTTTAATTAATTCGTTTACGTAATTTAAATCGTAAATCGTATATCTTTTAGTAATTTATTTCTATACTAGCTGATGCTCGCGACTTCGACCGCGTGGACTGAGTTTCTTGGTGGCCAGAACGGCTGACCGGATCTGATTTAAATTTGGCACAGAGATAGATTATAATCTGGAATAACACATAGGCTACTTTTTATCCCGGAATAAAGAGTTCATGTGGGATCCAAAATACCTCAATCCAAGCAAGTAACTTCATAAATATAAGAACTTTAAACAAAAATCTCAACAAAAAGAAACATGAGAGTCAAATTGCTGGACGATGCTAAAATTGTTCGCTGTAGACACTCAATACTAAAGCATTGGTCACACATAACGCGGAGTGGGACATACTATAGAGATTTGTAATAAATTAATATGATAAAATATATTATTCAAGAAATCTAAGAACACATTTAAGTTAAGTCAAGTCTTGTTCTTAGTTATTATTCTTATTTAGAAGAAATTATAATGAAGTTTCATTCAAATTACAAAAAGTGTCTTTTTACGTGGGCGACATAATCACCAATAGATAAAGAAAGCCCCGTCATAAAAAAAAATTAACAAAAAAGAAAAAACACGGCATTGTAAATATTTCCAAGCTGAACTGGCCATACTCTAACACACAGTTTGAAGATTCGTTGGATACTTCCCAACGAGCTGGAATTCCGACCACGCACAGGTAGGCTTAGTGCTGGCAGACGACATCAATCAAGTAGCACTGAGCCGCTTATTAAATACCTATGTGGCAATCAAACAAATATTATAAATGCGAAAGTTTGGATGGATGTATGTATGAATGGATGTTTGTTACTCAATCACGCCCGAACGGCTACGGATCTGGATGAAATTTGGCACAGAGATAGATTATAGTAACACATAGGGTACCTTTTATCCCGGAAAACTAAGAAGTTCCCACGGGAATCAAAAACCTCAATCCACGCGGACGTAGTCGCGGGCATCAGCTAGTAAGTAACTAGGTACTATAATATATACAGATTCCACGCGGCTCTTGACCGTGGCTAGTTACTTCCACATACTCTAGGACTCAAGGTAGTGTCCGTGTAGTAACCGATAAGGGGTATAGTATTATTATACTGCCACGTATGACGTATGCCTCCAAGTTGCTCGCTTCCATCTTGATTGCACTATAACCTTCCCCAGATAAGATCGACCACATAAAATCGACCATAGTCAAAGGCTAGCTTATATATCTGAATTTAATCTGAAAATCTGAAAGCCGCATGTTGCCGCTACACGTCTTGTCTGACCAAGTCTTTATGCTATACCAAGAATCGTTATGCAGACGCGCAAAAAATTGTCTGTGTGTCCTTCCCAACGTCCGTTGAACCGAGCGTGTGCCACATTTTTTTTGCATATTCATAGTAAGTAATAGAATCCTAATATGGACCTTAGTTTAAATTGGAATAAGATCCGATTTTAGTTGACGCGTAGCGCTAATAGATTTTTCAGACATGCCAACTTCCAACTCTATAGATGGATATTACGTGATCGGTTTGCTTGGCATCAGTACAATCGTTAAGTAACAAGTAAAGGCATTGGTAATAAAAACTGGCTAGTCATTTTTCAATTTCTACGAGATACCCTAATAGGGAGCGGATAGGAGGAAATGTTCGCTTGAATCACCCGCTTTGGAGGATAAACACGTATTTTAACATTCTCAGAATCATCAAATTGGTTAAACATTATCAAGTATTGTGAAGAATACAACTACGTGTATAGACCGTTTCTAAAGCAGATGGAAAACAAGATTTTTTAATAAATAAATCTGAAGGACCTAAAGTTTTTGTAAAGATTAACAACTTTGTCTTAAAATTTTTAGAACGCAATCTATATTTTCCGAATTAAATTCAGTTTTAATTCTTTCGTGTAGCTATAATCGAATTTCCACATAGCTAATAAATGGACTACAGAAAGTTTTAGATATGATTGTCTGGTTAGGCTAGTAACACAAACATCTTACAAAAGTAAGCCTTTAAAATATATCTTCCAAGATGGATGGATTAACCTAAGTCCTAACTTATTCCGCGTGGATTAACCTAATGATCAGCCGACTTGTTTGTTGGCACATCTGTAGGAGGTTTAATAAACATCATGCAACCAAAACGGGTGCAGCGAATTATGACATTTAGTTCTTGCACAAAAAGAACCATATTTAAATACACAGGTATTGGTATTATTTCAATACTGAATTTTATGCCATAGTAATAAGGGTTATTATGTAAACGTAAATACGAGTATATTAGACATCATTCGCTAAAGATCATTGCATAGATAATAATAATTAATTATTTATGTCTCATGCCAAAAGTTCATGTTCATACAAAGTGGTTTCAAAATAAATAAATGAATCATCTCTTCTATTTTAAAGTGGTAATAGATTTAGCACATCACGCCAGAAATAGCTAGACAGATTGAGAAGAAATTTTCACAGTTAGAAAGCATTAAGGCAGAGTATCTATTTTTTTTATCCTGCCGATAAAGCTGAAGAGATTTAAAAAAAATATTAAAGCAATAAAATATTAAATAAAAATACCTACTTAGTAAACAAGTCTAGCCTCAAAATACACGGTTTTTGTACTGTGTTAGTGTCTTAGGTACATATTAATAGTAGGTTATCGCTTTCAGAGTGAAAGTGGAGCAAACATACTGTGCGTTTCAAATGTGAAGATCATTTGCAAGGTACTTTATTTATCGTGTAGTTATCAAATAATGTTTATGCTTGGTTCATATTTTACTGACACAATTATGTAACTAAAGTAGAATCAATAATTCACTGGAGTGGAATGACAGTCGCTAATGTCACTTTCTAAAATAATATTGCCATATTTATTGTGGTAGTGATGTTCTAGTACAGTAGGTAGTGATACGATTAGTACATTTTATGTACTTTGTGGTAGTGATTCACATCATTTGCACAAAGGCATTGGAAAAATACCTGATACTTATTATTAATAATTCTAAATAGGTACCTACTATATTTAAGTGTTACTAATAACAATAAATAACTCATTGCAATACACGTAGGGATATTAATTATTTGTAAAGTTTTATTAATTATGCAGATACACATTGAAATTGACAAACAACAACGCTGTATATTCCTTCGTACGAGAAATAATTAATATCGTTATTAATATCGTTATAAGTGATTGCAGTGGATTCTTTAGTCACAACACTATTTTGTTTTCATCAGAAACTGTCAACACTGTAAATGTCAGTTTTGTCCAGTGAATTATTGATTCTACTTTAAGTACGTAGTTATGTATTAATAAATAATCCATACTATTAGTATAAAATAAATGCGAAATTGTCTGTATGTCACCTTTTCACCATCTTAACTGATTTGGAAGAATTTGGTACAGAGATAGCATACATTTCGGATAATAATGATATACCTAGACCACTATTTATCGAAAATTCAAAATATTTCCACCGGATTCCTAGCAACCTAAATCCACACTGACAAAATCACGACTCACGAGCATCATCTAATTTGAAACGAGGTGATGGCGTAAACCTAATAATATGGCGATGGTCCTCACAGTTGAAACGCATAGTACATTGTATTGAAATTCTACCATCTTATGCTTTATTGCCGTACTGAAAGCAAGGCTTTATAAGTTTATACCACACGAGAATGAAACAAGGTTTCTTAGTACCCAAATGCTATAATAATGATAAGACACGGAATGCGGTTTGATTTGATACCTACATCATAATATTCCTCGAAACAAGACACCTTTGATCAAAGCATAATAATATGCTATTAATATCGTCATGAAAGAAGATTGGATTAGAGCATGAAAAGTATAAATCAAATTTTGCTGCACCCTTTTTTAGTGAACGAAGTGTAGGTATTGTTGTTTGTTTTCTTTTTTTAGTTAAGATCCATACTCATATTTTAAATGCGAAAGTGTGTCTGTCTGTTTGTCTAACTGCTACACTTTCATGGCCCAACTACTCAACCGGTTTAGATGAAATTTGGTACAGAGATAGGTTACATCCCGGCGAAGGACATACTTTTTATCCCGGAAAATTAAGGAGTTCCCGCGGGAATCAAAAAACTTAAACCACGCGGACGAAGTCACAAGCATCACCGCTTGAACTTCTTAATTTTCCGGAAAGGTACATGTCCATGTAACATGCCTCTATACCAAATTTCATCAAAATCGGTTGAGCAGATGGACCGTGAAAGCATAACAGACAAACAGACAGAGACATTTTCGCATTTATAATGTTAGTATGCATTATGTTATATTTTTATGTTAGTTGGGATAATTGGGGTCGATTCACATAGGTAGCACCTATGTGATATTAAAATCACTCGTAACCAGTAATAAACTGGATACCGAACCGAAGTTATTAATTCCGAAATACCTCCAAATCAATAATATCTTTAATCAGAATACAGCATATTTCATTACATTCATAATGGAAATACCCAATATTCTTAATTAGCAAGATAGCATTCATCTAGCACCACAGATAACTATCACAGAACAGAGACTACAAAACAAATCAGACACGTCAAATAAATTCAATTATAAACATGTAAATAAGTAATAAAAAGAGTTTTCGCTCACCGACACGAGTTGGCACCGCTGCGCCGAGGCGGGTTTAAAATTAGAACGCGTCGAGGCGCACGCGCAGCGCGAACGGAACGGAACGATAAGCAATCGGCCCGCGATAAGCGGCGTTACCACGTAACTAACGACGAGCGTTACGCGGCAAAGACTACGAACGGCGCAGACATGACGCACACTTTATTTCCTCGTTCTATATCTATTCAGCGACCTACATTTAAGTTTAATATATCATCGTTTTATGCAACACGTGGTGGTAACAGGCTTTTAAACAGATTTATTCACTTATAACTAGATGAAGACTGCGACTGCGTCCGCGTGGTTTTTAGAGAAAACCCGTGAAACTGCTGCAGTTTCTGGGATGAAAAAGTAGCCTTTGTTCTTCTCCGGGATAGAACTTATCTCTGTACCAAATTTCGCCAAAATCAGTTGAAAAGATGGGCCGTAAAAGCGTAGGAGACAGACAAACGGACTCGTTTTCGCTCATATAGTATTATGGATTTAGCTTAATATTCGCGGTTTTGCTAGCGGCCATGATAAACAGTCGTAACACGACGTATTTAACGACGTTAGCAATTAAGCATAACGTGGCAAAGACTAAGCAGCTGCAGAAAAGACGGATAGTGTATACTTTGGTTTCATACCTACCTCGTTTTATGCCTACATACCGCTCTAGCTGATGCCCGCGACTTCGTCCGCGTGGATTGAGGTTTTTTGGTTTCCGCGGGAACTCCTTAGTTTTCCGGGACAAAAAGTAGCCTATGTGTTATTCCAGACTATAATCTATTTCTGTGCCAAATTTCATCCAGATCCGTTCAGCAGTTCGGTCGTGATTGAGTAACAAACATCCATCCATACATCCACACATCCATACATCCATCCAAACTTTCGCATTTATAATATAAATATATGTATATATATATATATATATATTTATTATAAATATGAATATATGAAATATGATAGTCGCTGAGTATAGTTTAGATTTAGTTTAGAGCTAGTATAGTTTCTTTGAACGCTTTATTTTGCTGTCGGCGACGATAAGCGGTCGTTATGATAACTTACCCACATTATATTAAATTATTAACGTGGAAAATATGTTATGTTCATTTTATTGTGTATCTACAAAGATATGACGCAAGGTTTATTGCAAGTTTAATAAAACTGTAGTTTATTATTCGATCAGCCATTTTATAACGAAACTAACCGCGGCGTTAGCAATCATTTTAACAGATGTGTTATATCAGGGAATATATTTTACTTTTATTAATTCCTAATTATCTATCTGATTCCCGCGACTTCCTCCGCGTGAAATTAGTTTATTGTAATTTCCACTGGAACTCCTTAATTTTCCGGGATAAAAATTAGCCTATGTCAGTCTCCAGGTCCTCAAATATACCCACGCAAAAAATCACGTCGATCCGTTGCTACTTTGCGGAGTGATTGAAGGGCAAACAAACACACTTTCGCATTTATAATAGTACAATCGACTGTATGTAAGTTGACTCAAAATGGCGGTCGTCTGCGCAGGTACATTGTACTACAGAGCCGAGCGGTGCAGGCGCGGGGAGCGAGGGGCATGGGCTCGCGGCGCACTTCGTTTGACACCCGAAATGTGTTTCTGCGCAGAGTTCAACTTACGCGGCGGCTGTTGTGTATTAAGTATAGTGTGATACACAACAGAATTGGCTACATAGATACTCGTTTGCATTAGCCAAGTAATATTAAAGTGGATAAGACAATATTAATAACAATAAATAATTACTAAAATAGAACTCGGACTTTACAAAACATTGTGAAGATCGAAAGGGCAAAGCAATTTAAAAGATAAATCATTCTTAGTAGGTATGTGATACTCTGGGAAGGAAAAAAAAGATATGTGATACATCCTACTATTATTATGAATGCGAAAATGTGATTGTTACAGTGAAAACTTCTTTAGGCGCGTTGAGCACTTTTTGGTAGGGGTGAAAATGTAGAGTCGCGTGAACGTGACCGACATGCTCGCGTTACCGACATGCTCGCGAACATATAAATTATAAATATACTACATTCGAAATTAAACTTTAATGCCTTAGTGTTAAGGTTTATATTTTAATAATTTTAATTTAAAAAAATCGTTTTACTTCTATCGGCAGTCCCTATGACTGCCATTTTTTTTGTCCAAAATTACATACATACATAATCTTTTATTAAGTACTCCTACACTCAACTTCCTTCTATCATAATTCTTTTACGGTAACTGCTATACGGCTTTGGCTTTCTTCCTTTGGATCTCAATCTCTTCCTATCTTCAAAACTAAATTGAAACAACATTATCTATCATTATAATTTATTTATTCATCTGTCGTCTATTACGTATTGCATGTATACTGTGTTTTTATCCTATATATTTTTACATTGTTTTTATGCATAAATAATATTTATTTATTAATATTATGTCACAGTACACTCCTCCCGCTTTCTTTTAAGTTTCCTCTGCCCTAAGGTTGCCTGGAAGAGATCGCTGTTTAAGCGATAAGGCCGTATAATACGTTGTGCCGTATCCATTAATATGATACATAATTATTATTATGGGTGTCTAACAGACCTCATGTCGACAGTTCTTTTGCCTCAGAGAGGACACGCGTACTTTCCTGCCAATTAGAATCTCTGTATTAATATTTTATTCACATACAGTATACACGTAAGGAAAACCGAAGCGAACCAACCTATCGAGGTCACATATCGTTATGTGAAGCCGTTAACATGACTTTTATGGTGTAAATCGACACGCATGTACGATCATACGATGTATATACACACGTACATTTCATTTATGATATTATATTGCACTATTACTGGGATGAGAGTTGAGACTGACCCCCAAGATACGGGCTATCCTAGTTTGGGGGTCTAGGGTAATTTAAGAAACTTTGTACTATTTATTTTGGGACAAATAAAGTTTTTTTAACGTAATACGTACCGACATAACACGTGAGTGTATCCGGTTGTTATGTATATTTATAATAAAGATTTTATTTATTATTTGTAGGCGCTGAAGTAAACTTGTTTTGAGAGTAGCTCAGATATCGTTTTGTTGATTACTACTATTATAAATGCCAAAGTGTGTTTGTTTGTTGGTTTATCCTTCAATCACGCCTCTAACGTAGCAACAGATCGGCGTGATTTTTGGCATGGGTATAGTTGAGGACTTGAAGAGTGACATAGGATACTTTTTATTTCGGAAAAATAAGGAATTCCTGCGGGGATAAAAAACACTTAAACCACGACGATGAAGTCGCGGGCATCAGCGATAAATTCAAATATTAAATCGACACATTTCACTTATTAGTTTCACCTTTTTGTAGAAGTAGGTAGAAGTTAGATTCGTTGCGATTTGAGAAAACTCAGACCTTTTTTCTTACGGAAGTAACGCGAATAATACTTCTCTCCTTTAAGTAATAGCCAGTGGCCACCAAACAGGACACCTGTTTGGAAGCGGCCATCTTGTATCAATGAGTAGACATAGTTAGAGCCATAGATTTATAATAGCTCTATATTATAGTTTTTACTTACAAAACCTTTTGCAGACTTGATTTCAAAATATAATAGGTAAGTATAACTATTTATTTATAAAAGAAAAATCGCCCATGAATTGCGTTTAAGATTTAAAGTGACATTATTAGTCTTATCAATTTATTTGGTTAAAGTTTTGATTACAACATAATTATCAAAAAGTTTATATTTAGGTCGCCATGTTTCTTGTGTAACATCTGCGAATTTTATCAGTTAATCTTTGATAAGCTATAAAATGTACAAGTCCAAAAAAATATTTTTCATAAAACCTGCATTCAAAGTGCGAGTTTCAATGCCTGTTGAGCCACCCGAAACTAGTTAATTTCAGACGAATTTACGTTATTCAGCGGGTAGAAACCATCACTTACTGCCCTAGGGCAGAGAGTGATGGTTTCGTCTTCGTCTTGTTTCACCCCTAGGCACACAATATATTTTTTTTTATTGCGTGATAGGCTTGCGCTTGACGACAATCATGCTTAGTGCAAAATATTTTCTATTGTATAATATAATTTACTATTGTACTCAATCTGTGCAATGCAAATGATTTGATTTTAATTAAGTAAATAATTAATACTTAAGTAAATAACTAAGTTATAATTAATATATAAATTAATAATTATTATAAACATATTTTACATAACTAATTAAAACTTAATTTATTTGCACTTTCTCACACCTATCTAAAAAAAACTCAAAACATTTGTTTTCATCAAATCACAGTATAAATCAAAGATGGTCTTTTCATTGTAACACACAATAATAATCCTTGTACACGCGTTGTTTTCTGTTTTTTTATTGTTTATAATAAAGTGATCTCTGTTATGTATGGCAATAAAGAATTTATCTTTCTATCTATCTATGTATCTATCTTGTCTATCTATGATACACAGCAAATAATAAAATATGAACTTTTATGATTAATGCAATGTCAATAAAATAACCTCATTAGGTATCATGTCACTTCAAAACTCACAATCAAATTATCAGCTGTGTGAAGACAAGACGGCCATCTTGTTCTTTATTATGGGTTTATAGTAGGGTTCACCAGGTTATAAGTTATAGAGCCGTTATTGAATAATTATAGAGCGTTATTGGGGGATGCCTCGTCGCTCACGTCCGCAGGAATTACCTTTTACCTCCCTGCACGTGTCCCCCGGGTGGTGCTAAGCGAGCGACGAACCAGGAGGCGTAATAAATGCCATACGATTAAAAAAAATATAGAGCGTTATTGCACTATTGAACGTTTATGAATAATGTTTTTGAGAACTAGCTTATAACAAGCTAATAAAGCTTCTATATCTTTTTATGAATAAAGACCGTAACTCTAATATATACAGAGATATCATTGTGAATTCGACTGACCTATTTTTATTGCTTTTTTATAATGGGGCACAATTATTGATGGCAATTAATTTATTTCCCTAGGGCCTTGACTTTCTTCATTTATCGTAATAGTTGCATTATCCATACTATAAATGCAAAAATTAAAAATATTATAAATGCAAAAGTGTGTCTGTCTGTCTGCTACGCTTTCGCGTCCCATCTGTTCAACTAATTTTGATGAAATTTGGTAAAGAGCTACCTCTTTACATCCTAGGGAAGGTCTATGACTTATTCCGGAAAATTTAAAAGTTCCCGCGGGAGTCAAAAAACTGTAATCCACGGGGACGAAGTCGCGAGCATCTTCTAGTACATAATATAGGTATGTGGAAAGACGTGGGAACCGCATTATCCTAAGAAAACTTCTATCATTATTTGTTTAACTGAAAGGGGACACTACCCTCAGTAATGAGGAATACGGCGCAGAGAGAGAACGTAATAATGTATCGAAACAAAATATATATGTACACTGGGAAAATAAACAAATGAATACATAAATATATAATAGCGTATCTAATACATATAAATCTAATCATCTATTCGCGATTTAGCGTTCCGGTAGAATGCCGTGTAAAAACTTCTGAGGCGCAGTTTGTAGCGCTGTTGTCTTAACGTGCGGAGGTCCCGGCTTCGATCCCCGGCAGGGTCAATTTGGGAATTTATAATTTCTGAATTTTCCCTTGTCTGGCCTGATAAGAGGCTTCGGCTGTGTCTAGTTACCCCCTACCGGCAAAGACGTGCCGCCAAGCGATTTAGCGTCCCGGTACAATGCTGTGTACAAAATGAATACGGGTATGGGTTTAATATAACTGCCATTATCTTAACAGGTGAGCCCGCTACATATAAGACTGCATCATCACTTACCATCAGGTGATAAATAGCAACGTTTGCTACGGTTTGGCATCGTTCGGTGTCTCGTATCTATAATATGAACCTATGGAAACCGATACAATATGACGTTGGTGTTCTGAGACTTGGTATACACTTACAACAGCAAATTATCCTTTTAATGGTACCGCGTTATTTGAAACGGCTGCATGCCTTTGGATGCGGTAGGTCCTAGCCTAGGTAAAGCTATAGTGGTCCCCAGTGTAAATTAGATGGCGCTAATTGTATCTACGCCGCAGGATAAGATAATCGCCTGAAAACTTAAATAAGTTAACTTAATATATGTCACCGTAAGATTCTAAAAACCGTTAGATTGTAATCTAACTAGCGAAATTGTAAACTGTCGACAGATTACAATTGAACGCATTCTTTTTCGTTAGATTGTAATCTGTTAGGTATATTAACCCGATAAAACCTAAGTGCCCAGCCTGCGGCCGGGCTCTACCAGATTATTTGTGTCGAACCCTAACCTAACCTACAAGAAAGAGACAAGAAAACGTAAATACAATGAATATTTCAAAAATTGGCACTCAGAACATTTAACGGTTCACAATCTGTCGACAGTACAATATCGCTAGTTAGATTACAATCTAACGGGTTTTACAATCTTACGGTGACATATACAAGCCTGAATTACGATATCGAAGTTTTCTGCGATTTCACCTGATGTTATGTGATGATGGAGTCTAAAAGAGGTTAGGGGGGTATGGCAGTTATATTAAACCCATCATACCTACCCCTAATCGTTTCCTAACTTCCTACACTGCATCATTGAACGCTAAATTGCTTTGCGGCACGTCTCTGTCTATAGAGTGGTAACTAGCCACGGCCGAAGCCTCGCACCAGGTCAGACCAGAGGAAATTCAGAAATTATGAATTCCCGAATTGACCCTGCCGGGGATCGAACCGGCTTTCTAAGACAACAGCGGTCAACACTACGCCAGGGAGGTCTTCAAAATACTAATGGATCATCTTAAACCAGTATCTGGATCCAGGCGGCGCAAGACTGGCGTATCTGGATTGTAGAAATCTTTACATGAGACATATATCCAGCAGTGAAGGTCTATCGGTGGACGACATTCGACAACATCTAATGGTAGCACATGATGATGTCTAAGGTGAAGTACACCCCGCGCCAAACTTTGTGGCCGCCTTGAATATAGTCGCGAGCGTGCTACTGCGCACTCTTGTGCGTCCCGCTAATACCTGATTTTGTTCTGCGCATGCAATGAGCCTAGTTCGGGGCGGCCACAAAGTTTGGCGCGGAGTGTAGAAGAACAGAGGAGTCTAGAAGATATCTAATCACGCTTTATAACATTTTCTTTCTTAATATATAAAAGCACTCACCAAATTTAGCGTTAATCCGTACAAGCGAGGTCAAATCCAAACACACAGCACCTTAACCTAACCTAAACACACCGTCAGGGGATGGCAGCCATCCCTTAACTGACCACAAAACTGCAAGCACTAGTATTTATACAGAACGACCGACCAATGCGGAAGCAGGAAGGATGAGTTTTTGTGACAGTTCCAATTTCAAATTACGCTCCATTAGGCAGGATTGTGCGCGCCCTATTGTCGAGAGCGGATTAACTTTTTTTTCTTAAATCTAATTAGATTGAGGCGAAGATCGATGGTGGTACATCCTTATCATACTTATGGTTTTTGTTCAAATCCTCGTTAACAAACTTTGGAGTATTGAAAAGGGTTTTTACACGCTAGAAAAAATAAACTGAGTATCAACTGAAGTAATTCAATCTAACAACTAGGTACTTCTCATCCACTTTTACATCCACAAACTAAACAAAAAATAACATACAGTTGAACTTTCCGCGGGAAATGGGAATGATATCCTAAATACCACCCACGCAAATGGCTAAATTATTACTTACGTAATACATAAGTTCTGCTTTTATTTTTTTTACACGGTTTTTTGTATACACACAAAATAAATTAATTGAAATTGTGTAAAAATAATGATGAAAACTTAAAAATACCAGTTACATAAATTTTTATGACAATACAAATTACAATAATATGGCACCATCGAGCTAGTGGAATCAAGCCATCGTATCATTTGACCAAACCAGACCCCATATTATTATCATATCATACTAATATTATAAATGCGGAAGTGTGTTTGTTTGTCGGTTTGTCCTTCAATCACGCCGCAACGGACCAACGGATCGACGTGATTTTTGGGGAGGTCCTCAACTACTTTTTATCCAGGAAAATTAAGGAGTTCGCACGCGGACGAAGTCGCGGGCATCAGCTAGTCATATATAAAACTGAACAACTGACCGTCAATCTGCATGTCAATATATATGAAGATCTCCCTACTCGTATGTCTTATTTACTTTTGTATATAATATGGACATTTAATATAATTTTTAACCCATTTTTTCACATTTCCGTACAGTTCTGTCAAACATTTTCTTTCATACAAACCTTTCCTCACACACACACACACACACACAATAAAAAAAGGAACTAGACAAAATATAGGTGCAGCCGTTCTGAAATGATATGCAAGCAATTGCAATTGATTTTCTTACTTACTAATATTATAAATGCGAAAGTTTGGATGTATGGATGGATGTTTGTTACTCAATCACGCCCCAACGGCTGAACGGATCTGGATGAAATTTGGCACAGAGATAGATTATAGTCTGGAATAACACATAGGCTACTTTTTATCCCGGAAAATTCAAGAGTTCCCGCGGGAACCACAAAACCTCGATCCACGCGTACGAAGTCGCGGGCATCAGCTAGTTATACTATATATAGCTCAATTACCACTCACTGACTGACTGACTCACTCATTGACATAATTGTTCTCCTAGAAAGAGACAGAAAACGATATAATGATGTACGGGAGATGTGTTCGGGTGCTGGAGTCGAGTAGGGAAAAATTATGACATTTCGGAAAAACAAGATGGCGGCCGACGTGATTCTTGCAGCTCTTTTGTTTTCCAACCGATTTTGTTTAAACTCGCAATTATTGAAGAAATTAGTAAACGGTCAATAGAAAAAGTGGAAAAAATTGGAAAAACAAAATGGCGGCCGAGCTGTAGTGTTTTGAAATTTTTGATTTTTCGACCCCGAACCGCGGCGCCACAGATCCGAAACGGCGTGGTCGAGCGTAATATTTTTTCTCTTTTCGCCTACAAATATCCTGTATTTTGACAGAAAGGGAGTGATTTTTAAAAATTCAAGATGGCGGCTGTCGCGGCGGCCGTTCGGTCTGAGGCACGAAAAAACGCAATTTTAAAATTCAATTTTCTTACAGTTGGCAACGTCAGAGCGTTTCAACTTCTAGGGGGCGATTGTGTGTACCGTCTTGAAGAATGGATTGGGGAAAAAAAATTACCCCATTTCTAGGGAAATTTTCAAGATTTACCCCAAAAATTAAAAAATCGAAATACGTATTTTTTGCAAAGTTCGAGTATGAGCAACCACGTGTCCCACTTGTACGAATGACATTTGGGTATTTTCGTCGCCGAGGTCTGGCAACACTGGAATTTATCAGAGTAAAAGTGATTTTCGACATGGTCTTTTTTCAGGAGCAATCATTTCGGCTGGGTGCGAGCGAGATGAAAAATTGAAACGTCATCAGGAGCGGTATATCCTGTAGTTTACGGGAAAATAATGAAACTGTGTAAAATGCTTCTGTGAAACGAGGTGGCGGCCATTTTGTATTCTTTTTGTGTTTTTGAAAATTTCGATCACGATTTTGAGGCAGTTGGCAACATTTGGGAAAGTTGACATGTATGGATCGATTGTGTAGCTCGACCGGCAGTATTGAGATATCTAAACAGTGTTGCCACATTTGGGGTAGTTTTCGAGATTTTCCCCAAAAATGTCCTCCTGTAAAATTTTGTATGAAAATTTTTTTTTCACTAATGGCTTCGTATAGAAGTCAGAAAATATAACATGAAGAAAAATTTGGAGACTGCTGATGATTGAGGATTTCGGAGACGGGTAAAGGGCACGGCCAAGGTATTGAAGATAGGTGGGGGGTCCTCGAACTAATGTCACTCGGAACCTCATCCAATAGACAAAGAGCAAAAAAAAAATTCAAAATGGCGGATTTAAGATGGCTGCCATACAAATTTGTTTGATTTCCATCTCAGAAAGTATACAAGATGGAAGAGTGGTTTCTTGGCAAAAGATGATCAGGACCTGAAGGTCTACTTGATGAACAGTAAAAAAATTCAAGATGGCGGAATTTATTTTTCCATAGAAAATATATGGCCAATATTGAAGAATACAACAAGACTGTGTAGAACTATGCAAGATTTTGAAACGGTTCTGTTTTACCCACGACGGGGCTCCCTGCGATTACAAAACTGGAAACTGGTATTAAAATTTTAAAAAATCAGCGCCATTTTGAAATTCTTTGTTAATGGACCGATTTCGTTCAAAATCGATATTTAGGACTCCCTGGGGTTACAAAACAGGAAATTGAAACCAAAATTTTAAAAAATCAGCGCCATTTTGAAATTCTTTGTTAATTGACCGATTTCGTTCAAAATCGATATTTAGGACTCTCTGGGATTACAAAACAGGAAACTGATACCAATATTTTAAAAAATCAGCGCAATTTTGAAATTCTTTGTTAATTGAGCGATTTCGTTCAAAATCGATATTTAGGGCTCCCTGGGATTACAAAACAGGGAACTGATACCAAAGTTTAAAAAAAAACAGCGCCATCTTGAAATTCTTTGTTAATAATACTTGTAAGTCAAACCACAACCCGTGAGCTGCTTTAGCAGCTCGCGCACAGGGCGAAACACTAGTTATACTATATATAGCTCGATTACCACTGACTCACTCACTGACTCACTCATTGACATAATTGTTCTCCTAGAAAGAGACAGAAAACGATATAATGATGTACGGGAGATGTGTTCGGGTGCGGATGTCGAGTAGGGAAAAATTATGACATTTCGGAAAAACAAGATGGCGGCCGACGTAATTCTTGCAACTCTTTTGTTTTCCAACCGATTTCGTTTAAACTCGCAAGGATTGAAGAAACTAGGAAACGATCAATAGAAAGAGTGGAAAAAATTGGAAAAAAAAGATGGCGGCCGAGATGTAGTGTTTTGAAATTTTTGATTTTTCGACCCCGAACCGCGGCGCCACAGATCCGAAACGGCGTGGTCGAGCGTAATATTTTTTTCTCTTTTCGCCTACAGCTATCCTGTATTTTGACAGAACGGGAGTGGTTTTTAAAAATTCAAGATGGCGGCTGTCGCGGCGGCCGTTCGGTCTGAGGTACGAAAAAACGCAATTTTAAAATTCAATTTTCTCACAGTTGGCAACGTCGGAGCGTTTCGACTTGTACGGGGCGATTGTGTGTACTAACTCGAAGAATGGATTGGGGAAAAAAAATTACCCCATTTCTCGGGAAATTTTCAAGATTTACCCCAAAAATAAAAAAATCGAAATACGTATTTTTTGCAAAATTAGAGTACGAGCGACCAGGTGTCCCACTTGTACGAATGACATTTGGGTATTTTCATCGCCGAGGTCTGGCAACACTGGAATTTATCAAAGTAAAAGTGATTTTCGACATGGTCTCTTTTCAGGAGCTATCATTTCGGCTGGGTGCGAGCGAGATGAAAAATTGAAACGTCATCAGGAGCGGTATATCCTGTAGTTCACGGAAAAATTATGAAACTGTGTAAAATGGTTCTGTGAAACGAGGTGGCGGCCATTTTGTATTCATTTTGTGTTTTTGAAAATTTCGATCACGATTTTGAGGCAGTTGGCAACATTTGGGAAAGTTGACATGTATGGATCGATTGTGTAGCTCGACCGGCAGTATCGAGATATCTAAACAGTGTTGCCACATTATGGGTAGTTTTCGAGATTTTCCCCAAAAATGTCCTCCTGTAAAATTTTGTATGAATTTTTTTTTTTCACTGATGGCTTCGTGTAGAAGTCAGGATATATAACTTTAACAAAAATATGGAGACAGCTGATGATTGAGGATTTCGGAGACGGGTAATGGGCACGGTCAAGGTATTGAAGATAGGTGGGAGGTCCTCGAACTAATGTCACTCGGAACCTCATCCAATAGACAAAGAGCAAAAAAAAATTCAAAATGGCGGATTTAAGATGGCTGCCACACAAACTTGTTTTGTTTCTATCTCAGAAAGTATAAAAGATGGAAGACTGGTTTCTTGGCAAAAGATGATCAGGACCTGAAGGTCTACTTGATGAACAGGAAAAAAATTCAAGATGGCGGAATTTATTTCTCCATAGAAAATATATGGCCAATATTGAAGAATACTACAAGACTGTAGAACTGTGCAAGATTTTGATACGGTTCCATTTTACCCACGACGGGGCTTCCTGCGATTACAAAATAAGAAACTGGTAATAAAATTTAAAAAAATCGCCATTTTGAAATTCTTTGTTAATTGACAGATTTCGTTTAAAATCGATATTGAGGACTCCCTGGGATTTCAATACAGGAAACTGTTACCAAAGTTTTAAAATATCAGCGCCATTTTGAAATTCTTTGTTAATCGATCGATTTCTTTCAAAATCGATATTTAGGGGTCCCTGGGATTACAAAACAGAAAACTGATACCAAAGTTTTAGAAAATCAGCGCCATTTTGAAATTCTTTGTTATTTGACCGAATTCGTTCAAAATCGTATAGTTAAGTCTGTACTACTTGTAAGTCAAACCACAACCCGTGAGCTGCTTTAGCAGCTCGCGCACAGGGCGAAACACTAGTTATTTATATAGATGAAGATGTTGAGGATGATAGGTGAAGGAGTGTCATCGTGTCCAATAGCAGTAGTGGGTGAACCATCCACGTCACCGAGGTGAATGAGTATCAACATATTGACATCATGCGACCCATTGGGCCGGGTGCCAAAGTCGTGGAGCCCTAAAATATATCAAACCGCGATTTTCTCAAAGCTTTTTATAATAAACCTATCTTGACTATAGGCGACATCTTCGTCGGCTGAAATTCCTCGCCCAAGTTTTAGGGTAGGTACATTATGTTTTATCTAAATACATAAAGTGACTGACTGACTAATCTACCAACCCACAGCTTGAATCACTGGACGGATCATGCTAAAATTTGGTATACAGGTAGATTTAATGTCCTCCCGACCGAATTTCGGTCACGGCGGCCTATCTCCAGAGTGATAAGCCATCTGCGCGGGAGATATTATAGTGCACAAGTGTGTGCGCATACACAGGTGCACTCTCTGTTCCTTTACTCTCATAGCCCGATGGGACGGAAAATCCGACACAGGTCAGGCGCAGGACCGACGGCTTTACGTGCTCAATTGCATAACACAATATAAATGCATGCAATAACGCAGGCATTCGCAAAAAGGATTTTTGAAAATTTAACCCCTAAAATAGGGGTTTGAAGTTTTTTGAAAATCTAACTCAACGTGAGCAAAGCTGCGGGCAAGAGCTAGTACATTATTGACGACCTCCGTTGCGCAGTGTGTAGCGATGTTGCTTTAACGTGCGGAGGTCCCGGGTTCGATCCCCGGCAGGGTCAATTTGGGAATTTATAATTAATTTCTGCATTTTCCCTGGTCTGGCCTGGTGGGAGGCTTCGGCCGAGGCTAGTTACCACCCTACCGGCAAAGACGTGCCGCCAAGCGATTTAGCATTCCGGCACGATGCCGTGTAAAAACCGAAGGGGTATGGGTTTAATATAACTGCCATGCCCCTAACAGGTTAGCCCGCTACCATCTTAGACTGCATCATCACTTACCATCAGGTGAGATCGCAGTCAAGGGCTAGCTTGTAGTGGATAAAAAATATATATATATATATATATCTAAGTACTAGAACTAGGTAATACCCTCTACTTTGTCTGCGTCGATCAAGGTTTTTCGATTCCCGCGGGAACTCTTCCAAACTTCATTTTCCGGGATAAAATTTAAATTCAAACCCCTATTTTACCCCCTTATGGATTGAATCCATACTTCCATACTTATAATACGTATTATAAATGCGAAAGTGTACCTATCTGTCTGTCTGCTACGCAGTACGGTTTCACGGCCCGGCCCATCTTTTCAACCGAATTTGATGAAATTTGGTACAGAGGTAGTTTGTACCTCGTTTGTAGTTTGTTGATTGATCAGTCAGTCAATCAACTTTTCCTTTTATAACGTACGACAGTACCTGCGAGATATCAATCAAGTGCAATTACATCCACATTCGGATTCGAGCCGGCGACCTCCCGGTCACGGCCGTCGCTGTTTCATTGCCAGCCGATTGTTATTCAACACCGTCACAAGTGCTCCGTTTCTTCATTTGACGTGAGGGAAAATGAATGATTTGTTTGTATGTTTGTGTATTAAGTAGCACAGTCTAACGTAGGACGTAGTCTTATCTTCGTAAAACAGCACATTGATAATTACAAAAGAATATGCGATCTGCACGATAGGCAAACTAAAAACCGCTATAGGCTCTTGACTCCATCGCTCCGCCTCAAGAAAGTCCGAAGGTAGTTCTTCGGAATGAGCATCTTAAAAAAAAATCCATAACCTAAACTTGCCTTTAAAAAAGTTTAAGAAATCCATAAAAAGTATACTCCTGAAAAAAGCTAATTAAAAAGTCAAATTTAAAAAAAATCATATATACACATGAACTTTTGCAAAATACTAAGCACTGGTTCGGAATGATTATTTTAAGTATAGATACAATTTATTTCTATAGCCTCTAACCAATCAAAACTTTTAAAAGTATGTCTTTGTGTACAATTCACACCAAATTGCAAGAAAATTAGACAAATAAAAAGTCTAAAAACATACAATAAAAGATTTTTCAACTTTATTACTGTAACAGATAAGATAACTCATCCCAAATCACTAGAAGCGGTCAATTGACTACTTTTCGCTACGCTAATAGGTGACAACTGACAATGGATTGGTAGAGATAAGTAAATAGAAAGAGCTGTAGGTTCGCTTGATGGTTCAAAAGCACATGTAAAAGTTTATTTTAATAAAATATCTTTCTACTAGCTTCTGCCCGCGGCTTCGCCCGCGTGGCCTACAAGAACCAAATGTCATTTTTTTCAGAAACAAACATCATAAGCGTTCTCACTCCCTCTCAATTGTATGTAATATACAAAGTGACAATATCTCAAACAAAGCAATAAGCACGAAGTTCTAAGTTCTATAACTAAACTAATCTCTGGAATGAGAGTAGTACGGTTTTAACAGAACTCAAAGCGTGTGTGATGAGATCTAAATAATTTCCTAATTACAAAACAAACCAGAAGTGGATAATAATTAACATTGTTTACAACGAAATACTATCCGCACCTAACCTACCGCAGTATTTCTTTGTAAACAATATTTTTTGTTTTTCCTTCAGGTGCTAGAATCACCAGACTGCTCCGTGAGCTTACTCTGGAGCAGGCCACGTATAACTAACTGTGTGAAAAGCAGTTCTCCCTTAGGTCTACCCCTGCTAAATTAAGAGTTTGGCCTTGAGACTTATTGATGGTCATGGCAAAGCAGACTTTGAGGGGAAACTGCACTCTTTTGAACTCGAAGGGGTAGTTCGATGGTGTAAGAGGAATCCTCAGAATAAACACAGACTCCCCTTGGGAACAACCGGTCAGTATAGTTGCCTCGATCACATTTCGTTGCAATGTTTTCACTCGCAATCTGGTGCCATTGCATAATTTTGGTGGGTTTAAATTACGCAGCAACATAACTGGGGCACCAACTCTCAATTTTAATATGTGAGTTGGGAGACCAGGAGGCTTCAATGTGTTAAGAAATTCAACCGGGTAATGTATGGCTTCATCGTTGTTAATCACTGAGTCCACTGATTTATAATGATGTTCAACTCCTTCGAACGATTTCAAAATAATTTCATTGATAATTATTAATCATTAATCATTTTTTACTTAACAGTGGCTATGGAAGTCGGTTTTTTGGAAAGAATTTTTATTTTTAATTCACCAAAGCTTTGTAGAGGAGCGAGTACTGATGCGTACTTGACATCTTTACCATCAGAAGAAAAGCTAATCGACATTCCAGCTTTTACCAGCAAAAATGTCATAATACAAACTTTCAACCCCTATTTTACCCTTTGGGAGGTGAAATTTCGAGAAACCCTTTCTTAGTGCAAACCTACTCTTCACAAAAAACACACCCTCCAAATTTCATGTCTATAAGACCAGCGGTTTAGGCTGTGCGTTGATATATAAGTCAGGACTTCATCCGCGTGGTTTAAGCTTTTTTCCCCACAGGCACTCCTTGATTTTCCGGTATAAAAAGTAGCCTTTATCACTCTTCAGGTCCTTAACTATACCCATGCAAAAAATCTCGTTGATCCGTTGCTGCGTGATTGAAGGACAAACTCTCTATTTAACGTCCTTGGGGATCAAATTTTCAAAAATGGTGAAAAATATACTTCTTCATATTTAACCGAATGCTCAAATACCAACTTCCATGGCTTTGACTTGAAAAATGAATGACTTTCATACCAACTTTCAACCCCTATTTTACCTCTTTGGGGGTGGAATTTTAAAAGCTGTGACACACGTACTTATTTTTTTTACCGATAGCCGAAATTCCAAGTTTCGTTGATATAAATTGAAAAAATCTTGAGAAATGGAGGACTTTCATGCAATTTTTCATCCCCTATTTCACGCCTTTGGGGGTCGAATTTTCAAATTGGTGGAACACGTACTTCTTCATATTTAACCAAAAGCCCAAATGCTAAGTTTCATGGCTATAACTTGAGAAATGAAGGACCCTTTGGGGGTGGAATTTTGAAAAACTGTTGGTCTGTTGGTCACATACGTACTTCTTTATTTTTTAACGAAAGCTAAAATAATCAGTTTTGTTGATATTACTTGAGAAATATCTTGAGAAATGATGGGCTTTTACACAAACTTTCATCCCCCAGTTCACCCCTTTGGGGGTCGAATTTTCAAAAATGGTGAAACACGTACCTCTTCATATCTAACTGAAAGCCCAAATGCTAAGTTTAATGACTATAACTTGAAAAATGAAGGTCTTTCATACAAACTTTCAACCCCTATTACACCCCTTCGGGGGTGGAATTTTGAAAGCTGTGACACAGATACTTCTTTTTCTTCGTTAATATGACTTGAAAAATATCTTGAGAAATGAAGGACTTTCATACAAAATTTCACCCCCTGTTTCACCCCTTTAGGGGTGGAATTTTGAAAAACTGTGAAACACATATTTCTTTATTTTAAACCGTTAGCTTAAATACCAAGTTTCATGGCTATAACTTGAGAAATGTAGGACTCTCATATTAACTTTCAACGCTTATTTTACCCCTTTGGGGGTGGAATTTTGAAAAACTGTTGGTCTGTTGGTCACATACGTACTTCTCTATTTTTTAACGAAAGCTAAAATACTCAGTTTTGTTGATATTACTTGAGAAATATCTTGAGAAATTATGGGCTTTTACACAAACTTTCATCCCCCAGTTCACCCCTTTGGGGGTCGAATTTTCAAAAATGGTGAAACACGTACCTCTTCATATGTAACTGAAAGCCCAAATGCTAAGTTTAATGAGTATAACTTGAAAAATGAAGGTCTTTCATACTAACTTTCAACCCCTATTACACCACTTCGGGGGTGGAATTTTAAAAGCTGTGACACAGATACTTCTTTTTCTTCGTTAATATGACTTGAAAAATATCTTAAGAAATGAAGGACTTTCATACAAACTTTCACCCCCTGTTTCACTCCTTTAGGGGTGGAATTTTTAAAAACTGTGAAACACGTATTTCTTTATTTTAAACCGTTAGCTTAAATACCAAGTTTCATGGATATAACTTGAAAGATGACGGACTTTCATACAAACTTTCACCCCCTATTTCACCCCCTTAGGGGTGCAATATTGAAAAATTGTAAATCACTTATTTCTGCATATCTAACTGAAAGCCCAAATGATAAGTTTCATGGCTATAACTTGAGAAATGAAGGACTTTCACACAAACTTTCAACCCCTATTTTACCCCTTTGGGGGTGAAATTTTGAAAAACTGTGACACACGTACTTCTTTATTTATTACCTAAAGCCAAAATACCAAGTTTCATGGATATAACTTGAGAAATGACGGAGTTTCATACAAACTTTCACCCCCTATTTCACCCCCTTAGGGGTGGAATTTTGAAAAATCCTTTCTTAGTGTGCGCGTACGTCATAAAAGTAACCTACTGTCAAAATTTCAAGTTTTTAGGCCCAGTGGTTTAGGCTGTGCGTTGATATATAAGTCAGTCAGTCAGGACTTTGAATTTTATATATATTATAGATTAAGGATAAAAAATAGCCTATGTAACTCTCCAGGTCTTTGACTATACCCATGCAAAAATCACGTCGATCCGTTGCGCCGTTACGGCGTGATTGAAGGACAAATCAACAAACAAACACACTTTTACATTTATAATATTATTAGTATTAGTATGATATTATGATAGGTTACACGTTATTCGAGTTGGTAAAATCAGCACTTATTAGTGTGGTTAAGGATTTCAGCAGCTCGTGTCAAAGTTCAAGATTATCTTAAGTAAAAAAAAGAAGATCAGTCCCTAAAAACCGCTCTACGTTTCCAGTAAATCTCTTGCATCTGTGTACAATTCATAGTTTCCAAGAAAACTAGACGTCTAAAGAGAAGTAAAAAATCTAAAAACACACAATTAGTGGGGCCGCCGAGCGTAAAACGAAGGTTGGAAGAAAAAGGCTCTGAATACCTACTGTTTACTTTTAGCAGGAAAAACTTTTTATTCACTTTTTTTTGGAAAATATAGTATTTTGCTTGTCCCTACTCTAGGGGCAAACTACTCTAGGGTAAGTTAACTCCACGGAATAGATAAAGTATGGTTAACTCTACCCTTGTAAGAGAGGTACATATTATGTAACTAGCTGATGCCCGCGACTTCGTCCGCGTGGTTTGAGGTTTTTTGGTTCCCGCGGGAACTCTAATTTTCCGGGATAAAAAGTAGCCTATGTGTTATTCCAGACTATAATCTATCCCTGTGCCAAATTTCATCCAGATCTGTTCAGCCGTTCTGGCGTGAAAGAGTAACAAACATCCATACATCCATACTCACAAACATTCGCGTTTATAATATTAGTAAGAAAGAAGCAAGATATTTTTATCCACTACATGTTAGTCCTTGACTGCAGTCTCACCTGATGTGGGGGTAACCCACCTGATGTGTGGCCACCCACAACCCACCACCCACAACTTGTTGGGGTATGGTAGTTAGGTATATTATATTTCTCGGGTCAATCAGCCAATGCCTATCTATGTCCTTGGCCAGGGACCAGGGTGTCACCTATCTATGTACCAAATTTCATCAAATCGGTTGAACGGATGGACCGTGAATAGCAGACAGACAGACACACTTTCGCATTTATAACATTCGTATGGATTTCATTCATTGATCGAGCAATTCATTCAAACAGCAAAATAAAGATTTTTTATTTCCGTCACAATAGATTCGTTTCATTTCCGTTCTAGGAATCGTAGTTTTACGAAAACCAACTATTCTATGTCCAGTCATGTACCTATTTTACTTTTGGTAGCTCGAGTCCATGATGTTCTAATGCGTTACTGATTCGATTTTTGATAACAATCGACTTTCTTTATGAAGAAGATTTAATCGATTTGACACACCGAGTTTCTTGCTGGTTCTTCTCGGTAGGAATGGCATTTCGAACCAGTGGTATAGATTCACTTGACGATTCAAAAGTACTTGTAAAACTTTATTTGAATAAAAAACATTTGATTTGATTTGATTGAGATTTATCTTTGTTCAACATTTTTTTACTGTTTTATAAACATACCCAAGCGATTAAATGACTTTGTACATTGATGTATGTAATAAAATAAATTATTTAAGTAGGTATACAACAGTACAGTAAATGTACATTAATCAGTCAGGTCATAGAAACCATAAAGACGTATATGTGTTGCAGCTCCGTGACTATTGACTATTGAGATTGAGTTACGAAATATCGGAGAAAAGGGCACGTCGCTTCACTATTGTAAAAAGCCATGATATGCGTCTATTGAGTAATGAATTTTTTGCGATGGTTGCCTGTCAATAATTTTACGAGTATTAACTTCATAGGGGGATTCCGCCCGTCAGTTAGCTGGCGAAAGCACGTGTTTTTTGTGTGGTTTTTGTTTTTCGTTTCTTTCTGAGACCTGGTGGTGGTGTTTGGTGAGTTTTATTTGTGTTATATTTGTATTATGTGCATGAGAGGATAAAGTGATGGAGGTGGATAGCCCAGGGGATCCTCCGGATCAGGCGGACCCCGATCCCTCCCTAACAAATGAACGGCCTAAAAAACGTGCCGCGGAACCCGTAAGGCAACCCACAAAGCGAGCTGACACTGACCTTAGCCAATCGTCTATGGATTCAATCCAAAATATTTACACTCACCCATCGCTGGCTATTCTAGACCGAACTTACGGCCTAAATGACGTAGGCCCTTTCATTGTTCACATCACAAGAGTGGAACCGGACCCTGCTGCCGGACTAACATTGAGACCAATTAAAATAGGCTTGCTACTAACCAGAAACAACATAAGCAACATAGTTCGAGATGGTGTAAAAGCAGTAGGTAGGAATCGAATCGCTGTCGAATTTAAAACCAGTGGAGATGCAAATGCATTCCTCCAACACCCTTGCTTAACACAAAATAAACTCAGCGCGTCCATACCTTCATATCAAGTTACCCGCATGGGACTCATTAGAGGAGTTCCCAGGGAATGGTCCATGACCGAACTGGTGGAGGCTCTAGAGCTCCCAGATAACTGTGGGGTTGTTTTAAAAGCTAGACGACTAAACCGCAAAGTAATTACTGAGGCCAACCCATCATGGGTCCCCACCCAATCTGTTGTTATAACTTTCAGAGGACAAGTCCTGCCTAAACATGTATATGCTTATTATACCTCTTTGGTAGTGGAAAAGTACCTCCTCCCCACTATTCAATGTCATAATTGCTGCCGATTTGGCCACACAAAAAATATATGCAGAAGTAAACCCAGGTGTTTCAGATGTGGCAAAGATCATACCGGTGATAGCTGCCAAGCTGAAATATTCTGTATATTGTGCGATGGAAAACACTTAGCCACACTCAAAGATTGTCCTGAACACCAAAGACAACATAAAATCAAATTGATTATGTCCGAAAACAATATCTCATACATAGAGGCTTCTACTCAAGTTCCCCAGACTCGCAAACCTTATTCAGATGTATCAAATGAAATATTCACCCCAGTGATAGAAGTCCCTATTGGCAGGAACCCTGCTGCTTCTGCACCATCTAGATCTCACAGAAAAACTGTTTTTTCCTCCCCACGACCTAGACCAGCACCTTCTAAAGGCTTTGACAGACAAACACACAATTCTATTATTAGTGTCCCGCCCTCTTCCTCTGCAAACGGCTGTGCCCTCAAAAATCCCTCAGTATCTGTCACCAACGAGGATCTTATGGAAATCCTTTTGGCATTATTTAACAATTGCATACTTAAACCAAACAATAACATACCGAACAACGTTGCTGAGAAAATTGCAAAATTAACAGACTTATCAAAAACTCACAATGCCACAGTCAACCCCAATCCTACAATGGAACTGTAGAAGCATCAAAAATAAAAAGCATGAACTTACAACATTATTTAAAAAACACCACATTGCCATCGCTGCTGTATCGGAGACATGGCTGAGGCAGGAGTCCACTTTTAGGATACCGGGCCTCGCCTGCCTCCGAGAGGACAGAGCCGATGGATATGGTGGTTGTGCTCTGCTTATTAAAAAAACTCTAATATACTCTCTCCTTCCTTTACCACAGCACTCACAAGAAATCAATGTTGTTGCTGCTAGAGTTCTAAATAAAACCTTTGTGTCCATCTATATCCCTCACCCAAACCCTAATCTCGAAGCAGAGCTATTATCCCTTCTCTCCCAACTCCCTGCCCCATTGATCATACTAGGCGATTTCAACTGCCACCATACTTCATGGGGATCATATCACTGTGACTCCTTTTCATATTGTCTAATTGATATTTTTGATAAGATCAATGTATGTGTCCTTAATGATGGTTCTCCAACACATAGAGTTTATCCTGGACAAAACCCCCAATCAGTCCCAGATCTTTCACTCTGCTCTCCTAGTATTGCAAACAATATGTCTTGGGAGATCCTCAGGACCTCTCATGGGAGCGACCACTACCCAATTCTGCTCCATATAACTCACCACATATCTCCAGCACCTACTCCAAAGCCCCTTTTAAAATATAGGCTCAACAATGTAGACTGGAGTGCGTACTCTGATACAGTGGATGGCCTCTTATCCCAACTGGAACCACTGACCTTGGAAAATGGTTTATACAACCACTTCCAACAGGCACTTGAGACTGCTGCTGACAAACACTTTCCCATTAAACAAATTAGACAAAAATTCCTGTCTCCTCCCTGGTGGGACTCAGAGTGCACATCTGTGGTGAGGCTAAGAGATGAATCGGAGCTAGAATATAACAGCAACATGTCCATTGAAAATTTTCTAACTTTTCAAAAAAACTCTGCCAAAGCCAGAAGGACCCTATCCAAAAAAAAATTTAAAGGATGGAAAGGCTTCTGTGAGAGCTTATCACCCAGGACCCCTGCTTCCACGGTATGGCGGAGTGTTGGGAGGTTTAGAGGATCTAGGAATCCAGGACCCCCCTCCTCCAATGATCCATCCCCATGGTTATATAAGTTCGAAGGGCAGCTAGCCCCACCCTTTGTTCCAGACCTGGAACACTTCCCAACAACAATTTCACCTACATCTCTGCACAGATTAGATGAACCTTTTTCTATTGATGAACTACAAACAGTGCTAGGGGATCTGAGGGACTCTTCACCGGGGGAAGATGGCATCCCCTACTCATTTATAAAAAATCTGAATACTTTTGGTAAGAAATACTTTCTTCAAATAATAAACAAAATTTTTTTGTCAGGCAACATACCAGAGTCCTGGAAAACTCAAGTAGTGTTGCCAATCTTAAAACCGGGGAAGGATCCCTCAGAGCCGAACTCATACCGCCCCATCGCTCTTTCATCTACTCTGTGCAAGGTGATGGAACACATGGTTAAGAATAGACTGGAGTGGTTTGTGGAGAGCAGGGATATTCTGGGAAAAACTCAATTTGGCTTCCGAAAGGGTAGAAGCACCATGGACAGTCTTGGCATGTTGGCTACCAACATACGCCTTGCTTTTTCAAGGGGAGAGTACTTGGTAGGGGTCTTTCTAGACATCTCCGCTGCCTATGATAGTGTAAATCTTCCACTACTCAGGCGCAAAATGCTCAATCTGAGTATTCCTGAGAGGATTGTACACTTTGTCGCAAATCTGTACATGGCTAGATCCATCAAAATACGGATAAATGACGAACTCATGCCACCTAGGACTATATGGAAGGGGCTCCCACAAGGATCTGTACTTAGCCCTCTTTTGTATAATATTTATACATATGATTTAGAACTGGCCGTGAACAGCTTTTGTGACACTCTGCAATATGCAGATGATCTGGCATTATATGTCTCAAGTAACTCAATTCAGGATGCAGCAATAAATTTAAATTCTGCCATGTACCAACTTAGCATATGGCTGGAGGATCATGCATTGAGTCTCTCCTCCTCTAAAAGCAAAACTGTAGTCTTCTCTAGGAAAAGAACCATCCCAGATATAGAGATAAGATATGAAAGTCAGACAATCCAAGTTGACTCCACAGTGAAGTTCTTGGGTGTTATATTTGATTCAAAATTAACAGGTACTCACAATTTCAATCATGTGGCTCAAAAGTGTGAAAAAGGCGTCAATATAATGAGAGCTCTTTCTGGAGTGTGGTGGGGCTCCCATCCATACTGCCAGAAACTGCTATATAATGCTTTAGTTAGAAGCCACTTTGACTATGGGTCCTTTATCTTTGAGCCTTGCAATAAAGAGGGCTTAGAGAGGCTCAACAAAATCCAGGCAAAATGTCTACGTATCATCCTGGGAGCTATGAAATCCTCCCCTAAAATAGCTTTGATGACAGAATGTGTAGAACCTCCTTTAGATTTAAGGAGACAATATCTATCAGATCGGTTTGTTTTCAAGCTTATACAAGTGGAATCCCATCCACTGCTTCCTTGCCTAGACTCAATGGCTCAGAAGGTCATCACTGACGACTATTGGGCAAATAAAGACCCTCCTAGATTAGTAGAAAGCTACAGAAGATGTAAAGCATTGCCGCAAGAAATATCTCAATCACCTGTTTTCCCTTTATTTGACTGTAATTTCGATTCTCTAATTTTCAAACCTAATATAAGACTAGATTTTGGTATTTCCAAAAACGAAAATGAAGCTAATAGGAAACTATGCCAAACTCTGGATCAAGACTGGCAAGAATGGATGCTGGTCTTCACTGATGCGTCTAAATTAATGGAGAATGATAACGTTGGGTCGGCAGTTTGGATCCCCAAGTACAATATTGTCCTCCTGTTTAGAAGTCCTCCTCAAACATCAGTTTTTACTGGAGAAGCCATTGCCATTCTCGAAGCACTGTTATACATTAAATCCCACAGCTTGAATAAGGTCTTGATTCTATCAGACTCTAAGAGCTGCTTGCAAGCAATAACAGGTAATATTTTCAAAAATAAAGTTCAGAACTTTAAAATCATACTAAATATTAAAGAGGCACTCCACCACTGCCATTGTAATGGCTTAGATATAGCATTAGCTTGGATACCAGGACATAAAGGTATACATGGGAATGAACAGGCGGATATGTGGGCTAAGCAAGCATCCCAAACGGGGTCCCCAACATATAATAAAATCTTTGCAAGAGATATCATTCCATTGGCTAAAAACTACATGTATAAAAACTGGAACTCAAGGTGGAAAAATACACAATTAAATACAGCAAAACATTATAGACATATCCAGCCTGATATTCCTAGCAAACCTTGGTTTTTTAAATTTAAAAAGCTGAACAGGAGGACAATATCTGTGCTATGTAGACTACGACTGGGCCACGTTTGTAGTCCAGTCTTTCTAAATAAAATCCGGGTGAGAGATAGCTCGCTTTGTGAGTGCGGTCTGGATGAGGGCACAGTGGAGCATATATTTTTTAATTGCACCAAATATCCCACATCTTTGTACGAAATACTTCCCCATAGTATCCCTCGCCCAATCTATTTCCCATATCTCCTTTCTTTCCCAGACCCTTTAGTCCTGAGATGTTTATGTAATTATATAAACTTGTATGATATTAAACTGTAGGAAATGTTTTAACTCCTATGTCCAATGTTACCCTGGTGATTGACATTTTGAATTTTCTTAGTCACTTCTAATAATTTATACTAACTGTCTATTATATTAAATATCTATATATATCAAATTAAAAATTATATTTGTGTTGTCCTGGTAATGTCAGGGTCTAACATCTAACAACGGAGAAGTCTCAAGAATCTCAAGAACCGAACATTTCACACGTTGTTGTCTCCAAGTTAACGTTGACACTGGCGGAATTACTGTGGACCACCAAACCGCAGTACCAAAGGCCATAGATAAGAGAAGAAGAAGAAGAAGAACTTCATAGGCGTGGTAATGTCAAAAGTAAATTATATGGTTGGGCAGAGACTATAACTTGACGTAAATTTTTCAAGAATGAGACAGGTGGAGACATAGGTACTGTATAGAATAAAACTAAAGCGATATCATAGTGCGAAATCACACGAATCACGATGTCTAAGAACGTCGCATTCCTCTAATCTCGTCGTTTGCCAACAAAATAATATTTTATTTTCCCTTGCGACTACACTCGTATAAGTTACGCTAAATTGTGAAATACGTGTCCAATGATATTGAGTAACAAGAGAACATAATTAAAAAATAATTAAAACACTTATCATATTAATTTTGTCTTCAAACAATTTATAGCCAGTGTTACTCGGGATCATGTAAGGATTCTAATCTAACGATATAACTAACGTACGTTCAACTTCATAAATCTGTCATTTAGAAGTTATGGTGGAATAAATAAACTCACATACATACATTACATTCACACATACGTACATAATATTGGGTTTTTCTGATACTAAGTTCTCAGTGCTAGCCCGGAGTTAGGAAGTCAGTGGTTATTCACCGGCACCACCGTGCCTTGAAGAGCACGTAAAACCGTCGGTCCTGCGCCTGATCTCTCTCCGGTCGTGCCGGATTTCCGTCCCATCGGGCTATAAGAGTAAAGGAACAGAGAATGCGCCTGTGTATGCGCACACACTTGTGCACTATATCTCAATGCAGATGTTTGATCTCTCGACTCTCTGTGAGATAGGCCGCCATGGTTTGATCTCTCTGTGAGATAGGCCGCCATGGCCGAAATTAGTCAGGAAGACAGATTGTCTGAAAATAATGAATTTTTACTGCGTTTTCAAAATAACCATGCGGACCGAAGTCGCGGGAATCATCTAGTAACTTACAGCCATGACGTGGCGAGAGATGTCGACAGTCACATTAGTCTAGAAATAAACGACCGATCCGGTCGGTGACGTTACATCGCCGGCCAACTGACCTATCGCAAAGTTATACGGCACGCCCACCGCGCAATGTATACCGCGCAATTATTGCGAAAACTATTTATATTTGGAGTCAATCTGTACCTAGTCTGTACCATGTTTGTTATTTCACTACAACTTAGCCCTGCGATCTCACCTGATGGTAAGTGATGATGCAGTCAAAGATGTTAGCACTTAGCAGGCTAACCTGTTAGGGTTATGACAGTAATAATAAATAACCCTTGGCAGTTTCTACACGGAACCGGAATCTAAGTTTCTAAGGAAGTTTCTAATCGTACCGGAACGCTAAATTGCTTGGCGGCAGGTGTTGTCCGGTAGGGTGGTAACTAGAAACGGCCGAAGCCTCCCACCAGGCGAATGAATTATGAAATACCTCTGGCGCCGTGACACCGAGTTGTATGGTCTGTGAGCCGTGATGAGTACTGTGCTTTTGCTACAATATAATATGTATAATGCCCGCGACTTCGTCTGTGTTTTATGCTCGCGTCGTATAAGTTTTTTAAATCCCACGGAAACTCCTTAATTTTCCGGGATAAAAAGTGGCATATGACACGCTGCAGGTTCTCAACTTTACACATGCAAAAAATCACGTCACTCCGTAGCTCTGTTGCGGCGTGATTCAAGGACAAACCAACAAACACACTTTCGCATCTATAGTATAATAATAATTGATATTATAAATTGCAAAAGTGTGGATGGATGGATGGATGTTTGTTACTCAATCACGTCAGAACGGCTGAACAGATCTGGATCACAGAGATAGATTATAATCTTGAATAACAATACATAGTTAGGCTACTTTTTATCCCGGATGATTAAAGAGTTCCCGCGGGAACCAAAAACCTCAATCCACGCGGACGAAGTCGCGGGTATCAGCTAGTTTATAATTTTAAGTAGTATGATATAGTATGGATGGATGATGAAACTCCATGCCTAGTTATAAGAGATATAGTGAACTCAGAGGTATTAGGTATGAAGCCTCTCTAGGTAACAGGATTTGAAGCGGTACACAGCTGTGGTACACAGTACCTATTACGTGACTGTTAACTTCGAGAGCAAGTCATGCTACTAGATTTCACTTCCATACGGCTCTATTATCCAACTGTCCGCAAAAAGGAGTGTAATGCTCTTAGGGTTCATGTATGTATGTATGCGAGTTTTTTTAATCCACCTTAACTTTTAAATGTACAGGAGCAGGTGATATGGCTCGACCATAACAAAGGAAGATCTTCCTCCGAGCGGGTGTTGTGCTCGGGGACCAATTGTCCGATCATAAATCTTTGGAAGTTGTATATAATTTATATTAGAGTAACTCCGAGAAAACTTCGTAATCGCGAGTTAGGCTCTTCGTGTTCATCGTGTGCTACTAGTAGTGCCATCTATTGGATTATGTGCGAACTGCGAAGGCCGCCACAGTTGTATGGGATATCATTAGAATCCTTACAATATCACCACCACCACCACCACCACTACAGCCCATTAACGTCCCACTGCTGGGCACAGGCCTCCGCTCTCATAGGAGAAAGAGAATTAGAGCTTAGACCCACCACGCTGCTCCAATGCGAGTTGGCGGGCTTTAACGACTATTATCATGTTAGTGATAATAACCGCTTGCTATAATTTTTTTGAAAATAATCTTTTTGGCAGGGTAGTCATGTTTTTTTAGTAGGAGGTATACTTGTGGATTCGCGAAGACCGACATGCTCGCGAATAGCGACATGCTCGCGTTGCGAAGACAAAAGGTCTTAAATATAAATATACTGCATTCGAAATTAACTTTAATACCTTAGTGATAAGGATTCGTTTTCACTTCTATCGGCAGTCCCTATGACTGACAATTTTTAAATAAAATTAATTATAGCTTGTTTCATTTATTTATCCCACTAACCAGTTAGGGCACAACAGTTTTTCCAAATCTGTTGTGCTTGTGGCCCTTGTTAGGGGCATCCGGGGATCGAATCCGGGACCTCTCACTCTGTAAATTAAACCACAATTCTCACCACTTGTCCAGTATATAGCTAATCATAGCTTCTGTCACGCTAAAAATAAATTTGTGTTAATTAGTTTATTAATTAGCTCGATGAGCGATGACAATATAGTCCAAGAAGTTTTCATCACAACCATCTATATTAGAAAGATGAATAACTATTATAATTTAAGAGTAAAGAAAAGTAGCCATAACTTCTCAGTGTGTTTTTTTTTAACAACTACAAGCTAGCCCTTGACTGCGATCACACCTGATGGTAAGTGATGATGCAGTCTAAGATGTTAGCGGGCTAACCTGTTAGGGGCATGGCAGTTATATTAAACCCCTTCGGTTTCTACACAGCATCGTACCGGAACGCTAAATCGCTTGACAGCACGTCTTTACCGGTAGCGTGGTAACTAGCCACGGCTGAAGCCTCCCACCAGACCAGACCAGAGAAAATTCAGAAATTATAAATTCATAATTGACCCTGCCCGGAATTGAACCCGGGACCTCAGCACGTTAAGGCAACAGCGCTACACACTGCGTCACGGAGATCGGGTGTGTCATTTCATTTTGGTAACTATCCAATTTTTATCTCTATGTTGTTTGTATACTGACTGTATTTTAGGAATTCCCTTTAGATGAAATATCATTCCGATGAATAGAAATCATACTAATATTATTATATAAATGTGAAAGTGTGTCAGTCAGTGTGTCTCTCTGCTATGCTTTTACGGTCTATCTTTACAACCGATTTTGATGCATTTTGTTGTAGATAGGTATCATCCCAGGGAAGGATCCCTACTTTTTATTCTGGTAAATTAAGGAGTTCCTGCGGGAATCAAAAACAACTTAATCAACACAGACGAAGTCACGGACATCGCCTAGTGTTCTATACTTAGATAAATTTCATGGTCATTTTGTTTCAGTCTAAGCTTATCCATCAAAAGATTAGTCTATAATTTTCAATTATATGTAACTATAGATTCATATATAAAAACATAATATAAACAATAGGTACAACTCACACACAAAATATTGATGTTATGATTTTATTGTGGTAAACTTATATCATAACTAGATGATTCCCGCGACTACGTCCGCGTGGATTAAGATTTTTGATTCCTGCGGGAACTCTTTAATTTTCCGGGATAAAAAGTAGCCTATGTCCTTCCCCGGGAAACCATCTACCCCTGTACCAAATTTCATCAAAATCGGGTGAAGAGACAGTTTTTTTTTATTCCCGCGGGAACTCTTTAATTTTCCGGGATAAAAAGTAGCCTATGTCCTTCCCCGGGATACCATCTACCCCTGTACCAAATTTCATCAAAATCGGTTGAACAGGTGGGCCGTGAAAGCGTAGCAGACAGACAGACAGACAGACAGACAGACACACTTTCGCATTTATAATATTAGTATGGATATGGATTTATACTGATCAGTTGACATTACTTTCTCTCCAAGTCTGAACTTTCTATATCTAAAGTTTAATGCAAATATTATCATAATGTTGAGGTTGTGGGTCAATGGAATTGAATAAATAGGATTTTCTATATTTTATTATGTTAAGTAGTAGACATTTTTAGAAAAGTCCATACTTACGAGTATCTCTGTCTTTACTAATATTATAAATCCGAAGGTTTGGCTTGATTTGTTACTCAATCACACCAGAATGGCTCAACGAATCTGAGTGAAATTTGGCACCAAGATAGATTACAGTAGGGAATATTGTCTACTTTTTATCCCAGAAAATTAAAAGTTCTCACAGGAACCAAAACAGACCTCCATCTATGTGGACAAAGTCATGGGCATCAGCCTACTGGCTGAATAATGCAAAAGTATGTCTGCTATGTTGTCATGGCCCATCTTTTATAGCAATAGAGTGGTGAAAGTATTTTTAGGAATACATGAAGTTCTCAACTTGTATGCAAGCAAGTTTAGCATAGTGCGCAAGGACGTAGTAGAAAGGACTTACTCTATGTTTTATTTACAAAACCTTTTATTTCTTTTATATATGGTCTTTGAATGTAAGTAAATATTGAAATGTAGGTATATGTCACCGTAAGATTGTAAAAACCGTTAGATTATAATATAACGTTTTTTATCTCGATAGATTATAAACTTTCGACAGATTGTGAACCGTAACATACTGCTTACAATTTAACGCGTTATTTTTCGGTAAATTGTAATATATTACGTATATTAACCCGATAGAACCTAAGTGCCCGGCCTGCGGCCGGGCACTACCTGACTATTCATGTCAAACCCTAACCTAACCTATAGCTCGCGCGCGAGTTGAATGCAGAGTAAATGTATGGTGACACTTACATTTACTCTGCATTCAATTCGCGCGCGAACTGTACAAGAAAGAGACAAGAAAACGTAAAAACAATAAATATTTCATAAATTAATACTCAGAACATTGAACGGTTTACAATCTTTCGAAAGTTTATAATCTAGCGGGATCGAAACCGTTAGATTATAATCTAACGGATTTTACAATCTTACGGTGACATATACAACGTCTTGTATTATGTACTTGAGAATTATGACAAAAATGTGGTGATAAAATAATTTCTAAATTACTTACTACTGGTTTATCTTTACACACTATAATAAATTCATCGAAAGTCGTAGTTCGTCTTGTCAAGATATATTTACCCGCGTAACGCGTCTATAAAAGATTATAACGAGACGCGTGGGTTTTCTTCCGATATGGAAAAGATATGTAACACTACAGCCACGAAATATAAGACGTATTTTAGCCAATTGATACCACTGGAGCGACGATCCGGCATCCAAATAAAGACATGAGAAAATAAATTACCACTGACCTGTTTACATAGAAATATTGCTAGCCGGTGTCTCGGCGTAATCCCATTCAACAGTTTACGTAATAAACACAAATGACAACAAATACTGTTTAATTCACACACTAGCCATTTGGTTTTTTTTACGATTTTCTTTTTGTGACACTCGCAAATCGCACAGCCGTTCGAGCGAAACGCAACGCATAAACCATAGACAATACAAAAATTGTAATTTGTAACCTCAAATCACATCAACTGAGCATCAAATACAGCTCAAACGCTCAACCACAGATTAAATTAACTCATGAGAAGAGCATTTCAAAGCAATAACAAAACGTCATATTTGTGTTGTTTTGTTGTGTTTCTATTATTCTTTCTATTATTTTCTATCATACGACAGCTATGACGAAACTGATTTTCAATTTTTTTCTGTGATAGTTCTATTATGATCTGATTAAGTTTGATCACTTGATTTACGTGTTATTAATTATTAGCAACTAATTTTTAAAGAGCACTATTAAAACGAATCCGAATGATTATGCCATAGAGAAAGGAAGTGTCAAATGTCAATGTCATGCTGTCAGTCATCTAAACGTCAAATTTTAGGCCAGGCAAACTTATTTTTAATATAATAACTACTTTTATGTGTTCATTAATATTAGTAAGTAATAATATTATGTATAAATAATAATGATATTAAATAAGTAATATATTTAATAATTTATATTTGTGTTGTTGTAGAACTAATACTAACTCAGGCTGAACGCTAGCAAATGCGAGACAAGTTCACCGGTTTCTCCAGTAGTGTGTACTCTCCTTCAACGCGACATTGGCAAAATATTTGTGCCTAGTGCACGAGTAAAGCCATTCACATAAGAAGTGAAGTGAAGTGAAAGTTTTTACCACAGAAATCTTTGAAAATTCTAATATTTGACATTAAATTAGGATTTATAAATGAAGTAGGAAGCAGCGTAAATAATCAAGACAACTTACAAGTTTAGGTGCACAATGATTAAAGCGATTCTAGTGTTCAATAACCATGGGAAACCTAGGTTATCAAAGTTCTATCAATATTTCGTAAGTGAATGTGTTTATTGATTTAATGATAATGTTCATCTATTAATTGAATACTCTAGCTGATCATCCCCAGCTTTCGTCAAGTAGAATTTCTGTAAATCCTTTTGTAGTAGAGTTTACTAGATTCTTAGTGGATGTTGAAGTTTTAGTTAAAACCTAGATGCAAGCTTTCAGACCTAGTTTTATATGCTGTACGTTGATATTGATTCTCCCTTGTATACCTTTAACTCCTTTATGAGTACAAGATTTAGGAAAAAGATTGATTTGCTAATTATACAATACTAGCTGATGCCTGCAACTTTACTGGATGGTTTAAGTTTTTTTCAATTCCCGCAGGCACTCTTTTATTGTATGGGATAAAAAAAATATACGCGCCGAATTGCCTCCTGTTTTGGAACTCGGTTAAAAAGAAGCCTTTGCCACTCCAGGTCCCCAAAATACAAATAATCAAATAGATCCGTTGCTCTGTTGTTCGGTAACAGAAATTACCCATAAGGCTACGTTTGCACTGCGAAAAACATCGCGCGAATTGTGACCTCGCGATTTATATTTCGCGTACGGATTTCACCTGCTCCGCACTGCGAATGCGGTGAGCGTCATTAAACTCCATGCGGCATAAAATAATCCCTCGAACATAATTCTAACCGCACCACATGAAATTTGTATCAAACCAGAGAGATTTTTTCGCACGAATTTTATTCGCAAGTGTGTATACCTCCATATGATTTCTAGTGTTACAGAATTGCAAAAAAAAATTCGCGCGAAAGTTTATCGTAGTGTGTAAGTAGCCTAAGATGTTATTAGTATTTTTAAGCTGCAAGTTATTTTGGTTACATAATAGGTTGATTGCCAATCCACCCTACAAGAAATAAGCTCATAGTCCACCGACTGATCCCATGATAAGATACAGAACAAAAACAAAGTTACTTTTACGAGATTATAGTTTTCTGCGTTTTCAGAATGAAGATATGCAGCAACAGATAATAAAAGAAACATTCCAGCTGGTGTCAAAAAGAGATGACAATGTTTGTAATTTTCTAGAAGGTGGCAGGTTTGTGATGAAATAATTACAATCAGTTTTAGTGCGGCCATACCGACTGCTTGAGCAGTTAGCTAGTGATCAACATACATGGACTAGTGTTTAGTGTTTGTTTTATTATTATATTTTTCATACTAGCGATGCTGTCACCAGGTCAGAATATTTGCAGAAACATTTTTTACAATGAGATGTTATCTGTTATAAAATTACATTTGTTCATATTATTATTTAAAATTTAAAAATTCATCTATTGTGTAGAAGCACCTTTCCGTAAGCCACCTTTTAAGTCTTGACTTAAATAGATTGAATGTGAGTTCTCTAATTGCTTTCGGAATTTTATTGTATACTGTAATAGATTTTATCGCGCAGTTTCTTAATACAATGGCACTTCTACATCCTGGCATTCTTTTTTTGTGGGATCTCTAAGTAGAACCTTGCTTTTGACTTCTAAATTTTCAAAAAGTTGTGGCTTCTTTCTCACAAAAATTCCTACTTCTAAAATATACTGACATGGTAATGTTAGTAGCTTTCGACCTTTAAATAATAGCTTAGCATTGGAGCAGCTTGATGGGTCTAAACTCTAATTCCTTCTCTCATAAGCGAGTGTGCTCAGCAGTGGGAAGTTTAATGGTACTTTTACTTTATAAATTTGGTACTTTATTTCTAGAATTTGGGTTTTTGTTTGATGATTTGAGAATTGTACATATTATTTTGTTTTCGTTAGATTTATTTTCAATTTATTAATTTGGAGCCAGTTGACAATTTTGTTTACTGTTTTATAATTATTTCATTAGCAAAGTCATTTTTCTGTTTATCATTAGGAATAGCAATGTATATGTCATGTGCAAATAATATACATTTATAGTTGGTTTTGTGAGGCAAGTCGTTTATATAGAGTAAAAACAATAGAGGGCCCAGGACTCTGCCTTGAGGTACACCTGTCTTGTTATATTGAAAGTCAGATATATGTTTTTGTTTCACATTTGTTATCTATTCTAGAAACCTCAAAACATTGTTTTCTGTTATGTAAATAGCTTTTTACCCAATCCAATGCCATATTTTTCTAATTTATTTTCTAAAATATTATGATGAACAAGATCAAATGCCTTACTAAGGTCAAAAAATATAACGATAGTTGGTCTCTTTCTATCTATGTTACTTATTGTACTTATTCATGTATGTACGGCAGTAGTTGTAGATTTGGACTTCAAGAATCCACACATTATGTTATTGTGTTGCAGTTTGATTGGTGGTTCAGACTATAAGCTGATCTACAGGCACTACGCTACGCTATACTTTGTGTTCTGTGTGGATTCATCTGAGAGTGAACTTGGTATTCTAGATCTTATACAGGTACATATTAAAAATCTTATCATCATAGAATAGTTTTATTAGTTCCTAATAAACCGATCAATTCGATCGAATTTCCTATGGTCAGGTTTGACACATAAGCATTACCGCATTTTTTGTTAAAGTGACAATGGGGCTAATTCTGTAGTGCACAATCTCTAAACAAAACTAAAATTAGAGGATTACAAATATTGCTAACCCTTTCATAATACTTCCTACGGAAAGGGACAGAACTTGATTTAAAGCTGCCATTTTAGTTTAGTTTAGAGATTGTGTTATACAGAATCAGCCCCATTATTTATTAAAAGTATTGAAAGGGGTTTTCTACATCTATCCTGTCCCGCGCCACAATAGGCATGATGACTGATTTTGAAAAATGGTCAGATTATCTTCGGAAATATCTACTATTCCGAAAAAATATCTTATTTCAGCAGAAAAATAAGGTTTGGTAGATAATATTGGCATTTGAAATTTAAATTTTAAAATTCACGCCAAAACGCTCCCCGGTGTCATGGCGTCGTTTGTGACGTCACTATTATTTTTACCAATGTACTCTGTGCGGTGTGCAGTAAGCAATAGTGTGATTGTCTAAGCTCGAAAACAAACCATTGTGACGTCATTCGCTTCTTGGTGTTTTAACCAATATGGCGAATTGCTGTATTTTATAATTTTATTTTTACCCTCAACGAAACGGAGACGGTATATGTGTTTGCCCTAAGAGGTTGTGTGTTTGTTTGTTTGTTTGTTTTATCAAAATAAATAGCCATCTCACTCGAAATAGAAAAATAAATACGTTTTTTATAATCCATGAATCCTATTTCATTAGATAAATTCATAATTTCATTGATTCTTGGTTACTGTCATCATGCCTATTGCCACCTACTGAAAAACATAGTTGCACACTACATATTACATCAACGTTGAGGTACGAATCGCCTTGCTGTGACAACGCATATCAGTCGAATGCTATTGCTAAGCAACGTTGACCCAAGTCGGTAACTGGATGGGTGACCGAATTTGGAGGTTCAAATTTGGCCTTTTTGTTTTCTCCGTGCCTCGAAAATCTCGTTAAGTCGGTCCCGGTAATAGGCATGATGACTGATTTTGAAAAATGGTCAGATTATGTTCGGAAGTAGGTATCTACTATTTCGAAAAAATATCTTATTTCAGCAGAAAAATAAGGTTTGGTCGATAATATTGGCATTTGAAATTTAAATTTTAAAATTCACACCAAAACGTTCGCCGGCGCCATGGCGTCGTTTGTGACGTCACTATTATTTTTACCAATGTACTCTGTGCAGTGTGCAGTAAACAATAGTGTGATTGTCAAAGCTCGAAAACAAACCATTGTGACGTCATTCGCTTCTTGGTGTTTTAACCAATATGGCGGATTGCTGTATTTTATAATTTTATTTTATCAAAATAAATAGCAACCTCACTCGAAATAGAAAAAAAAATACGTTTTTTTATAATCAATGAATCCTATTTCATTAGATAAATTTATAATTTCATTGATTCTTTGTTACTGTCATCATGCCTATTATCACTAATATCTGATATTAATCGTAACAAACCTAAGAGTTTAATTAGTCGAGTCGTATGCAGAAGGACGTGGGAACCCACCGCATTATTATCCCAAGAAAACTCGTACCATTATGTGATTAATGGAATGGGGTCACGACCCTCAGTAATGAGGAATACGACGCAGAGAGATAGACAAACCATAATGGATTATTCCTTGCTAAATTTTCCAGGTGTTCGTGGAGACGCTGGACAAATGTTTCGAGAACGTCTGCGAGCTGGATCTGATCTTCCACGCGGATGCAGCTCACCAGGTCCTGGATGAGCTGGTGATGGGTGGAATGGTGCTGCAGACAAACATGGCTGATATACTGTGCAGGCTGCAGGAGCAGAACAAAATGCAGAAGGCTGAGGTAACCAGGGGGCAGACAATAATTTTTTTTATTCCACTACAAGTTAGCCCTTGTCTGCAATCTCACCTGATGGTAAGTGATGATGCAGTCTGAGATGGTAGCGGGATAACCTGTTAGGGGTATGGTAGTTATATTAAACCCATACCCTTAGTCCGTTTCTACACGACATCGTATCGGAACGCTAAATCGCTTGGCGGTACGTCTTTCTAGGGTTGTAACTAGCCACGGGCAAAGCCTCCCACCAGACCAGACCTGAGAAAATTCTACCACCACCACTACAGCCCATTAACGTCCCACTGCTGGGCCTCCACTCTCATAGGAGAAAGGGAATAAGAGCTTACACCCACCACGCTGCTCCAATGCGGGTTGGCGGCTTTAAGCGACTATTATCATGTTAGTGATAATAACCGGGACCGACGGCTTAACGTGCTCTCCGAGGCACGGGGGTGAAACACCGCCAACTTCCTAACTCCGGGCTAGTACTGAGAATTAGTAGTCAGAAAAACTAAATACTTAATTATGGCCTGACCCGGAACTCGAACCCGGGACCTCGTCGGCCGCAGTCGAACATGCCAACCACTAACCAACCACGCCAACCACTAACCAACCACGATCAACGAAGTATACTAGAATCGCTTGAAGCCGTATTGTTTGTTTTAATATTCCACCAATTACAATACGGGTATCTTTTGATAGAGTGAATAGGCATCTTCTAGGCCAGCGCGTCCAATCTTAGGTCGCATCATCACTTCCCATCAGGTGTGATCGTGGTCAAGCCTATTATGAATTAAAAAATTAATCCGACGTGTTTGATTTAGAAATGTAAATTTTATCTTATATTTCTAGAGCAAATTATTAGTTTCAATAAGGAGAAGAATTGCTTTAAATGGTAAATTAAGAGGTATATTTTTAAAATAAATTTCAATGCAGAGATTTCTTTCAAATTTGTTTTTTGAGATGCGTCAATGGCTGCTCAAAGGTCTTGAAAACAGCACATTATTTTTACAAGCATACATTATGTCGCCGTTTGATGGATACACTGCTTTTAAAACCCCCCTTTTACGCTACACAGGGCCTTAATATGGGTGCGTTTGGTGTATTTCAGGCGGGCATGTCTGCGGCGCCGGCGCGTGCCGTCTCCGCTGTTAAGAGCATGAATCTTCCGCAGCAGTTGAGGGATATGCGGCTTCCGGACCTGCCTCAAGCCATCAAGGTATTGGTTGAGCAGGGAGAAAGAAAGCCTGACCAAGATACGAATGTATTTCGCCTCTTATGGGTCTAGGGGTCATCCATAAAGTTTGAACGTGAGCGCACTCTCTCTGGCCCTGTTGAACAAAGCATGTGGACTTATTTTACTAACGCCATCTAGTCTGAAAAGCGGGACAGCGCTATGGCGGGGACAAGGACAGGGTTATACCAGGTGAGGTGCATGCACCACAAGTCGGACGTCCAACTTCTATGAAAGCGCCCATCTAGTACCTACATATATTTCGATGGAAATGGATGATGAATTGAGAACGATATTGTCTCTGACAGTTCTAGTTACAGGGTTTTTGACGTAGGTGGCGTTACAGGTCTGCATTCGGAAATTGTGACTAATACATTCATTTGTTACTAATACATGAATTTGGAAAAGTCTACGCAACGGGGCGGTTCGTTGTATGGAGACCTCCGCATTTAATCCTCAGTCGATGAAACTTGACTGGGTTTTTTGTATTGAATGATCTAAAACTTAAACAAAAATATACAACAAAAAAAACATCCGGAAGTTAGGTATTTATACCTAAAACTTAATATTTATGACTATTTTTAACCGACTTCCAAAAAAGGAGGAGGTTCTCAATTCGGCGTGTATGTTTTTCTCGATTTCTTTTCAAAATAATAGCAGGTAGTAAACTTAAAACCGAAATAATCATGCAGAAAACCGATTTTATTATAAAACCTAAACTGCGTTTACGCGATAATGTACCTTCCTGCTTTAACAATTGGGTATAGCATAAAAACCCTTACTTCCTTTCTGATTTTTATTGGATATTTATAATATACGTCTAACACATGATACTTTATCCTACTGTAAAGTTCCGTCGCCTGAGGAATTATCGTTGGGGTCGACTAGTTTTATTGCCTAGACCAAAAAGGAAATTTTAAATTTGTATACTAACACTTTTACTTGTTCTACGGAGCAGTATTACTGTACTGTACTGGGTGACTTTGCTTGTCGTCTCGAAAAAATAGGGAGTAAAAGGCTAGCCCCATATAAAGGATTACTTAAATGACAAGGGAGCTTGGCAATGTTTTGCTCTAATAGCTCTGATAGTTCCTTAGTTAAGATGATTTGAGAAATGGCGATAATGAAAAAAAAAAACACCGGCTGAGTTTGTTGTGGGCTCTTCACAGACCAGGGCGCGTTTGGAACCCTCGTAGCTTTAGTTTTAACTTTTAAGATACCGTTACTGATTATCACCATTATATTTTATAAATAACTGGACGTCAATATGTGTAGTGTACCTACCTAAATTGAATAAACATTATTGCCTATTGACTATAGCCCGTGGCATCGTTGCTTTATTTTTAGGGTTCTGTACCTCAAGAGGAAAAAAAGAACCCTTGTAAGATCACTCCGTTGTCCGTCTGTCTGTCTGACAACAACTTTTTCTCGGGAACGCGTGGAGGTATCAAGTTGAAATTAATATCAAATACATATTTAGGTCTACGGTCCCTTGGAGCTGTAAAAAAATCAAGCTTCCAAGTCAACGCAATCAAAAGATACGTTTATGTCGCATATTTTGGCGCTCGTTAATAAATCAAAACCGGTACTTCTCGATGATCTAGAATCATGATATTTGGCAAGTGGGAAGGTGACAGGACAAGTATAGAAAACATCGACCAAACAGTCTCTAGACGCCTAATGACTATGCAATGACAGTAAAATTTACGTATCTTACCGGTGAAATGTTATACCATCCGCTTTAAAATGTGAGGTTTGACTCTTTTTGCCACACCACTTTATTGTACATGGAGCCATTGCAATTTTTTACGATAATTGTAGGAAGGGAGCGCAGAGACGTTAACAGGTCACAGATCTGGTCGTTACTAATTCGACATTAGTGGGCGTTAGATATTATATGTATAAGACCTATTAGTCAGATGTGTTGTCTGGAAGTGTTCGCCCTATATGAGGCGTCTATAGGCTGTTTGGTCGATGGTAGAAAAATATTCGAAAATCGGTAGTAAGGGTGCTCAGAGGGTTTCGAATTGTTTGTCAGACGCTACCAGTTTGCTTCGCGTTCGCTCCCTATTATGTTAGCCAGTTATTTAACAGCTGATTACGTGTTGTCATGACATCATTTTTTGTTATTTACTAAAATAATTTATATTTTGTGGTGGTACGGAACCCTTTGTGCGCGAGTCTGACTTGCACTTGACCGGTTTTTTTTAAACTTTTGAATATTGTTATTCTATCAATAAATACTACTAGGATAGGATTTTTAATAGGATTTTTTTATAAATAGGATTTTTTTTGCATATTAAAACATAAAAACAGGTCTTTGCGGAAGTCCATGACAATGAAAAACTACAAGTTTAATTCGCTATAGTCCGCCACAGAAGGCAAATCTATGTGGTACAGTGCGTATCTTGAACTTGAAGCCCACGATATTCACCACACCACATAAACCCTCCAAAATACCCTCAACGTACGTTTCACTCACACACCGGAGCATCTTCAGGAGATGTTGACTCGACAATGCACGATTGTAAAGTATTCTTTACAATCGAGCATTGTAATTAAAATATAAACCTTAACACACTAAGGCATTAAAGTTTAATTTTGAATGGAGTAACACACTAAAGTTTAATTTTGAATGGAGTATATTTTTATGTTCGCGAGCATGTCGGTCACGCGTAATCCACATTTTCACCCCCTACCAAATAGTGCTCAATGCGCCTAAAGAAGTTTTCACTTCAAAAAAGCGAAATTATTAAAATTGTAAATCATTGTCAACCTACACGGCTTTGTCAGAGGGCGCACGCGCGAGATCGTTGACCCCAACGCTCACTTGTTGCGTACATTCATCGCGGCGCTAGTAAGTATGTCGTGCGTTTATGTAGTTTTATGGATATGATGGACTATAGTAAAACCAAAATTATAAGATAAATAATATCGTATATATGTCACCGTAAAATTGTAAAAACTGTTGGATTACAATCTAACGGTTTTTACAATTTTACGGTGACATATTCCACTTACCTTGCATGATATTTTTTCGAGACGCCAAAAAAGTCACCTAGACATAATACTATACTATGCTAATACTAACACTACGTAATACTACCAGGCCTATAGCCTTATTATGTAAAACCTGCATCAATCATTGTTACAGTCTCAATTGATATGATTGGATGAATTCATGGTATTCTTGCCGCTTGATTTTGGCCAATAGCGGAAGAGTGTTAACCAATCAGAGGTGATTGCGATCGTTACACTGTTGCTGTCATTTTTACATAATAAGGCCCTTCCTTTGTTCACTTGTGCTTGTCACGCGACCCAAGATATATACCTACGGCGGCGCTCCCCGCCGACGGCACTCGTATGAGTCGAGTGTCACAACCCACTGTGTTATACGTTTAACTTTGCACGTTCTCTCTCTCAGGACATTATTCATTACAAGAAGTTAGAGGACAACCCTAACACTTCACGCGCCGCCTCAGAAGGGGTAAGAACTACGCGATAGAAAAATATGAAGGTGTGGGGATGTGTAGGTACTTAAAAGATTTCGCACGCAGCGCTGTGCGAGCTGAATTGCACTTTATTACGTGGTAACAAGAGTCGCTATTTATTTAAACGTTTTTGCGGTGTAATTCTTCTGTACCTTAATGGTACTCTTAAGTATTCTGTAGTAGCACCATGAATGTAGGTTTTCGAGGCTAGATTTTCAAGCTAGGATTGCAAACTAGTGTTTAGTAAGCTAGTTATTAAGGATACCAAGCATGATTAATACCTACGTAAAGCAAACGTACTTATCGCTATCCCATTTCCACTAACAAGTTAGAGCGAGAGGTCAGATAAGACCCCAGAGATCAGTAGGTACAGTCCCACCAACTTAAATCTGGCCCGGTGGCCAAAATTGGAACTAATTTTTATGCCTGTTTAGTTTTATTAACCGACTTCCAAAAAAGGAGGAGGTTCTCAAGTCGCCGCGTATGTTTTTTTTTTTAAATTTTATTTTTAATATAATACTAGCTGACCCGGCGAACTTCGTACCGCCTTAGTATGCAAAATTAAATGTATGTTTTTCAATATTTCTGAGAGATTTTCTTAATATTTTTTTCCGTAAGAACCTTCTCCTAATAATAACAAATACAACAAAAAAAGAATTAGTGAAATCGGTCCAGCCATTCACGCGTGATGCCGTGACCAAGGAAAACGGGTTTCATTTTTATATATATATAGATAGATATAGATACTAGCGACGTGTCACCAAGGTCAGAAAAGTTTATGGGACTATCTTTGCTTCAAGTAGGGTTTAGAAGTGCAAGTGCAATCCATAGATATAATATATTACAGGCTAGAAGATACCCGCGTTTTCGTCCACGTGAATTTGGTTTATTTTAAATTTCCACCTAGATACTTACGAAATTTCATCGAATCGGTTGATAAGATAGCCTGTTAAACCTTACAGACAGACAGACACACAGACACGCTTTCTTTTCAAAATTTGGTTCACTCCATCAATTAATGACACCTAATCATCTAAATTATTTAAATACATAATATATCAAAGGAAATGGTGACTGACTGACTGACTGATCTATCAACGTACAGCTCAAACCACTGGACGGATCGGGCTGAAATTTGACATGCAGCTAGCTATTATGACGTAGAAATTTGCTAAGCAAGGATTTTTGAACATTCAACCCGTAAGGGATAAATCCAGGGTTTAAAAGTATGGAAATCGAACCTAACGTGAGCGAAGCCGCGGTCAAGAGCTAGTTTTAGTACGTGTATAAATCCAATTTTAACATTCCATCGTTCCAGGACTTGAAATTCTGACCGATACAACAGGCGTACCCCGCCTCCCCCGTCGCCATAGCAACCAACATCCTCAACACGATCTACCCTCAAAACGAGAAATACCAGAATCTCCAACGCACAGACGCCTTGACAAACAAATTCTTCGGATCCGAATCGCTTAGCACCAAGTTCTCCGAAACTTTCTCCGAAAACTATCAACAGACTGAGGGTATAAATTTTCCGAATTATGAAACCCACAAATCAGATGGTTACCAGGATTTGAGCGGGACGGTTGATTGTAATTACGCGGATAGGCGGAGAAGGAAGAAGAAGAAGAGTAAAAATTGATTACTTTGCCACTTTGCATAATACCGCGAAGTTGTTGTGCACTTTGCATTATTCCGCAAAGTACTTACTTTGCAAAATCTGTCAATAGATAAGAAATAAAAGTTTTCTTTGCATTATTCTTCTATGTTTCTTTAGTTTTGTCTATTATGGAATATCGTGTTCTATTAATTCACTTTGCATTAATGCGTGAAGTATCTAACTTTGCGAAATCCGTCAATATAGAGAATTAGAGAAGAGATAAACGTTTTTCATTTCATTTCATTTCATTTCATTTCATTTATTTATTTGTGAATACAGTAGGTACAAAAAGGTGTTACAATTAAAAAAGTTTCATGTATCCTACCACAGTGTGGCGTACAAATAATATGGGTAACAAGCATAACAAGGAAATTATAATAATAATAATTGTTTTCTTTGCATAATTCGTTTATGTATCTTAAGTTTTGTCTATTATGGAATATCGTGTTCTATTACTAATTTAAGTAAGTATTCAAATATTTTTTTGAAGTGAAACTTCTTTAGAATCGTTGTAATTTGAAAATTCGATGAAACGAAAAAGCGACACTAAAAAGAGGTTAGCCTGCGAGCTTTTCTGGAGTTTCTTTGCAATACGAGGTAGAATATCAAAATAAAAGAATATACTTACTTTAAATTGTAATAAAGAAAAAAGATTAATTATTTTTGTTTATTAGAAAAACTAGAGATTAATAAATAAATGTTACATTCCAAAATTTTTGTAAGATAACTGTTAAATTGGGTCATATTCTTTTTGAATCGCAAAAAAGCTTCTATTTTACCTACTTTTATGTATATTTTAGTATGTAAGAATTATATTTTATGTTAAATTAATATTGTTTTTTTATTTTTCCGACTTAGAAATAGGTAACTCGGAGTACATAATCGAAAAGTAAAAAAGGATCTAAATAAAAACATGGAGTAAATAGTCATTACTGGGGAGTACAATAAATATAATAATAATATCCGTTTGGTTCAAAATATGAGCAAAATAAAGCAATTACAATAATCAAGAATCTTCAAGTTAAGTTTCAAAACATTGAACCAAGTTCAATGGTTCAAAATATTTTTACCAAGTGCTATTAGGTACTTTGTGCTGGAATTATTTAGTTCTAATTTTGCAGCTAGCGCCATCTTTATGTGACTTATTGAAATAATACAGTGCTTGATGCTGGAATTAGTTTAATTCTTGCAGATAGCGACATCTTGAAGTGACTTACTGAACTAAAGATTATAAACAACGCCATCTATGGTTTCTAGTAACAATTTTTCTACTCGACAATAGATGGCAGCACGCATTATGCAATGTTTCTGCTACTCTTTGATAGATGGCGATCCAAGTAGCAATATTTTATAAATTATTATTGAATAAAAAAAATTTGAGATGGATTATTATCTTACTTATTACTTATTTACTTATTACTTATATAATATTATAAATGCGAAAGTTTGGATGTATGGATGTCGGTATGGATGTATGGATGTATGGATGGATGTTTGTTACTCAATCACGCCCCAACGGCTGAACGGATGTGGATGAAATTTGGCACAGAGATAGATTGTAGTCTGGAATAACACATAGGCTACTTTTTATCCCGGAAAATTAAAGAGTTCCCGCGGGAACCACAAAACCTCGATCCACGCGTACGAAGTCGCGGGCGTCAGCTAGTATTGTACATATTGAGGTCGATTCTGTATAAGACAATCTCTAAACTAAAGCTAGTATTTCATATAGGAAATGCGTATAATTATTTATTTGTTTGTTTGTCCTTCAATCACGCTGCACATAGCATCATCGTAATTTTGAACCCTGTTCTACAACGATTGTTCTAAGTTCTAACCCTCTACCCATGTAAAGTTGAAGACCAGGCTACTTTTTAACGTGAAAAATGAAAGTATGTACATACCCTGGGGTTTTTAAAACCTACCACGTGTCGTCATGGGCGTGCGCATAGAAAAAATAAATACGGCGTGCGCATATTAAAGTCTGTCAAAAATAAATTGACATCAATTATTTCTAAACTTTACTTAATTCATATTACTTCTGTATACATCATGGAACTAATAAGTATAGTACATAATAGTTCCATGGTATATATATATTTTAACAAGAAAGACGTCATTGGACAATTTCTTAGTATATACTTACCTACCAGATAATTAATAAGCTTACGTTAAAGTAAAATTACTTAACTATTAGCTAATAACTAGGTAGTCTGGTTAGTTAGTAAGTAATTATAATTTAAAAAAAAACAGTCGTCTCAACGGCAAGTGACTACACGCTGTGATATTAGTAGGTAAGAATCTACTATATACTAATAATATTATTAATGTAAAAGTGTGTTTGTATGTCTATCTGTCTCTCTGTCTGTCTGGTGCGCTTTAACGGCCAATCTTTTCAATCCATTTCGATGACTACTCCCGGGGAAGGACATAGGCTACGTTATAACCCGGAAAATTAAGAGGTTCCCGTGGAAATTAAAAAAACCTATTCCACGCGGATGAAGTCACAGGGATCCGCTAGTAAATTAATAAATATATGCACGAATTTGCAATAAAAACATGCTTGTTACGCCAAACAAAGAAAACCAAATAAACAGACAAAAAATACATACAATTTTCTTAGTATTTGTTATAAGACGTTGTGGTCAGAAGTGGTCATGTGGTCAGATGCACCGGAAGTCACCTGGCGGTGTGGTCACCGAAATTGTTGACCGATTGTCCTTATAATAACATTGATGGCTGTTGAATTATAAAAATTGGTGGTTTAAGATTTTTTAGGTAGACTGTTACGTAAAAGCTGGGACAAAACTCGACGACTCAGAGGGACGTGGCCTAATTGTGACAACGCATAAATCAGTCAATTGTGTAGGTTAAGCAACGTTGACCCAAGTCGGTAACTGGATGGGTGACCAAATTTGGAGGTTCAATTTTGGTCCTTTTGTTTCCTCCGTGCCTCGGAGAGCACGTTAAGCCGTCGGTCCCGGTTATTATCATTAATCGTTACAAAAACCTAAGAGTTTAATTACTCTTAGTAGAGTCGTATGCTGAAGGACGTGGGAACCCACCGCATTATTATCCCAAGAAAACTCCTACCATTATGTGATTAATGGAAAGGGGTCACGACTAACGACCATCAATAATGACGCAGAAAGAGAAACAAAACTCTTTCTCTGAGTCATATTCCTCATTGCTAAGGGTCGTAGCGCGGTAATTTCACAGATTTGATTACGTGTTGTTATGACATCTTTGTACATCATGTTACATGTACTAAAATAATTTATATAGTGTGGTGGTACGGAACCATTTGTGGGTGAGACTGACTCGCATTTGACCTATTTTTTAAAATATACATATTTTTTTTAATCTACTACAAGCTAGCCCTTGACTGCGATCTCACCTGATGGTAAGTGATGATGCAGTCTAAGATGGTAGCGGGCTATCCTGTTAGGGGCATGGCAGTTATATTAAACCCATACCCCTTCGGTTTCTACACGGCAAATCGCTTGGCGGCAGGTCTTTGCCGGTAGGGTGGTGGCCGAAGCCTCCCACCAGAACAGACCAGGGAAAATTCAGAAATTATAAATTCCCAAATTGACCCTGCCGGGGATCGAACCCAGGATATTCCGCACGTTAAGGCAACAGCGCTACACATTGCGCCACGGAGGTCGTCAAAAAACCACGTACGTAGGAGTGTTATTAACCTCTGTATATAAAAAGTGTCCGTCGCAATGCACCACATTGGGGGCGCCACATTAGCATTAAGGTAAATTTAAAAGGAAGCGCCAAACATTATTAGAGTAGGTTTGAGAAATAAACAAGGAAATTTAAAACATTCATCATTATTTTGTACAACGTAAGTAGTTGAAACTTTCAATAATTAACTATTTCAGCCGCTATTTTAGTCGAATTCATACCATACCCTTTGCTACACCAGCGCCGCTGTGGAAGGTTTTTGAACTGTTATTTTCAGCAGCCACTTGGACACTTTTCCAACTTTTCTCCCATATGAGATGTTACTCCAATCAGGTACAGATGTTGTATCAATCAGGATTCAAACCAAAGACCTCTCGCAGCGCAACATTCACTATTGCGCCAAGGACTAAAGAGAACATTACAATACTATATCGTAACTTGTATGAGACCACCCATACTCAAACATACCGCGTGACAAATGACAGGTAGAACTTTAAAAAAAAAACTTTTTTTATATATTTTTTTCAAAAAAGGCGCAAAGACGCCGCTGGCTATAAATTAGGGCTTTAATAGAGGAATGGAAATGTCAAAATATTTTGTAATTGTGTTCACTTTGGCGCGTGATTTGTGGGTTTTGTGATGCGGGTGGTTTTTTTTTCGTGTCGGTGTGGCGTCAAAGTGCGTGATTTTTTCTTTTGCTTTGGCAAAGGTAATATTGTATTCTGCCTTGTGGAAATTATGTATTTTTGCAAATTTTATGGGTTTTTGAATATTAATTGGACAATTTTGGAATCAACCGATTGGATTAGGCTGGGAGTCAAGGTAGCTTTCGTTATTTAAGATAGGTACCTTAACAATTATCTTAATGAATCCGAATTTGGTACGTAGATCGAAAGCTAGATATTCAGATATTTAGATACCGACTACAGGTAGGTACTAAAGTCTAAAATTATACATCAGTGCCGACTACACTGATATTAACAGATTATGATAAGATAAAGGTACAAAACATGTACCTACCTACTTAAATATATTAATTAAAAAAATATATAGGTAGGAACTAATATATATTATCATTTTTACACAGTTAAAAGCTGCTAATTTCGTCAAAACAAAACAAAATTGGTCGTGGATGTACCGTAGGTACTATCTGGCCTACCTAGGCTTTTGGATGTTTTTGGTTGTTAAGCTTTGCTATACTTAAATAAAAGCTTTATTTCGTTTAGTTACATAATTATCTTAAAACTATATCATTGTTAATGTTATTATCTCAAATCAAATCAAATATTTCTTATTCAAGTAGACTTTTTAACAAGTGCTTTTGAATGGTCGAGTGAATCTACCACTGGTTCGGAATGCTGTCCTACCAAGAAGAAACAGCAAGAAACTCGGTAGTTATATTGTGTAGATACATAAATAACCACTGTCCTCATCATAGAAAAATTTATCTATTCCGTGGTCCTCATCATTGCTGGAGCGAGTCAAATCCATGCTCTTTTATCATTTACATAATCTTCAACAGTATTATGAGCTTTTTTCAGGAGCATACTTTTAATGGATTTCTTAAACATGTGTAAAGGCAAGTTTAAAATAGGTTGAGGAATTTTGTTAAACAATAGAATATTCTATTATATTGTTTAACAAAATAAAGAGTTCCCGCGGGAATCAGGAACCTTGCATCAACTAGTTATATATCTAATTCCCAAAATCTTCTTTAATCGCTTTCCTCGCGCCCATAAAACATAATCTCACAGAGCGAGGCCGCTTTGGTAATTTGTAGAAAAAACTAAATAAAAAAAGAAAAACCATAGATAATATAGAGTCATCGTGGCCCATAGATTATATGAAGTCATCCCGCGGCAAAGATTGTGCCGCCATTAGGTACCTATATTGAAAAAAAAAACTTAAACCAGCATGGCGGATAGATTTGACAGTAGGGTGGATATGTTTGATTTATTTTTGGATAGGAATATCTCTGCATCGTATTCCTGATTACTGAGGGTCGTGACCCCTTATCATTAATCACATAATGGTAGGAGTTTTCTTGGGATAATAATGCGGTGGGTTTCAGTTTCAGTTTCAGTTTCTTTATTATTGCAATTCCATAGAACTTACATTATTTCTTAACTAACATGTTATCTAGTCATTAGTAAATAAAGCATGCTATGGATACCCAGTGGTTACCCAGTACCCATGGTTCCCACGTCCTTCCGCATACGACTCGACTAAGGGTATTAAAACTCTTAGGTTTTTGTAACGATTATTATCAGATGTTAGTGATAATAACCGGGACCAAAGGAAACGAAAAGGCCAAATTCGGACTTCCAAATTCGGTCACCCATCCTGTTATAACCGACTTGGATCAACGTTGCTTAATAATCGCAATTGACTGATATGCGTTGTCACAACTAGGCCACTCGTCCCTCAATATAGATGGGATAGATTAGGAATATAGATGTTTTTTTATACTGGCTTTACGGTTCTGGGTTCTGAGCCTGAAAAAGCCGCGAATATAGAGATAGAGTATGTAAAGCTAGAGTTATGCCTGACAAACAATTCGACACCTTATGAGTACGGAACCTTAATTATCGATTTTCGGAGACCTTGCTTCTTGCCAAATTTCACGATTCTATAAGGTCAACGGGAAGTACCTACTCTATAGGTTTTGATTTATTGGCAAGTGTCAAAATATGCGGCCTGAACAGTGTCTTTGATTGCGTTGACTTAGAAGCTTAATTTTTTTACAACTCCTAGGGACCATGATTTCATTTGCATTTAAAGATTATTTGATATTAATTTCCACTTGATACCTCCTCGCGTTTCCAAGAAAAAGTGTTGACAGACAGAAAGACAGGCGAACAACGAAGTGGTCTAGGTAGGGTTCCTTTTTTCCTCTTAGGGTACGGAACCCTTAAAAATTTGGTAGGTACAAGCGTAGGTACCTACATCCATACTAATATTATAAATGCGAAAGTGTGTCTGTCTGCTGCGCTTTCACGGCCCATCTATTAAACCGATTTTGATGAAATTTGGTATACCTAGTGGTAGTTTACATCCCGGGGCAAGACATAGTCTAATGAAGGCTAGGAAAATGCTGCCAGTTTCCTCTGTCGCGTTCCTGTCATCCCGTAGCCTTGCTCTGCCTAGACGCCTCCGTCGAACGACTGGCAGGAAAGAACGTAATAAGTAATAACTATCGCCAACTGTTATTATCAAAAACAACTTGCCTTTATAATAAACTACCATTTTGTCCATCTGTTGTCCACTTAACAATAACATCAATATTGCATTATAGAAATGAAATTAATCCTACATTGCAATTTTGTCCATATTTCGACTTTTTTCATACATTAAATGACTTGCAAACCATACGCGGTGATTCGGTCAGCGAAAATTATTACTTTTCCACTGTAAATAATATGATATTTTGGCTTGCGGTTTTTGGTAATGGCGATTGTAAGCAGTCATGCTGCAAATAGTGGGTCTATTGGACCCAGGGAGGTGTGAATTTACTTTAATAAAATTTAAGGAAAGGGAGGGAAGCCAGTGTCAACTTCGATATACTTCTAACATCGGAACTGTTACAAATTAAAAACTACAACTTTTGTGGCAGAAGTATGTATTAAATTTTTTAATAATTGTTTTAAATTTTAGTTCTATCCAAAGAGTTCACAGAGTCCAAACGTCATAGACTATTTATCTAAATTTTTTTAATGGTTATTAAGGTATATTTTTACCTTTGTATGTACATATAGTCTGCGACGCCAAAATTCAAGGTAATGTTATTCCAGGACCGTAAAATAAATTAAAAAAAAAAACAATGTTATAATATTAAGGTGAATATAATATAATTCTTATTTGATCACGTAGAGTAACTCCGAGCTGATATATCTTTGAATACTTGCTTGTAGGGTCTTTTGTACCCAATAGCCAGTATTAAGGAGTTCTGATAATAAGTATTTATTACTGAACCGTCTTCTGGTTACGTGTGTATTGACCCTGATGTACTTAACGTCATTGACTTAACGGTATAAATGCGAGGTAGTGATTTTATTTGTGTGGTGTTTTTCAGCTTTTGTGTGGTTTTGTTAGTTGTATTAACGAGCAATCACTAATGAATTGTCCTTAATTTTTCTTTGTGTGGTGGGAGGCTTGGGTTGTGGCTAGCTAGGTACCTACAAGCAAAGACGTGACAACAAGCGATTACCTTTATGCGTTCCGTTGCATTCATATGTTTAAAAAAAAAATATGGTGAACAAACGACCAGGCCTGTCACCTGATGGTAAGTGATTATCGCGGCCCATGAACATTTGCAGCGCCGAGACCGCCAATGCGTTGCCGGCTTTTTAGAAGTTTATCCGCCCTTTGAAGAGCCCCATATTATAATCATGAGGGAACACAGAAGATGGAAGCTGGTTCCATATTTTGCAGGTACGTGGCAGAAATAACCTGGAATAACGGTAGGTGGAAGAAGACCAGGTATCCAGGTGGTGAGGATGAAATTTGTTTCGACGAAGGGTGCGACTGGAGAACACGGAAGGTGGTATTAGATTAAATAACTCTTCAGAGCACGCCCCGTTGTGGAGTTGATGGGTTAAATTTTATTGTCATAGAATTTAGAACTAACAGGTAACCATCTTAGATAACAATCATCACTTACCACCCAGATTTTTATGTAGATTAATTATAAAATTAAACTCATGGTCCTCCTACAATAAGTTTGACAGAACAAAAAAACGAAACAATCTATAGATAATTATTATTTTACGGTACCCAAGTAAATTATATGTTTTCTATTCGGCCTTGGGCGAATTACCCAAAATATTTTGACCCTTAGACAACCCTTAATCCCTTTTATTTCTAGGTCATTTTATATCGGTTACGTTTTATTAATATTGTATCCACCATTTTGGGTGTGCGACTGAGATAGATAAAGTTATTAACGTGCACTAGAAAGGGATGGTGATAGTTTTTTTTTCGTTATTTTATCCGAAGCGTATGGGCGGCGTTCAGTTAGTGATTATTGTTTTTATGTACATGGTGTTTAATTTTATATAAAACTATTTATTATTAATAGAACAAAAATGATTGTATTTATTATCAAATTTTAACTGTCTGAAACATATCGACATTTAATAATTAGATAACAATTTAATTAATTTGTTATAGTATGACGCCATTTGCAGTCCTTTCTTCCTGATTTTTTCCTATTCCTACCTAGGGTTGCCTGGTAGAGGTTTTTTTTTCTTTTCATTTTATCTTTTTTTATGGTGATACAAATAAAGAGTATAATAATAGATAATTAAAATTACATCAATTTCATGATAAAAAATAACCTGTAGTTAACCAGGAGCAGCCTGTGTCTCCTCTCATAGAATATATTAGAATATTATAATTTATTTGCAACGAATGAAGGAAGGAAGGCTAGAATTTATTACATAGTCCATCGCGCTGGCCGAATGTGGATTGGCAGGCTTCTCAGACTTTTTTAGCGTCATAATGTGTTTCCTTCACCGTTAGGTATATAGCAAGATATATTATTATTTTTATATATATTATACTAATACATAAACAGTTACACAAATATCTATTATCATATCAGTTATCTCAGTTCTCTTTTATTTTCTTTTATTATTTTCATTCAGTTATCTATTATTTAATTTCTTAAAACGCATGTATAAAACAGAAAAGTAAGAAGTGCTCGTGGAACCCGCGTCTCCGAGTTCCTACTAACTAACTAGTGACTAGGCTAACAGATACTTTCGCAGTAGTAAAAATTTCCTCATCTCTCTCCGGTCGTGTCGGATTTCCCGTCCCATGACCCATCGAGCTATGAGAGTAAAGGAACAGAGAGTGCACCTGTGTTTGCGCACACACTTGTGCACTATAATATCTCCCGCGCAGATGGCTAATCTCTGTAGATTGGACGTCGTAGCTGAAACTCCGGGAAGACATTATTATAATATTTTAATAATACATACTAATATTATAAATGCAAAAGTGTGTCTGTCCATCTGTCTGTCTATCTACTACACTTTCTTTTCGGCTCATCTATTTAACCGATTTTGATAAATTTGGCACAAAATGACATAATTTTATATCGGAATATTAAAGAGTTCCTGCAGGAACAAAAAAAACTCAATCTACTCGGACGAAGTCGTGGTCAAGAGCTAGTATTAATAATTAATAATATTTTATATCTATGATCAGCCTGTATATAGCAGCATAGAGCTAACAAATGTGATAATCTGTTCTCGCGATCACGCACACAGACGTAACGTACACGCACACAGCCATAGACTAATGTTTTTATTTATTGCTCGGATAGTTTATGAGGGTTCCGCTGAATGGGCAGGTAATTAAAAAACATAAATCTATTAACTACATTTATCTATCTACCTATAGAGTAGGCAGTCCTACTGATTATACCTAATAAGGTATAACCTACCTAGACACTGTTTTTTTATCCACTATAAGTTAGCTCTTGACTGCGATCTCACCTGATGTATGATGATGTTGCGGGTTGTTACGTTCCCTCAAATATGGTCGAGCGAAGCAATGGCTGGATCATGCGTCATGCTCGTGAACGGGTGCCACCGGCGGGAATGGGGCTACTTTCTGTCTGCCCGTCTTTGACATGAATTGAATAGGTAAACAAATTTGAAGAAATCCATTAAAAGTATGCTCCTGAAAAAAGCTTATTATACTGTTGAAGATTATGTAAATGATAGAGGATCATGGATTTGATCGCTCCAGCAATGCTGGGGACAGCGGTTACTTATGTACACATTGATATTATAGTAATTGTAAATGAATTATTTAAAAAGAGCAACCACCGAGTTTCTTGCTGGTTCTTCTCGGTAGGAATGGCATTCCGAACCAGTGGTAGATTCACTTGACGATTCAAAAGTATGTACTTGTAAAAGTTTATTTGAATAAAAAAAAAATATTTGATTTGATTTGATTTGATTTGATGCAGTCTAAGATGATAGCGGGCTAACCTGTTAGGGGCATGGCAGTTATAATTAACCTATACCCCTAATCGGTTTCTACACGGCATCGCACCGGAACGCTTGGCGGTACGTCTTTGCCGGTAGGGTGGTAACTAGCCACTGCCGAAGCCTCCCACCGGTCCAGACCCGAGTAAATTCAGAAATTATAAATTCCCAAATTTACCTTGCCGGGGATCGAACGCGGGTCTTCCACGTTATGGCAACAGCATCCAACACTGCGCAAGGGAGGTCGTTTGGAACACCGTTGGAAATCTTAAATCTTCCAGGATAAAAAGTAGACTAGTTCTGTTGCCTTTCGTCAAAAAAATCACGGATGAGCCGTAAAATATACAAACAACTAATTGACAGACACACTTTCGCATTTATTATCTATATGCATTATGGATGCACGGATGGATGTTCGTTACTCAATCACGCCAAAACGGCTGAACGGATTTGGATGAAATTTGGCACAGAGATAGATTATAGTCTGGAATAATACATAGGTTACTTTTTATTCCGGAAAATTAAAAGTTCCCGTGGGAACCAAAACCTCAATCCACGCGAATGAAGTCGCGGGTATCAGCTAGTATTAATATATTTATGTATAGAAGCAAGAAGAGATACTTACAAACATTACAACTAAAGCCCATTAACGTCCCACTGCTAGGCACAGGCCTCCACTCTCATAGGAGAGAGGGAATTAGAGCTTAGACCCACCACGCTGCTCCAATGCGGGTTGGCGGACTTTTATAATGTTAGTGATAATAACCGGGACCGACGGCTTAACGTGTTCTCCGAGGCACGGGGGTGAAACACCGCCAACTTCCTAACTCCGGGCTAGTACTGAGTATAGTCAGAAAAACCCAACACTTAATTATGGCCCGATTCGGGACTCGAACCCGGGACCTCGAGGATGCACGCTAACCACGTTAACTAGACCAACGAGGCAGTTACAAACATTATTACTTAACAATGTATTAGTAGGTACATAAACAAAAACTCCCGTGGGATCCCTAAAACACAGACGCCCAAGATGTGTTTCTAATTACGCTCCCAAATCCAAATTGTCTATTTTTTGTCTATTATTTTATATCCGAGTTGCAAAGCATTTCTCCCACTTGTTCTTTTTGTACCAAATGAGTTGCGCTTCGGCTTTCAAATCGAAAGTACTTACCTTTTTATTAAAAAAATAGTGTCTATGGTCTATGAAAAATCCTCTTTAGTAAATATATAATAATTGTTAGTATCCAACGACCTCAATTTACATAGACGGGCCCTGTCAAACAAAGAATGTGGACCTATTTTATTAACGCCATCTAGTCTAAAAATGGCGGGGACAAGCTATACAGGTTAGAAGCGTGCTCTAAAGGTCGCCCAATTTTATCTGAAAGGTACTGCTGTACAACCCACAAACTTATCTGTCAGATAAGTTTGTGGGACTATAAAAGGCGATTAAAATAAACTTTATTTAAAAAAATAAATTAAGTTGAGATACCTACCTACTGAATGCAAATAAGTTGGTAAATACTTTATCGCAAGACGAGGCGAAAGCTGTCGTCTTAAATTATTGAAAAAAAAAAACGATTTGTCTGCAGTCCCGGAGATTTGAATTTGGAATCATTTTTTAAGCGAACAATATTGTTTGAACAGTGGATGTGTTGAGACGTTTTATTCATTTAAAATTTAATTAATCACTTAGGTAAATAAAACATGGATTGAAATCAAAGTCAAAGTCAAAGAACGTTTATTCAATTTAGGTAGGTACACTACACTTATTGACGTTCGGTTATTTATAACATATAACATAATATTATAATGGTGAAAATCAGTACGACATCTTAAACTAAAGCTACGAGAGATTGGATTTCATTTTATAATTACCTATTGTTCTATATCTCCTAAGGTTATACCTTACCATCACTGACTGGCAGAAAAAACACTAACTTATTTAGAGATTAAACTTTTTGGATTGGAAAACGTGGATCTAGAATCCAGATATAAAAAAATGAATTTTGTAAAAATTAAACATGAATTAATTTTAAAATTCATATTTGAATTAGTTTAAAACCACTGATATTCCATTACCCAAATAAATATAAAAAAATACAGTTAATTGTTTCCCTGCTTACTTATTCTGGTCATTTACTATTAAAGAAAATGTAAAGGAACGTCTCCATACATCCCGATTCCTGAGTTCCAAGCAAAGCTTCGAATTTCAAAATTCGGTAGGGCATTACACGTATCGCTCGCGATTTTTCACTGGCCACCCAAAAAAAACTATTTTGGGTTCTTTTTAATGCAACGATTGTGGACGCTCACGTATTATTAAAAAACTGGATGCATTAAAAAAAAGTTAAGTAAGTATACCGTTTCTGTTGCCAAATAAATTCAGACATCAATGTCAATTTCAAATTATTTATCGCTCTTGCTTGAAATCATACTCAGAGAATAATTTGATTTGATTCAAAATTACGCGAAGCTTTCTTTATTAGGTGTTTTGAATAAAACTAAGTATATAGTAAACCTACCTATCTAAATATAATTTTTAAATGTGTTTTGTTACGATGTACTTAAAGCAAACAAATGCGTAAGTACAATAAACGCGCTGTTTTGTTTGAGACTGAGTTATATAATATTTTATTGTTTTTTCTGGACAGGCAAAGGCATCATTGACTATACAGCCTACTCAGTATTTAAGTTAATTAAATTTGAACCTTATCTGTCCTTTACTCTGGCTGAATAAATAGATTATTTATTTAATTTATCAATGTTTCGATATTAGATCAATGAATAAAATAAATATTTTTCAACCTTAACAGAAACTTAAAAATCCTAATGTACTTACCTAATTTTAAATTTACTTAAAAAAAGAGAGTAATGTCCCACCTTTGTCCCACAAACTTATCTGGCCCGGTGGCCAAAATTGGAACAAATTTTTATGCCTGTTTAGTTTTTGTTTTAATTTTATTTATCATAGATACGACGCTGTCATAATATAATATTTATGTTTATCGGACTATGACACTTAAAATAATTAAATCATTACATCTGGCCTCTGACGTTAAACGTTACCAAAAAAAAATTACTGATCAAAGTTTACACTATTCAAATCAGCTGTTTTAAATATTTTAAAAAAATCACAATAAAACTGGACATAAACAAATTATCCACGCCGAGGTAAACATGACAGGTTGATATGCCATTGTAGTATGAAACTCTTTGTTGCATAAATAAGTTCATAAAAACTCCTTTTGTAAACGGGCCTTTGTGGAGTGTTTGACATGGCGTCCAAGTTCCGATTACTGCGGTGATTTTTCGTAGAAAGTTTTTTTTTCAGGGTGTTTTCTTCTAGTTAGGAGTAAGTAGATGAGGCCCGCGACTTCGTCCGCGTGGTTTAAGTTTTTTTGATTCCCATGGGAACTCCTAAATTTTCCTGGATAAAAAATAGATTATAAATGCGAAAGTGTGCCTCTCTGTCTGTCTGCTACGCTTTCACGGCCCATCTGTTTAACCGATTTTGATGAAATTTGGTACCTATAGGGATAGTTTGTATACCGGGGAAGGACATAGGCTACTCCCGTTTTTCTCCCGAAAAATTATAGAGTTCCCGCGGGAATCAAAAAACCGTAATCCACGCGGATGAAGTCGCGGGCATCATCTAGTATACCTACAAATATAGCCGTCTGTATGTACCACGAGGCTATCATATAAGTATTACCGCTACTCATTAGATTTTGATAATTATGGTTTCGAACCAATTATGGCGAATATAACAAAAAAAAACAGCAAAATATAATAAAAATTATACCTACGATTCGCTCTTGCAATGAAGTTATCTCTGAACAGATCTGGTAAATATACCATTAAAAAGCTATTATACTTACCTATCGTTTATTTAGGTAAACACAATGAAATGTTGCGTTTTAGATAAAGGTTCCGGTATTTGAACATGCTACATAGGTATGATCACTAATTTTTAATGGTAAGTACTCATTTAAAAGATAGGTACTAGCATAATAGTTAAATCGACACTAATCAAAATACAAAACTTTATGAAGTGAAACTTCTTTAGAATCGTTGTGATTTGAAAATTCGACGAAACGAAAAAGCGACACTAAATAGTTTAAAAAAACTAAAAAACACGCTTTTGACGCAGACCCTCCGGGTCTCAGGAAAACACAAAATCGCTAATCCTGATTATCCTAGTAAGGATAACGGGTCAAACTGTTTAAAATATTGAATTGACATCGGTCCTTAATAATTATGCCAAATTTCGAGTTAATCCGACGTTTTAAACGTTTTAAAAGATTCCGTTACATACTAACATACATACGTCTGAAGCTAATAAAAAGCGTGTAAAAAGAGACTAAAATACCTATTCATTACAGGATTTAGCCTGCGAGAGAATGAGATAGAATACAAGATATATTTATCTTATTCTCGCATAAAGTACTTTTCTGAAGTTTCACTTCTGCCGTGTGTGAATTGCACACACAAACTTTTGAAGCGAAACTTCTATAAAATCGTTGTGATTTAAATAATAGGATTTAGCCTGCGAGAGGATGAGATAGAATACAAGATATATTCATCTTATTCTCGCCTAGACGTCTACTTTTCTGAAGTTTAACTTCTGCCGTGTATGACAATACACACACACTTTTCACAACACAAATCTACCTCTTGTTCGGAATACCATTCCCACCGAGAAGAACCAGCAAGAAACTCGGTGGTTGTTCTTTTGAGAAAAAAATAACTTTTTTGTAAACATTTTAGCAAATTTATCACACAAAAAGTGGACTAAGTTTTAATTTCTATAACTGGCACCATCGTTTTAGGGACTGTAAACAATCATTAATAAATTATTTATAATTTAGTGGACATGATAAAGAACCTACATTGAAATAGAATGAGTACTAGAAACAGGGTCACGAACAAAAAATATCGCAAAAATGTCCCAATTTACACACACATAAACATTTGTATGCTGAGTGGGAAATGTAGAAAAAGGTATTATATTAGCAACAACTTCAGTTAATTATGCACCTTAAGTTTAACACATAAAGCTACATTACGATTACAAAATATTAGTTTTTAAGACGTTCTGTCATCAGAGAATAGGTAGGAATAACCTTTCAATCCAAAACAAAAAGTAATTTTTAAAATAAGTACAAAAATATTTATTATTAAAATAAAACTTAATATGTAAGCAATAAGGTACTTCATACGTTGTCAAATTGATACCTTTACACTATTTTGGAACAAGACGCAACTCTTGGCATCACATTGTCAATATCAACAACGTCAATTTATTATAAACCTTAAAACTTAAAATTTAAGTTGAATTACGAATGTAGTATGTTTATATTTAAGACCTTTTGTCTTTGTAAAAAGGCAAAAACAAAAAATTCAATGGAACGAAATTCAAATAGAACAATGGAGACATGGAGTTGCTGATTTTTTTAAAGTTGTATATCGTGGTGGTATGTGGTCGTGTATATTTATTACTAGCTTACGCGCCCCAGCAACTCACTTGTGTTATACTTGTACAGTATGTTTTATTTATCAAAATAAATATTGATACAGTTTTGGTGGGTAGCACTGCGAAAAACCACGTAGGTTTAAATGGCGTACTCTCTCCTCTTCTATCAATATTTATAACTATACAATGTTATGATATGCATAAGTATCTGTGTAAAAACATGAGGAAACTAAAACTAAACTACCTAACATTTGTTTAAGACGTAAGATTTTAACTTAAAATTAAATTTTCCTTACTTAGTTTCATTTTAAAATTAATATCAAGGTTAAAAATCTACGTTTTATTGACGTATTACACGTAAACTTAAAAAGTACCAAGTAAACTTTATTCAGATTTAGCCTTTGCGGCTTTTATTATTTTTTACTACATTTTTTTATAAAATATTTATGTAAAGTATATCTTTATGTACCCATGTGTTTCCAGTAATATCAATTTTATCAAAATGAATTTGAACATAATTAATGTTATCTGTATATTTTAGATGGCTTAAACAACTCTACTGCATAACGAAATGGATTACCAGGGAATCACTAAGCAACAATACTTTTAAAACACCAACACTACTCCATGCATCCCGTCTATCCAGAACAGTCAATGTTTGTTACAATATTTGACGCATTGTCACAAACATTGGCCAAAGGATATTAGCACACTTTTTATATGAGCACTGCAGCATTTTGACGCGTCGTTATGTTGGCTAAGGTTGGCTCATACTAGTGGCAAATAAGAGCACTTTCGTATTTGTGCTGTAATTTGTCGGGGACATTTTTGAAGCGCTAATCCTACATCTAGTATAGGTACTAAAAAAATTCTACATCAATGAGAACCTAATAAAAACAAGCGGTTTTTTTAAATTGTTTAATGATAGCTAGTACCAGCTAGACTGCTAGACGAAGGACGATAATCGAACAGCCAAAGCCAATGGCCAAAGCTATAAGGCTGGCGTCAAGTGACATCCGTAAAAATTGCCGCAATTAAACATGGAACGAAAAAGTTTGGATTCCGAACGAAGACAATGGCCCATTAGGAGCCCGTAGATAAGTATCTACGACCCAATTGTAGTTCCTTTTTTGAATTTTAGAAACGCGTCCGCTTTTAAAGGTCGGTGTAGATTGCGCGAATCTATTTTTTTTTCAGAGATAATAGAGTTTTTGTTTGGTAATTTGTCAAAGATAATTTAAACTTCTTTTTTGTTTGAGCTTCAACAAATTAGTGGAATAAAAAAAATATTAGTCAAGCTTGGAAATAGGAACCCTTGTATTAGAATCACTAGTGTCTCGTTGGTTATAGTCCTCTATTTTCCGGAGGATATCGGAGGATCATGAGATCCCGGGTTCGAATCCCGGGGATCTAGCCAAGAAAGGAATTATCATCTTATAGTTCGAAGTTGTGCAGTTGAACGTGTTACTCCCGTGCCACGGAGAGCTCGTAAAGCTGTCTGTTTGGCATCTGAACTCTGAACTGATCTCTTTCTCAACGTGTTGGATTGCCCACAAATAGGTAGCTATCACTAACATTTATAAAAAAATATTTAAAAAATAGCCGGGCTGAGCTTGTGGGCTCTTCTCAGACCAGGACACGGTTGGGACCCTAGTAGCTTTAAATAGTCTTAAGATATACCGTAATTGATTATCACCATCATGTTTTATAAGTTTCGGACGTCAATAAGTGTACAGATTGAATAAATTTAAAATATTGATTGATTGATATTGACTTTTTGAACGTTTACTAATCGTTGAACTTGACAAAATGTTAACAACTAAAATAGTATCTACTTAGTGATTATCTGGTGATAAAGGCTTCCATTACGTAACTGAAGCTACAAGGGTTCCAAACGCGCTCTAGTATGTAGAAGCTCACAACAAATTCGTGTGAACCAACCCTATTAAACACCCGAGCCTATTGCGTTCCGGCGGTGGTGTCGATTTTTGCGGCAACGATTTGTAAATGGAACCGGCATTCCAATTACAGATTGAATTTGGAACGCATTTGAATCGCGAACGATTTGCTTTTATGATATTTTTAATTGATTTAATTTTTAATGGATAATACGTTCAGAAATGTACTTCTTAGTTGTTTTTTTTTGTCAGACAGAAAGGTAGCTCAGTTGCACTTCGGGTTCGATTTACTTACTTGCCTATAAATTTTAAAAAATTTTGAGCGTCATTGGAATTTTTAATAGATATCTATTTCTTAATAAAATGAATAAATAATCGTAGACAGGTACTAAATAAATCTTTAATCTGTGAATTTGATTAAGAAATAAATATCTATTAAAAATTCCAAAATGACCTACAATTTTTATTAAAAGTATCCTTGTCAAAACAAGGATGGGTTCTTTCTTCTTTACCTACTTTAATATTATCTCAAACTAGTATCAAGTATGCTTAAGTAACGACTTTACATAATAGCGTACCTATACTTAATTAATCACTTGCTGATGCCCGCGACTTGTCGACGATGTCCGCGGTTTTTTGGTTCCCGCGACTCCCGCGAGAACTCTTTGATTTCCCGGGATAAAAAGTGGCCTATGTATTAATCCAGACTATAACTAATCTATCTCTGCGCCAAATTTAATCCAGATCCTTTCAGCCGTAATTAAGTAACAAACCCATCCATCCATTCATCCATCCAAACTTTTGCATTTATAATAAATACTATTTTATGTAGACTAGTAGGTATATTATATTAAATTATTCAAATGATCCAATAACAATGTTTCACTCAATAAATATCAAAATAATTTGAATTTCCATCTTATTTAATCTGTATATTTCCACTTCTCAGTATCGGACCTTTTTTGTTGACAACCATAGAGTATGGAGAATTTAAAAAAGTCCAAATGCCTATTTTGAATTTCGAATGCGATTCTGTTTGGCGCGAAAGGACCGCACACGTAGCAAATACGCGAGATTTGTGATCCGGCACGCATTCGGACGCTATCTCTCTATCCATACTAATATTTGTTACAAATGCGAAAGTGTTTTTTTTCACGCGGTCCATTCATTCAACCAGTTTTGACGAAATATTGTACAGAGATGGGAGTTCCTTTTAAAATTGACGTTTTATGTGACGTACTCTGACGTCCCTCTACTATAATAACTAGTGGTTCGCCCCGAACTAAGACCTCGCGGCGCCATCTATTGACATAAATGTGAAGTTCTGTTAAAAATACTGAAGCTCATTAAAAATTAAATAATTCCGTTTCCTTACAATATTTATCTAATTTTAGTATTTGTTGTTCAAGTATAGGATATAATTGAAATAATTGATCAAGTTTCAGGCTCATCCTTTCAGAGAATTTAGAGTTCTGAGGTCATCTTTGGACGTTAGAAAATCACCACTTTGAAAGCCCCCCATTTCGTCAATTTTGGGGGAAAAATTAAAAAAAAAATATTTTTGGACTCTATTCCTAATTATCTTTAAAATGATATGTAACCCTATGTAACTTTATAAAAAATATTTTACGTCGCATTCGCTTCTATGAGAGCCCCCCTGAAATAAAGATTTTTATTATTTTTTAAGCCATATTCGGCGGGAGGCCATTGGTTTACATATTATATTTAAAGCTGAAGTAATTGCGTTCAGTAATTCAGAAGTTGTAATGCTCTGACAGACAGACGGACGGACGGACGGACAAGTGCCAATTCACCCAAGTAGACTCAGAGACCTTCGCTTTGCTCGGTCAATTAGTATTGAAGTGAAACTTCTTTAAAATCGTTGTGATTTGAATATTCGACGAAACGACACCAAACATATTATTATTCTTAAAATAGGAGAGAGAATGAGATAGAAAACAATTCTTATCGAGATCTCATTCTCTCGTAGGCTACTTTTCTGAAGTTTCACTTCTGCCGTATAGGTGTGAATTGCACACACACACACTTTTTTTTAAATTTTGAAACAAGAGCGTTATCAAGAATAAAGTTTGAAAGCATCTTAATACAAAACATAGTCAACACAACTAATAAACGACATCAAAACAGGTTTAGTTCTTAACATGGCAGCTATATTTATAAATATCTACAAATTGCAGCCATGTCACTTTTAATTATGATGGCAGGACATATTTAGTGCTAAATTAAATTCATTATGACTAGATATACATAAAGCGACGAGCCTAGGAGTAGACAGCTCTCTTCTGTTACAAAAAAGTCTATTTACCTACCTACTTTAGTTCATCATATAATTTTTAATAGATATAACCATACTTCATACTAATAGTATAAATGCGAAAGTGTGTTTGTTTGTTTGTTTGTCCTTCAATCACGCCGCAACGGAGCAACGGATCGACGTGATTTTTGGCAAGGGACCTGAAGAGCGACATAGGCTACTTTTTATCTCGGAAAATGTATAGAGTTCCCGCGGGAATCAAAAAAATAAACACGCGGACGAAGTCTCGTGCATCAGATAAAATTATAAAGACTTACATAGTATAATAGGCTAGGTACTTTATAACGGGAAAAGTACATTCCCAGCTCTCTACTGAGCACTAGGCACGAGTCCACCACGCTGGTCAAGTGCGGATTGGCAGACTTCACACGCCTTCGAGAACATTATGCGAACTGTCGGGCGTGCAGCCTGCAGGTTTCCTGACGATGTTTTCCTTCACTATTTGAAGCAAGTGATATTTAATTTCTTAAAACACACATAACTACGAATAATCATCGAATCGGGGATCGAACCCGCGACCCAGTATAGGAGGCCGGGTGTCTAAATCAATAGTCTATTACCGCTTCACTTACTACTGGTACTGCAGGTTAAGGATTGTTTCCATTTACTATCATAATAAGGAATCTTTGGCAAAAGCATGAAGCATCTCCCTTTCAAGGGGGTATATTATGTATTGTTTTTGTCCCATTACGTAGTTCTAGAGAATCTAGAATCATAGTGGCTTTATAAGACTAGATGTGGCTCATTTGTTGCTAGTTTTAATTAGTTCATGTTTGTACCTTGTACTTACGTTTAAAGCAATACTTAATAAATATTAATCAAAATGTCAGTTTGATGTCACGTACCTTGATGTTCCTAAAATAAGGATCATAATTCTAGAACAGAAAAGTCAACAATAATGAAACAATATGGCTTTAAGCGATAGTTTAAAATGGTTATTCAATATAAAAATAACAGAGGACGTAGAAATTAATAAATTTCCACTTTTGGGCGAATTACGCATTTAATAATTACTCAAAAATAATTTGTTTGACTAGTTAGTCAAACATCCAATTACACGAATGCCCAAAAAAAGGTATGTTATGTTTTCAGGGTTCATCTATTCTATGTATGTATGTATGTGAGTTTCTTTATTCCAACATAACTTCTTAATGCCTGAGCATCAGGTAGCAAAAAACCATTTCAAACGATAAGCAATTACATGACGTATTAAATGTTGATTGTTGATGTACCTCCAGAACTAGGCTCCATTTCATTCAAATAGGATTATCTAAAAGCTTCAGTCCTTTGCTACGTTTGTCAACAGCAAAAAAAAGAAGAAAAAGTAAATCTATTTAACATCAAAACGCCTCAACGCTCAAGACACTCTGATTTTATCGCAAACTTGAACAATACGTCACAGAACGCAGACATTTATACGTTATCCTAGTGACAGATAGGACAAAGTATTATGCGCTAAGAAATAGATCTGAAGCTCTACTGCCAACGCTTATAGCTATATTATTTCATAATTGTAGACTTTCGTGTGTTAGAATTATAATCCTTATTTAAGGAACGTCAATGTACGTGACATCAAACTGTCATCTTGAGTAACATTGCTTAAATATTGCTTTAAGCGTCGGCAGTATGGCCCCTGTACGCTTAATCTAAATTGTAACATTGCAAATTCTATTGATCGTAATCACATTGGCGTAAGTTATACATATTATGACTATTAACATTTCAACGTCGACAACTATGTCTAGAACTGTAGGCTAACCCTATGATGTAAACCGAAAGGATTTTCAGGAATACCACTATACCCACTATAATTTTACATGAATAATTTAGTCTAATAGCCGCATTAGCCTTTACTTAGATTATTACATCTCATTGGTCAAAGAACATCACTGGCCACTCACAAAGGCGGCCATTAATGTCAAAATATTTTCAAAATTCGAACGTTCGACGCTGGAGGCATCGCTTTGCGAATACCGCCTTCGTAGACGTGTAACTTGGACTGTGAAATCTGTTTGAGTGTTAGTTAGAAGTAAGAGAGAGACAGCGCTCTGCCGGGTTAAGGTTTTAATAAATAATAATATGTAATTGGTTAAACACCAAATTCTTCCCGTAACCCTGATTTAGATGAATTTAAAAATGATTGCTGATAATGTAATAAAACCGGAATTAAATTTAAGCTAAAGTGACGAATAAAAAATTATGTTAGTAAAATGCAATTAGACGCGAAAGTAGGTAGGTATTTTCGATTTTTTGATTAAAAAATAAATAAACTAAAATGTGAGTTATAGTAAATTGGACAAGCTTTTATTAAATCTCGCGCAGTCCAAGTTATAAACACGTATACGGGAGAGCTTACACTAGACTTAACAATCTTTTGGCACTTGGAGCTTGGACCTCTTTTTCACTTTTATCCAAAAAGAAGGAGAGGAGAAACCTTCGGCAATTTTTTTATTTAAGGCGATTTTGGGTTCCTTTCATGTCCTTGTTCATCGTCTGTCGGTGCTTAATTTTTTTTCACAGCACAGCTGGGTACTTTTTCGTGTGCCGCTAGTTGACTTTCGCAATTGTTACTTTGTTGTTCGATGTTTGAAATTTTGTATTTACACAGGTAATAAATTACATGTGTTGAATCTCATAGATCTCTGCTATCTATGGCGGATCCCATTTTGCGTTGTCATTTAAAAGATATCGGTTACATGGTGACCGCAAAAAGGTTTTATTTGTTGTTGTTGCAAAATGTACCTTTAAATTACCTTCTGGAGCTTTGGTGTGCACTGTGCTCCGATAAATAAGTCCCTTAATCAGTTTCCAGCTATCTGAATTCTCAATAGGTAGGTAGGTATTATACTAATTATTAAATTGATTAAGTCTTTCACAAAGTGTTTTCATCTACATAAAAAAGGTTTAAGTATATCTGGAACCAGGAGCCGTAATCCCAGCAAATAAAAATGCAAATTGATCGCGCCGATTTCCAAACGTCACTGCTGTGACATTAATTAGGTAGCGCGGGAATCGTGCTACCATAGATAGGGTTTGAATCTTTTTATTTGACATGGCAAAGGTATGAGGGGTGCAGCCTACTAATACAACGATTTCTATTCAAGTCACATTTTAAAAAAGCGGAAACATAGGTTTTTTTTCGATATAATCGGGTTATAACGCCACTTTAGTGCATCCGGTTCGGTTTAGGAAATAGATTCGGTTCCACGTAACTTTTTTATTTTGAAACGCAATATGCGTATCTAACGGTTGTTTTTTTGAGAATTCTGACTATAATTTTTGGTGTGGAATTTTGAAAACAGTTGTTTTGTTGCACTTTGTGTGGTTTCATTAAAATTAATTTTAAATTTCTTAAAATACTTACATAGATGGTTTTCGCCATTTATAAAAAAAAATAGATAAAAAGGACAGATTCAAATATTTGAAAGGAATACAATAAATAATAGAAAGTAATATAATTTATACAAACTACTAGCATAAAATAAAATATATTTTCTTTTTTGTGCTACTACAGCCCGCGACTTCGTAGGTAGTTCGGCTACGTTGCTTTATATTTTTTTTAAATACTCTTTGATTTTCCGTCCCACAAACTTATTTGATCCGGTGAAAGGGTCGCTAGTAGCTACGAAAAATAAAATAAAAACTAAAACTAAACAGGCATAAAAAATTGTTTCAATTTTAGCCACCGGGTCAGTTAAGTTTGACGGACTATAAACAGGTGGGCCGAATACGAAGTAATAAACAGACAGACAGACAATAAGACTTTACCTGTAAGGTACGTATGGAAGTAAAAATATGGATTAAGTAGGCTTCTTTTCTCATTATACATTTAATCAGGTAGAGAAAATACAAGCTCTAGGAACTTCTTTTATGTACATAATAAACATTAGAGGTTTACCACAAAAATAATTTTCTCCAATTCTTTATTTAAACTTGCGTGTTGGTAACCATTAACTTTAAAGTTAAAAAAAACTTAAAACCGGGAGCTTTCATGTTCCATTACACCTGGTTAGAAAAAAAATGTTTATTTTGCAACACGTGTCCGTACAATTTGTTATTATGACTAAACAAAAGCACAACAATTGTGTTTACAAAGGCTGACCACTTCTGGACCTTTGCCGTGTTGGGTTTAAAAAAAAAAGTTTTGACATCTGTCACTTCTCGCGCCAATGTCCTAAAATTGAATTTTATTTCAACAAACTACACGTGAACACGTCTAGGAGTTGATGCAGCGATTACGTTTGAAAAATTGATTGTACTGGACACAGCTACAGTGTTATCTTATACTCGGTCACTGTCGGGCGTCAGCTAAAATGCACAGTTATACAATAAGAACTAAATTCAGCCTATTAAAATAATTTGTGATCTATAATATTATAAATGTGAAAATTTGGATGGATTGATATATGGATGGATGGATGGATGTTTGTTACTGAAATACGCCAGAATGGCTGAATCTGGATGAATTTGGCGCAGAGATAGATTATAGGCTGGAATAACACATGGGCTTCTTTTTATCCCGAAAAATTAAAGAGTTTCTGCGGCAACCAAACAGTTGTCAGTGAAAATGGAAGTCGGAAGGACACTCCATATTCTAGCAGTTCATATTAACAACGTAATGAGAAGAAAATGAATTGCTCTGATTGAATTTTATAATTTCGCCCTGAGACTTAGTCTGAGTTCTATAGAGAGCACTTTGAGTTAACTCTGACTTACGACAGAGTTAAAATGATATACGAGTAGATTTATGACACTCACTTAAGTCCATCCCGTTTTAATTCTAAGTAAAGCCTGGGCAAAGTCAAAATACGCTCTATAAATCTCAGCATTAATAACAAGATATATTTACTTGTATTACCTTATGTCTGATATTACGGACCCAGTGGTCCAGTACTTGAAGCGTCTCCCTGCAGAGGTAGAAGATTGCTTTAAGCGATTGTTCGAAATTTGAACAAACGGATATCATCTGTCAACCGCAAACTGACCAATGTAATGACCGTAATACAATACAGTACAATTTTGTATTGTCTGTTCCCAATACAAACACAGTGCATTTAAATATCAACTTTATTCACATATGAATAGAAATGCTTTTGCCATGCACTATTAGCGTCATTAGCAATCGATATATAAAAAACCTCATGGACCATTTTACAATGAACTCTAATACTATACATTTAAACATGGAATAGAGTTCAAATTATAATTCATGTTTTTTTTAAAAAGAAAATCCTCATATTCTAATCGGTTTCCACACGGTATCGTATCAGAGTGCAGCTAGTGGAAGATTCTCTTCCCATTCCAATAAAAGTCAGCCCTTAACTGCGATCTCACCTGATGGTAAGTGATGATGCAGTCTAAGATGGTAGCGGACTAACCTGTTAGGGGCATGGCAGTTATATTAAACCCATACCCCTATTCGGTTTCTACACGGCATCGTACCGGAACGCTAAATCGCTTGGCGGCACGTCTTTCTAGGGTGGTAACTAGCCACGGCCGAAGCCTCCCACCGGGCCACACCTGGGAAAATTGACCCTGCCGGAGATCGAACCCGGGACCTTCGCACGTTAAGACAACAGCGCTCAACACTGCGCCACTGAGGTCGTCAAAGTGATGCTTAAAGCGATGGTAGTAAAGTAACTCCTAGTCCATATCCATACTTATATTAAACATAAATGCGAAAGTGTGTCTGTATGTCTGTCTATCTGTCTGTCTGTTTGCCTGGCTGTCTGCTACGCTTTCACGGCCTATCTGTTCAACCAATTTGGATGAAATTCGGTGTAGTGGTAGGTTACATCCCGGGAATGGAAACCTAAAACTTAATCCACTTACTTAAAAAACTTAGGAAACCTAAAAAAACTTAAACCACGTGGATGAAGTTGCGGGTATCAACTAGTAGGTTATAAATTATAATCAGGTAAAACACATAGGCTACTTTTTATCCCGGAAAATTAAAAAGTTCCCGCGGGAATCAAAAAAACCTCAATCTACGCCGACGAAGTAGTGCTAGGATTAAAAAAAATCGACCAACCAACCCTCTAAAACCGTGTTTGTGTCGCCAAATCCGAAATTAATTTCCTAATATGAAATTCATACGCAAATTCGCACACTGGCGCAAACCGCGCCCTTTTCTGTTAAGCAATTACAATTTAAGGGTTAAATAAATACAACACCGCAAATCTTTGGCCACTAAGCGGATTAACGCTGTTCAACCCTTTAAGGGTTCTCACTAACGAAGCGTTTTTATCGATGCGTTTTTTTGGTTTTTAACTATTTCAGCAAAAGGTTCACGAAATAAGTCCCATATATTATATCCTAGAGGCAGTACGCTTGTAGACCTTAGCCTCATTTTGCAAACTGTGAAATTCCAGTTCCACTTACTGCCGCGGGACTTCTTTCGTGGCTCGGACTATACAACTTAGCGTTTTCCCGCCTCATTATAGAAGCGTTGAACTATATTTTTATCGGGTGTTTTTTTTGCACAGTTGGTATAGAGAAGTTCAGCAGGTTGATATCGGCCCGTGCCTCCCGAACTTGATAATAATATATTCCCGAACACGCGTGTTATCATTTCGATACAATGTGGAGGTATACCTACTAATAGGTATTTTATAATATGGTTCCAAAAGAGTTCCTGGATTTGCCATTACATAGATTTAAAGACTGTGTTAAACAGCATTTGTTAAGTCGAGACGAGATTTTATTAATGACAAAGTTGCATGGAAGCAACCGGCCTCGCATCCAGTGACCCACAAGTCAGTGTAATACTTGTGAGCGAGGAAGCATGGCAACGTTATGGGCGAATGCTAAGGGCAATAATGATGCGGAGAGAACAGAAGGAAAAAGAAGAAAAGAAGAAGACAAATTAAGAACAGAGGGTCAGCACGAAGTAATGCTAAGTAGTTCCGTGCTGACCTGGAAGACGGGGGGAGGTTGTTTTAGTCCGTGCAAGTCGGACATGCCCTGCCGACAGGCAGAAGTCCGAAGGGATTTTTTCCTCCCCCCGAAGAGAAAAAAAAAAAAAATAAAGTGTTATACTTGTAATTTAATGTACCTATGTGTTGTATTGTTTACTTATTGTTACCTTTTCGTAAAAGAGCAATTTCTAGCCGGCTCTTCTCAGTACAACAGTTTTCCGAACCGGTGGTAGAGTCTTAACGTTTCATAAGTGACACAAGTTGTCCTATGTGAAATAAATAAATCATCATTTATCATTTATCAATAAAGTTCTATAATATTGAAGGATAATTATAATAGCGTCAGCTATTGTTGTACGGTCGTAGTATTGTAAATTTATTAATTATCTAAGTAGGTAACTCTAACTTAAATCCTGAGAAAACCTTTGTAAAACATCTCTAAAACAAGCACTTGCAAGAGGTCCTTGAAAGAAGCCAGTTGGAATGAAAGATGCCTTGAAAGAAGCCTGTTGAAATTTGACAGCTACAGATTCGTAGCGTTTTTCCGCTGTACTGTAGAAGCCCTTAGCTCCCGCGCCCGGCAGCTATTTGTAATCGTCCCATGCGTCGCGAACTTGACAATATATTCAGGAACACGCGTGGTATTATTTCGAAGCCATGGCGACTGGCGAGGTATCTCTACTTTATAAAATTCTGTAAAATACTGATTATAATATTGAAGGATAAAAGATCTGATAGCGTCATTTATTGTCGTACGTTCGCAATTGTATATATTTTTTTGGAAATTCATTCTCTAAGTAGGAAACACGAACTTAAATCCTGAGAAAACCTTTGTAAGAAGCCTCTGAAAGATGCTTTTGAAAGAAGCCCTTGAAAGAAGCCCTTGAAAGAAGCCTACTGCAATTTGACAGCTACAGTTTCGTAGCGTTTTTCCGCTATACTGTAGCGTTTTTCCGCTATACTGAAGAAGCCCTTAGCTCCCGCGCTCGGCAGCCATTTGTAATCGTTTCGTGCGTCGCGAACTTGACAATATATTCACGAACACGCGTGGTATCACTTCGATACAATGGCGAGGTATACCTACGTAATAAAATTCTGACTATGATACTAAAGGATAATACCTAATAGCGCCATCTATTGTCGTACCGTCACAGTTGTGTATTTTTTTTTGAAAATTCATTCGCTAAGGAATCCTTTGTAAGAGACCTCTGAAAGAAGCCCTTGATAGAAACCTGTTGAATTTTTTTTTTTTATCCACTACAAGCTAGCCCTTGACTACGATCTCATCTGATGGTAAGTGATGATGCAGTCTAAGATAGTAGCGGGCTAACCTGTAAGGGGCATGGCAGTTGTATTAAACCCATACCCCTTCGGTTTCTACACGGCATCGTACCGGAACCCTAAATCGCTTGGCGGCACGTCTTTTGCCGGTAGGGTGGTAACTAGCCACGGCCGAAGCCTCCCACCAGGCATTTGACAGCTAGTACTTCGTAGCGTTTTCCCGCTATACTGTAGAAGCCCTTACTCGTAGTTCCCGCGCCCGGCAGCCATTTGTAATCGTCCCGCGCGTCGCGAACTTGACAATATATTATATTCACAAACACGCGTGCTATCACTTCGATACAATGGCTGCGCGATATTATTAATATTTATGCTGTACATTCAATACACAACTGTCCTCATCGAGGTTTTCGTGATCATACGAGTACATACATAATATATCGCCAAAACTAATAAGCATAAAGAAGACAGACATATTATTTGTTTGCAAGTGCATGTTCAAGAAAAAAAATTGTATAAGTAATTTTTTTAATTTTTGACGAAACAATAATATGTTTGGACTGTCATCATAATTGTACAATGTTGGAAATATCGAATATATATTATGTAGGTAATAGATGGGCCCTTTCATAGAAAAAATTGGGCGTCTGACTTGTAAAGCACGTTCCACACCTGTCATAAGCCTGTCGTAGCGCTGCCACTGCCACGGTCACTCGTCGTGAAGATAAATTGTTATTATTAAGTTAACATCTGAAGTCTTATTAGTTTGGCTCTGTATAATTTTTATTTTAAGGTAAGTGTTTCAATTCACAATTATACATTTCCAAAAAAACGTTATTTAATCTTCCGATTTAATATTTCTATCCAATACGCAATCTAATATAATTTAATTTCCGCGGCAAACTGTATGATATTTTTTTTACTGACTGGCCTTACGGCTTCTATGACTATGACCTATACTATCTATGACCGAGTAATACGTTTTCAAGCTGTCATTCAAGATGGCGCATATGATGCAAGTAAGTTCCCGCTTTTCAGACCGTTACTCAAAATGAGCCTACATTCTTGGTTAGACAGGGCCCGTCTATGTAAATTGAGGTCGTTGGTTGGAAGCAAATAAACGATTGATTCATTTCATTTTTTGATAGGATATAAAGTTGCCTAGGTAAAGACTTCGTCGGTTGTATCACAACCTGTTGTTATACCAAATTTCATCAAAATCAGTAGAACAGATGGGCCGTGAAAGCCTAGCAGACAGACAGACATAGTTTCGCATTTATTTATTTTTAAGTAGTATGGGGTAGATGTGAAGTCTCAGACAACCCACGTAAACAATAGCAATAAGCAAACACCCCCCAGCCCCGGTGACTGAGCGTTAAGCGTGAGTGTTGCGATTTACACCCTCTACGTCTACACTCTACACCCCTAACCCTACTCGTGTGAGGTGCAAGTTATAAGCGAACTGGGATCTCTCATCTGTGCAAACTTCCTGTACGCTTGTCGGATTACAGGTTTTCCATCAGTATTGAAATCTCTAGATCATAACAAATATTTATTTGTATTACAATGATAATTATTTACACCAAAACTTCCAAAATTACTATAATAAAAATTAACTTCAAGAAAAACGTCTAGCCATTTCCCTCTTGATGTAAAATAATTAAAAACTTTTGTTAAACCAAAAAAATCGCGGTTAAACAAAAGAAGATCGCTTTGATCGATGAATATTTGCCCTGATTGGTCAATATAGTCACAGTTTTTTTTTACATAGTTCAATTAATCGGATTGAGCGTTCGATCAAATTATCGTCAAAGTAAAATGGGCTTACGCTGCACTGGTTTAGTGCTCAATTTCGTGTATGCATTCACAGCCAGCGCTCCAAACGATATTTTTCGAAATTGAAGTCGGTTGTAATGAATTTGTGACTTTAAATCAAGAGTTATTGGTTTCATTTCACTTTGACGCTAATGTGATTGAACGCTCAATGCGATCAATCGAATTTGCAATGTAAAAACTTAAACTGCGTACAGTAAAATCACTATCTCTTATAAGTCTGACACTTTCAAATCGCTGTTTCTTATGATTTGTGGACGGTGAATTGATAACAAGTCGCTCTCGCTAAGTGATTGTGAATTCAGGACGAGTGTGGAAGTACTCTCGTGTTGCACTGATAACCTTTGTTTAGGATTTGTGGCACTTTTGAACGTAACGTCATGTATTGCGGGGTTTAATTAATTGTTTTACACTTTGGGGAGAGGGTATTGTAACATGTAGGTGTGAATAAAAAGTCATAGATATAGTTTCAAATGTTTTTTTAATGAAAATGAGATGGACTTATGTGAGTAACATAAATCTGTCTCGTTTTAACCATGTCTTGAGTCTGAGCAAAGTCAAAGTTTGCTCTATAGATCTCACACTAAGATGGTAGCGGGATAACCTGTAGCGGTATGGCAGATATTTTTTCAGATATTATATTAAACCCATATTCCTAGTCGGTTTCTATACAGCATCGTACCGAACGCTAAATCGCTTGACGGTAGGTCTTCTTCTTCACATCTTCGTTGGTAGGGTGGTAACTAGCCACGGCCGAAGCCTCTCATCAGACAAAATACCTACTTAATGTAAAAAAATAATGTCCTCCCGACTGCATTGCGGCCACGACAGCCAATCTCCAGGGAGGTAAGCCATCTGCGCAATTCTTTAATTTTCAGTGATAAAAGTAGGCTTAAGCCTATGTAATTCCTCGGGATGCAACCTAAGTAATGTACCTACGAGTATGTACCAAACGCGGTATAATTAAAAAAAAAGTATCTATGGTTTGTATGGTATGAGATTAAGGTTAAAGCTATAGAAGTGTATTCCATACATAAGGCAGTATTTACGTTAATCTTATTGTCGACATTGAAGCGGCAGAAAAAAAGTTTTAAACCACAACCGTAAAAGGCGACAACACTCGAGGAATTTATTCGATTAAAACTGTAATTCCAAAATCAAATAAAAATCACACACCGCCTTCAACAAGACCATTTTCATTGCAACCTCCTTTCAGACGTCAGCGACACAAAAAGAACTTAACAGGCACGAAAAAGAACCCAGCGCGTTCACAAATTACGCGCGCAATTTACATAGAAAAAGTGACAACGAATCGACTCGCAACATTTGTTAACCCCCATTGTATTGTAAAGTATTATATCCAGTTTATTTATTATTTATAAACGGTCGTATTTGGCTTTCGCTAACAAGATGTTTACGCCGCCAGAAAGCCCGCCAAACCGAACTGCGCATTATAAAGTACTCTTTTTTTGTCATAGACAATTAGATTTTCTTTGGGTATTTTTACATTGCGGTAGGTGAGGTGTTGCTTAACTTTTAATACGGTTACGAGTTACGACACGATGAAATTACATAGAATCGTGAGTTTTACATTAATGAAAAACTATGCACGTATAGGTATTGGGTACCTACGTAGATTTTCCTGGTTTAGAAATACCAGTATGTTCTTCCCCGGTCCTGTCTGATGTGCTTATAAGCAGCATATAGATAAACAGACTGACAGACAGACATACTTTCGCATTTCTTATATTACTGCGGTTTCAAAGTCGTAATACATGTGATTATCCATTATACGAGAATAATGTGTTTAATTTACAATATGAGATCTAGGTATATCAACATTCTATACCTACTTACATATTATTAATTTTTATGTATTAATATAAAATTATATTAATTTTTCATCTTTCATCAATCTACGAATAATAAAAATAACTACTTAGTTGTAGGTATCTAATTGTAACCTATCAAATAGGTAAGTAAGTAAAACACAAAATATGCACTAGAAAATGAGGAACTTTTCCTTCTTTTCCTATTTGAAATACTACGAAAATATTTAAAATCCTCAAATGTGGGTATGATAAAATTTTGCCATCTGCACGGAAGTTCGCAACTGGCAACCAGAGACAATATCAGAGATCCAATATGGCGATATTACACTGTCTTAGTCAGCGACAAAGTGTAATATCGCGATTTTGTCCAATAAAACGCGAAATTTTCGCGCCACAAAAGTAGTTTGCCACAGATGTCGCCATATTGGATTAACGGCCATGTTTTCTAATATAGAGCCTAATAAAATGTCACCCACAAATATCAAAATATGGCGATGCAATAAAGTTTTCCCGCGGTTTTCTGTTATTGTCTATGGTTAAGTATCTATTGTGATGATTAGTGATTACGTATTGTTGGGTTATTTATTGGGTAGTTTCGAGAAAATTAAAGAGATTATTTTATTCAATATGTGGGTATACTTAGTATGTCCTGTCTATCTGCTTATAAATATACCTATTACTTATCTAAGCAAACGAAGGCAGTTTTTTTTCTTGCCCTACAAGTTAGCCCTTGACTGCGATCTTATATCAATAGCAATATTCATTTATTCAAATTAGGTACACTGTACACTTATTGACGTCCAAGTACATAATAAAACATGATGGTGATAATCAGTTACGGACTACGGTATCTTATAGCTAAAGCTCCGAGGGTTTCAAAGGCGCCCTGGTCTGAGAAGAGCCCACAACAAACTCAGCCGGGGTTTTTTTTACTTATCACCAGCTCACAAATCATCTTAAAGTAAAGAACTATCAGAGCCATTAGAGCAAATTATTGCCTAAGCTTCCTTGTCATTTAAGTAATCCTTTGCATGATAATAAGATTTTTAAATGAGTTTACGTTTTAACTAACACATAAGCTAGGTATTTCTTATCCCGGAAAATTAAAGAGTTCCCGCGGGAACCAAGAAACCTCAATCGACTAGTTAAGTAATAAATCTTCTTTCGTTTCAGGTTTATGTTTTCCAATTAGCAAGTTCATAAAATAAGATTTAATAAAGAAAAAAAATATACGTAAGCTGTAAGGGCTGGAATCTAGAGCCATTTAAAAAAAATAACTAAATAATCTTTTAGGGCTTTAGGCGCGGTTGATTTTTTTTAGAAGTTTCAAAATACTTGGTGGCCTACTTTGTGGCCTTAGTTAATACTGAAGTAACTGCAGCTTTCTTTGTGACGGCCATTTTCCGAAAAATCTATTTTCCGGCCGAAAAAATCTTAATTACCTACTTACTTATCAGTTGCATCTGTTAGCCGTGAAAGAACTTAGTACCTACTCTTAATAAATAAATAAAAAATGGGAAATTTCAAGCTACTTATTTCTTAGTTGTACCTACTTAGTAGTACCCTCACATCTCTTTCAGCTATATCCTGAAAAAAAAACCAAGGTAAGTAACTAACCAATACTGAAGAAACTCATCAGATAAAGATATTTTGAAATAATAATATAGAGTAGATAGTTACTTAATTAAAAATAGATTAAAATTTTCAATCCAAATAAAAAACTAATCAAAATCCGAAAATAGAAGCGAGATAACAATCGAGATGCATTATTATACAGAATTCCAATTTCGAATCCATTCCGCGCCCTCACAATATAACGTCATCATCCACAAATCATCACAGAAAAAAACACCCCATCCCTAATATTCGGCCAACCACAATGTACATGTAAAAAGACCCAATAACACGTTAATGTTAGGCTGAAGAACTCGCAGCTGTTGTCTCGGGCTTAGATGAAAAAAAGTTGCTGCTACGGGATTGGTTGGTGAGGAATGGCGGGAACATTAGTTGCATCTGTCAGTTTTATATTGTCTATGCCAGACCAGGGTTGTCTTTTACTGTTAGATTGACCATATGTTGCATAAGTATTTATTTGGAAAATCGTAATAAAATCATTTATTATTAACCTGAGAATGCATAAGTGTTGTTCCCAAGTAAGTAAAATCGAATAAGCTACCTACATAATTACTTGACATCGAAAATACTTAATTGATATAATAGGTACTTAAACCATAGGATTATAAAAAAAAGTGTGTGTGTGCAATTCACACACAGCAGAAGTGAAACTTCAGGAAAGTATCCTACGAGAGAATGAGATAAATATAACTTATTTAATATCTCATTCTAAATCCTCCAGGCTAAATCCTATTATGTCGTTAAAAACACTTTGATCGGATTAAATCAATTATTCAATCGATTAGCGTGAAATCGATACATCAATCAAAGGTCCATCATTGATTAATAAATCGATGTTTATTGACCATAAATAAAACTGTCCATCCGACACTCAATCAAAACTTTTACTGATGTGGGGAAAAATCCATTATTTTTTTATTACCTATATAGAATAAAGTGCAACACTTTATTAAAATAATATCTATGTAATCCATACTATAAAATAAAAATAATTATAATATCCTCCCGAGACCCGACCAAATCCTCCCGAGCGAGTGCGGAGGTCCCCGGGTTCGATCCCCGGCAGGGTCAACATGGGAATTTATAATTTCTGATTTTTTGCTGGAATGGCGTGGGTGGCTTCAGTAATATGTGCCGCCAAGCGATTTAGCGTTCCGGTACGATGCCGTGTAGAAACCGGTACTTACGAGTTATGGAATTAATAAAACTGCCGTAACCCTAACAGATTAGCCCGCTACCATCTTAGACTGCATCATCATTCACTTACCATTAGTTGAGATCGCAGTCAAGGGCTTATACTTCTATACTAAAGTTATAAATGCTGTTTATAACTTTAGTATAGAAGTATAAGATGTTTGTTACTCAATCACGCCAGAACGGCTGACCAGATCTGGAAATTTAGCACAGAGATAGATTATAATCTAGAATAACATGTAAGCTATCTACTTTTTATCCCGGACAATTAAAGAGTTCCCGCGGGAACCGAAAAACCTCAATTCACGCGGACGAAGTCGCGGGCATCATCTAGTAGAGAATAAAAAAAACAATTCAAGTTTTAATAATCTAGTAATTACACATTTCTTTATCAGCGACAATGTTTCAGATTATATTAAACTATAAAACATTTTCATAACAGGCAAGTCGGCCATTTTGCGTGTGTAGAGTCCGTTTGTCTTCGCCGTAATAACTCGTAAATTCACACGAAAATTAATTAAATTGCTACAACTGGACTGGACGCGCCATTTCATTTAAGTTTTAATCTGTGCTTAATCTGTGTTTTAATATAGTTAATGTATAAAACTAAGAAATTTTTGAAGTGGTTTTTCTTTAAAGAATCCTTATGATTTGAAAATTCGATGAAACGGAATTTAACGAAATGAAAAAGCCGCACCTAAAAGAGACAAAAATATTCATAATAAAAATTTAGCCCGCAAGAGAATGAGATAGAATACAAGTTATATTTATCTCATTCTCTCGTAGGCTACTTTTCTGAAGTTTCGCTTCTGCTGTGAGTGATTCGCACACACACTTTTTTTTAAATAGGTACTTACCTATTTTTTTATTACCTTGGATTAACAGCACTTTATTACTAAATGATGCCCGCGACTTCTTCCGCGTAGATAACTTAACCTTTTTCGATTCCTGCGGGAGCTCCTTAATTTTCCAAGATAAAAATAATAAAAATGTCCTCCCGACCGAATTTCGACCACGGCGGCCAATCTCCAGAGAGATTAGCTATCTGCGCAGGAGATATTATCGTGCATAAGTGTGTGCGCATGCACCTAAGTGCACTCTCTGTTCCTTTACTCTCACTCCGGGCTAGTACTGAGAATTACTTGCCAGAAAAACCCAATAATTGTATGGCCTGACCCGGGACTCGAACCTGGGACCTCGTCGGTCGCTGTCGAACATGCTAACCACTAGACCAATAAGGCAGTCATTTTTCCACGATAAAAAGTAGCCTACACGATTTATACTACTTAAAGCATGCTTGATACATTTATTTATATTAATTAAATAATTTATATTTAATTAATATAAATAAATGTATTACCATAACAAGTATTACCCAATCCTAAGATTAGGTTTAGGATTGGTCTCCAATCCTAAATCTATGGTGTTAACATGGTAACATAGAGTCAATAACGTTACGGAGCAAGTTTGATTTTACACCCCATAAATTTTCACACCCCGGGCTTATAATATGAAAATCGATTAGGTATATAAATAAAGGAGGTAAACTCCAAAAATTAGTTCCAATTTTGGCCACCGGGCCAGATAAGTTGGTGGAACTGTAAATAATAACTTAATATAAGCTAAATAGCCTGAAGTCTGTGCAGTAAAGGATAAACTCACGGTGCCGCCGCATACGTGTGTTATCTCGTTCGGGGCTCCCAAACTGCTATTTATATGTTAATTCCGTTGGCGCGATGACTGGTGGAATATACATTTTTGTCACATTCATTAACATTGGAAACAAGCGGGACAAGAACAGCATAGTCTAGAAAATAAATAAAATAAATCCTATAGTTGCTAGATTGTAGGTATACAAAAGAGGTGTTACCAACGACCTTAATTTACATAGACGGGCCCTGTCAAACAAAGGATGTGAACTCATTTTACTAACGCCATCTAGTCTGAAAAGCGGGACAGCGCTATGGCGGGGACAAAGACAGGCTTATGACGGCTTGTGACAGGTGTGGAGCGCGCTCTACAGGTTGGACGCCCAATTTTTTTCTATGAATGGGCCCATCTAGTACCTACATATACGAGTATATCGATGAGTGTTACATGTAAAATATAAACTAAGCCACACTCAGCCATGAAATGGCATGCAAACATTCACTTTTGTCCTAAAATAAAGGAAGCTTGACAATGTGGACCCCAACAGTAAGTCCTCATGCGACGAAACCTCCCAGTATGATAAAGTAAATAAATAAATTAGCCTTTTATTTTCCTTATCTTCACAATTTTTCCTTACATTCATTTTCAATATATAGGTATTATATTATTTTGTCGAAAATATAATTATTATGTTTTAATTAACTAAATTACAATAAATATGTTAACTATGTTTAAAATAATTTTATCAATACACTTATAATTACTTACATATTCTTTAAATCTAGTTCTGTCCCTTTCCGTAGGAAGTATTATGAAAGGGTTAGCAATATTGGTAATGCTCTAATTTTAGTTTAGTTTAGAGATTGTGCACTACAGAATCAGCCCCAATAAGTGTTATTTTTTTTCAGTTAACTGAATTTTAAATATAAGTAAGTACAGTATTATTAAATTAATTAGATATTATTAAAAATGTATGTATACCTACATTTTTTTACCTATGATAAAGTATAATGAGTTAAACAAGTTCTTACCGGTAGGAATGTCATTTCGAACTATTGGTTGATTCATTTGACGATTCAAAAGCACTTGTAAAAGTTTGATTGATGAAAAACATTTGAATTTTTAAAGGATTAAAAAAATTGGCGTCCATCCATTTCACTTAAGTTGTTAGACTTAAATCAAACGACCTACAGTCAATGCCGAGCTTAAGCAGTAGTTTTGTCGTTTCGAATCCTTTGAAATGCAAATAACGTACACATCAAAGTGATTGATTTGGTGTCGAGTTTCAATAAAAGTCCAAGGATTCGGCCCTTCAAGTTTTGGATATTTGATTTTAAAGAGATGAAAACTGTTTGTTTTTCCATTTAGAATTCCTTTTTCGTTGTTTTGTTTTTTTAATAGAGGTTTTTTTTTTTCACCTCACCAGCTCTTTAGGACACCTTTGCTGCTTATAACCTGTGAGTAAAAGTAATTTAGTAAGTTACTCAGTGAGAAAAAAAAATTCAATTTAAAACCAGTGTTTTAACCACACGATAACAAAGTTTTTTGTTCTCATTACAATCAGGATTCAAATTAGGCATTCGCAACAAAAATTAATTTTGCTATCTTGTTGAATCGTGGGGACAGCAGTCTCCAGAAGCTGACGACCTCCGTGGCGCAGTGTGTAGCGCTGTTGCCTTAACGTGCAGAGGTCCCGGGTTCGATCCCCGGCAGGGTCAATTTAGGAATTTATAATTTCTGAATTTTCTCTGGTCTGGCCTGGTGGGAGGCTTGGGCCGTGACTAGTTACCACCCTACCAGCAAAGACGTGCCGCCAAGCGATTTAGCGTTCCGGTACGATGCCGTGTAGAAACCGAAGGGGTGTGGGTTTAATATAACTGCCATGCCCCTAACAGGTTAGCCCGCTACCATCTTAGACTGCATCATCACTTACCATCAGGTGTGATCGCAGTCAAGGGCTAGCTTGTAGTGGATAAAAAAAAAAAGCTGATTGTCACGGGCAACACTGAGGGCAAAAGAGCGAGAGGCCGCTCACCAACTAGGTGGTCTGACCCCAGCTGAGGGAGTCTAACACGTCGAAATTTAATACTTTAGTGAGAATGGCTACCAAGTACCAACAGAGGCCAATGGAAGCGAATGATCCGTTCGAGGGTAGGATCTAGCCAGTTCCACGACCTTCAGCAATGAAGGAACGACCGAAGAGAGAGATCTTGTTGAATAATAATACTTTACTGTATTTGTTTTGAGGGACGAGTGGCCTAGTTGTGACAACGCATATACCTATCAGTCGATTGCGATTGATAAGCAACGTTGACCCAAGTCGGTAACTGGAGGATCACTTACATCTGATAATAATCGTTACAAAAACCTAGAGTTAAAAATACCCTTAGTCGAGTCGTATGCGGAAGGACGTGGGAACCCACCGCATTATTATCCCAAGAAACCTCTACCATTATTTGATAATGGAAAGGGATCACGAACCTCAGTAATGAGGCATACGATGCAGAGAGAGAGAGAGAGACCTATCCACAAAAAGCTCAGAAAAAATAACTAAAGAAAGTTTGATTTAAGATTTTGAGGATGGAAAAAAATTCCAATTACATTTTTTTTTAAATTGCTAAGAAACAATAGTCATTCAAATCAGATATGAAACGAAGTCGCGTGACACAAGTATAATCCCCACAAAGCCGCCGCACCCAATACATTAAAAGGCGTTTTTCTCTAATCCACCCACCTTTATCGGGCAATCAAGAAAATTTCCGCCGAAAAGGATGTATTCCACGAACGGACCTCCTTAGTCCTTTGTGATTAAAAAAAAACTTAAATTTAAAAAGGAACAGCACCTATATTCCTTGGAGCAACACATGTAGATGTAGAGTGTAGACTCTCTACCTTATAAATAAGTTTGTGATGGTAAGTGACGATGCAGTTTAAGACGGTATCTGGCTAACCTGTTAGGGCTATGACAGTTACATTAAACTCATACCCTTATTCGGCTTCTACACGACATCGTAACGGAACGCTAAATCGCTTGGTGGCACGTTTTTGTCGGTAGGATGGTAGCCAAGGCGGAATCCACGCACCAGAAAATAAATATAATTAAGAGAGACTTTTAACTGTTATCTGTCGTTTGAGAATTCACCATAGCTTTCAAGGTTGTAAAAGTGATCGTGGTCTGGCCATGATTTTCGGAAGGCTGATGATCGCTGGCGTCGTAAGCAGTGGCGTGCACAGGTTTTGAAGCTAGGGTAGGCATCCGTTAGTCAGAATACCTATGTACTAGCTGTTTTGATGAAAAATGAGCATTGACGTATATATATTTGGGTAAGCAGTGCTTCTATGCCTCTATGAACTGCACGCCACTGGTCGTAAGGTAAGGTAAGGAGTGAAGACCGCATCTAGGAGTAAAGGGTAAGGTCATCCGCGATGTTATCACTCCGCCTAGCCAGGTGGAGCGATAACAATCTGGAAAATTACTGGCTTTGAATCCTGGGCATCTAAAAGAGGCTTACGTCGTATGCATACTGGTGTTTGTTTTTTGTAAGTTGAAAACGACGCCTAAGTATCTAAGTTCAAAATCAAACTACGCTGTTTAGGTTTGCACTGTGTCAGCGTCGTGCACACTAGTTGGACAGACTGCTGTCACACTGACACTGACACTGACTTTGATTATATCTTCACGATTAGGCCAAGTGGTCCTGTACAGTGGCATAAAGGAAAATTACACATACCTTCTCCCCATCAAGTGCGATCGACTCGTTGTTTTTCGGTACAACCTCAACCTACTTTATTGCCGGCCGATAACAAACTAATCTTCAAAGGTTTTAAGAGATATTTAAAAAACTATAAAAAGGCACCACTACCAACAATATGGCCGGGGTATTTCTTCAGAAGCGGGGAAATAAAATGGGGTAATTTATATCTGGGGAGAACTCCACACTATAATAATACGAATACAACAACATTATTGGTTTGATAATATATTTTTTTATGCCTTTTTCTCGACTGGAGGCGTATAAGTATGTATAAAGTCATCGATGTGTAAATTGGTCTGCGATGTATGTACCTACATAAGATATAACATTCGTGGTTAGAGTTAAATGGCATTTTTTAAGTGAAATTTCTTTAGAATTTAGATTGGATGAAACGAAAAAGCGACACCAAAAAGAAACCGAAAAGCGAGAGAATGAGATAGAATACAAGTTGTATTTATCTCATTCTCTCGTAGGCTACTTTTCTGAAGTTTCAATTCCTGTGTGTGTGAATTGCACACACACACTTTCATTTGCATTTGATTTTCAAGGAAATAAGAAAAAAATAGACAAATTCAAATTTAATCCAATAGAGCTTCTGTTGAGATTATTGAGGTCTATAATTTATTTGCATATATTTTTCAAGGACTAGAGTTATTTAATTTGTTCGATTGTTCCTTTCTCTCTTGTATTCTGTTATCTCTTTCCCCATTTAGTCAAAACCAGCATGGATGAAGAGGCTATTAATTTGTCTATATTTTTTTCAATTTTCACTAGGTATCTCCGAGGCGTTAGTGAGCGATGTGGTCTTATAAGTGGGTCAAATACTTGATTTTAATGTAAATTTTCAGTCAGACTGAATTTGACTAACTAATTGAATTAATTTGAATTTAACTAATTTAAACGAATTTAATTTATAACTCCATTTATGAATCTGACAGTTCTGAGTGGTTTACAAAATTGGCGCTAGCCCACTTCCATCTTAGACTGTATCATAATTCATAACTTATCACCAGGTGCAATCACAGTCAAGGGCTAACTTGCACGAGTAAAAAAATGTCCCTCCCATTATAGTCCCTTCCACTTTTAATAAAGGGATCTTCAAATGAAGAGTGAATTGATATCTGGGCAAGCGTATGGTGGACCTTAGGTTGCATCATTTGACAAGCAACGACCTCAATTTACATAGACGGGCTCTGTCAAACAAAGGATGTGAACTCATTTTACTAACGCCATCTAGTCTGAAAAGCGGGACAGCGCTATGGCGGGAACAAGGACAGGGCTATACAGTTTAAGAGCGTGCTGTAAAGGTTGGACGCCCATTTAGTACCTACATATATATCGATGCTTACAAATGGTACGCGCGAGCCGATAAAATATAAAACAAGAAGACATTTTAGGGTTACCCACTGCTAAAGCCGATAGAAATAAACTAACTAGGTACAAAGGTAACTTAAAAAAACCTATCACAGTAAATTAGCGTTACATTCCGCGCGGACCATCCAATACATCTATGTATTTAAAATCTAGCTGAGTTTCAAAAAAAGAACCGATGATGAAGGCACCGAACGCGGCGCGGTTGGCGCGTTCCTTTTTTAAAAACCACCGCGCGACGTGTGTGGTCCGTTCGGGAACGCGCTACCATAGATTATAAACCTTCTCTCGTTTCAATATACGAACGAAACTCGCTTGTTCCAAGTTTCTAAACGAGAATTTTCCGCTCATATTAAAATTGAAATTTCGAGTTAATTGGTTGGAAATTGTCCCTAATTTTACATGTTTAATTGTTGTTGTATTGCTTTATAACTCGTTGCGTATATTTAATTGGAGTTTTTAGTCTGTTTAGAGCAAGGAGGTCATGTAATTATACGGTTTAGGTAATTGACCGTTTAAGCCTTTGCCTGTTTGTTTTGTTTTTAAAAATGATACGATAGCTACCATAGATAATGATAATAATAAAAGTAGGTATTTAAGTTGAAGGTTTTAGGTGATCAAATATTTAACTTTTAGTAGATCTTATTAGCTAGGTAAAAGGTGCCTACGATTCAAATAAAATTCCGAATACCTACTTAAATATATTTTGTATTTAAAAGCTTTGAAATATTTTATAGGTAAGTAGTAAGTAGATAATAATAAAAAAAGGAAAACTGATTTTTTATATTGTTCGTCGGCGCGGCGGGTGGATAGATATATTATGTAGTTACATTTTATTATCTAATATACAAAATATCTATAGTTCTAATACAACTGTCTTATATTATAAATGCACTAGTTTGGATGGGTGGATGGATGTTGGTTACTAAATCACGCCCGACCGGCTGAACGGATTTGGATGAAATTTGGCACAGAGATAGATTTTAGCAGGAATAATACAATAGGCTACTTTTTATCCCGGAAAACTAAAGAGTTCCCGCGGGAACCAAAAAACCTCAATCCACGCGGATGAATTCGCGGGCATCAGCTATAGTACTATATAAGTACCTAGGCATAATAATTGTGAAATAATAATACCACTTTTTACAGACATTTAAATTTTAAATCTCTGACTTTACTTTTAATAAAGTGGTATTTTGATTCACAATAATGAAAATGTACTACAGCTACCTTAATTACGTTAATTAATGTCATTCCATTAAAATTACAAACATTTCCATTAACAGATGTTTAAAAAAAAATCCTTTCATCTCACATTTGATCTCTTGTTCACGAAACTAATTTTGAGAAATATAAACTCGTCATTTAGCTAATAATAATTACTGAACGTAGAAATAGTAACAATGCTTTGACCAAATTATATACGCGCGAAAATAAATAATCACTGTTCGAAATTCAAACGCGGTCGAGTCCATGCATCGAAATCGAGCGGCCAGTGTTGCCGCATCGAAGTCAATAATTACCGCACCTCTGTTATGGTAAACTGTTCAATTATCCTATTAGGACGCGCGGGTTTTATTACTTCAAAGAAAATGGTTATTTATTAGCTATCTCTGTATAGGTAAACTGTATAGGTTCCGGATTCGAGTCCCGGGTCGGGTCATAATTAAGTGTTGGGATGTATGTAATGTTAAACGGCACTCGCATGCTATTAAAATTAAACAAATTGTAAAAATAATCATATTTGATGGATTTTGAAATGGCATATCCAAAACAAACTAAAAGGGAATTAAGAAATCGGATTATTTAAAAATCCGCAAATAGCTAAAATAGCCTATTGCAGTGGAAACCAGGGCGCATTGCATTCTTAGTAAATGAAGTGAATGAATTTATCTCTTATCTATTTATATCTTGTCTTAATGTGTGTTACAATAATGGTTACAGAATGAAAAAAGCAGCATATCCAGTCAGGCAACCCTGACGTACAAATTTTTATGTAGATAAATATTTAAATAACATAGTCCAAGTATGTTCTAGTATTAGGATAACAGTTCATAGGAATAACAAATTGAATAAATAATGAATGTCTTGAATAACTAATTACAAATAACGTCAGGCTTTTTAGACCAAGTAACATTCAAATTACCTACTCTTACAATAATTCTATGCATACAATGGCTACTGGCTAAGAAGAGATACATTACTTTTTAAGTGTTAAACCTTTAATTGGCCAATGACTCTAATTATTATCCTTATTGTCGACGAGCAGATGCCCGCGACTTCGTCCGCGTGAAATAGGTTTTTAAATTCCCACGGGAACTCCCTAATTTTTCGTATTAATATATAGCCTATGACACTCACAAATAATGTGGCTTTCTATTGGTACCAGAATTTTCAAAATCGTTCAAGTAAACGGGGGTGAGATTACCCCCTACCTCACCCTCACAAACTTTACCTCTTTATAATATTACTACTTATAGATCCTTCCCTTCTTTTCCTATACTCTTCAATTGATTAAAAAATAAAAGACAGTTTGATTTAAGTGTTGCCACCCGAAATAATCATTTTTACAGTCTTTTGTTTCACTCCGAAATTCCTAAACCTCGAATCCGTTGGAACCGACATAATATACGAACCTTTTTGGCTGAACCGAGATGAATGTACAATTTTCGCGTCGGCTAGGCGTTTTTGAAAAAAGGAGAAATATTTTGACAGGTACCAACAATGGGTAGAGGGGACCGCATGGGGTGATAACATGGGGTATTGCGGTTGTCGCTTTGTGATGGTGTTTAAGCGGTTTTGTTGTTGACTAGATGTTGCCCGCGACTATGTCTGCGTGGATTTAGGTTTTTAAAAAAAGCATGGGAGCTCTTTACTTAGATATTTGACCAATAGTCAAATAAGTAACATGTTTTTAAACATCAGAACGCGCGCTTGGTATGGGATTTTGTATGAAATACTTCAATATTTGTGACCTCATCAAAGTTAGACCTACTTTTTTACTTTAATCAATACTTTTAAATGGTTATTCAACATAAAACTAACAGGGGACGTGGATCTTTTAGGGAGGTCCTCTATTTAATATGCACAAAAAAAATTGAGTAGTTGTCAAATACCCAATTTTTCGGGATGAAAAGTAAGCCCCTGGGAATTTCCCTAAGGATTTCGTCAAAATCGGTTGAACAGAAGCCTGATTGACTCACTGTGAATCAGTGAGTCACTGAGTGGCTAGTTACCACCCTACAAAGAAGTGCCGTAAACGATTTGGCATTACGGTAGATACCTATATTAAGGGTCTAGCATGGGTCACATTTAACTGCCATACACGACGTAACGGGGGTATTGTTTCATTATTGTTGACTTTCGTGACCTGGAATTATAATCCTTATTTTTGGGAACGTCAAGGTATGTGACATCAAACTGTAATTTTGAGTAATAATGCTTAGGTATTGCTTTAAGCGCTGGCAGTATGGCCCAAGTGCTAGCGCGTAGAGGGTAAAAGAACTATAACCGCTATCGCTCATGCCTATAATCACACTACAATCTCATCATTTGAGGCCGATTTTGATGTAATTATCCACATGGGACTGCACAAAACACGAATTGTGGTTGATAAACATTGAGTTGTAGACCCTAGAGGTGCAGACTGCAGACATCACCCTTGGATGGAATAAACACGGGATAGGAAACGTAAGAAAAATGTATGAAATCACGTTCGACTTTGCGGGGACTTTTGCGGGGCGAGGGGAGAGTGCCTTGTCATTTTCTGTCCAATTATTGACACTAGTGCATGAAAAAGTCGATCACTATGACAACACAATATCATAATTAATGGCGAAACGCGTCCCATGCCATGGTTAGGTAATTCGTCCATGACATCACCCATTAAAAAGAAGTCTTACCTTTCGACCCCCATGTTGTCAATCAGTCAGTCAGTCAAGTGGATTCCATGAATCAGAGGGCATGGCAGATCAGATTACCCAAAAACTAATAAGTATTTGAGAAAAGAAATCTCTTAAAAATACTCGTACATACATTATTCAAAAAGGTGTAAACATTTTTCTTTTTATGAAAAGAGCAATTGCTGAGTTTCTTGCCGGCTCTTCTCAGTAATATTAGCTTTCCGAACCGGTGGTAGATTCTTGTCAACTTATCTTAACTTATAAATAAATCATTTAATTTCTTTTCATCTAAGAAATAAGGGACGATTGGCCTAGCTGTGACAACACATATCAGTCGATTGCGATTGTTAAGCAACTTTGACCCAAGTCGATAACTGGATGGGTGACCGAATTTTGAGGTACTTTGGCCTTTTCGTTTCCTCCGTGCCTCGGAGAGCATGTGAAGCCATCGATCTCGGTTATTATCAACATCTGATAATAATCGTTACCAGAACCTAAGAGTTTCATATTCTTAGTCGAGTCGTATGCGGAAGGACGTGGGAACCCATCGCATTATTATGCCAAGAAAACTCCAACCATTATGTGATTAATGGAATAGGGTCACGACTCACGACCCTCAGTAATGAGGAATACGACGCAAATAGAAGAGATATAAGTAATAACAATTTAAAAGATAGTTATTTGACTGAGAAAATGATTTGCAATGCCAATTTACAAAAAGCGCGACTAGAGAATCAATCGCCAATTTAGGATGTTTTGTGGGACATCACGGCCTCTAGTATACTAATGACAACTCTCTGCTCATAATCATATTAACATTTTTATTCATAAACTACAGATGACAGAACTTGCTTGTAAGGTAAGGGATATTTGAATTTAATGTAAATACTTTATTGTTTTGCTACTTTGTGCATGTTTTACGTGGAAATTTTATTCGAAAATGTCATAAATAATGGAATATTATTTTCGTTTTATTTATTTCGTATTTTTGGTGTATTACCTACTTAGTGCTTGAATAATATTATTATGTTATTTGTTCGTACCTAAATTATGTATCATGGTTGCATAAACATTTCCCATCAAGTAAGTACAGTAATTGATTATTTTTATTAGTGTTTACGCACACTTATGGAAGTTTTTAAACAATTCTTAAATACGTATAAATAATTGCGGAACATTATGCCGTACTTATGAAAAGAAATGGTATTAAGAAATCAGTTTAAGGAACAAGTTTTTAGTTCAAAACCTTTAAATGCATCACCCACGCCGCATGTCAAATCGTAACAAGAATTGGCCACAGTTAAAAATAAAATCGTCCAGTCACAGTATTTTACATTCAAACGACAAACCGATTTCATACTCGCCTCAAAGTACCACAAACAGTTCGGAAATACACAATAAGGCTTAACGGACGAAATACGTACACCTGATAATAATCAATTTCCCACAACAATTTACCTTCATCAACTTACCAAGCTAAAAATTATGTCAAAACAGGCAAATTTCAACTTTAAAAACATGGCAACACAACGAAAATTCAAATTCCGAACTTCATAGTGCCAAACAAAATATTCTAAGAAAACCCGCAGTTTCAAATCCGATTCATTAAGGCCAAGCGTAGCATATTAGGCATTCGACTATTGTTAAAATTTATCCTTGATAAACAGACTTTGGGTAAACAACCTTATTTCGTAACGAAAAAGGTTTTATTTTAAGAAATACGTGTTAAAAAGTTGCCCCCACTGCGTTTCGAATCGCGCCAAAATATTGACGTTAAGTTTGACAGCGCACAGAGAATAAATTGTCACCTGGGCATAGAGGATATAGAGTACAAACAAAGGCCTGTTTACACCGTCGCAAATTGCTTTATTTTGGCAAAGGTATGCTCTTTTTGTTTTTATTGTTTGTTTTCATTGTATTGTTAGGGATGAAAGGTTTCGTCTACCGTTTTACGCGTGCCATGAGTCTGACCATTGCAATAATAAAACACTTATTTTTAAGTTTAATAATAGATATAACTTTTCAGATCTAATGCGTTTTAACTTATATTCTACTAGCTAATGCCCGCGACTTCGTCCGCGTGGATTGAAGTTTTCTGGTTCCCGCGGGAACTCTTTAATTTTCCGGGATAAAAACTATTTAAAACAAATGTACATAAACTTTTTTATAATTTAAAATACACCTTAGTTTTGAAATATTTATGTTAACTGTTGATGTGTCCCTACACATTCGTGTCGTATTTCTCATTACTAAGCGTTCAAGACCCTTTCCATTAATCACACAACGGTAGGAGTTTTGTTGGGATAATAATGCGGTGGGTTCCCACGTCCTTCCGCATACGACTCGACTAAGAGTATTAATACTCTTAGGTTTTCGTAACGATTATTATCAGATGTTAGTGATAATAACCGGGACCGACGGCTTAACGTGCTCTCCGAGGCACGGAGAAAACGAAAAGGCCAAATTTGAACGTCCCAATTCGGTCACCCATCCAGTTACCGACTTGGATCAACGTTGTTTAACAATCGCTATCGACTAATATGCGTTGTCACAACTAGGCCACTCGTCCCTCATGGGACCTAAGTATACCTTTAAAAAAACCGTTACTTCCTATTGTTTTTATTTATTGAAATAACACTATTATAAATTAAATGGATTTTATATTTTGCATACAGCGGCGGGCGTACACAGAATTTCAATGAAAAAGAACAAGACAAAGTGAAAAGTGACAGAAACGATATAGACAACTGTCAATGTCAGTTATCCATAGATGGTATCGAAAAACCATAGATGAAATTTTACACAGAACTTTCCTTCATAATATAGATTATAGACAAAGTAGAATGATAGATTCTTTGAAATTGTTACCGGAGCGAAGCCGCGTGCGGTCGCTAGTATTACATTAATTACACTTTCTTAACACATAACGTACTATTAAAAATTTCCTCGCGTGCTATTTATAAGTAAATTTAACAAAAAACGCCTACAATTTTCCTCCATATAACGCGAAATTTATTTCTTAATCCAGCATTCTTTAGCCTCAATGTTCTGTAAAGTAACACATTGTAAATAACCTGAATGATATTTTAACGGCTTCGATAACGGTCAAGCGTGAGCCGGAGTCAGTTTACTGCGGGTTCTGTAGAAAATTGATTATAATAGGAATGATGCTGTTACTCGACAGCGCTGTCAACATCTCCTGAAGATGAACGTACGTTGAGAATATTTTTTAAGATTTGTGTGGTGTGGTGAATATCGCAAGCTACAAGTGCAAGATACCTACACACTGTACCACATAGATTTACCGATCTGGCGCTACTGTGGCGGATCATAGCGAATTAAACTTCTAGTTTTTAATTTTTTCAAACCCATGGGACCTTATTTTTCCGGGATAAAAAGTGGCATAATCACTCTTCAACCCATGGAAAAATCACGTCAATCCGTTGATCTGTTCCAGAGTGATTGAAGGACAAACCAACAAACAAAAACACTTTCGTATTTATAATATTAGCGTGGAATTAATGATATTCGCGTGGATGTTTTAACTTTACGATTTTCTTGGACGTAACCTTACGGAACCCTAATAGAGCTAATTATGATAGAGTTGATATAAAAACGTACACCACTAGGAATGCACAGGTGCTCTAAAATGGTGTCCACCACAATTACGGTAATTACTCAGACATTCCGCGTGGAAGAGCGGTCGATGAGAAATTGAGCGCTAAAAATAATTATTTGCGGAATATTTCACGAGAAAAAATTAAGTAAGTACCTACCGAGTTGATTAAGTAGGTCCATGGTTTATGTAGCACTGAGTAAATAGGAAGTTTTGAAGTGAAACTTTTTTAGAATAACTGTTGTGATTTGAAAATTCAATGAAACGAAAGAGCGACACTAAAAAGAGACAATATTCATAATAAGATTTAGTCTGCGAGAGAATGAGAAATAATACAAGTTACATTTATTTCATTAACTCGTATATAGGCACAGATCACGGAATATAGGCTACTTTTCTGAAGTTTCACTTTTTCCGTGTGTGAATTGCGCACACACACTTTTTTTTTTTAAATTCCAGTACAAGTTATAGTCCCACAAACTTACCTGAACCGGTGGGCAAAATTTGAACTAATTTTGATGCCTGTTAAGTTTTTTTTTCACATCCTACTAGCGGCGCTGTCGCCGGGTCAGGAAATTTGTCGGACATGGTTTATGTAACACAGAGTAAATATATAATATATTTTTTTATTTCAATACAAGTTAGCCCTTGACTTGAATCTCACCTGGTAAGTACCTAATGATGCGGTCTATAATGATAGCGGGCTAACCTGTTAGGGGTACGGCAGTTATATTAAACCCATACTCCTAATAGACTTCTACACGACATCGTAAAAGTACCGGAACGCTAAATCCCTTGGCGGAACTTACGTCTTTGCTGGTAGGGTAGTAATTAGCCACAGCCGAAACCTCCCGCTAAAGCTTTTGAAAAATTTGCTTTAAATCCGCCCTTTGAACACAGAAAATGGAAGCTGGTTCCATAATTAGCAGGTACGTGGCAGAAAATATCTGGGAGGTGGAAGAAGACCAGGCATCCAGGTGAGGTTGAAATATCGGTCTTAGAAAAGGCAACCGACTTAAGTTATAGATACGAGTAGGTATACGCATTAAAATGCCATCCATACTTCCATGCTAATATTATAAATGCGAAAATGTGTCTGTCTGTCTATCTGACTGTCTGTCTGCCTGCTACGCTTTCACAGCCCATCTGTTCAACCTGTTCTGTTTGATGAAATTTGGTACAGGGGTAGGTTGTATCACGATTTCCCGCGGGAATCAATAACAGGACAAAGTTCATCTTGTTTGAAAATAAATAAAAAGTATACCTAGAGCAAGAATGCTAACCAATATTATACATATAATATTGGTTATATATATATATATATTATAATATATATATAATATATTGCTTTTTCGCTATGTTTTGGCGACCCATCTTTTCAACCGGTTTTGATAAAATTTAATTTAGATATATAGGTTGTGACTTGTGTCCCAGGGAAGGATATTTTTATCCCGGGATACTTATTACTACCCTATATAGGTATCTACTGCCCTTACTGCCCTAAATTTAACCTTTAGTCACTATCTAAGAGTAGGTAGGTGCAAATCTAAAATTTTAATTATTTAAAAACCTATGAAAACCCAGCTATTATAAGAATCTAATATAAATAAAAAAAACAATGCAATAATCCTAATCTGAAGCAATAAAATCATACCTACATTAAAAGTAATATATGTTGACCATAAAATGTTCCCATCAAGCCGTAGCATAAACTCAAGGTATAAAGTTTATAAGACACGCTTTATACAGAAGTAGACGTGGCAAGGACAAAATTAAAGTCATAGTCAAAAATTTTTTTAAAATCCGTAACAAGTTAGCCCTAGACTTCGATCTTACTTGATAGTAAGTGATGCCATACCCCTAATCGGTTTCTACACGGCATCTTACCGGAACGCTAAATCGCTTGGCGGCGCATCTTTATACCGGTATAGGGTGGTAGGTAAGTGTAACTAGCCACGGCCGAAGTCTTCCACTGGGCTAGACCAGAGAAAATTCATTAATTATAAACTCCCAAATTGACCCTTCTGGGGATCGAACCCGGACCAATAGGCAACAGCTCTCAAAAGAGATTTTCAAAAAGTTTTCGCGGCCCATCTTTTTAACCGATGATGAAATTTGATATAGGCAACGACCTCAATTTACATAGACGGGCCCTGTCAAACAAAGAATGTAGACTTATTTTACTGACGCCATCTAGTTTGAAAAGCGGGACAGCGCTATGGCGGGGACAAGGACAGGCTTATACAGGTGTGGACCGCGCTCTACATGTAGGACGTCCAATTTTTTTCTATGAATGGGCGCACCTAGTACCTACTTAATTATCGGAATTTAAAAAAAAAATAACCCGCCACTTCTGAATAAAACCTAATCTCTACATGTAAGCAACCTTAACATGGCAGAAAACTGAAGCGAAAACAGATTAATAGCTAAGGGAGTGGTTAGAGATCTCTTGTAACTACTTGGAGACAATTGCTTCCCTGTCCACAAATTTTTCTTTTTTATAAAGTTTTTAGGGTTCCGTTCCTCTAAAGGAAAAAATTAACTTCGTTGTCCGTCAGTCTGTCTGTCTATCAAAGCGCTTTTTCTCGGTAACACTTTGTTATCACGTTGAAATTACCTAATGTCAAATACTTAGATACTCAGGTCTATGGTCCTTTGCTATAATCTATGCTTAAAACCGATACTTTGAGAACCTGCTCCTATAGTTGATGTTAGTTTAAGAACACTGGCTTGTATCTTTAGTGTTCATACCTATCTCGAAAAATATTTTTTACGGTTAGCTTCCTTTTATTCAAAGCGAGTCAGAGAGCGTTCAGACCACACACGTAGCCTCATTTGAGTCCAGTTTCAGACTTCATAACAATCATTACAGCCAGGCTTATAATTTCGCGCTGCGGCGAGCGAAAAAAAAATAAAAACATAACATAACCTTACCTTATTAATCTGTCAACAACTCAATTTATGGCGGCAAACCGACGGTGACGCCCTCTGCGTTTCCTTACCCGACCAATGACGCAAAGCCTTAAACGCAACAACGAAAATACACCTATCTCTTTCTAACCAATACTTAAATAAGCTTTTTAATCTTTTTTCTCGCTCACTTGATAATGAGCTAAGGGTGCTTTTGAGGTGCTTTTCTTGTCGTTTTCCTTATCAATGTTTCGGATTGAAATGATTTGGTGAATTGGTTATTTTTTTTAATTCAACCAGACATTTTCTTTTAGATTTAATTAAAGATTTGGGTTTTCAGTTTTATTTATTTCTACGTGTTTTTATTTGCTTGCATGTTATTTTTAAAAGTGTCATGTTGGTTTTAATTAGAAATTGTAAAAATGGTTCGTGAGTTAATTTTTGAAAATTTATTATAGTGTTTTGTGACTTTTACTCAAAAAATACTTGTTAAAGATAAGTACCGAGGGTTGTTTATGAGATAAAATATATTTTAAAGATTGTGAAATAATTTCAAGTTATCCAAAGGATTATTATTTTAAAATTATGATTTCGTTTTATTTCCTATATAGTACCTACAAAAATATCAATATAACATTCCACACCTAAGATATTATAACCTACTTACTATAATACTTACACAACATAATCAGCCTTAAAAAGCTCTCTAATGAACACAGAATGCTAATTACATTACCAAACACAACCATTCCTTTTTTTATAATTTTCGGGAACCATATTCGAATTTCGAACGCATTTAATTCACTCCCAGCGTTTCCCGCCTCGGCAGCGTAATTATCGCGCCGAGCCCAAAAAAAAATTATTCGGCGTCGGCCATTTTGTTTCGGGTATGGCTTAAAAACTTAATTTTAAACGTCGTTAGTGAGAATCATTTTTGTGGGGATATAGTAATCAGAAGGGACTAGTTTGGTAACCCCGGTTCGAACTTCGAACAACTTTTATAGTATTTTTTAAATTGGGTTCCTTAATTGTGCTGTTAAATTTCGTAGGGAATAATAGGTTCTTTATGAAGTCATGATTGTATCACGTATTTAGATCATTAAAAAGTACTTATACCTGGTTTTGCGAGTGTTTAGGTCAAAGCAAGGAAATCAGATTTAAATCTAAGACTTTTTGAATGCCCGCTATCAAAAGAATTCCTAGCTATAACTATTCTTTACAATAATTAATTAGTCTCTATTGACCACCATAATTATCCATACTCTATACTATAGTCTTTACTCTATTATTATATATATATATTTTTTTTTAATTTATAGGCTAGCGCTTGGCTGCAATCAGACTTGCATGCAAGAGGTGATGCAGCCTAAGGTGGAGCGCCGTATAAATGCGAAAGTATACCTATCTGTTTGCCTGCAACTTACGCTTATTTAACCGATTATTTTGAAACTTTGTACCTACAGAGTTAGATTATATCCCGGGGAAGGACATAGGCTAATTTTTACCCCGTTAAATTAAAGAGTCAAAAAACGGGAATCAAAAACCTTAATCCACGCGGACAAAGTCTCGGGCATCACCTAGTTCTAGTATTTAATAAAACTGAAATAGCTACGAAATGAAAGCTATAAGGTAGGTATTTTAAAATTGTGCTGTTTCTAAGTAGGTAATAGAGTAACTAATAAAATATTTACTTCAATCATGACCTAAAAATAAATCATATTTAATGGCTAACATTATACCTACTAATAAAATATATTATGGTTTGAACAACAAGGAAATGGTTACTCCAAAATGCTCGAACCTAAAGACAGAACTAGAGGCTTATTAGGGTTTAAAAAAATCGACTCTCTTTTTTTAGAGTAAAAATTTTCTAGTGTCTCCAGTATCTATCTTTCTATTACAAGTAATTATGCTCCTGAAAAAAGCTATACTGTTGAGGATTATGAAAATGATAAAAGAGCATGGATTTGACTCACTCCAGCAATGCTTAGGAGCAGCGGTTATATAATATTCTATACACATTGATGTAATAGGCATGATGACTGATTTTGAAAAATGGTCAGATTATGTTCGGAAGTATATCTACTATTTCGAAAAAATATCTTATTTCAGCAGAAAAATAAGGTTTGGTAGATGAAATTGGCATTTGAAATTTAAATTTTAAAATTCACGCCAAAACGTTCGGCCGTGTCATGGCGTCGTTTGTGACGTCACTATTATTTTTACCAATGTACTCTGTGCAGTGTGCAGTATGGCAGTAAACAATAGTGTGATTGTCAAAGTTCGAAAATAATTGTGACGTCATTGTCGCTTCATTGGTGTTTTAACCAATAGGTATGGCGGATTGCTGTATTTTATAGTTTTATTTTATCAAAATAAATAGCAATCTTACTCGAAATAGGAAAAAAAATACGTTTTTTATAATCCATGAATCCAATTTTATTAGATAAATTTATAATTTCATTGATTCTTTGTTACTGTCATCATGCCTATTATAAATATTTTTTATCACCGAGTTTCTTGCTGGTTCTTCCAGGTAGGGAAGGCTTTCCGAACCAGTGGTAGATTCACACGCGCGACGATTCAAAAGCACTTTTATAGTTCATTTGAATAAAAAACGATGAGATTTGCATTTTAGTACCTACTAGTAAAATATTTCTGTAGGCATTTTATTATTAGGTAGGTATGTCGTTTCGAACAACAGAAGGGATCAAAATGGCCGACCAAAATAAAATCCAAGGGATAACGTCAAATTGATTAGTTATTGAAACATTAAGTCAAAAACACTCAACCTACCATAACAATAATTAATACAACAAAAAATTATTAATTCCCAAAACAGTTATGTAAAACGAGAAAATATGTTATTAAAACCCCAAAAGTTTTTATGCCTCATCAACTTAAAACAAAAAAAAAACCGGATACCCCACGGTTTCTAAAATATAATTTACTTCGGCTATACAACATATTCAGCAAAATTACGACCCGATTAATACATTTGTAATATCTCCATCTCTTTCAAACGCTTTCCAAAAGTTATTTGTCTCTGTCTAATGTCATTTTGAAAATGGAACACTGCGTGAGCGCATGAAATTAGTCCCGCTTTTTCATCTCCAACCGCGCCCGATTTGAATTTGGAAGCTTTTTATTTTTTATCGAGACGAAGGACGTTGAAAGCGTCGGCCATGTTGTTTTTTTTTTAATTATCAATGTTTCGGAGTTCGGAGCGAACATACTTAATGTCCGGCTGCCTTATTTTTTTTTTGGGGGGAATTTATATTTTTCGGTAGAATGTCATTTGGGTAAATTGCGTCCCTCGAAGGAGCCATCGGTTTAATGTTGTTACACAGGATGCTTAAAATTAGGTATTTCAAACTACGGTCACATGATCAAATTCTCTCAAATGTCAAAACGCATTATTAATGGAATACTAGATGATGCACGCGACTTCATCCGGGAGGATTAAGCTTTTTTGACGCGCGGGGAACTACTTAATTTTCCGGGATTTTCCCCGGGATGTAATCTACCCCTATACTTACCAAATTTCATCAAAATCGGTTGAAAAGATGGGCCTTTAAAGCGTAGCAGACAGACAGACATTTATACAGACAGACACACTTTTTCGTTTTATGAGTATGGATTGTAGGAAACACTTGCTTATGACGTCGTCAAAATTCGACGCACTTATGTACTTTTAACTGCCTCGTTGATCTAGTGGTTAGCATGTTTGACTGCGGCTGACGAGGTCCCGGGTTCGAGTTCCGCGTCGGGCCATAATAAGTGTTGGGTTTTTCTGACAAGAAATTCTCAGTACTAGCCCGGAGTTAGGAAGTTGGCGGTGTTTCACCCCCGTGCCTCGGAGAGCACGTTAAGCCGTCGGTCTCGGTTATTATCTCAAATATGATAATAATATTATTATATTATTGTCGTCAAAGCCCGCCATCCCGCATGGAGCAGCGTGGTGGGTCTAAGCTCTAATTCCCTCTCTCCTATGAGAGGAGAGGCCTATGCCCAGCCGTGGGACTTTAATGGGCTGTTTGTAGTGGTAGTGGATGTACTTTAATAGCTTCAAATGGTTATCAATCATGAAACTAACAGGGAACGATCATGTATACTAAATAAATAAATAAATAAATAAATAAATAAATAATAATTTATTCATGAGAATGTAGGTGATAATATAAAGTTGACATGATTACAGTTTGAGAGCCTTATACATTCTACCAATTAATGGTGTATGAATATTTGGTTTAAGTCATCAAATTTGTAGGTATTTCAATTAAAATTTAACATTAGCAAATTAAATTAACAGAATGTCAAAATAATTACAACTAAGATCAATAGATCCATCCATCCATCCATCCATCCATCAGCCTGTATTCGTCCACTGCTGGACATAGGCCTTTTGGAGAGCGCGCCACCACACACGGTCCTCCGCTTTCCTCATCCACCCACTTCCCGCCGCCTTTTTAAGGTCGTCGGTCCAGCGGGCTGGAGGACGTCCCACACTGCGTTTACCGGTACGCGGTCTCCACTCCAGAACGCGTCTGCCCCAACGGCCATCGGTTCTGCGACAGACATGACCTGCCCACTGCCACTTCAGCTTACTAATTCTCTGGGCTATGTCGGTGACCTTAGTTCTCCGGCGGATTTCCTCGTTACGGATTCTATCCCTCAGAGAAACACCCAACATAGCCCGCTCCATAGCCCGCTGAGCGACTTTAAATTTGTGGAGAAGGCCAGCTGTCAGTGTCCACGTTTCCGCTCCATACGTCATCACAGGCAGGACACACTCATTAAAGACTTTCGTCTTTAAGCTTTGGGGTATCGACGAGTCGAAGACCTGACGAAGTTTTGCAAATGCTGCCCAACCCAGCTGAATTCTTCTGTCAGCTTCTTTATCGAAGTTGTTCCTACCAAGTTGTATAACCTGACCGAGGTAGTTGTATTCTTGAACAACTTCGATGCTGACATTTTCGACGGTAATGGGTCTCGAGGTGACGTAGTCATTAAACATGACTTTGGTTTTATCCACGTTCATCTTAAGACCCACACATCTGGAAGAATGGCTAAGGCCGGACAACATTTCTTCGAGGTCCTGCGGCGAGTCAGCCAGTATTACGATGTCGTCTGCAAATCGCAGGTGTGAGATAAATTCGCCGTTTACGTTTATGCCTTTACCTTTCCAGTCCAATACCTTAAACACATCTTCAAGAGCGCAAGTGAACAGTTTCGGAGATATAACATCTCCCTGTCTCACACCTCTTCGGATTGGGATTGGATTTGTTTTTTGGTCTTGGACTTGAACTGTCATTGAGGCAGCGCGATACAGAGAGCTCAACACCTGGATATAGTGCCAATCGACTTGGCATCGCTGCAGTGATTCCAAAACAGCCCAGGTTTCGATGGAGTCGAAGGCTTTTTCGTAGTCCACAAACGCTAGACAAAGGGGGAGATTATACTCCTGAGTCTTCTGTATAATCTGCCTCAAAGTGTGAATGTGGTCCACGGTGCTGTAGCCTTTACGAAACCCGGCCTGCTCTGGAGGCTGAAATTCATCAAGTCTTCGGGCGAGACGATTCGTAATAACCCTCGAGAACAGCTTGTAGATATGGCTCAGAAGTGATATTGGCCTATAGTTTTTAAGAAGGCTCTTGTCTCCCTTTTTGAAAAAGAGGACTGTGACACTTCTGCTCCATTCTTTTGGTGTTATGCCCAAGTTAATGACAGTATCAAAGAGGTGTTTGAGTTTGTTCAAAACTGGAGTACCACCTGCTCTCAGGAGCTCCGCAGTGATACCGTCATCCCCTGGAGCTTTGTTATTACGTAACTGTTCGAGGGCTATCCTAATCTCGCCCACGTCGACACCCGGGAGGTCATCAGTGTAGTGGCGCACGAGTCTCGCACGTTTATCATTCGTGGATTGTTGAGGCGTGGGTCTTGGAGCATGGGCTGAATAAAGCTGCTCATAGAATTTTTCGATCTCAGCTAACACCTCTGGTTTTGAAGCGACGGTTCGGCCGTCTGATGTCCTCAGCTTAGTCAGATGGCTCCTCCCAAGATTTTTAACGAATACTTTTGATCCTTTGTTGCGTTCAATCGCATCTTGAATCTTGCGTGTATTTGCGGAACGCATGTCAAAGCGTATTCGTTTTTTGATCAACTTGATCAACAAGATCAATAGAAAATAATATAAAATAATGATAATAGTACCTACTTAATTACAATTACATAATACGTCAAATTCCATATTAGAGGGGATACTCAATTATTGCACTATATAAAAAAACCAGCTTTAGTAAGTCACATCGTCATCATCAGATTTACATTACATATTTTATTATTTTTAGTTACCGACTTGAGATTATCACTAAGGAATTCAGAAATTTTGTAATAGCATTTATTTATAAGCAGATCATGAGCCTTCCTTTTGAAAACATTTAAAGTACTGCTTTTGTAGCTGTCAGGAAGTTTATTGTACATAGTTATTGCCATGTAGTGTGTACTCTTTCCAAACATCTGCAGTCTTTTAGGAGGTACAATAAGTTTATTCCTTCTCTGAGCTCTCCGAGATCTCACCTCAACCAGTTCATTGTAACTTTTAAAATAACTTGGATTTTTTTTGACTAGCAATAACAATTCATAGATATATTGACAAGGTAAGGGAAGAATATGATGTTTCTTAAACAAAGGCTTACAGGTATCTAATGGCTGTAATCCACATAATGCTCTCAGACAGGCTTTTTGTAAAAATTATAAATGCGAAAGTTTGGATGGCAGATGGATATTTTTGTTATACTCAATCACGCTAGAACCGCTGAACGGATCTAGATGAAATTTGGCACAGAGATAGATTATAGTCTCAGTTTGCAAATACACATACCCAGACTACTTTTATCCCAGGAAGTTAAGAAGTTCCCGCGGGAATTATAAAAACTTATACCGCGTAGTCGCGAGCACATCTAGTACCTATTACTTAATTTTTGCCACCTAAAAAGTTATACTAAACTTCTGAAGTTTATTTTCGGAGCATCCTATAAATTATTTCCTAAGCTTAAAAACTTTTTCTTGTGATTTCTTTAGTTCAGATTATAACGTTTGTGCTTACCGACCGACAGCTGGTTTTATTATTAGATATCCTCAGACCAACGTTATGGCGTCTTAACTCTTATGTTTTGAGATATTGAAGGTGAATTATTTAATTGGTTTTGTAGATTAGATGGGATAAACATACACACCATTTTGAAGTCCTCCCTAGTGCAGTGGTCTTCTAAGTGAGAGGCACTCGGTTCGATACCCGGGATGACAAATTTATCATATACTAATATTATTAACGCGAAAGTGTGTTTGTTTGTTGGTTTGTCTTTCAATCACGCCGCAACAAAGCCATGGATCGACGTGATTTTTTGCATGGGTATAGTTAAAGACCTGGAGTGTGACATAAGCTACTTTTATCCCGGAAAATTATGGAGTTCCCACCAGAATAAAAAAGAATTAAACCACGCGGACGAAGTTGCGGGCATCAGCTATTTTATGATATTAGTAGGTATAGATAGACCATTAGAATCCAGGACATACTAACCATTAGACCAACGAGGCAGTTAATTTAAATAAGTCATTAGTAGCAAAATCGAATTCTGCACTAATCCAATGAGAATTCGCACCGCTGCACCTAGGGGATCTATCTAAAACCTAAATCTATTTACATCCGGCAGTGTATTGTTTGTTATGGGCAAAAGCTACGTAATGGCGAGTGATCACACCCACCCCCGAGGGTAGATTAAGAAAAATGTTCGCCCGCTCATGAAATATGATGATTTGCCCGGATTTTGGGGTATTCTGTAGGGTGACCATGAGACCACATGATACCAATAAATAGGCACTTTATTTTTCATTTTTCATACAAATATTATAAATGCGAAAGTGTTTTTTTTGTTTGTTTTTTCCTCAATCACGCCGCAACGGAGCAACGGATCGACGTGATTTTAGGCATGGGTATAGTTGAGGACCTGGAGAGTGACATAGGCTCCACTCATCCCGGAATATAAAGAAGTTCCCGCGGGAATTAAAAAAAACTTATTCCATACGGACGTAGTCGCGGACATCAGCTTCTCTACTTATAAGTTCTTACAATTAAACTGTTCTTGAGTGATTCATGTTATTAAGCATACCTATTTTGTTTTTTTATACGTAATTACTAGCAGATGCCCGCAACTTCGTCCGCGTGTAATAAGTTTTTTTTTTAATTACTAAGGGAATTCCTTAGTTTTCCGGGATAAAAAGTAGCCTTTTTCACTCTCCAGGCCCTCAACTAGGTATACCCATGCCAAAAATCCATCTGTTCCTCCGTTGCGGCGTGACTGAAGGACAGACCAACAAACAAAAATAATTCCGCATTTATAATATTAGTAGGTACGATGTCCTAAGTATCATAAAGCCGTGGTCACACCAGGGAAAGGCCAGGTGCGTCCACAATGCCCGCTAATGTACTAGACGCACCCTTACCTTTACTATATTTATTTACGTAGTGTGATCGCACCCGAATGTACCTCGTGATTTGACAGTAAGGTTTATATAAATTACTAGATAATGCCTAACATTTCGTCCGTGTGGATTTAGGTTTGTTAAAAAATAAGTGTGTGTGTGCAATAAGCAATTCAAACACGGCAGAAGTGAAACTTCAGAAAAGTAGCCTACGAGAAAATGAGATAAATATAGATAACTTGTATTCTATCTCATTGTCTCGTAAGCTAAATCCTATTATATACCTATATGTTTGTCTCTTTTTAGTGTCGCTTTTTCGTTTCATCGAATTTTCAAATCACGATTCTAATGAAGTTTCACTTCAAAAATCAAAAATCGGGATAATAAGCTTAAGTCACTGTCAAAGTCGTAAAATTGGGGTCGTCCACTAATCCATGTCTTTAGGCAACTTTTTAACCAGCCCAAATCCAACATTATTAGGTACATAACTTGATTTTAGTTATAAAAGCGCGGTTCCTGAACGCAATCGGTTCCCGCCCCCGCTGACACTGACAGCTGTCAAACTTCCCGCGCCCGCCGCCATTGCTGTTTACAAATTGCTATTATCAAAATTAGATTATGCTTATCATACAAATTATTTAAATTTAGGGCCGATTGCGCAAACTCAGAAATCAAATTATGAATGAATGAATGACAAAACATAAAAATTCCTGGGTTATACGCATCGATTTACTAACTGTCAATGGTTATACGTTACTTGACGGAGTTGTTGCATCTGGCACTTAATACATACTTCCATATACCTACTAATCTATACTTAATATTTTATATTATAAATACGAAAGTGTGTCTGTTTGTCTGTCTGCTATACGCTTCACGGCTCATCCGTTCAACCGATCTTGATGAATTTTGGGTAAGTAGGTACATGTTATATATGCAGGTATATGTTGTAACCCGGGGCCTTTCCTGGGTTAGAATATCCTATATCCTTACATAGGCTACTTCTTATCCCGGAAAATTAAAGATTTCCCGCGGGAATCAAAAACTTTATTCCACGCGGACAAAGATCGGGCGTCATCTATAGTTAATAATTGAATTTTGAATCCGATGAAATTTGGTACGGCCTGCAGAAATACACCTCGATGCATCTGAGGGAAGGATATAAGTTATCTACTTTTCATCCTGGAAAACCAAAGATTTCCCGCGGTACAGCAAAAACCTAAAACCTCGTGAATGAAGCCGCGGGCATCGTCTAGTAATCATAATAATTAGAAATTATCTACGTCTTATAAGTCTATAAAGGTAATCACACACTGCCTCAATGATAGTTTGCGTTCCGTTAATTGTCGGAGAACAAATAAACCGCGTTATATCGCAATAAAGAGCCGCGCGACCGCAGCCGCCCGATGTGTTTACAAAATTACCCACACGCAGCTTAAGGCGAATGTAGTAGTTCAGATCTTAACTATTATTTATTTACGTCACTGATCTATGGTACCTACTGGATGTTATGGGTGTGAAATTTCGGTTGGATACGGATATAGGAATAATATTATAGCTTTAAAATCGTGCATTGTCGAGTCAACATCTCCTGAAGATGCTCCGGTGTCGGAGTGAAACGTACGTTGAGAATAATTTGGAAGATTTGTGTGGTGTGGTGAATATTGCAAGATACACATTGTACCACATAGATTTACCTACGTTGGCGGATTATAGCGAATTAAATTTCAAGTTGCTTCAATATTATATCTACCGGTTCAGATACGGTAACGGATATGCAATTATTTCAGATATTCCGTGACCTTCAGTTAGGGATATTAGTTTTTTTATGATATACCGTGCGGCTAGTGTGTCAGCTCGGCCGGGCAAAAACAAAAACCTTCAATCAATCAATCAATATTTATTTATTCAACTTAGGTACACTGCATACACTTATTGACGTCCGAAAGTAAAACCTGCCATAACATCTCTCACTTAGAATCCACCCCTTTCCGAAATTATTCAAAACTTTTATATCGGATTGCGGTTACGTTTACGGATAGACTTTTATTTCGGATATTCGATATTTTCGGTTCTGGTTACGGACTACGGAGCTCTAAAACATCCCTGGTCCCTCCAAACATTAACAACCTAACTCATACCTCACTTCACTTCACTTCTTAGGTCAATGGCTTTACTCGTGCACTAGGCACAAATATTTTGCCAATGTCGCGTTGAAGGAGAGTACACACTACTGGAGAAACCGGTGAACTTGTCTCGCATTTCTATTAAAACTGTAAACAGACGATTCCCGTAAGACCTACATTAAATATTAATATGTTTTGAAAATTTCAACTGAAGGAAACTTTAATTAATCGATACAGAGCCCAAAAAACTACAGAGCAGAGCCTGTACCGAAGGCCCGTTTTCCAACTGGTGGGACAGAGTAGTCGGACCACGACCCCTGAATGCTTTAATGTTCTAAAAATCTTAAAATAGCTCGACACGCAGAACTCGGCAGCCCTCGCCTTAACCGGCCCGTATGAGCCAATAAAACTGTGGACCACACACGAAGCGAGCGGATACAGTGTTTCCACTCGCCTGAAACGTACGCCACCGCTGAACATTACATTCCGATACTACAGTTTCAAAGCGTAACGATTCTAATACCTATATTAATAAGCGACATCAGCTAAGAACATCGTTCTCAATCAATCATCATCATCATCAATATCCATACTACACCACCACCACAACCCATTAACGTCCCACCGCTGGGCACAGGCCTCCACTCTCATCATCATCCTCAACCGATAGACGTCCACAGCTGGACATAGGCCTCTTGCAAGGATTTCCACACGCCGCGGTCTTGCGCCGCACCACCTGGAACCAGCGACTCCCTGCGACTAGCCTGATGTCGTCCGTCCAGCGAGTAGGGGGTCTGCCAACGCTTCGCTTCCCAGTGCGAGGTCGCCATTCCAGCACTTTGGGACCCCAGCGTCGAAAATGTCGGTCATTTGTCCATTTGCTGGTCCTTCGAACTATGTGCCCCGCCCATTGCCACTTCAGCTTCGCAACGCGTCGAGCAATAACGGTTACTTTCGTTCTTCTGCTAATCTCCTCATTCCTGATTTTCTCTACTCTCAGGGAGAGGGAATGAAAGCTTAGACCCGCCACGCTGCTCCAATGCGGATTGGCAGGTTTTAACGACTATTTTCATGTTAGTGATATTAACCGGAACCGACGGCTCAACGTGCTCAACGGCAAGGGGGTGAAACACCACCAACTTCCTAAATCCGGGCTGGCACTGAGAATTTCTTAACTGAAAAACCCAATATCCAACTCGAACCAAGGACGTCGTTCTCAGTCGATTATGCTAACCGCTAGACCAAATTACGAAGCAGTCATGATAAGGCGGTATGATCCGTTAACTATAACATTATTAGGCTTTCACCATCAACTTAATATTACGAGACAACAAAGGCTAAACAAACCAACAATCACCCGACAATGGCGGCGGATTGACAGCTGACAGCTATTTAGGCGGGAAAGCAGTGACAGGCGACGCGGCTCGTTAGCGACGCCATGTTTTTTTCTTATTTTTTTTCTTCATATCGCTCTGTAGAAAGTTATACAATATCATAACTATCGTAATTAATAGGTAATATTATAAACTAGCTAATGCCCGTCACTTCATCCGCGTGGAATAAGTTTTTTAATTCCCACGGGATCTCCTTAATTTTCCGGGATAAAAAGTAGCTTATGTCACTCTCCAGGTCCTCAACTATAGGTACTCATGCAATAAATCTAGTCGATCCATTGCTCTGTTGCGACGTGAGTTTGCATCATAAGTTGAGCTAGTTTAATATACTCGTAATTCACGAATCATACTCGTATTCGCAAGTGCGTTTACCTCCATATGATTACAAGTCTTACACAATAAAAAAAAGTCGCGAAGTTTTTTCACAATGCCTTAATGAATTAAATGGAATCGAATGCATTTACCGTAACGAGACATCACACTTCCATAGAGTTGTAATTATACAGACATAGAAACAGTTATTAACATAAGTGTGAGTGTCAAAGTATTCAAATCAACCATTTTTTCCGTTTCCGCCCAACAAGGCAGAGTTCAACGGGATTTCTAGGTCGTTAAGCAGTTTTTATTAAGTTTTCTAAGAATTTCTAATATTAATAAGGTAGGTTTAAGTATATATTTTTGTTGGGATAGGCAAGGTAATCCCGGTGAAGGATGTAGGCTACTTTTTATCCCAGAAAATTAGGAAGTTTCCATGGGAATTTAAAAAAAACTTAATCCACGCGTACGAAGAAAGTCTGCCTTAAGAAAGTCAGAAGGAAGAATTCGTGGGAATGAGCATTCAATTCTATAAAAAAATTCCACACCCTATTTTAAACTTGCCTTTACACAAGTCTAAGAAATCCACAAAAAGTATGCTCCTGAAAAAAGCTTATTATACTGTTGCAGATTATGTAGGTATATGATATTTAAGAGCACCGATTTGACTCGCTCCAGCGATGCTAAAGACAGTGGTTACATATATACACATTCATAAAATTGTTAAATTACATTCCGAACCAGTGGTAGATTCACTCGAATATTCAAAAGCACTTTTCAAAGTCAGCTTGAATAAAAAAAAATTAAAGTCGTGGGCATCATCTAGTATTTACAAACTAAAATGGAAAACAGCAACTTATTAACAAAGACAGCTGTGCGAAATAGCTTTATTATACCGAAGCTTTATTAATGTGGGCATTTATTCATGTAGGTATTTATTCATATAAGTATTTATTAATTATAGGTATTTATCAAAGTGGGTTATTTTGATCAGTAACGGTGCTATCTGGTGGGTAAAGGTGTCGATTTATTTATTGGCTTTTGTAAAAAATTAAGTGAGAATTATTTTTTTTGTAGATAGAGCCTGTTCTACAATTTTTGTAAAGTATGTATGTAATATTAAAAGTAAACTAAAGTTTCTAACTCTTTGATTTCCCGAGAATAATCATACGAATACATTGATGTAGAATTTTTTTAGTAATTCTATTTCAATGTACGAATATTATAAATGCAACAGAGCAACGGATCGACGTGATTTTTGCTCGGGTATATTGTTGAGGACCCGCAGAGTGACATACGAGTAGGCTTTTTATCCCGGAAAATTAAGAAGCACTCGTGGTAATTTAAACTCCTAAGGGGGTATAATGGGGGATTGGATTAGAAATAGGGGTTGGATGGGGAATGGTATTGTTTATTGTTAGGTTTTATCTCGGTAATAAGATAAGTGCATTTGTAAGGTAACAATAAGGTAAACGATAAAGTTTTTATTTATTTACCAGCTAATGCCCGCGGCTTAGTCCGCGTGAATTGAGGTTTTGTGGTTCCCGCGAGAACTCTTTAATTTTACGGGATCCGTTCAGCCATTCGGGCGTGATTGAGTAACAAACATAAATCCATCCATACATCCATCCATCCAAACTTTCGCATTTATAATATTAGTATAGATTTATTATGAAAATTGAATCTGACGTGAGCGAAAACGCGGGCAAAATCTCGTTTTCTTTTAATCACCGATTCCGGTTTACTTGGAACGACCGAGGAACTCTAAAAATTACTTATGTAGGTACTAATTATAGCACAAGTAAGTAGTAACGTGTAGGCTTTTTACGTTGATTCGAGAAAGGAAATAAGTAATCTTTCAGTGTCGTGCGTTGATGAACAAAAAATATTTAAAAAATTCGCAGTGTGAAAACGAACATTTAATTTTTTTTTTAAATTAAAATTATATAAACCTTAACACTAAGGCATTTTAATTTCGAATAGAGTATACATTTATTTGTTCGTGAACATGTCGGTCACGCGAATCTACATTTTTACCCCCTACCAAAATGTACTCAACGCGCCTAAAGAAGTTTTCACTTCAAAAATTATGCCGGCTCTTCTCAGTAGATCTTTCCGAACCGGTGGTAGAGTCACGGCGTAGCTTAAAACTAAGGTTGCATGGAGCAAATAACAGGTCAATGGTTCTTAAACTTTTTTTACTATGCCCACTATTTCTCTATACCTAACTATATACAATCATAATTTGAATACCTCGGTAGCTATACTCGGTACCTATATTCATTAAGTATTATAAATGCGAAAGTTTGGATGGTTGGATGAATGTTTGTCATTTAGTTATTTATTTAAATAGATTTCATGTACATGCCTTACTTGCTAATACATAACATTAGTCATTAATACATGGACATGAGGCCCTTAATGTTACTCAATCACGCCAGAACGGCTGTGCGGATCTGAATTAAATTCGGCACAGAGATAGATTATAATCTGGAATAACGCGTAGGCTACTTTTTTATACCAGAAAAACCCTCAATCCACGCGAAGTCGCGGGCATCAGCTAGTTCGTCATAATTACCAATTAGGGATTCAACTGTCAGAGGTTCCCAAAAATGTAATCGTTTCCACTATTTTTTATGTTTTCCCACTATTTTTTTATTGAACTTAGTATTGAGACAGATTTAGATTACCTACGTAGTAACTAGTACGTACCTACCCATAGGTATTTAGGTTTAACTAAGTCAGAGGTTCTCAAAATTGTGTTTATTCCCACTATTTTTGTTATCTCTATATCACAGTAATTTAATTAAAAACTTATTTTTGAGACTTTTTAAACAGTATCGACCTAGCTAAGTAGCAACACGTAAGACATATATATGTACCTATTAAAGAACTATTTATTATTCAATTAACTATACTTAATTAAATGCATACAATATGATATTACATTGTAACCAGTTACCAGTTACATAATTTTTAATTCAGCCACCAAATTAAGTAGGTACGACAGTAAAAAAAACCTATTTACAACTTAATAACACGCTCAATGCATAATACCTACTTAATTAGCGAAAAAGTAACAACCACCAAACAATATAGCCATACTTTTTCAAGATGGCGACCCGTCTATCAATATAATAATACTGTCAAAGTTTAATTGAAATTCTGCGCCTCAAAGCGGGCCCGAGCGTATTATTGATACATTATGAACCTGCGAAAGAGCCATAGCAATTTACAACTGAATTACAAATCTCCATACCCCTAAATACACAATCAGGTTAAATCAATTGTCTGTATACACCTCTCTGTTTGACAAGACAAAATTATAATAAGCTGGAATGGGACAAAAGTTCGTTTGCCTCGTTGGGCAACTATAGTTACGCCTCCAAATAACAAGGGTGGGGAGTTTGAACCTTGTTTGTTCTTTGGGCGTGTCTCAGTTTCGAATGCGTGGGGGGCACAGTCGTTCGGTGGCCGCCGCCGCGAGCACATCGCTGTCAAACCGGCGTTTGACAGCTTGACAGTTCGGAAATTTGAATTGCTAAGTGGATTGAGACATGTATTCATATTTGACGGTATAGAGACACTGTTACCGTTTCAATTAACATTTGAAAGACTTTTTATGCGTGTTTGAAATAAAAATGGCGTTCGAAGACCGATGCAGCCCGAATCAAGCAAACAGCCCTGGTCCCGTCACCGGAAGAGTTCCTGCGCCTCATTCAAATACAGTTGAAGTAAGAAATCCATACCAAAGTCAGTACACTTGCACGACTATTGACTCAAGGTTTGACAGATCGATGACAGTTGTCAAAATGCAGCCAAATTCACCTCCAATGAGTCCAGAAAGCAGTCAGAATGGCATGGACTACCAAAACTATTTCAGACCAGAAACACCAGACGTGAAACCCGTTATCCAAGATTATGAAGACAAAAGGAATAGACAACCGCCTGCTTCCATCCCCTTTTCAATAAGCAACATTTTACATCCAGAATTTGGTTTGAATGCAATTCGAAAAACTAATAAAATAGAAGGCCCGAAACATGTAGGTCCTAATCACAGTATTTTGTACAAACCCTATTTGTCAAATGATACAACAAAAGAGTATTCGAAATTTAATTTTGATTATTTAAAATCTAAAGATGATTTTGGTGCGCTACCGCCGCTTGGAGGGTTGAGACAGGCTGTATCAAATATTGGTGAGCAGCAGACACAGAAAGAGCAACCAAAGATTATAGAGCAACAAAAGAGGCCGGATTCAGCTAGCTCCATAGTCTCTTCGACGTCCAGTGGGGCTTTGTCCACCTGTGGGAGTACAGATACTAACAGCCAGAGTGGGAATAGCAATCTTTGGCCAGCGTGGGTTTACTGTACGAGATACAGCGATAGGCCTAGTTCTGGTAAGTGCCTTATTACTAAATACTACTATTTATTTTTGCTTTAATTTTGTATGTGCAGTAATAATTTACGATCTTAATATGAAATAGAGTATAAGGTAAGTCTCGCTTGGTTTTCGTTTGTTGGATGGTAACTAACTAGTGGATTTTTATAGTGATAAAAAGTATCTTCGAGAGAGAGGTGATTGGCCGTCGGATTCTGTTATTAGTATTACTTAAATCAGCTTGATACCTAATTGTACTTCAATTTAAAATATAGGCCCTTGCTCGATGTTTGGATATAAAGACCGAAATAAATTAAATTAAAATTCACTGGATTATTAGAATTAAAGGTTTGCCCATTAACTCTAATACAAACAACTTGTGTTGAGTTATTAACAATGTAAGATCATGCTTTTAGCTTGTCTATGGAGAAAGGCAATCATCAGCAACTCTTTTACTCTGTAGGCATCTATTTATAAACACTGAATTTAGTCCACAACCAATAAGAATTCAAATATGAATGTTTTCAATTGTTTATTGTTATTGTTTTTTTTCTAATTGATGCTAATGTTACAAAAAATCATCCGAGTGATCTGTAATTATTATAGAATTTGATTGAATTTAAATTTTAAATAGGTACAATTGTTTGTTTATTAAACTGTTTACCTATGAATTTTGCCTGATTGAACACCATTGCCAATAAGTTCATAGTGATTTTCCGTTACACTTTGGTATATCATCATTTCTACCCATTACCTGGATATAGCAGCATGAGTCTCTTCTCAGAATGAGAAAGGTTGGGCCATAGTTCACCACACTTGCCAAGTGTGGATTCGCAGACTTCACACACCTTTGAGAACATTCTGAAGAACTCTCGGGCATGCAGGTTTCCTCACGATATTTTCCATCACCGTTTTTTTTTTCTATTATTGTGTACAGTATCAATGAAGGGTGCTCAATATAATTACAATCTAGCCATACTATTTGGCTAATAAGTAATTTTTCTTTAATCTAAGCTTACAAATTACAATTATCTTATGTATCTACTAAGAGATTGTCCAATTACGTATCTTAGTCTTTCTTGTTACAAATAGACACTTTGTTCATGTGATCTTTCAGGCAGCAAGCACTTCACTACACTATCGCTAGTCACTATGCACTAACTCAAAGGGTTTTGTCCTTTTTAGTCTTCTCACTAATTGCGTAACGTCGAGCAACTGGATTGCCTCAACGTTAACGTGATGGTGAAGCCGATGTTCATGGACTTCTGCAAATTTGGTGATGACTTTGTCGACGTATTCAATTTTCAGGTCCCGATGAATTACATCATTTCTAATGTACCAAGGTGCATTCACGATGTTACGAAGTACTTTGTTTTGGAACTTTTTGTATACCGTTAATGCAAGTTATAGTTAATTTCTTAAAACGCACTTAATTCTGAAAAATTAGAGCTGCGTGCCCGGAATTCAAACCCCCGACCATCTGGATAGGAAGCTGCAGGCATCTTAACCACTAGGCTGTCGCCGTTTTCACCTTTATTACCTAGATAGGTATAAATATAACAAGATAATAGATCTATGCGGGTATCTCTTATTTTTTTTTTAATCCACTACAAGCTAGCCCTTGACTGCGATCTCACCTGATGGTAAGTGATGATGCAGTCTAAGATGGTAGCGGGCTAACCTGGTAGGGGCATGGCAGTTATATTAAACCCATACCCCTTCCGCTTCTACACGGCATCGTACCGGAACGCTAAATCGCTTGGCGGCACGTCTTTGCCGGTAGGGTGGTAACTAGCCACGGCCGAAGCCTCCCACCAGGCCAGACTAGGGAAAATTCAGAAAATATAAATTCCCAAATTGACCCTACCAGGGATCGAACCCAGGACCTCCGCACGTTAAGGCAACAGCGCTACACACTGCGAAACGGAGGTCGTCAAAATTAATTACCCTTAAGGAACATTTAACCCTGCATTTATTAATTTAATTCTTAATTATCATTAGTATTAATTCGTTTATTTTATGTAGGCATTTTTTAATAGGTATAGGACAGAGTCGTACCTACTTGTCATATATTTTATTTTTATTTTTCTTACTTTTTAATATGTAGGTATATTTAAAGATAGATATTTACGAAGACAATTATAGATACTGAGATCAGAATTTACAAAATTTTATTTAAAAGCATTTTCCGAACCCTCGCGGTACATAGAATATAAATGGTAGCTACCTACTATTAATCGTTTTCTTAATATATTTTAGCAATGTTATCTATCAAATTCCCATTGCATAAAAAAAGGATAAAAGTTCTGCTGGGCATAACGAATTAACATTTTGGGAACCACTGGAATACTTTGATAATGTTAATATTATATGTTTTTAATATAAATAAAATTAAATAATATGAACCTTCATACTAATATTATAAATGCGAAAGTGTGTCTGTCTGTCTGGTCCACTTTCACGGCCCATCTGTTTAGCCGATTTTGATGAAACTTGGTATTACGGGGATAGGTTATATCGGGAAATAATATAGGCTACTTTTTATCCCGGAATCGAATAAACTTAGTCCACGCGACATTAGTCGTGGGCATCATAATATAATAATAACAATACGACTTTATTTTAATTTATTACAGTGCTTCTCACACTAGGTCAGTTCCTAAACTTTTAACAAAAATTGCGGATCTGACAGGATTGGGTGCGATTCCCAGAGAGACGCAGGTTCAAATCCAGCCGGTTTCGCAATATTTTATATGTATTTAAAGTAAAATTTAGAAACTGATTAACTCAGAAGTGTGTACTTCTGAGTAAGTACATTATGAAGAACGCTGATGCCCGCGACTTCGTCCGCGTGGATTAAGGTTTTTCGGTTCCCGCTGGAACTCTTTAATTTTCCGGGATAAAAAGTAGCCTATGTGCTATTCCAGACTAGGTATAATCTATCTCTGTGCCAAATATCATCTAGATCCGTATTCCGTACAGCCGTTCTGGCGTGATTGAGTAACAAACATCCATCCATCCATCCATACATTCATACATCCATACATACATACATCCATACATACATCCAAACATCCATAAATCCATACATCCATACATCCATACATCCATACATCCATACATCCATCCATCCAAACTTTCGCATTTATAATAATTAGCATAGACTCTCGGGTTTCCTTACAATGTTTTCCTTCACCGATTGAAGCAAGTGATATTAAATTGATAAAAAAAAATCTATTGTATTCAAATACAATGTAAATTTTCGAAATTAAACACTTTTACATTAATTATTCATTAACTCTTTAATTACTGTACTAATGGAGTTGTAAATTGTTATCTTGAAATCGGCTGCGCAAATCGTGATGCGGTTTTTTGCGTTTCATAATTCATGTTTAATAAATCGTGGCTAATGACTATATTGCCTTAGACATAGAGTACATATACTTTTTATTATAAATGCGAAAGTGTGTCTGTCTGTCTGCTACGCTTTCACGGCCATCTTTTCAACCGATTTTAATGAAATTTGGTATGGGGATAGTTTGTATCCCGGGGATGTAGTTTGTATATCGGTTACTTTTTATCCCGGAATATTAAAGAGTTCCCGCGGGAATAAAAAATCTTAATCGAAGTCGCGGGCATTATCTAGTTGTATATAAATTACCAAATATTGGTATTTTAACTGCCTCGTTGGTGTAGTGGTTAGCGTGTTCGACTGCGTCTGACGAGGTCCCGGGTTCTAGTCCCGGGTCGGGCCATAATTGTTCTTTGACTAGAAATTCTCGGTACTAGCCCGTAGTAAGGAAGTTGGCGGTATTTCACCGCCGTGCCTCGGAGAGCACGTTAAGCCGTCGGTCCTGCGCCTGATCTCTCTCCGTTCGTATCGGATTTTCCGTCCCATCGGGCTATGAGAGTATTTGAGAGTAAAGGAACAGAGAGTGCACCTGTGTATGAGCACACACTTGTGCACTATCTCCCGCGCTAATCTCTCTGGAGATAGGCCGCCGTGGCCGGAATTCGAACGGGAGAACATTATTATTAGAAATTGGAGCAGCGGTAACAGCTTAGTGGTTGAATTTGGGCATCTTTGGGGTCGGGGTTCGATCCCGGGCACGTACCACTATCTTTTCAAAGTTATGCGCGTTTTAAGTAGCTAGTTTATAATATTTTTTTTTTTTTTTATTGAGAAATAGGCTTGCGCTTGACGACAATCATGCTTAGTGCAAAGCAATGATGAGGTCTAAGTTGGAACGCGCTTGCCTAGAAATTAATATTAGAATATTAGTATAGTTATCATCCATACTAATATTATAAATGCGGAAGTATGTTTGTTTGTTGGTTTGTCCTTTAATCACGCTGCAACGGAGCCACTTATCGACGTGATTTTTGGAATGGGTATAGTTGAGGACCTGCAGACATAGGCTACTGTTTATCCCGGATAATTGAGGAGTTCCCGCGGGAATAACAAAAAACTTACACCACGCCGGTGAAGTCGCGGGCATCAGCTAGTAAGCTAGTAGTATAAGTATGGATTTTTTACCTATACTAGATACTGGAAAGGTGTAATAAAAGATAATGGAAGCAAAACACACATATCCAATTAGTTTTTTTTAAAGTCGGTAATAAACCAAAGACAATAAGCCATAGCAGTCGCATTATCAAGCGACTCCCACAGACGTCATATCGGTACAGATTAAAAAGATACACCATTGACAACATAATTACGTTTTATGCCGTTCCAATTTTAAATTATCGTTCCTCAAACACGTTTCGCGCTTGTCCAAGAAACCGGTTTTTTTTTTCATAATATTTACTTACACACGTACATTTATTGGTTTTATGTGTGTGTGAGTTGGTATAGAATGGTTTGGGCGATTCGTGTCGCATTGCAAATTCTTATTAGTTTTTTTAAGTTCCATTATATAAGTTAGCCCTTGACTGCGATCTCATCTAGTGGTAAGTGGCAGACAAAGAATGATGGTAGCGGGCCGGGTGTAATATGTTAATTATATTAAACCTATAAGCTTGGCAGCGCGTCTTTTCCGGTACGGTGGTAAATAGCCACGGCAGAAACTATCCAGGCCAGAAAATCCAGAAATCATAAATTCCCAAATTAACCCGGGGATCGAACCCGAGATCTCAATTATTGGATTGGATCGGATTAGTATTGGATTCAAATGAGATTTTGAAACTTGTTAGAATATGTCTCGTTTGCCCAATAGTTGTCATATTCCAGTAAGAATGACAAAGGTGCTAATTTGTGCTATAATTATTGAATTTTGTACTGAAAATTCTTCCAGCTTGGGGATTTCCTCCACCGTCTTGCCTGTCACCTCACAGCATTTCTCTAAAACTCACAGAAAAAGTCATCTGTCAGCGAGAGAACTGTAGTCCCACACACTTATCTGGCCCAGTGACAGCGTGGCTGTAAATATTAAAAATAAAATAAAAACAGACCAATTCTACATAATTATGACTCCCGAGGTGCTTAAATGGCGCCCTCATACTGGAAAGTGCAGTGTTGGACCCCCCACTAAGTGGACAGACGATCTCAAGTGTTTAGCTGGGACCCGCTGGAAGCAAGCGGCACAAGATCGTGCTCTGTGGAGATACATGCAGGAGACAGCAGTCCTGCAGTGGATGCCCGATGGTGGGAGGCTCCGGCCGTGGCTAGTTACCACCCTACCAGCAAAGACGTGCCGTCAAGCGATATTCTTTCTGGTACGATGTCGTGTAGATACCGATTTGACCCTATGGGTTAGTAAATAATAACTGCTATGCCCCTAACAGGTTAACCCGCTACCATCTTAGACTGCATCATCACTAACCAACAAGTGAGGTCGCAGTCAAGAGCTAACTTGTAGTGGATTAAAAAAACATGCAGAAGACAGCAGTCCAGCTGTGGACGTCTAATGCTTTAGACTCTACATATTTCGCAGTACATTCTACATGGCAATTGTATTAATAATTTCATTATATCATTTACCAGCTGGTAACAGCTTTTTGCAGTTCCGCCATCTTGTTTATAAAATGGCGACACTCCCTCCGTTTAACAGTAATAAACGACTCTATTATCTTGTTAAAAAAATACTGCTTCGTTAGTTCAGTAGCTTGTTTGTCTACGGATTATAAGGTACCATCACGTACCGGGTTTGATACCTTGGTTGGGTCAAGAAAGTTGTATCGAATTTTCCGAGGGGCATATACCACCAGCGCTTCAAGCAGTAATGTTTTAATATTGTTGACGTTCGTGTTTCAGAATTATAATCCTTATTTTAGGGAAGTCACATAAAACTGGTCGATTCGGAAATTTATGATTTCTGAATTTTCTCTGCTCTGGCCTGGCGGGAGGCTTCGGCCATGACTAGTTACCACCCTAACGCATTTACGCACCGCCAGGCGATTTAGCGTTCCAGTACGATGCCGTGTAGAGACCGAATGGCGGTATGGGTAACTGCCGTAGCCCCAACAGGTTAGCCCGCTACGACCTTAGACTGCATTATCACTTACCATCAGGTGAGATCGCAGTTTTTCATTTTTCATGTTATCATACGTCCTATTTTGAAACTATTGCTAGTTCGGAAAGCAAATTCTACTAAAAATAATAGCTATTCGATCGTTTCTTAATCCAAACTTAAACCACCTTCCCATACATAATTACTTAATCAATAATTAATTCCAAGAAAAAAACTTGTTTCTCGACATATAAATCCATCATAAATGGTCAAGCAATATGTTTTGCGCTTGCAATGCGAGGTCGTTAAATTTTATCATCTACCCTCATAATGGCTAAATATGGAAGTTGTACTAACACAGCCTAAAGAAATACACAAGTGGTGATAACTGATAACCTATAGTGCCACGGTATAATGTACAGTGTGTTGACTTTACGCCCATACAAACAAGTTAAATTTATAAAGAATTTTTTTTTTAAATTAAATATTTAAAAAAAAAAAAATATAAGTAATATATATAAACTTTAAAACTAAGGTATTAAAGTTTAATTACGAATGTAGTATATTTATATTTAAGACCTTTTGTCTTCGTAACAACGTGAGCATGTCGGTCACGGTCACGCGAATCCACAATTTTACCCTCTACCAAAAAGTGCTCAACGCGGCTAAAGAGGTTTTCACTTAAAAAATGAGATTTTACTTGATTGTTAAATGACTAGCAAAGAGATTATAGGCGTCACAGACAAACATACATACATAAACATACAACATACCGAAGAGCGGGATCATCAAATCCCCGATATGGACCGTCTGCGGCCCAAATACACGGACAGACGGGCAGAAAACCGCATAATAAAAACTTATTCGACCCGATGGCAGCGTCGCTAGTATCTATGAAAAATACAATAAAGACAAATATACAGGCATAAAAAATCGTTCCAATTTTGCCACTGGCCTAGCATGCGCACTATATACATATTATATAGGTCCATATATGCGCAGGTCAGATAAGTTAGTGGGACTTTAGGGTAAACTCGCTTTTTCGTTTTAACGAATTTTCAAATCACAACGACTAAAGAAGTTTCACTTCAAAATTGAAATGGATTTTGAATTTCTCTCGCGACTGTACTCATTTCGAAGCATTTAGTCCCTTCTAATTAGTAAGCTTACCACTTCTTGCTACTGTGACGATTGTTCTTACGACCCGGGTTTAGGGATGCGACTCGTTTAGTTATCGATAAAAAGAAAAATCAGATACATTTTAATTTTGTAAGACTTTCTTAGCATAAGTAAATTTCTTTGCTTAGGATAGTGCGATAAAGGGCCATACAACTTAGGGATGTAACAAATATTCAGATGTCGATAAAAATATTTCTTACGAAAATTGAACGTTTTGACTTTCAACATAATCATATTTTACTCTTATCTGATTTTAGTTAGGCTATAATCTATCTCTGTGCCAAATTTCATCCAGATCCGTTCAGCTGTTCTGGCGTGATTGAGTAACAAACGTCCATCCATCAATCCATTCATCCAAACTTTCGCATTTATAATATTAGTAAGTATAGATTAAAATGTATTATACATTTTAATCTTCATTCATTGCTCTATTTTATGTAGTTTTTCAGATGATGAAATTTTTAGATGTACAATTTACATTGTAATATTGTAATTCGGTTTTCAATTCTATTTTTAAACAATTACATCCCGCCATTACAAAAATGGCATCCTCTGAAAATAATTGTTATTACTTGAATAATGTTTCTCTTGTAATTATTAATGTAATAAATTATAGACAATTATCAATTATAGTTTATAACTAACAGTTTTCTACGGTTTCTCTCGTGCTATAACTATACAAGTGCCTTGTATTTCAATTTTCAATACAAATGATTGGGAATAGGGATGGTGAGAATTCAATCAAATCAGCAACTCTTTATCAAACACAAAACATATTTGTGACTTGTGACGTCATCAAATTTCAACGCACTTTTTTTTCTTTGATTTATAATTCAAGTATCAAACTTAACACTAACCGAGGATGTGGATTTGAGGTCTTTTGGAAGACCCTCCATTTAATAATCAGTAAGAAAGAATTTATTTTTGATATCTTAGACATCACCCCTATTCACGAAATTACTAATATCTTCATTTCCCCATGAGTCACGATTTTTAGATCTTACTCTTTGATATAATTATGATATAAAACTGATTCATTGTTTTGTCTATATGTATACTAATTATGTACCTACTAATATTAGTGCGAAAGTGTGTCTGTCCGTCCGTCCTTCTGCTACAACGTAATGGCTCATCTTTTCAACCCATTTTGACGAAAGAGGTATCCTGGAAAAGGACTTTAGACTACTTTTTATCCCGGAAAATTAAGGGGTCCCCGTGAGAATCAAAAAAACCTTAATCGACGCGGACGTAGTCGCTAGCATCATTTAGTTGTTTTTTTTTATCTACTACAAGTTAGCCCTTTACTGCGATCTCAACTGTATGATGCAGTCTAAGATGGTAGTGGGCTAACCTGTTAGGGCCATGGCAGGGTTAGTTAATTAAACCCATACCTGCCCCTATTCGGTTTCTACACGTCATCGTACCGGAACGCTAAATCGCTTGGCGGCACGTCTTTGCCGGTAGGGTGGTAACTAGCCACAGCCGAAACCTCCCACCAGGTCAGACTAAGGAACATTCTGAAATTATTAATTCCCAAATTAACCCTGCCGGGGATCGAACCCCGGACCTCCGCACGTGAAGACAACAGCGCTCAACACTGCGCCAAGGAGGACGTTAAATAAAATATACCTAATTGCAGTTTAAAACTTCAAGAACAAATTTCAATAGTTGTAAAAAATCAACAATACTGATAACAAATCATGAATTGAGGATGCTTGCTTAACATTCTAATGGCGGACACAATTAATTAACTTTGAATTAATCAAATTTTATTTATTGTGTTACAATGTTATATTATATAGGCTACAATCGCACTGCGAAAATTTTCGCGCAAATTTTTTTTCGCAATTCTGTAACACTATTGCGGCGAAGTCCCACGAGACATACCTACTGAACCCTCGGGAATGTCCGTTCCGACTCGCTTTTTTCTTTTTTTATCGACTTCAAGTAACCCTTTGACTGCGATCTCACCTGATGGTAAGTGATAATGCAGTCTGTCTATGATGGTAGCGAGGTAACCTGTTAGGGGCATGGCAGTCATATTAAACCCACTAGCTAATGCCCGAGACTTCGCCCGCGTGGATTGAGGTTTTTCGGTTCCCGCGGGAACTCTTTAATTATCCGGGATAAAAAGTATAACATGTGTGCTATTCCAGACTATAATCTATCTCTGTGTCAAATTTCAGCCAAATCTGTTCAGCCGTTGGCGCGTGATTGAGTGACAAACATCCATACATCCATCCACTTTCACATTTATAATATTAGTAAGATTTGATTATTTGATTGATTGATATTTCATACCCCTATTCGGATTCTACACGGCATCGTACCGGAATGCTAAATCGCTTGGCGGCAAGTCTTTGCCGGTAGGGTGGTAACTAGCCACGGCCGATACCTCCTACCAGACAAAACATTTACATGGTTTGACTTAACAAAGTCATTCTTAGATGTTATTAACCAATTATTTATCCGTAATGCCCAGCCTTCAACGCACATTACATAAATACATAATAATTCAATGGGAATAAAAGTGTCGTACCTATTATAGTAAAAACCTAAACAAAAATTAAAATATGTTTTTCAGTCTGTTTATCGAGCTTTAGAAAAGATTGAACTGAATTTGATTTTGAAAACCGATTGATAAATACTTTATTGGACAATCCATACTAATATTATAAATGCGAAAGTGTGTCTGTCTGTCTGATACGCTTTCACGGCCCACCTATTCAACGATTTTGATGAAATTTGGTACAGGGATAAGTTTTATCCCAGCAATATATAGGCTACTTTATATCCCGGAAAATTAAGGAAAACCTTAGTCCACACGGGCGTAGTCGCGGAAATCATCTGTCAGCGTTCCGGTACGATGTCGTGTACAAACCGATAAGGGGTTTTGGTTTAATATAACTGCCGTATCCCTGTCAAGTTAGTCCGCTACCATTTTAAACAGCATCATCACTTACCATCAGGTGAGATTGCAGTCAAGGGCTAACTTGCAGTGAAAAAAAAAAACTTTTATGCACGCGAACGAGGTCGCGTATATCGCCTTGTTCAATGTAAATAAAACTGAATCCATTTACAAAATCAATTCACAGTAATAACAGTAATCATACAATTAAGTCTTAAATTGTGTTTGCCTCTAGTCTCCACTGAATATGGCTACTAACCTATTTGAATAGAATCTAAGCAATGCATACTTACGTATTTAATCCACTATAAGCCACCTTAATGGTGATCGCACATTAAAGCTCTCCGCACGTCCCGTTAAATCCGCACCGTATGTTTTTTCAGCAAGGTGTTTTGTTAATACTTACTGCGCAGTAATCAATTCTATTTTTGGCGAATGAAGTTCATCCTAATGAGGTAAGACGTCATTCAATGGTTCAGCACTGAACTATGGAGCAAAAGCAAAAATTAAAAACTAATAGTAACACGTTTTATTGTACTGTTAACAAGGAACTTACTAAAATAAGTTAAACGAGCTCAGAACTCATGGCCGCATAACGCATTTACCGTTAGCTGTTTGGTCCTTTCAGACTCCTCTCACCTTCTTCACTGTACTAGCTCTACTATATTATTACACTGTCATTAGAGTTGTACTGTACTTTAATTAGAGTTTATAAATGATTGAATTGAAAAACAAATTGTTAGAATATCTTACAAATTACAATGTTACGACCATCAAAACTAATATAAAGCGTATAAAATGACGGCGTAGCATTAGTACACGTTCTTTATAATGCACGAGGCCTGTATCAAACACTCATATTATGCGGAGCGTTATATGAGTACAATGAAGTCATATGTGCGATCAGGTTTACTTCAGTCCATTTAGAACGCATAAAATATGTATTTCTATTTATAAACCATGCCAAGAATTTTTAGTTAATTAGGCAGCATTTATTAAGAAATATTATACCTATAAAAATATAGCAACAATTATCGCATAGCTACATAGTTCAATACGTGTTGTATATAAATATCGATACGATCACTATAATTATATATTTAAAATCAAATGTTTAATATTTCTTGTCTATATAAATTTAAATTTGGGAGATATGGTGGAAAGATTCAAATATTTTTCTGGCTATTTAAAATAAAATTAAATAATAACGTGTAATTAGGCTGTAATTAGGGATATTATACTATCACATATTTCTCACATCACTAACGCTCTACTTATCTACATCATGAAAGCTTAATGTAAAATTAATTTCCAATCTATCGACATAATAACATAAATTATATCCATTACCAATCCCCAAAAGCTATCAAAATCGATTGTCCAAAGCCTAATTGTGAAACAATTACAAACCAATTTATCGATATCATTTAATCGATGTAGCCCATCACTCCTCCAGTACTAAGAACCGGCCACCAAGCACCATAGTTTTTCTGACCAGGAATTCGCTAATAACTTGATTTCGACAGTTTGGTTAGTATGAGATTGTAGATTATGTTTCACCAACTTCTCCAAAAATCTATTATCTATCTATATAAATTACCACCCTACCGGCAAAGACGGGCCGCCAAGCGATTTAGCGTTCCGGTACGATGCCGTGTAGAAGCCGATTAGGAGTATGCGTTTAACTTACCATCACTTACCATCAGGTGAGATCGCAATCAAAGGCTAACTTGTAGTGGATAAAAAACCCCTATTGTATCAATTCCTGTGGGCTTACTGCCATCGTATAAAGAAGTATTATTTTAAAATATCAGTTTTCGAAGACGAACTTTAACGTCCCTAAAATAAGGATTATAATTCTGAACAAAGAGCATCAACAATATTGAATTAATACTGCTTTAAGCGATAGGTTTGCGGCTAGTAATTTCCATTCTATCTTAACATTCATAACGCTGAAGTATTTCAGGGGCCATACTGTCAACGCTTAAAGCCATATTGTTTCATTATTGTTGACTTTCGTGTTTAAGAAATATAATCCTTATTTTAGGAACGTCAAGGTACGTGACATCAAACTGTCATTTTGAGTTGGTAATATGGAATAAGTATGGCCCCTGTGCTCGAATTCTATGAACGTTTTGGAGAGATGTAATCTTATACTAATCCCGTAGTTTTGACAAAGTTTTTCAAGATTCTCGGTTCCACTAAAAGAGATGAAATAATTTCCCATTTATTGATCCGCATGTTTTGACGTAGGCTTTAAGGTTTCAGGGCTGTACCTATGGATACGGGATTAGTGATTAATAATTAGGGTTGACACTTTTTGCTTAAATTATAATTAATTAAAAACTAGATGACGCTCGCGACTTCGTCCGCGTGGGTTAAGACAAGCTCATGATTCCTGTGGGAACTCTTTAATTTTCCTGGATAAAAAGTAATGTAATGGGCCGTGAAAGCGTAGCAGACAGAGATACAGACACACCTTCGCATTTAAATATTAATAGTATGGATGGAATAGTGTAGTAGGTACGTCTACAATATAAGTAAACCATGTTGTCATACTTCTATCTAATACATATTATTATAAATGCGAAAGTTTGGATGGATGGATGTATGGTTGTTTGTTCAATCACGCCAGAACGGCTGGACGGATCTAGATGAAATTTTGATAAGAGATAGATTATAGTCTGGAATAACACATAGGCTACTTTTTATCTTGCGGGAACCAAAAAACACCTCAATCCACGCAGTTGCGGGCATCAGCTAGTATATTATAAAAAATAAGGCTAGTTTTTCGTTCATTCGAACATCTGATTGAGTTGAAACTTCGCACAGTTGTTGTCGACACTTGCGGGAAGGTTTCAGACATACCAGCCAGACATGCAACGTTTGTCGAACATTGGCTGACACCTCAAAATCAAAATGGAATGAGCAGTTTGGTAGTTTTGAGAAAACCGAAAATAATGAACACATACATAGAAAGAAAGTATACTGTAGGCTACTTACCTAATCTGAAAAAAAAAACAAAAAAATAAATCCGAAATCATTACATACAAAGTGTTATATAAACTCACCCCCGTAATCACCCCTCGAAAAAAATCAATTCCAAAAACCATACACATACGATATACAACCCTATTACTGTTATCTGTAGAGTTGAAAATCGTATATCACCTTCCAACAAGCTATTAAGTTTTTTGCCAAACAAAATTGTGCTTTAAAATAAAGAAAATTAAGATCGTTTTTGCTTGCGTAACGATAATGCTTGTAACGTGGTTGGAATACGTAATGAGACGTGGATGTATGGCAGTTTGGACGCGGTGTTTTAAATGTATTAAAATTTTCTGTTTATTTTGCCGCTGTTGATAAATTTCGTTTAGTTGATAAGGTGAGGTGAAGTGGAGGGATATAGGTATTTTATGGGTTCTAATTTATCAATGTTCTGTAAAGTAGAATATGCAGCAGTTTTAAAACTGAAAAAACTAAATAATCTTCGAAATTACTTACTAGGTTGTTTACTAGCTTGTAGCTACGAGCTTCTATAAATAACTATTTCAGCGACTTAATATTATTATAATTAGTTTCCTACTGCTAAATATTTAAAACTAGAGGTCTCCCGCGGTCTAGCCCGCTACCATCTTAGACTGCATCATCACTTACCATCAGGTGAGATCGCAGTCAAGGGCTTGTAGTGGATTAAAAAAAAACTTCGTCTGCCTTCAATTTCAACATTCTCATGAGATTTTCCCGCCGCAAAAGGTCTACTTATAATGGTTAGGTAAATAGCTTAGGCAAGTTTTTATTTAAGTTTTTGAAGTGAAACTTCTTTAGAATCGTTATCGTTATTAATCGTTAGAATTTGAAAATTCCATGAAACGAAAAAGCGCCACTAAAAAGAGAAACATACCTATACAACATAGAAAAAGCCTAAGAGAGAATGAGATAGAAAAAAAGTTATATTTATCTTATAGATAATAAGACTACGTAGGCTACTTTTCTAAAGTTTCACTTCTGCCGTGTGTGAATTGCACAAACACACTTTTTTAATTTAAGATTTTATTTTTGTTTTTAATAATAATTTATTAATAAAAGTAGGGAACTTAACGTGAGCAAAGTATCCGTTACTTTGCTCACGTTAAGTTACATAGTATTAGTTAATCTAGTAGTTAAAAGTATACTTAATAGAAGGTTCATATTCCGTGGATAACTTACCAGATCCAATCAAAATGTACTTGTATTACGACATCAGTGTAAAATCCGTGTAGTATAACTGTGAAATGTACGAAACGCGTGAACAGCAAAAATCGCCTCTGTGTTACGCATAGAGTTATTATTACTAACTCTATGGTGTTACGTGTCGCCACCGGTTCAGTAGTTAAGATTATCAGGATAGGCTGCTGTGTTCACGGGTTTGAAATATTTGAAGCCATTTTTATAAGTACAATCGTACTAATATAATAAATGCGAAAGTGTGTTTGTTTGTTGGTTTATATTCCCAAATTGACCCTGCCGGGGATCTAACCCAGGACCTCCGCACGTTAAGGCAACAGCGCTACACACTGCGCCACGGAGGTCGTCAACTGGTATGGACTTGGTTTGAAGTTAATAAAAGTAGCAGTAACCAAAGTCGCAGTACGCTATTAGCTTAGGTCTTTAGGCCGTAATTCTTCATTACAATACCACCATAATTGCGACAATCAGAGCGAAATTATCAAAATTAGTGAAATGGCGGCTCGTTTCTGAGTAAGACATAAAATTCCATTGTACCTGTTATTGCTTTCAGCGCACATAGTTTGGGAGGCTTGGCATTTTTTGTCAAATTGTTGAGATTTCATATTGTACCAGCATTTTCTGGGTGGCTTTTTCCCACAAATCTTTTTCTTCTGGTGGGAGGCTTCGGCCGTGGCTAGTTACCACACTACCGGCAAGGACGTTTTTTTTTTTTTTTTTTTACTGTTATTGAGAACCAGCGAGGTACTCATTTAACTACGATCTAGCCTAACTAATTGGCTAATGAGCAGTTTTGCTTTAACCTAAACTTATAATTTATCTTACGTACTAAGAAGTTGTCCATTGACGCATCTTAGTCTTTCTTGATAATCTTAGACACTTTGTTCATGTGTTCTATTAGCACAACACTTTACACTGTCACTTATCACTATACACTAACTCAAAAGGCTTAGTCCTTTTTAGTCTTCTCACTAGTTTCGTTACGTCGAGCAGCTGGATTGCCTCAACGTTAACGTGGTGATGAAGCCGATGGTCGTGGGCTTTGGCAAATTTGGTTATAATTTGTTCGACGTATTCAATATTGAGGTCCCGATGAATATCGTCATTTCTGATGTACCAGGGCGCATTTACCATACTCCTGAGTACTTTATTTTGGAACCGCTGTATGATTTGGATGTTACTCTTTTTGGTACAGCCCCACGGCAAGGACGTGCCGCCAAGCGATTTAGCCGTGTAGAAACCGAATAAGGGTATGGGTTTAATATAACTGCCGTGCCCCTAACAGGTTAATCCCCTACCGTATTAGACTGCATCATCATTCATCACTAACCGTCAGGTGAGTTCGCAGTCAAGGGCTAACTTGTAGTCGATAAAAATAATACCACAGGGTAAGTAAAACTTGCAACAGTAAAAAACGTGTTCTAGGTACAACTTTCAAAAAAGTCAATAAAAAAATAATACTCACTTAAAACATACTATAGATGATGTTATCCACATTGTTTTTTTATTCCCGTGGGAACTTCTTAATTTACCGGGATAAAATTCCTCGGGATACAACCTATCCCTGTACCAAATTTCATGAAAATCGGTTGAACAGATGGACCGCGAAAGCGTAGCAGACAGACACACTTTCGCATTTATAATAATAGTATAGATTACAGTATGAAATACTACTACTATAATAAAAATACCATTTTATAGCTTTGATAACAGTGACATAATACCCACTTTATCTACCCGTTGATAAAGTATTTTTACTGTCACGAAGAACGTGGCCAAATCGGACCACCAAAGCGGTCCAAACTCAAATCCCCTTTTACTTTTCCAATTCCCGGCTCGTACTTGACCGTTTTTTCATTCGATCGATCGATTAAGCAATTTTATGTTACTTAATTGCACTTAGCTATGCGAAACGACCCGGCTTTCCTCGTAACAGCTCGGCATTTAAACACAGATGTTTTTCTTAGAAATATTGTTTGCACACGTATAATTATTTGCTTAGCTGTGTTAACATGTAATGTTAAATTATAGCACGGTTAAATACCAATTAAATAGTTCTAACTAGGATTAGAATGGTTTTTGTGCCTTAGAAAAGTTAGTGTTATTGCGTTTGTACTTAAAAGTAGGCCTAGTAAGTACTGGCTTATTTACTACCACCAGTCCACCACCACTACAGGCCATTAACGTCCCACTGCTGGGCACAGGCCTCCACTCTCATAGGAGAGAGGGAATTAGAGCTTAGACTCACCACGCTGCTCCAATGCGGTTTGGCGGGCTTTAACGACAATTATCATGTTAGTGATAATATATCCGGGACCGACGGCTGAACGTGCTCTCCGAGGCACGGGGGTGAAACACCGCCAACTTCCTAACTCCGGGTACTAAAAATTTCTAGTCAGAAAAACCCAACACTTAATTAAGGCCTGACCCGGGACTCGAACCCGGGACCTCGTCGGCCGCAGTCGAACATTCTAACCACTAGACCAACGAGGCAGTTACTGCTTATTTATTTATCGGTATTTCCATATTTTTGTATGAGCAACTTATCGATGTAATTTTTTGCATGGACATTTAAAAAACTGGAGTGACATAATAAATAACTAGCATACGTTTTTAACCCTTAATTGTATGGTTTTAACCTCAAAATGGCTGTTTGTTATGCAACGACCTCAATTTACATAGACGGGCCCTGTCAAACAAAGAATGTGCACTTATTTTACTAACGCCATCTAGTGTGAAAAGCGGGACAGCGCTATGGCGGCGACAAGGACAGGCTTATACAGGTGAGGGGCATGCACCACAAATAGGACGTCCAACTTTTTTCTATGAAAATACCCATCTAGTACCTAAATATATATAGATGTTTAAAGTTTTAAACCCAATTTTAGTATCAACGGTTGTCACTAATGAGTTGTGACAAGTCCGCAAATGATCGTAGGGTTACGCAGTTAGCAGGGAGTACACAAATAAACACATCCAATAAATTACTAGCATCGTCCTAACGACCGTCCCCGGGACAGGAATGTTAATATGCGAACTTGCACTAATTGTCCTTACGTTTTTAACCCTTAATTGTATGGTTTTAACCTCAAAATGGCGGTTTGGTATGTTTTTTTTAACCGCCGGGTTCGCTCGGGACGCTATTTTATAGTATCTAAATCCATACTAATACCTATTATAAATGTGAAAGTGTGTCTGTCTGTCTGCTACGCTTTCACGGCTCATCCGTTCAACTGATTTCGAAGAAATTTGGTACAGGGATAGGTTATATTCCGGGTAAGGACATAGGACCTTTTTATCCCGGAAAATTAAAGAGTTCCCGCGGGAATCATAAACCTTAATACACGCGGATGAAGTCGTGGGAATCATCTATTACCTAATAAAATTAATCTTTATTCTGACTTTTTTTAAAAAGTAGGTTCCCAGAATCTGTATAGAGAAAGTTGAGAAAGAAAAATGGCGGCAAATTAAAAAATCTAGGTACCTACCCAACGATTTTTTAAAAATTGATATTTTTTACTCCGAGTCAACTAGGTTTTACTTATTTATTTTGCTTCGAGTTCTTTAGAACCCTTTTAAATGTTACCATTACCTGAAAACATTAAATAATAGTCTCAGCTTTTACTAGACAATAGTTACATAAAGTAGGTATCTAAGATGCAGTAACAGAGAAATGCTACAGAAAAACCACATAAAACTTTTGGCAAAATTCAAAAGAAGAACAATTTAAAACTCGTATGTGTAAAAAATAAACGCTCGGAAAGCAATATTTTCCAACCACGTTAAGAAACATTGCACCTCGTTGGAAAATCCTATTCCAGCCCGAAGTTTGTTTAATTAAAAACCCAAATAAAAAAGTAACTGGCCGCTTTTATAGAGTGATAAACTGCCTTAAAACAAAACTTACATAAAAAGAAACTCTATTTGTTAGACATTAAAACGCATTTTTCATTCGCTCGTTCCATTTTTCACGTCGTGTTTACACCATTTCCTGTTCTATTCCTGTGGCAATAAAACTCAGAATTCATTAAAGATGCTATCGTTCCAATTTCAAATGGATTGCGTCAAGCGAATTCGCGCTATAAAACACAGGGGATATAATTTAAAAGCGATAAAAGTTTTGAATTTAGAACGATTCATTTTTAAATCGTTTTCAATTAGATTGACAAGCAAGTTTCAGTTATAATCAAGAATGCAATAGAAATCATAATCGTGTAAATCTTTAAAGGTGTTTAATAGTGACAAGGCGATTCGATTTATATTATTTTCAAATTTAATGAGCATTTTTATTTTATTTTTTCAACAAAATGTGCATAAATTCAATTATACGAATTTTGAAATTCACAGGAAAAATTATGTATATTTATTTCGGTAGAGTTTAGCATAAGTCCTATAAATTTATAACACATAGAATAGAGAAAAATTGTTGCTGTGACGCCATTTTTTTATACTGTCGCGGTTTAAAAAGTACAAGGAGGTTGCTTATGTCTTTACACTATACGACATTTTCTAGGAATAAAATTGTATAAATGTTGTTGTGTAAATATTGTATTTTTCTTTTGAAAACCATAATTTGAATGTTTCAATGATGTGTTTATACAAATTTATTGTTAATATTAAGTAATAAATAATTATATTGAAAACGTATGAATATAATATACACCAATCTTACGTACATAATATTAGTATCAAAAGTTGTATTTAAAGGAAGGTACTCAAAAAAATAGTAAAAAAATGTTCTATTTTGGTGGTAATTAAATTCGAAATGAAGTAAAAAGGGGTTAAATTAACACCACATTATCAACGCCTCTTCCGCCTTTCTTATCGTTTTGGAAAAGTATCGTATCGTAATCTAACGCCCTACGGTGATAGGTACACCGCTTCTAGATTTATTACCAGCTACTGCAAAGCTACGATCGTTGGTACAGATTAAATTTAATTTATAAACTACATGGTGATGCCTGCAACTTCTTCCGTGCAAAATTAAGTTTAAAAAAATCCTATGGACTCATAAAATTATCTGGGACAAAAAGTAGCCTGGGTCATTCTATGGGCCTATAATCATATCTATGCAAAAATCACGTTGATTTATGTTGCTACGTTGCGGCCTGATTGAAGGACAAACTAACAAAAAATCTTTCGAATTTATACGTACTAAACTGTTTTGACAATCAAAGCTGTATTGGTGGCTCCATCATCTACAATATCGGGGAGGGGATCGATAGGGGAGAAGATGCATCGTTGGCAGAGTTCTTCTCAGACTAGGGCACGTTAGGAACCAGTGCAGCTTTATTTGAGTATAAATTATAACTGAACGATACAAAAAACTTATAGTATGTAGTAGTATAAGTGTATCGCATTGGAATTATTTTAATAGGACTTCACGATACTGGTCTCCTAGTATGAGGTCTATGGGACACCGCTAAACCACCAAAATTAATTAGTTTAAGCTTACTCTTACTTTATCTTGTTAATTTGTACTTATCAACATATTGTAACCGGGAATTGAAGTTTTTGGTTCTCGCGGAAACTCTTTAATTTTCCGGGATAAAAAAGATTATAGTCTGGAGTAGCCTATGTGCTATTCCAGACTATAATCTATCTCTATGCCAAATTTCAGCCAGATTCGTTCAGCCGTTGGCGCGTGATTGAGTAACAAACATCCATACATCCAAACTTTCACATTTATAATATTAGTAAGATAAGTAAGTATAAGTACCTATAGATGATAGAAAATAAAACATTTGTATTGTACTATTAATTAATATAAAAATGTATTTTATTCCATTGACGATATCGTGATTCGCGTCGTATCGGATCATTAAGTTTTGCTCAACAACGTATCGCACAGTTAAGTAGCTCCATGTTGATAGGGGTGCACCGCTTAGATTTATAGTGAGCTACAGTCGCACGCTAAACTGCGATAGCTGGCTGCAGATAAAATGGAATTTACTGTTCAAATATTAAGCCGAACTAGACGGTGCAAGTTCTTTAGACAACCATAGACAATTTATATTCTTTTATTAGACTACTGACATAATATGACTTCGGTATATACATAATTATTATGTGTAGAGCTGCGACATAGAGTTAGTCTGACTAACAGAGATTAGAGAGATTAGATCATATTTTAACGTCTTCATCGAATATTTAAAAAAATATACATTTACAAAATATATTACAATATCATATATTTTGATATATTATATAATATACATGGATACAAAAGATTTTTAAAAAAGATAAAAAATACAAAATAAGTAGTTTATATCTACCAAAACAAAAAAGCAAAAAATATATTTTAGTTTTTGAAATAGGCATAAATATAAATAGTATGCCCATTATGAAGTAGGCTGGCGATTGAAAATAATTAAAATAAGTTAACCCTAAAGGAACAAACGAACCTACCCTCTGAAAGGAATTGACACAATTTAAATCAGAAGTATTGCATCAGTAAAAAGAAAAAACAAAAAAAAAATACAAAATAACACAAGTATTGCATCAGTAAAAAAAAACAAAATAACACAAAAAAATGTTAGTTTTTAAAATTAGTCCGAATAATTAGACTTAATAAATAGCTGGTTACTTAGTTAATTTATAAAAGAAAACTGTAAATTGAAACGCAAGCGATCTTAATCAGTAGGAATTTTATTATGAGCTTTTTTAAATAATGAAAATGTTATTGTGACCGACAGACATTAAAGTTTTGACGTTTTTTTTTTCGAGTAAGAGGCAATGGTTTACTGTTAAATAATTTAATCATAAAAGTTTTTTTAGCATTTTGTAATACAATAACAACTTAATTTTAATTAAGGAACTTGAATTAATTGAAATGTTTTATTATCTTAATTGTAATTGATAAGAAATCACATTAAAGAAATGTAATTACCAATGAATGGTACCATAATAATATTATTATTAGGTACAGTAATTACAAAAGCTTTTATGTTTTGTTTTGATTAAAAATTATATAGATGGAAAAAACTCACTTGGGTGTTTGACAATTACTAGTCAAATCAGTAACTTTTTTTCAAAAGGCAAAACGCGCCCAAGGATACCTATTGTATGAAATACTCGTAGGTACATTAAAATTCGACGATTTGTTTTACTGTATACTATAATATTTTGGAGTGGTTAAGTTAGTTGTCTATACTAATATTATAAATGCGAAAGTTTAGATGTTTGTTACTCAATCACGCCAGAACGGCTGAACGGATCTGGATGAAAGGCACACAGATAGATTGTAGTCAGGAATAACACAAAGGCTACTTTTTATCTCGGAAAATTAAAGAGTTCCCCCGGGAAAACGTCAATCAAACAAAAAACTAAAAGGGGACCTAGATTATTACTGAAGATCCTCTACTTAGGTAATCATTAAAAAATTATTTACTTTTGACGTAGACAAAATAATAGTCAGTATCTTCTCATGAAATAATCTAAATTAAATAATTTACAACCTTACAATCATCCAAACTATCACGTTTATAATAAGATATCGGTAGGACATACACTATAGTACATATTGTATCTAACTATAAGTCTTGTTTTGAATTTACCACTGGCTCGGAAAATACATTCTACTGAGTAATAAATACAACCACAAATTGTCATAGTTTAACTTTTCTCCTTTCACCCTCAGCACCATATTTATCCTCATTAAGTCCATTAAACAAAATTAATGTCTTTTAATTGATATTTTGTTCTCCAACACGACTCCATTTTGTAATAATTACAGACCTATTTAGAGAAGGGTAAGGATGGTAATTACATGTGTAATTACATGTAATTAACATTGATAATCATTATGAGTGGTGTATTTGTTTTTTTTCATGGAGGTTGACATTTAACCTCAAAAGCCTTTTATAAATTTAATTTACTTGTTATTTTTAATTAAATTTATTGAATATTAACAAAATAAAATAAAAAAGTGTGTATGTGTGTGTGTGTGCAATTCACACACGGCATAAGTGAAACTTCAGAAAATTAGGGTACGAGAAAATGAGATAAATATAACTTGTTTTCTATCTCATTCTCTCGCAGGTTAAAGCCCACGGGAGCATGAGATAAATATAACTTGTATTCTATCTCATTCTCTCGCAGGCTAAATCCTATTATGAATATGTTTGTCACTTTTTAGTGTCGCTTTTTCGTTTCATCGAATTTTCAAATCACAATTCTAAAGAAGTTTCACTTAAAAAAATAACGATGTTTCATTTTACTCTTGTCTAAATATATATATATTACTGTCAAAAGCGGTTACACTCTCTCCGGTCGTGTTGGATTTCTGAACCATCGGAATATGATGGTGAGAGTGAGGGAATATAGATACAAGATACAAGTGGACTTGTACACTTACTGCATGTGATATGCAGTGGCATATTGCTTAGTGGGCATAAATAGTCTGCCGAGAATCAAACTCAAGTCCCCCAGTTAGTAAGTTAATACCGAAAAATTAAAGTAAGTTTTTCTTGTCAACAGGTCCGAGAAGTAGGAGAATGAAAAAGAAGTCGGTTCCAGAAGAGAAGAGACCGAGAACGGCGTTTAGCGCGGCGCAGCTTGGCAGATTAAAGGTAATTAGCGCTAAGGGCCGTGACTCGTGACCTCACATAATATTAGCACACATTTTCATGGTTGCACAGACAGTAGTGGCGTTCGGTTCATAGAGGCATAATAACTTACCCAAATGGAAATACGTTAATGCTCATTTTTCATCAAAACAGCTTTTTGAAGGGTTCTCCACTGCAGTCCATTAACGTCCCACAGCTGGGCACAGGCCTCTACTCTTATAGGAGAGAGGGAATTAGAGCTTAGATGCTGAACTCTGAAGGCATTTGAAGGGTTGTTGTTACTCAATCACGCCAGAACGGCTGAACGGATCTGAATGAAATTGGGCACAGAGATAGATTACAGTCTGGAATAACACATATACCTCAATCCACGTGGACGAAGTCGCGGGCATCTGAGTCTACTTGGATAGGATTGTCCGTCTGTCCGTCCGTCTGTCAGAGCCATAGAATTAATCAATATTATCTAATACTAGCTGATGCCCTCGACTTCATCTGCGTGGATTGAGGTTTTTGGTTCCCGCGGGAACTCTTCAATTTTCCGGGACTATAATCTATCTCTGTGCCCAATTTCGTCCAGATCTGTTCAGCCGTTCTAGCGTGATTGAGTAACAAATATCCATCCAAACTTTCGGATTTATAATATAAGTATAGATAACCCTGCAGTCCCGGGATTTCCGTGTATCAAGGTCCTAATAGTCTGAAGTTTTGATTGTTCTATAGAATCTAAATTCTCTAACCAAACATTGTTGTCCACAGCATGAATTCGCCGAAAACCGCTACCTAACAGAAAGAAGACGTCAGGCGCTCGCGGCAGAACTGGGACTCGCTGAGGCCCAAATCAAGATCTGGTTCCAGAATAAACGAGCTAAGATAAAGAAGGCAACAGGCCAGCGCAACCCCCTGGCCTTACAGCTGATGGCACAGGGGCTGTATAACCATAGGACCGTCGCCGACAGCGATGAAGAGGAAGAAGAAATTCATGTTACGTAAAAAAATCACTCGCTTCGCTTGCAACTTGCAAGTATTAATTAAGTTTTATGACATAAAAAACTTTTCTTCAAAAAAATCATGTTTGTAACCAAAAAAATCTTTTGGGCTCTTTTGGAGTGGAAACAATGTTTTTGGGTTAAGATTTTTTGGAGCCTAAAATTTTAACAGACTTTTTTCAGTCAAATCATTTTTTTCTTGGATCAAGTTCTTTTTGTAGCATACAATCTTTATATACCTAGATATCTACTTTAATAAGTATATAAAAATTATTCTATAGAAATTATTTCGTAGTGAAAAAATTAATATTACTTATAAAAATAACTTATACCTACCTATATACCTACTTGTATGTTAAAAAAAAAATACGAGCCCGCCTGCGTTGAAAGGTTCACATAATAGTGCCGAAGAAGTAAATATATTATGTAACATAATCAAAAATGTTTAAGAAAAAACTGGTAAAAAGACGTTCACTGCGCTTGCCCGTTTGTTTTTAAGATCATTTCTTGGCAAAAATATCATTAAAAAGTTGTTTCTAAATCAGTTTTGGTTTATAAACTAAGTAACATTGTTCCTGTACTGTAAATAATGTATTTTATAAATTATATAGATTAAAATATCTAGCATATAATATTGTATATATTATGATTTTTAGCAGGCTTCTGTCACATTTTAAAAAGTACACCTTTGTCTTAAACCTACATGATACTCTCTCTCTCTCTTTGCGTCGTATTCCTCATTTCTGAGGGTCGTGACCCCTTTCCATTAATCAAATAATGGTAGGAGTTTTCTTGGGGTAATAATGCGGTGGGTTCCCACGTCCTTCCGCATACAACTGGACTAAGAGTATTTAAACTCTTAGGTTTTTGTAACGATTATTATCACATGTTAGTGATGATAACCGGGACCGACGGTTTAACGTGCTCTCCGAGACACGGAGGAGACAAAAAGGCCAAATTTGAACCTCCAAATTCGGTCACCCATCCAGTTACCGACTTGGGTCAACGTTGCTTATCAATCGCAATCGACTGATAGGTATGCGTTGTTACTTGTTACAACTAGGCCACTCGTCTCTCTGTCCCTCCACATTATACATCTCTTTCATATCGACATACATATTTGACGACCTCCGTGGCGCAGTGTGTTGCTCTGTTGCCTTAACGTGCGGAGGTCCTGGGTTCGATCCCCGGCAGGGTCAATTTGGGAATTTATAATTTCTGAATTTTCCCTGGTCTGGTCTGGTGGGAGGCTTCGGCCGTGGCTAGTTACCACCCTACCGGCAAAGACGTGCCGCCAAGCGATTTAGCGTTCCGGTACGATGCTGTGTAGAAACCGAAGGGGTATGGGTTTAATATAACTGCCATGCCCCTAATAGATCAGCCCGCTACCATCTTAGACTGCATCATCACATACCATCAGGTGAGATCGTAGTCACGGGCTAGCATGTAGTGGATAAAAAAAAACACTCTAAATCTCTAGCCCACTATTGAGCATGGTCATCCCTCAGCATGAGAAGGGTTTAGCCACAGTCCACCACGCTGTCCATTTCAAAATTAGATATACTTAATTATTATTAGAATACTAAAGATGCGATGATATAACCAATCAATTTTGTCTATAAGCATGTATATTATCTGTCACCGTAAAATTTTGAAAACCGTTAGATTTTAATCTATCTAGCGAAATTGTAAACTGTCGACAGATTGTGAAACATTCAATGTTCTGCGTGTAAATTTTTGAAATATTCATTGTATTTACGTTTCCTTGTCTCTTTTTTTGTAGGTTAGGTTAGGGTTCGACATAAATAATCAGGTTCTATTGGGTTAATATACCTAACAGATTACAATTACCGAAAAATAATGCGTTAAATTGTAATCTTTCGACAGTTGACAATTTCGCTAGATAGATTACAGTCTAACGGTTTTCACAATCTTACGGTGACATATCCACTTGTTAGATTTGTACTATTATACTGTTTGATAACTGTTTGATAGAGGCTTTCAATAATATTATACTAACAAGATGATGCCCGCGACTTTGTCTGTATTTATTAAGTTTTTTTTAAAGGAATTATTATTTTCTGGGATAAAATGTAGCCTGTCTGTTAATTCAGTCCTCTATCTCCATTCCAAATTTCAGCCAAATCGGTTCAATCAAAATTTTTAATCCATGCAGACAAAGTCACGTGTATCATCTAGTGCTTATTAATAAATGAGGTAATTTGATATTTTGACAGTTTTTGTATTAGGAGTTTGGACTCTGTCTTATTGACATATTTTTTCTGTCTGGTCGTAAATGATTTAAGACAGTATTCCTGTAAGATATTTCTAAACTTGTAAATATTGTAAATATAAATTGTTTTAAAAGTCATATTTATAATTTAGTGATAACTTTAAATAATTAATTAATATTTAATACTTATTAAATGAATAATTATTATGTTTTAGCCGCCCCTAATCTTCCATTTCAATTTGTTTCTCTGTAAATAGTGAAATTCTGACTGTTTAGAAGTTGCCAAATTTTTGAGATATTTTGATCACCTTACCAGGCAAAACCTGTATCAATCATTGTTACAGTCCCAATTATTGTGACTGGCTGAATTTATGGTATTCTTGCCGCGTCAATGGATTTTGGCCAATAGCGGAAGAGTGTTGACCACTCTTAAAACTGCCTCGTTGGTCTAGTGGTTGGCATGTTTGACTGTGGCTGACGAGGTCCCGGGTTCGAGTCCCGGGTCGGGCCAAAATTGACCTATTGGGTTTTTCTGACTAGAAATTGTCAGTACTAGCCTGGAGTTAGGAAGTTGGCGGTGTGTCACCCCCGTGCCTCGGAGAGCACGTTAAGCCGTCGGTCCCGGTGATTATCACTAACATGATAATAGTCGTTAAAGCCCGCCAACCCGCATTGGAGCAACGTGGTGGGTCTAATCCCCTCTCTCCTATAAGAGTGGAGGCCTGTGCCCAGCAGTGGAACGTTAATGGGCTGTAGTGGTAGGTGGTGGGTTAACCAATCAGAGGTGATAGTGATCGTTAGGTACACTGTAGCAATCATTTATAATAATAAGCCCCATAATAATAAGGCCCCTGGGGCCTTACATACGTTAAAATGATTGCTTCAATGACCGATCGTAATAATTTCTAATTGGCTAATACCCTGTCGCTATTGGTCAAAATCCACTGTTGCAACAAGATTACCATAAATTCGGCCAATCACAATAATTGAGGTTTAACATAACACGGCTAATTTATCGGTTTTAAAGGACAGGATGTAAAGTTTTGGAAATTTCTAAATGGTCAGAGTATATATTTTAATTGTACGTTAAACTTATCATAGACTGCGTTAGGATAAGAAAATGAAATTAATAAATTATATCACTTGGTTTTGAAAATTTACCCACTGTGTTTTATTTTAATACATTACAAAAAACCCTAAGCACAAAGTTCAACAAAGCTTTAGAAGGGTTCAGTAGTAAAAAAAGTGTGTGTGTGCAATTCACATTCACACATTGCACACACACACACAAAGTAGCCTACGAGAGAATGAGATAAGTAGGTAAATATAACTTGTATTCTGTCTCGTTCTCTCGCAGGCTAAATCCTATTATGGATATGTTTGTCTCCTTTTGGTGCCGCTTTGTCGTTTCATCGAATTTTCAAATCACAACGATTCTAAAGAAGTTTCACTTCAAAAACGAACTTTGCTTTTTTGTTGAACAAATAACTTTTTCTACATTACAATTGTCCAAAATTTAATCATGACTCTTTAAATGAGTTTTAGTTAATTAAATTGAACCAAGACTGAAGTAGATGTGTTAATTCTATTGAAGTAAAAAAATCTGGGGTTAAGAAAAGAGCTAAATTTTCTCTGGTCTGGTCTTGTGGGACTTTGAAGGCTTCGGTCGTGGCTACTTACCACCCTACTGGCAAAGACGTGCCGCCAAACGATCTAGTGTTTCAGTACGATGCCGTGTATTTAAATCGATACCCCTAAAAGATTAGCCCGCTAACATCTTAGACTGCATCATCACTAACTCACCACTAGGTGAGATCGCAATCAAGAGTGTCTATAGGTAATAATCTATACTAGATAATATTATTATAAATGCGAAAGTTTGGATGTATGGATGTATGTTGTTACTCAATCACGCCATAACGGGTGAACGGATCTGGATGAAATTTGGCACAGAGATAGATTATAGTCTGGAATAACACATAGGCATTGAGGTATTATGTACTTGTACATATAATTCAATGCACATAGGCTACTTTTTATCCCCGAAAATTAAAGAGTTCTCGCGGGAACCAAAAACCTCAAACCACGCGGGCATCAGCTTTAGTATATAGTTTACTAGATGATTCCCGCGACTTCGTTCTCGTGGACTAAGTTTTTAGATTCCCGCAGAAAATTAAGCAGGTCCCCTCCTTAATTTTCTGGGATAAAAAGTCCTTCCCCGGGATATAACCTATCCCTGTATATCCAAATTTCATCAAAATCGGTTGAATAGGTGGGTAGTGAAAGCGTAGCAGACCGACAGACAGACACACTTTCGCATTTATAACATTAGTATGGATAATAAGAATGTCCGTGTCAGAGGGGAGCATCGCTTTGTCCTGTCGCGTCAGTGTGTTCAGCATATAAAAGTGAGTACGCAGAATTTTTGCCCACCAAATATTATCTTTTTGCCCCTAGCATGGCACGCTAACTAATAAATTAATACAAGACCATCATAAATACATCTTAGCATAAATCAAGTCATGATTTAACTGTGCTATACTGGGAATCGAACCGTGGACTAATTGTCCAGCTCTTTTGAGCTGCGGGTTACAACGTTTGATCTATTTATGCTGCACTGTCTAATCCAGTTTAGCGTCTTGAGAAAATAAGAAATGACTTAGGTATTAGTAGGTAAATGCGCTGGATTTAATTTGTTAACCGCCGACGCAAAAACAGGGGTGTTATGAGTTTAACGTGTGTTTCTGTGTGTCTGTTTGTGGCATTGTAACTCAAAAACGGATGAACATATTTTGATTTAGTTTTCTCTGTTTGAAAGGTGACTTCGGTTCAGCCGTTTGAATATCATCAGCTCTTTTATAGATAGCGAAGAGATGTGAGAAACTTCCACAGGCCTGCAGGCTGAGCATGCGCGCAACGAGATATCTCGCCACGAGAGAGAGAGAGATGTTGTCGTCGCCTGTTAATTTATCGTTTACCCAAACATGCACAAAATGCGGTAAGTATATTACAATTTTTTTTTTCTTGTGATAAACTTGTTCATAACGAAAAAAAATATTTGAAAATTCTGACGAAAAATACCACACAAAAGAAACATTACTTTTATCTCTACTTTTGACGTAACTAGACAAGTAACCATGTTAGCTTAGACAAATAGAGATAACGGGTAGACATAATACTCGTTGTGGGCATGCTAGCAATACTGATCTTACCAGACGCTAAATCGTTTGGCAACCTCTTGTCAGTAGGGTGGTAGCCACAGCCGAAGCCTCCTACCAGACCATACAATCAATGAATTAACTAGAAGTTTAATTTGCTATGATCCGCGACAGTAACAACAATTACAATTAATTAATTAGATTGGTTTACAATCGTGCATTGTCGAGTCAACATCTCCTGAGGATGCTCCCGGTATCGGAGTGAAACGTACGTTGAGAATAATTTGGAAGATTCCTGTGGTGTGGTGAATATCGCAAACTACAAGTGCAAGACACACACTGTACCACATAGATTTACCTATTGTTTACAGCGAATTAAACTTCTAGTTCTTTCATTATCACTTACAGGTGAGATCGCAGTCAAGGGCTAACTTATCTACACCTACTAGTATTTTAAAGAGGTATTTGTGAGATTGAGACCCCTACAGACCCCTACAATCTCACAAATCCGATTTTGAAAATTCTGGTACCAATAGAAAGCCACATTATTTGTGAGTGTCATACGCTATTTACTAACCCGAACAATTAGGGAGTTCCCGTGGGAATTTAAAAAACTTATTTCACGCGGATGAAGTCGCGGGCATCTGCTAGTAGTGGATAAAAAATCCTTATCGGAACCTTGCCAGTAGGGTGGTAGCTAGCCACAGCCGAAGCCTCCCACCAGACCGTGCAACCAATGTAAAGACAGCCCAATCTAAACACGACTTCGCACGTGTAGAAATAAATAAAACACAATAATATTTTATACTAACTGTGATGTAAAATAAACTAAAATTTAAATTTTAATTCATGTAAATATATTACATGAATTAATAAACTATCGATATAGAAAATTATACTTAGGATACTTCCAATTACCAACTAAGACGTAGAGTAAGTTAGTGTGGAGATTCTAGTGTGATATACTGAGCAATATAGTAACGCTGAATTACTGATATTAATAATGGGAGATTATTGCCACCGCGACCATAGTGTGGATAAGACAGTCATTTAAAAAAAATGTTTTTTTTCCACTACATGTCCCTTGACTGCGATCTCTCCTGATGGTAACTGGTAAGTGATGATGCTCCCACACAACCAATGTAAAGACAGCCCAATCTAAACACAGAGCAACCACTAATTAGCGTGAAGGGAAAGTGTATCCATCTTGTATAATTGTAAGATCGACGCGCGCCAAAACGGTGTCCGTTACACGATTCATTTGCTATGATTTATATAGGAATGCGGAATGTACAGGGTGGGTTTATTTGTAAGTATTAATCCATTGTTGAACTGCCCCGTTGATGTAGTGGTTAGCATGTTCGACTGCAATTTGATTTACAGAAACATAATAATTTCGTAAAGCAGCACATGCATAGATACAAAAAAATATGCGATCTGCACGATAGGCCAACTAGAGGCCGCAATAGGCTCGTGACTCCATCGCTCCGCCTCAAGAAAGTCAGAAGGTTTAAAATTTTCAAAAGCACTTGTCACAGTGAAAAAAAAAGTGTGTGTACAATTCACACACGGCAGAAGTGAAACTTCAGAATAGTAGCCTACGAGATAATGAGATAAATATATCTTGTATTCTATCTCATTATATCTATATATGTTTGACGTTTGTCTCTTTTTGTAGTTTATAGCTTTTTGTTTCATTGAATTTTCAAATCACAACGATTCTTAAGAAGTTTCACTTGAGTTTCAAAAATATTTGAGTTTGAGTTTGAAAAATGGAGCATCCTGTATAGTCGGTCATATCTCATTCCGCGACACATATAATTGGCGCCCAATTAGCATGTGTCAGACGATACATCACACGCTAACTCCTAAACTGTGCGTACTAATGTACCGACACAAAGTTACGTTCGCGTTCCTTTTATTTTAGTAACTGTTCTGGGCCCATAACCTATGCTATCAAAACTTGTTTTAACTAAGAAAAACTAAATTATTCATTTAAAACTAGCTGATGCCCGCGTGGATAGAGAATATTCCCTCGGAAATTCATCATTTTCCGGGATAAAGTAACCTATGTGTTATTTCAGACTATAATCTATCTCTGTGCCAAATTTCATTCAGATCCGTTCAGCCGTTGTGGCGTGATTGAGTAAATAACATCCATCCAATTTTCGCTTTTTTAATATCAGTATTAGTAGGTATAGATTATTATCGGTCGACGACGATGAAGTATGTTCTTAAAAAAATATTACAAAATAATTTAGCACTTAATACGAAGTGTTGAAAAATCCTGTTGTTCGAATATAGTATAAATAAACTTAAATATAGATTTTAAAAATGTATTGATCACGCGAGATGATGGATGCTGTCATTAGACTAGTTAAAACGTATCGAATCGAATTTATAATAGCTATTCATACTTACATATTATTATAAATGCGAAAGTGTGTTTGTTTGTTGGTTTGTTTTTCAATCACTCTTATACTCTTATACAATAGCTTACCTAATACTATTAAAGAATGTATTAATACCTCTAAATTTAAGAAAAAGCTGAAGTTATATGTAGCAGATAATATTGTATAAATATATATGTATAGTCAACCTGTTTTTATTAGATACTAGCTGACCCGGCGAACTTCGTACCGCCTTAGTATGCAAAATTAAATGTATATTTTTCAATATTTCTGAGAGATTTTCTTAATATTTTTTTCCGTAAGAACCTTCTCCTAATAATAACAAATACAACAAAAAAAGAATTAGTGAAATCGGTCCAGCCATTCACGCGTGATGCCGTGACCAAGGAAAACGGGTTTCATTTTTATATATATAGATTAATACTTACTAAAATATTTACCATAGCTCAATAAAATTAGAAAATTAAGGCAATAATGTAATTAAATAATAAGTCAATTAAATTAAGTGTAATATCGTATAATGCATGCCTCTGTGTAACCACTAAACTTATGTGTAATCTCTTTTTAAGTGAACAGTTGTTCTTTAAGAGAAATAAATATCTTTAAACCGATCACGCCGCAACAGAAAGTGTGTTCGTTTGTTGGTTATTTAATTTAATCGTATGGCGTTTGGTACATAATAAGCGTTTTTTATAAAAAGAACGCTTACTTCGCCTGCAAGTTCGTCGCTCGTTTAGCACCACCCAGGGGACACGTGCAGGGAGGTAGAAGGTAGCTCCTGCGGACGTGAGCGACGGGGCATCCCCTATTTATACATATAAGCATAGTTGAGGGGTTGCACTTTATCCAGGGACACCCTGTATAAGCATAGTTGAGGACCTGGAGAGTGACATGGGCTACTTTTTATCCCGGAAAATTAAGGAGTACCCGTGTGCATAAAAAAAATCATTAATTTATGATTTATTTATTTCACGTAGGACAACTTGTGTCACCTAAGACTCTACCATTGGTTCGGAAAGCTGATTGTAATCAGAAGAGCGGGCAAGTAGGAGAGAGTTTAATTACGAATGCCGTACATTTATATTTAAGACCTTTTGCCTTCGTAACAACGCGATCATGTCGGTGTCGGTGACGCAAATCCACAACTATCAAAAAGTGCTCAACGCGGCTAAAGAAGTATTCACTTCAAAAAACTTATTGTACGGAAAGAATTGTACTCGAATGAAACCAACACGGGATAGGAAAAGTAAGAAAAATGTACATGAAATCACGTTCGACTAACTTTTGCGGGGCGAGGGGAGAGTGCCTTGTCATTTTTCTGTTCAATTATTGACACTAGTGTATGAAAAAGTCGATCACTATGACAACACAATATCATAATTAATGGCGAAACTGCCCAGTTCGCGGCTAGGGTAGGCGAATATGGCCGATATCACGCGTCCCGTGGTGAATAGGGACGATGACAACTCAATCAAATCAGCAACTCTTTATCAAACTTAAAAACGCACTTCTTGTATGGAATTCACAGTTGTGACGTTATCAAATTTCAACGCACTCTTTTTCTTAAATCTATATTTTAAAACGGTTATCAAACTTAAAACTAACCGAGGATGTGAATTTTAGGTCTTTTGAAAGATCCTCTAATAAATATCTAATCAGTCAGAAATAATTTATTTTTGGTATAGGCATCATCCCTATTCGTCCAAGGCTAGTTAATAGTACTAAAAAATTAAAACAAAAGCAAATCCGCGTTGCGATATTAGTGTATAACAAATGGGAGCCGCTGACACCCGCCTATAAATCTGTCGGTCGCATACATCATTGACTCCACTCAGCTAATATTAGAAGCTGTCTGTATGTCCATAATAAGCTTTCTTTTCAAGCCTCGTTGGTCTAGTGGTATGCGGTTGGCTAGGTCCCGGCTTCGAGTATCGGGCTGCACCATTAAATAAAACAGTATTTTAAATAAAAACTTTTAAATAAAAAGTAATAGTAATTTAAATAAAAACCATGGATTTATTCGTTATATTTTTCGTTTTAATCTATATTTTACTTCCGTTGCGTTAAATATGATATTCACAACATCATGAAACTTCTCCAGTATCGGGCGGCACCATTTATTTTAAGTTTTTGTAAAACGTAAACTAATTCCAAAGTCCTATTACTTACAGGGACTGATAGGATTATTTTAATGATAGGAAGGCATGAATTGTTCCAGCGGCTAATTATGTTATAATTATAATATATTTTTATAATTATAAATCTAATTCAGTCATTTACGATGTTTGTGAGATGGTGATAGTAAAAAAAAATTGGCGGTTTAAAAATGATTTTTTTTTAAGTAAAATTATTAAAATATAAACCTTAACACTAAGGCATTAAATTTTAATTTTTTAGTTTAAGTAGTATATTTATAGTATGTAGCATGTCGCTGTTCACGAGCATGTCGGTCACGGTCACGCGAATCTACAATTTTACCCCCTACCAAAAAGTGGTCAACGAGCCTAAAGAAGTTTTCACTTCAAAAAAAAACGGCTGAGTTTGTTGTCGTTTGGAAACCTCGTAGCTTTAGTTTTAAGATACCGTAACTGATTACCACCATCATGTTTTATAAGTACCTAACTGGACGTCAATAAGTGTACAGTCTACCTAAATTGAATAAGTATACTTTGACTTTGACTATTAAGTAGGTACATAATGTAACATACAAAGTGTTGTTAAACACAATATTATTTACTAACTATAAAATAAACTAAAATCTCAATTAAACAAGTAATAAAATTAAAAATTTTAAAAAACCCACGACGAACTGCAGAGCTCCATCTAAGTACAAAGTGATTGTTAAGACAAATCAAAAGAGTCCAAACACGACGGGTTTACGATGGGAATTTAAGGAGTTCCCATGATCGCCTCCTGATTCCATCATGAGACCCTGGACAGCATCTAGGTACAATGCGCTTGTCAAGACAAATCAATAGAAATCAAATACGACGGGTTTACTATGAGAACTTAAGGAGTTTTCATGACCACCTCCTGGCTCCATCATGAGACCCTGGGCAGCATCTAGGTACAAAGTGCTAGTCAAGACAAATGAAAAGAGTCCAAACACGACGGGTTTACGATGCGAACTTAAGGAGTTCCTATGACCACCTCCTGGCTCCATCATGGGACCCTGGGCAGCATCTAGGTACAAGCTAAATATATCTAATGCAAAAAACCGCATCTCAATCAGCCCAGTACTTTTTGTGAAAAATGGTAACATATATTGAAAAATTAAAATCATAGACTACAGCTCAGCTTGGTTGTCTATGGTCGTAAAATATATCTAAGAAACTTCTCACAAGCTATCCATATCTAATGCAAAAAACCGCATTTCAATCGGCCCAGTACTTTTTGTGAAAAATGGTAACATATTGAAAAATTAGAATCATAGACTAGGTACAGCTCAGATCGGCTGTTTATGGTCCTAAAAAATATCTAAGAACCTTCTCACAAGCTAAACACATCTAATGCAAAAAACCGCATCTCAATCGGCCCAGTACTTTTTGAGAAAAATGGTAACAAAAAAGTGCACAAACAAACACACAACCTCTAAGGGCAAACACATATACCGTCTCCGTTTCGTCGAGGGTAAAAACACTTAAATCGAAATAAAATACATCGTAATACTTACTCAATTAAAAACACCGGAAAATATACCATCGAAAGAGAAAATTATATACTTATTATACAAACTGAGACGTAGAGTAAGTTAGTGTGTAGACGCTAGTGTGATATGCTAAGCAATATGGCGACGTTGAACTACACAAACTACATAATAATATTAATCAAAATATTATTATAAACTATAAAATAAACTAAAATTTCAATTAAAATTGAACACTAAAATTGAATTAAAATACTTACTCAATTAAAAATACCGGAAAATGAACCATCGAAATAGAAAATTATTTATAGGTAGTAGGTACTAAGACGTAGTTAGTGTGGAGACGCTAGTATGATATACCTACTGAGCAAATAATGTCCTCCCGACCGATTTTCGGTCACGGCGGCCTATCTCCATAGTGATTAGCCATCTGCGCGGGAGATATTATACCTAGTGCACAAGTGTGTGCGCATACACATGCGCACTCTCTGTTCTTTTACTCTCATAGCCCGATGGGACGGAAAATCCGACACGACCGGAGAGAGATCAGGCGCAGGACCGACGGCTTAACGTGCTCTCCGAGGCACGGGGGTGTAACACCGCCAATTTCCTAACTCCGGGCTAGTACTGAGAATGTCTTTTCAGGAAAACCCAATACTTGCTATGGCCCGACCCGGGACTCGAACCCGGGACCTCGTCGGCCGCAGTCGAACATGCTAACCACTAGACCAACGAGGCAGTTAGCAACTGTTGCAACTGAGCAGCAATATAGCGACGCTGAATTACTATTTACTGATGTTAATCATCATCATCATCATCATCATCATCATCATCGTGTGCCTTCTTCAAAATGACGTTTGGCGGTCATCATCCGAAAAACTTCTCTATTTTGAGCCGCATGTTTGAGCTTTGGATAGCTAAGCCCTGTCCACTGACCACTCCCTTATATCGTCCAACCACTTGCGCCTTTTTCGACCCGGAGCTTTCTTGCCTGCAATTCTTCCTTCCAAAACTAATCTTGGAAGTGAGAATTGGGCTCCTCTTTGTAGATGTCCAAAGAAAGCCAGTTTTCTTCGCATTATGGTGGACATGAGTTCTCTGTTTTTGTTGACTAGTTCCAGTACCTTAGTGTTCGGTGTAAAGCTGTTCCAGGTGATCTTAAGCATTTTCCTGTATATCCACATTTCGAAAGCTTGCAATCGGTTAATTGCTTCCTTAAATGTTTGTTTTATGTTAATAATAGAAACAATAAATACAATATTATCAACTAACAAAGTACAAAATAAACTTAAAGCTCTATTAAAATTAAACACTAAAATTGAAATAAAATACATGTAATACTTACTCAATTAAAATACCAGAAACTGAACCATCAAAATAGAAAATTATATATTATACAAACTAAGACGTAGAGTAAGTTAGTGTGGAGACGCTAGTGTGATATACTGAGCAATACAGCGACGCTGAATTACTGATATTAATAATGAGAGATTATTGCCACTGCGACCATAGTGTGGATAAGACCATCATTTAAAAAAAAATTGGCAGTCAGAGGGACTGCCGATAGAAGTGAAAACGATTCTTTTTTAAATCTTATCTTATCTTACTAATATTATAAATGCGAAAGTTTGGATGTATGGATGTCGGTATGGATGTATGGATGTATGGATGGATGTTTGTTACTCAATCACGCCCCAACGGCTGAATGGATCTGGATGAAATTTGGCACAGAGATAGATTATAGTCTGGAATAACACATAGGCTACTTTTTATCCCGGAAAATTAAAGAGTTCCCGCGGGAACCACAAAACCTCGATCCACGCGTACGAAGTCGCGGGCATCAGCTAGTTAAAATATAAACCTTAACACTAAGTTTAATTTCGAATTTCGTTGTAGTATATTTATATGTTCGCAAGCATGTCGGTGACGCGAATCTACATTTTTAGCCCCTACCAAAAAGTGCTCAACGCGCCTAAAACAGAATAGGTAATAAATAGCAAATATAATAATAATAAATATAACGATTTATGATTATGATTATGCTAGTACAAAGAATTTCTAGTCAAAAAAAAAACCTAAAAACTACTTAATTATGGCCCGACCCTCGAACTCGAACTCAGGACCTCGTCAGACATCACATTACATTAATTTAAAGACTGTCAAACATCATTAATTGTTAAGTCAAGGTTATTAAATCGATGATTTTCAGAATGACAAAGTTGCATGGAAGCAACCGGCCTCGCATCCAGTGACCCACAATTCAGTGTAATACTTGTAACGTTACGTATATTGTATTGTATTGCTTAAATATTGTAACCTCTTTCGTTTTTTTGAGAAAAGAGCAACTGCTGAGTTTCTTGCCGGCTCCTCTCAGTAGAAACAGATTTCCGAACCGGTGGTAGAGTCTTGACGTATCATGAGTGACACAAGTGGTCTTATATGAAATAAATAAAGCAGTCCTTCTCTCCTATGAGAGTGGAGGCCTGTGCCCAGCAGTGGGACGTTAATGGGCTGTAGTGGTGGTGTTTTTCTGTCTTTTTTTTTTTATCCATTACAAGCTAGCCCTTGACTGCGATCTCACCTGATGAAGTGATGTAAAATAAAACTTGGTAAAATGTAAAGCCGCATCCACATAAAGCTGTCTATCGTCGTGTGTGGTCTTGCTTGTACCGGCGGCGCGCGCTCAGTATAGAGTGTGCTATGTTATGATTATTCTAAACTTAATGTGCTTCTGGCTTAAACCGGTTGCGAGTGACTTTTTCATTATGTAGGTCGAAATTTTTACAAGAATTCCTAATTTCCTGAATCAATTGCTTGAAAATCGATATTTTGGCTCAGATAAGGTAGTTCTCCAGCGTGGTGGACTATGGCCAAACCCTTCTCGCTTGGCGGTACGTTTTACCGGTAGTGTGGCGGCCTCCCACCAGACCCAATTCCAGGTTCAATTGTTTTTTTTTCTATTATTTTGTACTTTTATGGTGGTACAAATGAAGTTATACACTTCATTTTTACACAGTTTATTAGTTACACATTAGTTATACAATCCATATCCATACTTATATCTAATTGCAAAAATGTATGTCTGTCTGCTACGCTTTCACGGCCCACCTATTCAACCGATTTTGAAGAAATTTGGTATAGAGGTAGGTTATATCCCGGGGAAGGACATAGGCTTTTTATCCCGGAAAATTAAGTAGTTCCCGCGGGAAACGCAAAACTTAGTCCATGCGGACGAAGACGGGAATCATCTAGTAATAATAATAAATGATGAATGATTTATTTATTTCATGTAGCTGTGTCACTTATGATACGACAAGCCTCTACCACCGGTTCGGAAAGATGATTCTACTGAGAAGAGCCGGCAAGAAACTCAGCAGTTGCTCTTTTCTCAAAAAAAAGAAAGAGGTTACATTAATTAAACATTACAAACAAATCCCAAATTGACCCTGCTGGGGATCGAACCCGGGACCTCCCACGTTAAGACAGCTCAACACTGCGCCAGGGAGATCGTCAAACGAACAACTAATCATGTTAAAAGCAAAAAAAACATCAATATTGGTACAGCATTCCGTGCGATGATCGGTCGGCGTTCGGCCATGATCGGCAAACATCGGAACACAAATAGGTAACTATGATTGGTGTTAAGTTGTGTTAATGTACAAACTGTAGCAGTTTGGTTTGTTTTTTGTGTTAAAGTTTGTGTGTTTTTGTGTTTCTAGATCATTGTTTCAGTAGGTTTGTGGCTATTTTAACCGACTTCCCGGTTTGATCCCCAGCAGAGTCAATTTGGGAATTTATAATTTCTGAATTTTCTCTGGTCTGGGTTAGGGTTTAATATAACTGCCACGCCGCTAACAGCATCATCACTCACCATCAGGTGAGATAGCAGTCAAGGGCTAAATTTGTACTTGGTGGATAGTAATTGGAATGTTGCCTATGTTAAAATTTAATTATTTTTTAGTGAATATTAAATAGAGGACCTGCCAAAAGACATCCGACATTATATCAACGCCCCATTGAAGTGAAAAAACTGCGTTGACTTTTGATGACGTCACAATTTAGTATTTCATACAAAATACCATGCTAAGCGTGCGTTTTGACGATTGAAAAAAAGTTGCTTAATTGACTGGTTGTCAAATACCTACCCAATTAGTAGGACCTTTCTATTCAATGTCGGTTAAAAAAAGTGGAACACATAACTTTTTTAAAAACGCCGTGCGCCCTAGTCAATCATCGTGAGCTAAGTGTATGTCCGTCTCATTATCCTTTGTTCCCTCTTTACTCCTCACTAATTGTCATAACTACCCCCTTAATGGTAAGTATTACTTTTATCAACATTTACTCGAAACTTGAGTAAAGATTACTTATCGATTAGAGGTAATCGATTTTTAAAAGGTTGCGCGTTTACTTGAGAAGTTTCGAGTTTGATTCTGGATCAGGGATTTTTGAAGTATAAAAAGTGAAAACTGCTTTAGCCGCGTTGAGCATTGTTTGGTAGGGGGTAAACTTGTGGATTCGCGTCACCGACATGCTCGCGTTGTTACGAAGACAAAAGGTCTTAAATATAAAAAAACCCGGCTGAGTTTGTTGTGGGCTCTTCTCAGACCAGGGCGCGTTTGGAACCCTCGTAGCTTTAGTTTTAAGATACCGCTACTGATTATTATCACCATTATATTTTATGAATAACTAGACATCAATAAGTGTAGTAAGTATACCTACCTATATTGAATAAACATTATTTGATTTGATTTGATTAAATAGACTGCATTCGTAATAATTAAACTCTAATAACTTAGTTTTAAGGTTTATATTTCAATTATTTTAAATACTATAAAAAAATAAAAATTTAAATAAAAAAATCGTTTTCACTTCTATCGGCAGTCTCTATAATATGACTCTTTTTTATTAGACTCTTATCTACTGCAATTTAGCCCTTGACAGCGATCTCACCTGAGGGTAAACTAACCTGTTAGGGGTAGGTATGGCAGTCGCAGTTATCTATACATAACTACTAATATTATAAATGCGAGAGTTAAGAATAAAGGATGAATGGATGTTTGTTACTCTGAAATCACGCCAGAACGGCTGAACGGATCTGGATGAAATTTGGCAAAGAGATAGATTATAGTCTGGAATAACACAGGCTACTTTTTAAACGCTTAGCCATATTGTTTCATTATTGTTGACCTTCGTGTTTTGGAATTATAATCCTTACTATAGGAACGTCAAGGTACGTGACGTTAAACTGTTATATAGAGTACCTAATATTGCTTAAGTATTGCTTTAAGCGTGGACAGTATGGCCCTAGGACAGAGTAGGGAAATTTAAAAAAAAAATCTCAAATTGACCCTGCCGGGGATCGAACCCGGGTCTTCCCGCTTGTAAGACAGCATCGCTCACCACTGTGCCAAAGAGGTCAACTTTTTCTGTTTACAAACTAATTTTACGCGCAATTAATCTTAGGAATGTTATAAGTACACAACTTATGTGTGTTTGTTTGTTAGTGTTGTTTATCAAACACTTTGGGCGAATCATCAAAGAGTACAACACAGATCAGATGGGCATCAGACGGAGTGTCCCGTAGGCAGGCGTTAAACTAACATTTAAAACACACGGAACTGTTTTGTGAGCGTTCACGGGCGTTAAAATACCGCTTATTTATTGGCATCCCTATAAGGACGCATGACATTTGACACACCTATGGATGTATGGTACAAGGGCGTGGTCCATGGATTCAGGACCTCTATGTCTAGCATCGAACGTGTTCAATAATTAAACAACGACAATAATCCATATCTACTAATATTATAAATGGGAAAGTGTGTCTGTTTACCTATCTGCTACGCTTTCATGGTCTGTTCAACCTTATGATTGATGTAATTTGGTACAGAGATAGATTATTAAAACACATAGACTACTTTTTATCCAGGAAAATTAAAGAGTTCCAGCAGGAACCAAAAAACTTCAGTCCACGCGGACGAAGTCGCGGGCATCAGCTAGTTTATTCATAAGATTTTTTATGCCACTATAAGTTAGCCTCTGACTGCAAATACAACTAATAGTAATTGATGATGCAGACTATATTATGATCTTTTTTTTAAGAAAACTATAACTATCTCCCTCTCCAGTCCACCACCTTTATTGCTAAAGATCGCGGTTCTGGGGATTTTGCAGCCTTTTTATAAAAAAAGGAATCTATAATTTATACACGATATCGATATAACATATTATTGCAATGGCAAAAGTTTTCTTGAATGAGGCGAATATATTACTAAAACGTAACGTTTTTAATCACACTTTCATCCCGTGTGTCCCCAAATCCCCGGTAAGGCAAGTACAATCGTCAGATCAAAAAATGTATTGGTGCAAGCTCTACTATTACCAGTGTAGCGCGACCACGACGTTTGAAACTTGATACATTGATTTTGATACTTGGCCGAGTTCCAGAGCAAAGAACTATTGGTCCTTGCTGGAAGCACCTAGTCTACTGAGTTATCTATAAACTGACTCCTATATAAAGTTACTTTTATATTTATTATGTAATTTCGATGTATTTTCTACATTGTGTGTTTTAGCTACTAATTAGGGTTTTTCTAGTAATAAAGTAAAAAGGTGGTGATAATATCCCCTAATCTCTAACTTTTCGGAGACATCTGCGCTTTAAGAAACTAATTAATATCTCTTGCGCAAGATGGCGGTCCAGAAGAAGGGATAATTAAGTTAAATCAAAAGAAGGGAATATAAAGTTAAAATAAGTCAAAAAAAGTGTGTGTGTGTGTGTGTGTGTGCATTTCACACAGCAGAAGTGAAACTTCAGAAAAGTAGCCTACGAGAGAATGAAAAAAATATAACATGCATTCTATATCTCTCTCGCTCTCTCTCCTATATATGTTGGTCTCTTTTGGTGTCGCTTTTTCGTTTCAGTTTTTCGTTACGTTGAATTTTCAAATTACAACAATTCTAAAGACACTTCAAAAACTATTATCTCTCTAATTCCATGCGATATAGAAATAAAATCTATTTTAAAAATCACCAGCCCATTTAACAATCATTAAGTAATCAATCAACAACATTTGAATAATCCTCGTAAAAGTTCATCTTAAAACCTAGAACTCATAGATGGCGATCTCAATTTGAGAAAAAAAAACAACAAAAAAAATAGCGCTTAAAAAAATAAAACTATCAAGACTAACAATACTTAATCAAGAACATGAAATACCACATCAACTTGGGTGGTCCTCGAGTATAAGATGTTTCTGCCCCTTTCCAACTCGTTGAATTGACAACTAGCTATCCCTTTCTCTCCTGGGAGTCTTGTCAAAGATTATGTAAATGCATCGTACAGACAGCAATATAGATTTTAATAGTGCTAATTTAGATTTTCGGAATTAATATTGATCTTGTTGGATTTGAGCATGAAATAGTTAAAATGGAATAGTTAAATAGGTTTGGTAATAAAATAGAAAAATATGTGTATGTTTTAGGGCAAGACGTGATTTAAATACAGATAATATTGGAATATAGGGATAGTTGAGGCTATAGAAGAACGAATAACATTTCAATTACTAATTCAATTTTAGTGTAAAATAGGTAGTGGATACCTGTGGTTTTGATCGCTTAAGAATAATTTGTTTTAACTTTTAAATATATGAAACGTTTTTTATGTATTTTCCCTTGATATAATATAGACTTGATAGAGTTTGGGCTGTAAATTATCAAAGCTATGTATATTCTAATCATTTTCAAAATATTCAAGCGAAAATGTTTTCTTTAAATCTTTTTTTTGAAAATAATCAATTTGTAAAGTTCTTTATTACTATTTTTTTGTCATTTTTTTTTAATAGCGTTTATCGTCAAAATATTCTTAAGGTTAACTTCTTAAATACTTATCATCATTATCTTAATCACCTATCGACGACTCTGAGTACGAATCTCAGAATGAGAAGGGTGTAGGCCATAGACCACAACGCTGGTAAAATGCACTCTTCCTACACTTTTGAGAACATTATGAAGAACTCCAAGGCACGCAGGTTTCCTCACAAAGTATTCTTTATCCGTTAAAGCCAGTGATATACCAAAGTTTACCATTTGCATAGCTCTGAATCCATACTAATGTTATAAATGCGAAAGTGTGACTGTCTGTCTGTCTGCTACGCTTTCACGGCCCATCTGTTCAACCTTATTTGGATTAAATTCAGTATACTGGTAGGTTACATCCCGGGGAAGGATATAGGCTACTTTTTATCCCGGAAAATTAAGGAGTTCCCGTGGGAATTAAAAAACTTAAAACACGCGGATGAAGTCGTGGGCATCGTCTAGTTATAAATAAGACAACTTGTAGAAGTAACTTCAGTGAATGAGATTTCTATACCAGCCTAAAAACCTAAAACCTGAAATAGAAAATGGCACATCTGCAAAATAATCTATGCATTTCACCTTTTATCGCAAACCCTTTTCGATACACGGTTTCACTGTCACACCTATTAATTTCGCATCTAGCCTCTCTTTCGCACACTTGCACTTGTGACCTCACGGGCGAATGGTGCGTCTCTTTCACTCGTATGGAGAAAGTTGTCGCTGTCCTGCTCTAACGTGTTAGCCTATATCGAGTCTGAATTTTTTATTTCTTAATTTAAGCTCATTACAAACTGATAAAATGCGATTAAATTCTTTCTTTACCGCCATATTAAAGTGGGATACATCTTTGCAGGGTCCCGTACAAAGAATCTGTATTTTTTAGTACGTCTGTCAAAGCCACAGATTTAAAAAAAAAACAGTGGGAACTATTTAACTTACCGTGATAAAAAGGAGCCTGGGTCCTTCTCGGGATAAAAACTATCCCCATACCAAAATTCATTAAAATCGGATGATGGGACAGACAGGCAGACACACTTATCTTACTTAATTTAATAAACGCCAAAGTTTGCACCTAAGTACGGATGTATGTATGGATGTTTGTTACTCTTTCACGCCAGAACGGCTAAACGGATCTGGATGAAATTTGGCACAGGTATAGACTACAGTCTGGAACAGCAGATAGGCCACATTTTATCCCGCAAAATCAAAGAGAGAACCTCAAACCACTCAGACGAAGTCCCGGGCATTCGCTAGTGCATTTATAATATTATAATTATTAGTACCTATATAAGTATGGATGATCAGTGAGAAATAATGTATTTTTGACATAGGTAGGCATCAACCCTATTACCACTAACTTACATTCAGTAACTCTACACCACTAAGCCAAAGGACTGTCAATAAAAGTTCAAGGATATTGGTTGTACAAATAAAAAAGTGTCTACTTTGACAGGCGATTGGCCATGCCCTGTCACGACACCTGTCAAGCTGTCAAAACCGAGGGAGCTGTCAAAATAACGATATCGCCCTAATTGATCTACGATTTGAATCGATATGATCTTTATTGATTGTAGTGACTTAGATATTAAATAGAGCGGGCATAAAAAAGAATCCATATCCATACTAATATTATAAATGCGAAAGTGTGTCTGTCTGTCTGTCTGCTATGCTTTCCCGGCCCATCTTTTCGACCGATTTTGCTGAAATTTGGTAGGTACAGGGATAGGTTGTATCCCGGGGAAGGACATATGCTACTTTTTATCCCGGAAAATTATACTTAGAGTTCCCGCGGGAATCAAAAAACATTAATCCACGCGGACGAAGTCGCGGGCATCATCTAGTTATATCTAAATGTGTCTGTCTGTCTGCCGCTTTTACGGCCCATCTTTTCAACCGATTTAGATGAATTTTGGTATGGGGATAGTTTGTATCCCGGGGACGGACATATGCTATTTTTTATGCTGGAAAATTAAGGACTTCCCGGGGAATATATAAAAATAACGTTTATTTACGAATGTACTATATTTATATAATATAAGACCTCTTGTCTTCGTAACAACGCGAAGTGTCGCAGACGGTTACACAGCACTTATTAATATAAACCTTGAAACTAAGGGATTAAAGTTTAATTACGAATGTACTATATTATTATACTGAAGACCTTTTGTCTTAAGAAGAACGGTGTCGATCACGCGTAATCCACATTTTTATCCCCTACCAAAAAGTTGCTCAACGCGCCTAAAGAAGTTTTCACTTCAAAAATACATATTTTCCTCTTACTTGAACTACGAGGCGCACGACACGTTACAAGCTCTGAGAAGATTTTTTCCGACTTAACTCGCTCCTACACGCCAAACTATTTGGACTTGGAAATTTCTTGGATGTGTCTTAAACTCTTGGATGTGAGCTTATATTCTGAATTATTACAAGCACATTTTATTCCAGAAAATTTAAGAGTTCCCGCGGGAGCCAAAAAACCCACCACTACCACCACACGGACGATGTCGCGGGCATACTATAGGTCTAGTAAATCTTAAGGTTTCTTTATCCCACTACAAATTTGCCCTCGACTGCGATCTTCCCCGATGGTGACGTGATGATGCAGTCTAAGATGGCGGGTTAACTTAGGATTACGGCAGTTATATTAAACCCATACCCCTAATCGGTTTATACACAGCATCGTACTGGAACGCTAAATCACTTGTCGGTAGATCTTAGCCGGTAACTAGCCACGACCGAAACCTTTTACCAGACTTAAAAAGCTAATGATTTTTTACACAAATTAAATGCTATTAATTAATCAAATTAACAAGCCGGCGCGGGTTTTAATAATAAAATTGTAAATTGATATATTTAGCGGCGGCCACCCATGTCGCCATGTTTGTTTTTATTTGTGCGGGTGATAGATTGCGCGCGCGCACCGATTGGGTGGCGGGCGCAGGGCTGCCAACTTATAGTCATATTTTTTTTAAAGAAAGTAAAATAATCTAGCGGTAATAGCTTCTAGGCATAGTGGAAGGCGGTCTTTTGAACAAATATTGGTGTCTTAAAATAAAATTCCGAACCAGTGGTAGATTCACTCGACGATTCAAAATCACTTTTGATAAGTATAGTTGCATAAAAAAATATGAGTTTGTGGAACAATATATCCTGCTATATATTGCTTATTGGTATCTGCCTTTGCTGCTCTGATGAACTTTTTAGTGCATATTTACTATTTAGACGGTTCTAAGTTCAACAAAGAACAAAGTCAACCGAACCCTCTAGACTTAGTTACTTGATAAGTTGATATTAAGTAATTATGATGAATTTGAAAAAAAAATTTAAAGTAAACCAATTAAATAATAATAATAAGTATTATTTTCCACGTTTTACATCAATAATAATCGATAGAGAAACTTAATCAGGTAACCTATCTACTCTTTTTTTTTCTAGAGATCAATCCTTTTTTCGCTTAGACGCCTTTTTGTTGACGGATTGTAGGCTTGTTTTTTATTTTCACGCGCGTAAAAACACGTTGCATAAGACTTAGGGATGTCACGCAATTTTTTTATCTCTAAATAAATTATTGATTTTATTAACCGATGTCATGAAATAACAAAATATTCCAAAGTTAGTTTACAGTGGATGACGTAGGTAAATAAATAAATTAGTATTCATAGGACCATATCAACGTTCCTTCCTACGTCTGAAATTACCTAACTGTAACTATTTATTATTAGTATATGTATATTGTAACTAGGCTGTATAAGAAGTTAAATGAAGAATATTTAATAATCAATCAACACTTGGAAGATTTTATCTTTGACTGTATTATAATTATCACCTGCCATCAGGTGAGAGCGCAATCATGCAGACAAAAGGCATACAAGAAATTAATTTCTTTATTTTTTCCTACACTTAATTATAAAAGTAAGTAGCACTTTCATTGAAATTCATGTATCTTAAGTAATTTTTTTTATCTGCTACAAGTTGGCCCTTGACTGCGATCTCACCTGATGGTAAGTGATGAATGATGATGCAGTCTAAGATGGTAGCGGCTAGCGGGCTAACCTGTTAGGGGCATGGCAGTTATACTAAAACCCATATTCGGGTCTTACGCGGCATCGTACCGGAACGCTAAATCGCTTGCCCAGCCAGGCCAGGGTAAAATCAGAAACTATAAATTCCCAAATTGACCCTGCCGGGGATCGAACCCAGGACCTCCGCACGTTAAGACAACAGCGCTCAACACTGCGTTACGGAGGTCGTCAAAATTAATAAGTAGGTATTCAATCAAGAATTAGCAAACAAAACACGGCAATATTTTTTATTTCCATTAAATATTAAATTAACAATCATGGAAGCTAATAATGAGTAATAGTAATCAGTTTTAATCGTTTTAATTACTAGGGACAGCTTAATAAAACTATTTTCTCGACTGTAGTTGCAATGTTGCAGTCAAAGAAGGAATGTACGTCATACTTGGGTTTGTCTAGGTATTCAAAAAGTAAAATAAAAATCAAAAATTACATAAATTCTAAAAGTATTTAAATAATTTTTTTAATAAATTAAATTAACAAAACGAAATTTTATAAGCAATTCCTTATATGCATTAAAATCGTAGGATGTAAGTTTTGGACAATACTAAGTAGCTAATTAATTGATACTGCTACTTGCTAGGAATTCGAACCCTGTACTCTGCAATTAAGGCTAAATCAAGGCTTTAAAAATATTAGCTAGTCCATTTTAGAAGTGGTTAAACTTGAGCCTTAGACTATAACAGCAATATTGTAACTGGTTTCCTTTAATTTATTGTTTATGGTAGGTAATAATATTTCTGTTTTATGAAGCCCCGCGTCTAATGAACAACTCACTTAATTAATTTCTAATCAATAGTTTTGCATTACGCTTTATATTGTCGCTTGAATTATCACGATACTGTATAATTTAATGTAATTATGCGAATATTATGTGTTAGTTGCGAAAATATGTAATTTTTACTATTATTTACGGATTTCATTGAAGTGAAAACTTCTTTAGGCGCGTTGAGCACTTTTTAGTAGGGGGTAAAAGTTTGGATTACGCGTGATCGACACCGTTCTTCTTAAGACAAAAGGTCTCAAGTATCATAATATAGTAGTATTCGTAATTAAACTTTAATTCCTTAGTTTTAAGGTTTATATTAATAAATAAGTGCTGTGTAAGTGTAACCGTGGGCGACACCTCGCGTTGTTACGAAGACAAAAGGTCTTAAATATAATTATAGTACATTCGTAATTAAACTTTAATGTCTTTGTTTTAAGGTTTATATTTTAATTATTTTAAAAGTGCTGTGTTGTTATTTCAAATTATTTTAAATATTCGTTTTCACTTCTATCGGCATGTCCCTATGACTGCCAATTTTTTGGGTTTTATATAGATAATAATATTATGCGCATAGTAACTCATAAATATAAACGGTGCTTCGTAAAATTCGTTGGATTATTCTAGAATCTCTAACATTATTTTGAAATAGTATACCTATATAAAATAAAACCCATTTTTTAAAAAATGTATTAAAATCTGAATTAATTAAAATTTCTCAATTGGAGCAACCCTATAATCGGTGCCTTGCGCATTCTATTTTCAAAATTCCTCCTTGTATTGATCGCGTTCGATTGCTTTGAACTAATTACAAATTTTTCATCCACTCTATGAAACGATTTTCTAAGAAATATAACCTTTATTACAATAAGTTTACAGTTCATATAATTTAACTCTAACAGCAAATATGAAGTAGTTTTCAAATGTATATTTTTCTTATTGATTTGCTATATTGACATGGCGCCATAATCAAATAAAAAAGTTGTTTGTTTTTTTTCGGTAGTTTGAAAGCTAAGGAATATCAGTGGAAGTGTTTTGGAAAACACTTTTTTTAGACTATTTAGTCTACAATCAACACGTTTATTGCTTTTTTTAAATTCCATGACTTTTCTTTAGGATTTTTAAAAATTGGTTTACATAATGTACAGAAAGGTTTTTCCCGCGAATACGCACAATTTAATAGGTTTAATAGGATGGAACAAAAAAGCGACACTACAAAGAAACAAACTTATTCATAGTAATAGGATTTAGCCAGCGAGAGAATGAAATAGAATTCAAGGCAAGCTATATAAGATAAGAACGAGATAGTTAGAACTTGTTTTACTTAATACAAGTTATATTTATTTCATCCTCTCGTAGGCTACTTTTCTGAAGTTTCAATTGCACACACACACTCACTTTTTTATATGTTTGACCATGTTATAAAAAAACATGTTATTAAAACAGATCCAAGCTAAGTAACGCTTTTTTTATTATTTCTTCAGAAGTACCTATAGCAGGTACTGGGTATTGGTTACCTATACTTAATACTGTAATGATTTTCTAGCTTTATAATCTGTGTTACGTACCTATGTAAGGCCATAAACTTATAAAGGACTTGAATCCAGGGCAGTAAAATAAATTAATTAAAAATAATTACTCGTAATGATACCAACTCGTATCTGATTGGCCAATGAAAAATAACCGCGATTCCCGCGTTTTTCTTTTGGCCAATCAGAGCGCTTCCCGCGTTAAGAAAAATATATGAGGGGGGTGCTAAAAAAGTTCTTCTTCTTTTCTTGGTTTTAATACGGGTAAGATATATACGACTGAATAGGCTGTATTGTCTTAGACCTTTGTCTGTCTTTGTTTTGTTAAAAAAAGTAGGGGGATGGCCGCGAATTGAGCGGGAACGATGAAAGTTAGTGAAATATTTATAAGAAAATTATATTATTAATAAGAATAAAATATTATTATAAAAAATAAAGCTATAAGTACCTTAATGAACACTGGGTTTTGATTTATCCAATTAGTTACTGAACTATGCAAGCGTGCCAAGTGTGGGACTTTTACTATCTTATAGTACGGAACGGTACTATATCTCTCTCTTCTCTCTCTCATAAATTTACCCATTGCCGGTTCACTAGTGAGCTCGAGTCTCCTCTCGGAATAAGAAGAATTTGGCCATAGTCCACCACGCTGGTCAAGTGCGGATTGGCAGACTTTACTCACCTTCGAGAACAATATATTCTCTCTTTCTTAAGAGTTACGCAATTCGTCCATATCAAGAAAACCAGTATACCAATTGAACTCTGTTTTCCTCTAGGTACATTATTGAAAAGCACGGCTCAAAACAATTTGGTTCTAAATCTGATATAAACTGAACTTCAGTTGCAAATATATTGATCGCAAGTAGAGGTCAAGTTATTTTGGATATACATACATAGCAAAGCTCAGTAATTACTAATATTCCAAAGTCACTTGACCTCTATATTCCAACTAAAAATTCTAAAACACAGCTCTATACAATCTGGTCTAAAACTCCCAGTATAAAATAAACTTTACTTTACTCCATATTGTTTGAAAATATAGATCAAGTTATATTGGATGTTTATAAGGCTTACGGCACAACTATCCAATTTTATTAGACCTCCATTTTCTCACTACAAATTCGAAAGCACAGTTCTAATTGTTCTGGATTATAAACAACTAGTATTAAAGACCTGCGCTATTTAATAAACTGGTTGAAACTGTATTTCAAATTAAATTGGACGAATACTAAGCTTAAATAACTAGTATAAAAAGACCTGCACTTTTCAGTATATTGGTTGAAAATGTGTTTCACGTTAAAATGGTCCTTACTAAGCTTTATACAACTAATATTAAAAGACCTTCGCTATCTAATATATTGTTTCAATCTGTAGTTCAACCTAAATTGGTTGGTGGCTAAGTCGGGCCCGCGACGTGGGTGGTCGGCCATTTTTTATGCCACCGTCAAAAGTTTCTTGACCTCTACGGATTGCTTAATATCACACCTGTGTTTAGGTGATTTTTTTAAATAGTATTCATTATTTTCACAGTTGGTTTACAATTTTTCGTCATGTTATCATACTATTTGGTATGTTTTTTTAACTCAATCACCTGATTAAGTATACCATATACCTACTTATACTACTTACTTACCTTATCTCTCTCTCTCCCTTACTCTCAGTAAGGTTTTTGAAAAAATTATTTTGAGCCAGTTGTTAAATCACTTTAACACAAATAGCTTCACTAAGGGTCACTAAGGGTCGTAATACAACGGATGCGGGCGCAAAACTTTTAAAACATTATATACCTACGATGCCTGGGAGCGTTCACAGAACGCTATTGGTGTCTTCTGTGATCTGTCTAAGGCATTTGATTGTGTTGATCACAAAACTTTATTGCTGAAACTAAGCCACTATGGCATCAGAAATGTTGCACTCGATCTCATTGCTTCCTATCTAAATGATAGAACTCAGAGGGTATGCATAAACCACGTGAAATCAGAGGGCTCCACTGCATTAATGGGTGTCCCACAAGGCTCAATCTTGGGTCCTTTTCTATTTTTGGTGTATTTAGATGACTTACCATACCATGTCTGTGACATTGTATTGTTTGCTGACGACACATCACTTATTTTTAAAGTGGACAGAAGTACGGACAATTTTAACGATGTAAACAATGCAATATCACACGTATCACACTGGTTTACGGTCAATAATTTATTATTAAATGCTAAGAAAACTAAGTGCTTAGAGTTTGTTCTACCTAATGTAAAGAATATCGATAAAACTATAATGATAAATGGAGATACACTAAAAATGGAGAACTCCACAGTTTCTTTGGGGGTGACCTTGGACAATAAGCTTCAATGGGGCGCTCATATAGAGACACTAGCGGGTAAACTTAGCTCGGCTGCTTTTGCTGTCAGGAACATTAGACAGTTAACCGATATTGAAACGGCTAGGCTTGTCTACTTTGCTTACTTCCACAGTGTTATGTCGTACGGCATTTTATTGTGGGGCAGAGTAGCTGATATCCAATCAATTTTTATATTGCAGAAAAGAGCCATTCGTTCTATTTATAAACTCAGATCACGCGATTCACTTCGTGAATAATTTAAAGAGATTGGTGTTCTTACGGTACCTTCACAATACATATACAATAATATAATCTTTGTTAGGCAGAACATTCATCATTATAAGCAAATAGGCGATACTCACAATCTATGTACTAGACTTTCGATCATTTCATCCATTTTGTCACTTTGATACTGAAGGGTACGCATGCATTCTTTCATCTCACGTTGTATTGCTTTTTCCATTTCCTTCGACATATCGTTGAGCAGCTCTTTGACATTAATACGAATATCTTTAGGTGAGACCTCGTCCTCTTCCTCTTCTTCCTCTGGTATGAGGTATGAGCTGCGTCTAATCGAAGTATTATGACACTCCGTGCACGTCCATCCCAAGTTATCGGCCGCGCGGAGGGCGCCAAGTTGTTTGTTAGTAAGACCGGAGCATGCGTTATTTCCGTGAACTATTTTATCACATTTTATACATTCCAGGCCCGGATTTCGTTTCGTCACACTTTTACCACATTTATCGCACTTACTCATTATGAAATTACTTTAAAATCACACTGGCAGCATGAACACGTGTTAATTGTAAAACTGACAGATGACAACTGAAAAAGAAAACCGCCATAAGCTAGTAACAGCGTCATATCGTGTGCGCAAGGTGCAGAAATCCTTTGTGGGGCCCAGTGTACGTTTTTATAACATGGTTCCAAAAGAGTTTCTAGATTTGCCGTTACATAAATTTAAAGACTGTGTCAAACAGCATTTGTTAAGTCGAGGTACTATCGACGATTTTATTAACGACAAAGTTGCATGGAAGCAACCGGCCTCGCATCCAGTGACCCACAATTCAGTGTAATACTTGTAATATTACGTATGTATTAATATTGTAACCTCTTTCTTTTTTGAGAAAAGAGCAACTGCTGAGTTTCTTGCCCGCTCTTCTCAGTAGAAACAGCTTTTCGAACCGGTGGTAGAGTCTTGACGTATCATAAGTGGCACAAGTTGTCCTATGTGAAATAAATAAATCATTTCATCATTTCATTATCGCTTACCATTTTCAACGGAAAATCTTTTTTTAAAGTTTCGAATTCCGTTGAGTTCCGTAGTCAATTTGATGACCTCTTTGGTGTACCCGATGCCGCCTGGTCAAGGTTCTGACTTCAATTCTTGGCTAAATGAAGTTAAGTCTGGTCTGCTAGCATATGAGAGTTAGGGAATATAAAGTAAAGTGCACAGTGTGTTTACTTTGCACATTACACATGTGCAAAGTAAATGGCTAATCTCTTTGGAGATAGGCATAATGTCTTTCATTTTCTGATAGCCACTGAGTTAGAGGCTGCACTTCCCTATTCGCATGGTCGGGAGTTCGATATGAATATGTTTGTCTCTTTTCGTGTCGCTTTTTCGTTTCATCGAATTTTCAAATCACAACGATTCTAAAGAAGTTTCACTTCAACAGAATTTTGTTTTGAAAATCATACCAGCTTCCGCGTGACGCCCCCTCAGCGTTGCTCTGTCTTCGTCAGCACGGATCGACGTGATATTTGGCATGGGGATAGTTGAGGACCGAGAGTGACATAGGCTACTTTTTATCCCGGCAAATAACTCTCCTTTATTTGCCGGGATAAAAAGTAGCCTATGTCACTCTCGGTCCTCAACTATCCCCATGCCAAATATCAGGTCGATCCGGTGCTCCTTTGCGGCGTGATTGAAGGACAATCCAATAAACCCAATAAACCAACAAACAAACACACTTTCGCATTTATAATAAGTTTATGATATGATATGATGCAAAAGTGTGTTTGTTTGTTGGTTTGTCCTTCAATCACGTCGCAACGGAGCAACGAATCAACTGGCATGGGTATAGTTGAGGACCTGGAGAGTTACTACTTTTTATCCCGGCAAATTAAGGAGTTCCCGCGGGAATCAAAAAAAACTTAAACCATGCGGACGAAGTCGCGGGCACCAGGTAGTAAGGTTTATAATTCTAAAACACGAAAGTCAACAATAATTAAACAATATGCCTAGCATGGCCCCTGAGAAATACTTACTTACCTAGTTTAGTCCTAGTGCTAAGAATATGGGGAATTAGTACTATTTTTACACTAGGTACTTACGTAAATATAGGTTTGCACAGCTGCACTGGTTTTATATTTAGTTTAGTCCAAGTGTATAAATATAACATCCTCGTTGGTCTAGTGGTCATGTTTGACGACCTCCGTGGCGCAGTGTGTAGCGGTGTTGCCTTAACGTGCGGAGATCCCGGGTTCGATCCCCGGCAGGGTCAATTTGGGAATTAATAATTTCTGCATTTTCCCTGGTCTGGCCTGGTGGGAGGCTTCAGCCGTGGCTAGTTACCACCCTACCGGCAAAGACGTGCCGCCAAGCGATTTAGCGTTCCGGTACGATGCCGTGTAGAAACCGAAGGAGTATGGGTTTAATATAACTGCCATGCCCCTAACAGGTTAGCCCGCTACCATCTTAGACTGCATCATCACTTACCTCTAGGTGAAATCGCAGTCAAGGGCTAACTTGTAGTAGTATAAAAAGAATTGCCAGTCAATAGGGACTAACGATAGAAGTGAAAGCGAAAAAAAAAATTCAAATATAAACCTTAAAACTAAGGAATTATTTATTAAAGTTTAATTACGAATGTACTATAGGTATTATTTATACTTATGAACTTTTGTCTTAAGAAGAACGGTGTCGATCTCCCGTATTCCACATTTTTACCCCCTACCAAAACGTGCTCAACGCGCCTAAAGAAGTTTTCAATTCAAAAATAATAAAAATCTCAATTCAAACAGTAGTAGGTATAACAACATCAAGAAGCAATCACACTGGGAGCCCGAATCGATACAATAAAATTGCCAGTGTAAAAAACAGTTAATTTCCACCCGAAGGCGTTTCGCGTGCCTCTTATAAAGGAAGGATTACATGGCCCAATTCCGAAAGTTTTAGTCTAAATAATTGAACAATGGGGCTGATTCTGTATAACACAATCTCTAAACTAAACTGAAATGGCAGCTTTAAATCTAGTTCTGTCCCTTTCCGTAGGAAGTATTATGAAAGGGTTGGCAATATTTGTAATGCTCTAATTTTAGTTTAGTTTAGAGATTCTTACTAACCCACAAAAAGTAATATTAAAAATGAAATAAAAACAAAAACTAAATAATCATAAAAATAAGTTCCAATTTTTTCTAACAGACCAGATTAGTTGGTGGGACTATACAAAAAGAATATAAAATGGTAATACCTAGCCTGTGGTTAAGAGTTAGACCACAGCTGGTAATATTATCCATACTAATATTATAAATGCAAAAGTGTGTCTGTCTGTCTGTCTGCTACACTTCCACGGCCCGTCTATTCAACCGATTTTGATGAAATTAGGTATATCGTTATTTGACATGGTTATAGTTGCAGACCTGGAAAGACGTGCCGCCAAGCGATTTAGCGTTCCGGTACGATGCCGTGTAGAAACCGAAGGGGTGTGGATTTAATATAACTGCCATGCCCCTAACAGGTTAGCCCGCTATCATCTTAGACTGCATCATCACTTACCATCAGGTGAGATCGCAGTCAAGGGCTAGCTTGTAGTGGATAAAAAAAAATCTTAGACTTCATCGTCACTTACCATCAGGTGAGATTGCAGTCAAGGGTCAACTTGTAATGGCGTAAAAAAAAAGTGACAGGCTACTTTTTATCCCGGAAAATTAAGGAGATCCCCCCGGAATATAAAAACTTAATCCATGCGGACGAAGTTGCGGGCATCAGCTCGTGTTAGAATATGTGAGAAAGAGTCAAACTCTGGATAGGCCTTGAGACTGTTCGCTGTCAGGAGAAGATTTGACTCTTTACAACGCTTTGGATCTGATGCCATGTAGTCCTCTCATACTTCTAGAGTGTCTGGAATTCCTCCGTCGGAGTGGCCCTGTCTGTTATCGCGAGGGCCCGAGCCCTCCGCTCGTTTGACACGTGTTCAACTAGTTCAGTTTACAGTTAGATTTAGTTTAGTTATATTAGTTTAGTCGCGGCCTAACTTGTAAGGTGCCCCCCGATTTTATGTAAGCAAATCGTAAGCGTTTGTCAAACGAATAATCCGATCTATTTAAGGAGTTCATAGATGCCTGCACGTCAAAAAGCATACATGTATGAACTCCTTAAACAGTTCTAGTAATACGATTTAAGCTGTCAAAGGATTGCGATTTGCTGACAATAGGACCTGTTATATTAAACCCATACCCTTAATCGGTTTCAACACGGCATCGTACCGGAACGCTAAATCACTTGGCAGTATGTCTTTGCTGGTAGGGTGGTAACTAGTCACGGCAAAGCCTCCCATCATATTATATGAGCAGGGCTATCATGCGCACGAGTTCTCTCGCGTTATCTCTATTTGTCTACCGAAGCTAACATAATTATGACTAGTCTCGTTACGTCAAAAGTTGTGATAAAAGTAATATTTCTTATCTGTGGTATTTTTCTCTACGAATGAGTGCCTGAAGGGTAAACGAGAGATTAGCTGCCAGCTAACGACAACGACAACATCTCTAGCTCTCTCGTCGCGAGATATCTCGGTGTGCGCATGCTAAGCCTGCTGGCCAGACCTGAAAAAATTCTAAAATTATAAATTTCCGACTTGACCCTGTCGGATCGAACTCGGGACCTACCACCTATAAGACCACTTACCACTGCGCCTGGGAGGTCGTCAAAACTTACTAATATACCTATGGAAGTATAAGTACCTACCTACGCCAAGAAATCGTCATTGAACCAAAAGTGTTGATATTAAATCGCTACCCCGTCACACCCCTTGACACATTTTACACCCCTCGTGTATTTTATTGAAATTTTTGCGGCGGCGCGAATCAGGAATGCGGGTTCGATTCTCCGACGTTTTCACGGTGTACTTTTTATTCGTGTTTTATTTTCACCAAAGGGTGGCTGGTGAAGGGTGAAAATTTTTCTTTCTAGTTTTAATTAAAGATTTTATTAACATTCCTCAGTTCGTAGGCGGGGAAATTTATTTAGTCGACTTCTGAAAACTAGTCAAATGCGAGTGAAAACGCATTAAGAAGGGTTCCGTAGTCACGCAAATTTTTTGAAGTGAAACTTCTTTCGCTTCTTGTGATTTGAAAATTCGATGAAACGAAAAAGCGACACTAAAAAGGGACAAACATATTCATAATAGGATTTAGCCTGCGAGAGAATGAGATATAAGTTATATTTGTCTCATTCTCTCGTGGGCTACTTTTCTGAAGTTTCACTTCTGCCATGTGTGAATTGCACACACACATTTTTTTATTAATTATGGCTTACGATTGACCACGAACACATCTGATGGGAAGTGATGATGCGGCCTAAGATGGGACGCGCTTGCCTAGTTCTACTGAGAAGAGCCGCAAGAAACTCAGCTGTTGCTCTTTTTTAAAAGACAAGATATTACAATAGTGTTACAATAGTATATAAATTAAATACTATTCTGTGGGGCGCTGGACCCAAAGTCGATTGCTACCATACAACTTTGTCATTAAGAAATTCGTCAATTGTATAATAGCCTCGACTGAACAAGTGCTCCTTTACTGTTTTTTTAAATTTGTGCAACGGAAAATCTTAAAGTTATTTGGAACCATATTATAAAAGCTAATAGTCGACCCCACAAAGGATTTCTGCATCTTGCGCAGACGACATAGTGGCAGTATAAAACAGTAGCTGACCCTTCACGTTGTCGCGTAGATACGTCTGTCATTTTCTATGGTGTCGTATCGCATCGCGTCGCGTCGCGTCGCTTCTGTCGCTCACCTAGGACAACGGGTCAGACACCCGACCTCCTGTATGGACTCCAGTTCGATCCCCGGGCTCGCACCTCAAACTTTTCGAAGTAATGTGCGTTTTAAGAAATTAAATATCGTCAGGAAACCTGCAGTGCCTGAGAGTTCTTCATAATGTTCTTGAAGGTGTGTGAAGTAAGCCAATCCGCACTTGGCCAGCGTGGTGGACTTTGGCCAAACCCGTCTCATTCCGAGAGGAGATTCGTGCTCAATGTTGAGCTGTCGATGGGTAAGATGAAAATGATGAGAATATGATGGTAACTAAAATTTGTCACGTCATCATTTCGTAAACAGTATTTTTTTCCAAAAAATTACCAAGTAATATCATTTTCTGGTGGGAGGCTTCGGCCGTGGCTAGTTACCACCCTACCGGCAAAGACGTGCCGCCAAGCGATTTAGCGTTCCGGTACGATGCCGTGTAGAAACCGAAGGGGTGTGGGTTTAAAATTACTGCCATGCCCCTAACAGGTTAGCCCGCTACCATCTTAGACTGCATCATCACTTACCATCAGGCGAGATCGCAGTCAAGGGCTAGCTTGTAGTGGATAAAAAAAAAAAAACTTAAGTATCTCTCGAGGGGTAAGTAAACCAAAATTTTTCAACTGTATTCACTTTATATTTTTCACTTGTTGTTAATTTTTAAAATGGATGTGATAGAAAAGAAAGATTGTCTGGATGGATGGTCCGAAACTATAAGGGTTATTTTACTGAGGAACCCTAAAAATACTTACCATGTGACTAAAGTACCAATTAACTTCACCAAATCAAACGTGACAAAAAAAAAACAACAAAATCTAATTTTCTAAATCGTTTTAATACCTTTTTTTATAAATCGCTACTTAGTTATTTGGTATTGAAAATATTCTTGAGTAACATTGTAAAAACACATGTAAATGTGCTTTGTGTATTTCTATTTCTCCTAGAAACGTAAGCATGCGGAGAGAGAAACACAACGGAGAATTAATAATTATGACAATCAATATTATAATAATTGACGAAACATTTAAAATAAAACTTTAAAATAGTATTATTAAACAGTTTATCTGTATTTTGGTGGGTCTAATAATATAGGCTATATTTTCTTAAATATTTTTATTCTTAATGAATGAGTTTATAATTATTTTATTCTTCTCAAATTATTAAATTCTTAAGGGGGGAGTTTCTACTTCAAAAGGGTAATGTGCAGTCAAAATATGTTTACACTTCCACTAACAAAGAGTTTTGACAATTGCCTGAATGAGCGAGCTGATTTTGACTCTTTTTGCTCGCTGAGTCCTTTCCGCTAGCTCTTTGTTGGTAAAAGTGCTTGAATGCAGTTTTCCTCTGCGAGTTCTCGAAGTTCGTATCGAGCTTGCTTCGCTCGCGGTGGAAACGCCGCTCTATGAAACATCCGCTTCTTGTCTGTTTGTAGGATTGCTTCAATACATATTTTAATTTTAAAGCTTATTATACTAATATTTTAAATGCGAAAGTATGTTTCTTTGGTTTGTCCTTCAATCATGCCGCAATGGAGCAACGGATCAACAAGAGTTTTGGAATTGATTAGTTGAGGACCTAGAGAGTAACATAGGCTTTTTATCCCGGAAAATTTAAAGTAAAACTTAAACCACACGGACGAAACCGCGGGTATCAGCTAGTTTATTACATAAATTTCAATTTTACGACTCTCTTAGATAAAATCTTCAAATTATTTTTCTAGAAGCTGTTCATAAGAATATTTCCAATACCTACCGCATTCCAACTAATACTGCTACATTGCACAATAAATAACTTATAGAAACTGTTAAGATCTGATTCGAGGTTACTATTTACACGTTAATTTTAACACTTTTTTACACGTCAATTAATGACATTACACTAACTTTTAACGATTTACTTACATAATAATATCATGTACTTACCTAATTAGTTGAATTTTTTGACTGATGGCAAGATTTTAATGACATAACATAAATAATATCAAAAAGAAGTTATTTTTTATAAATACAATAGGTAATCGTGGATCTAAAATGGATTTCGAGGATGAGTTAAGAAATATAATTGAGCTAACGCAGACAACCGATTATGTTTTCGTCGAAAACCGATTTAAATGGGCCAAACGCAATAAGGCTATGTCCGTTTTACACAATTTCTTAGCTGTAATCTTCTTAGCCAAATTGACAACAGGCCTCTAGTGGTGTCAACAATCTAACAATACATGAAGACCTGTAATTTTAGAATAGACTGTAGAGATGGTTTACAACAGATTTGCTAGCGTCGTTTAAACTAAATAGTACGTTCGATTTTGAAAATCAAACTTTTTCCCACGTGTGGGACAACTTGGTAGGGCGAAGTCGATGAACCAGATATTTGTAGAATCGGACCAACACTATTTGGTCGGTTGTTTGCAACATCTCTTTATTTTATAGGTATTAATAGCCTCCTGGACTTAAATGATCTTGCATAGATCTTTTAAATAAATGTCCTTTGTAAACATTTAAAATATCTTACAACATAAGTTACTATCAGAGAAGTCCTAATTTAATAACACAATTGTCACATAATAATTATAGTTTCTCTTTCATATTATTTGACCAAAATTTGCTATTTTTTTCTGAATCACTTTGAAAGGCTATTAGTAGATGACATCCTAAACGCTAACAACATTATATTGTAAATTGAACTTCACTGATATACGTAATTTATACTAATTAGTCACTTTTTACACTTTCTTCATTCAAAATGTCTGTACCTTATTTATATTTGAACTTCTTCACTTAATAGAGAGCCAATGATATTCATTTTCCTTTACACAAAATCAATTATTATGAGTAATAAGATCTTATCCATTTCAAACTTTAATTTTTAACGTCTCTTTAATAATTAATTTCTTTCATCTTCTTTCTCTTCACTTTATTTAATTCGACATTTTTCATTAACAAGAATAGAATGCATTGGTCTTTCTATTCGACTTTCTATCTTATTTTGTAAGTTAATTAGTGTTCATAATGTGAGACCATCTTCGTTCAACTTCGTTACATCTATCAGCAGGATGTTAGAATTTGCTAGTTTCATTATCATTTCTAAATTCTTTCATTTGTCGAATTGATTCATGTCAAATATTTTCTTTATCCTCTATCATCTCTTTTATCTATCGTTCATACATTTCTTACGTTTTGTTTTGTACATTCATTTCACTCCTTTCTTAACTTATTAAAGCGAAAGTCAACAGTTTTCAAAGTTCCAACTCTTTTATTTATTTGTCTACCTTTACACAGTTGCTATTTGCATTACTTAAACCATCAATTCATACGAATTACACCTCATTGTCGACTCTGTTCTCTTTCCCTCGCCTTCATCTCTAACTCTTCTTCTTCTTTTGTCAATGGTATAGTACTATGGTTGTACAGCCCCTGTGCCATCAGTTGTAGGGCCAGGGGGTTGCGCTGGCCTGAGGCCTTCTTGATCTTGGCTCGCTTGTTCTGGAACCAGATCTTGATTTGTGCCTCAGCGAGTCCAAGTTCTGCTGCAAGCGCCTGACGTCTTCTTTCAGTTAGGTAGCGGTTTTCAGCGAACTCGTGCTATGGACAAAATAATTTAATTACATAAAGTGGCTGATTTTGGTGCCTACACGATCTCTAAACCTAACCAAAATTAACAGCACTAAATCGGTTGCTGGTTTTCCTTATGGAAGAGATAGCAATATAATTAGCCATCCCATTTAGTTCAGACTAGAGATTGCATAAATAGAATTATCGTAGTTTGAAGTTGTTAAAACAAGAAATCGTGATTTAAAAATTTCGAGTTCAGTCGTCCTGTTTTAACTACTCGTATTTAGCCACACAGATTTTTAGCTTTAGCTTTTGCTATTTTGACATACTCAAATACTTACTTGATTACTAGTAAAGCTGAGTATTCAAACACTTTGTGGACTACAATGTTATTATTTTCTAAATAAATAACTTAAAATTGATAATTTTACTCGTATGGGATCTGTCATTAAAGTTTTTCTTTAACCCTTTTTATAAACATCCCTAATTGAGACTTTTTAGTTTATGCATTAATTGAGTTTTACGAAACTTCTTTCTTTAGACATATTCTAGACAAATTTATTATTTTTTAACATAATTTTACCAAAAGTTGTTTTTTTTTTTGTTCAATTATTACAGAAAAATATAAAAATTACACTCCATTACCTTAAGTCTAGCAAGCTGTGGTCCAGAAAACGCAGTTCGTGGTCTTTTCTCGTCTGTCTGGGTCCCTTCCCCGGGGGGTTTCTTGGGTCTTCTGGTGCGCGGACCTAAGCCACAAAGATGTATAATATAAATATATAAATAATAGAAAAAATATACTCCTACCTACTGCGAAGTCAAAGTGATTGATATTCAAATTACTTCTTCTCTGATAACTTATTGAATTTTTTTTATATTTATCAAATCAAATCATTTAATTTGTGAATACATTATTGTTAGTTTCTAGTTTAAATATTTTTTCAATTCATTTCAATCTTTGTATATTCAGAGGTACACTGTACTTTTTTTGAACGTCTATAACATATTTTTAAAATAAAATATTGATGCAATAAATAATACAAAAAGCAAAATCCTGTAATTAAGGAATGTGCTAACAGGTTTTTAAAGAATAAAGTTACAAAAAACATAGTACACGCATAAACAAACAAAGGAAAGGAAGGAAATTATCATTTACACAAACACGAAAAATATAGGTACCTACTATACAATATTTTTACCAATAATAATGGACAAATGAACACAATTAAAAATAACTATTAAACAACTCACGATCAAAAGCCAGTTATAAAACACACATGACATAAGCACAAACAAAGCATGAACAAATATAAAAGACACAAATAAGCACAAACACACAAAAACAGCGCGAACACACCAGCTTCCGTGAAGGCATTCCCATAAAGCGGACGATGCAATATCTTAACCAATTCACACATTACTCGGTTATTATAAAATTGGTCAAAACATTGCACCGACCGCCTCACGGCGACTCGATATCTGCCCCTGAAAGTAAACATACCTCCCACTTATTGACCTTTCTTTATCTATATTAAATATAATAAACGGTAAAGAGTTTCCGTTGACCGTTTGTTTGTCGGTCTATCTGTATTTCTGTCTATTACCTTTTACGGCTGTAATTTATCTAACCTGTCTTATTGTGGCACAATTTTGTACAGAAATACATACATACATACTTTTTACATAGCCTTTGATACAAATATAGCTTTTTCTTCCGGAAAACTACTGAGTTCCCTCAGGGTTTTTAAAAACGATGTTACGGGCATCGTTTCATAATGTACGTGCTCGTGAAACTGACTAACTGACAGACCAAGCTACATCTTAAACCAAATAAAACCAAAAAAATGTGGCAAAAGGTAGATTTTTTACGTAGGTAACTTAGAGCTCAACAAAGACACGAACTTATTAAAAACCATATTTTTTCAATATAGTTCTTGCTTTATATCATAGAAGGGGTCAATAAATTGAAGGATATTATTATGAAAGCATGCTTACATTAGCTACAGCAGATTTATAACAATCAAAAAGAGTTCTTAACTAAAACGTCCAAGATAAATGGTATACGATTTGCCATATACTAAGGGCCGCTTGCACAAGGACATTTAAATTGATTTAGTTAAATTTTGTAATGCTGTCCCTTTTTGGCAAATGCATATTGTAGTTGCCAAAATGGGACAGCATTAAAATTTTTAACTCAATCAATTTAAGATTCCTTGTGCAAGACATGTTAAAGAAAAAAAAACTCTTAACATCAACTGAGCAAACAGAAACAGCAAAAGCAAAAAACACACAAACAGGCAGTATAAGAAAAATATACAAAACACAATATAAACTTGTTATATAAAATAGGTTACACATAGGTACCTACACATTATATTCCTTTAGTAAAAAACTTAGTTTTTTTTTGATAATCAAAATAGAAACGGATCTCTAAACAAAAATGACTCAACACGAAATCAAGCCAACTACCATGATTGATTGGTGCAGGTCACTGACCTGGTGGTTATTTTTTCTTTTAGGACACTTTTTCTATCATCCATTATAAGTTAATTCGATAATTCCTTCGAATCACGGTGTCACGTTTTTTCGAAAATAAAAAAAGCAAAACATAGTGTGAAAAATTTGTTGTTAATTGAAACTAATTTAGTTGTTGACAACTTTTAATGCCTTTTTTTATGTGAAACTATTAAATTTAGGCAAAAATAGAGTTACATTTTTGTAGTAAGATACTTAAAAATAGGCAAAAAATTTAAACGAGAAGCCCAAAGAGGCATAAAATTGCAGTTCCAAAATGTTTTGGAAAGTTAATCATAGTTTTGACAAAAGCAAATCTTTATAATGATGTAAACTTTAGGAACTTTGGAATAGTAATAATATTGGTAACTGTGTCAAAAAAAAATCCATTTATGTTGTATTTAGTTAGTGGTAATGGTGGTAGTACTGATTACGTTACTAAAATACATATCCTTTGTTATCAAACGTACAACTCTAGCACAGAATAGTTAATAGACTATAGTTTTAAGTTTGATAACTGTTTTAAATTACTTATCGATTTAAAAAAAAGTGCATCAGAATTTGATGACGTCACAATTCAGTATTTCACAGCTCCCATACTAAATGCGAGTTTTAACGTTCAATAAAGAGTTGCTGATTTGATTGCTTTGGCATCATATCATACTTCATATACTATACTATATACTATAATATTATGAATGCGAAAGTGTGTTTGTTTGTTGGTTTATTGGTTTGTTGGTTTGTCCTTCAATCACGTCGCAACGGAGCAACGGATCGACGTGATTTTTTGCATGGGTATAGCCGAGGACCTGGAAAGTGACATAGGCTACTTTTTATCCCGGAAAATGAAGTAGTTCCCGTGGGAATTAAAAAAACTTATTCCACGCGGGCATCAGCTAGTTGTCCATTATAATACAAGGATGTTGGTAATATATTATAGTTCGAGCGCGAGTTGAATGCAGAGCTTAGGTATATGTCGCCTCAGGCCCCGACTGTATTCAACTCGCGCGCGTACTATACAAAGATGGTGTCAAAACTAGGGGTTCCAGTGTCCAAACACATGTATTCATGCAAATAAATGATTTGATTTGTAGTTTTCTCTTAAACAATTTTGTGTTCTTGATTTTTTGGAGAAGTTAGATATTAAATTAATTTTTTTGTCTCTCACGTTGCTGCCGTGAGCGGGTCCCGTACTTACTTCTTCCTGAAACAATAGAGAGAATTACATTAAAATCAGCATAAGTAAATTTACTTATCTAAGACCGTTATTTCATTGGCCAACACGTCTATCGTTGTTCTTTCCTAAATCTTTACTTCTATTAAATGCAATAGTTTGGATGGATGGATATGTTATGGATGGGTGTTTGTTACTCAATCACGCCAGAACGGCTGAACGGATCTGGATCTGGGAAATTTGGCACAGAGATAGATTATAGTCTAGAATAACACATAGAATTAAAGAGTTCCGGCGGGAACAATAAAACCTAAAGACAGGATTTATGAAAATTTAATCCCTAAGGGGGTAAAATAAGGGTTTGAAATTTATAAGAAAAGAAACCGCGGGAAAGAAGAGCCTATGTTATAAAAATGTAGTAAATGCGGCTATACTAGGATAACATGCCTAGTAGCCGCTCTAATCGTTTTAATATCTCTATGGTATCTAGTGGGGTGCACAGTACAGGTGTTCGGGTTGGTTAGGTGTATACCTATATTGAGGCAGAGCATGATGAAAAATAAGCATTGAGCGTTTTTAACTAGGGTAAGCGATGCTTTTATTTATTTATTTATTTATTTATTTATTTATTTGGACAACCAAAAATTGTTACATTATATAAAAAAACTTAAAACTAGACACATTTAGGACACTTGTTAAATGAACAATTTATCAAAGGTGCCACATCATTCACTAAAAAAATAAATAAAAAGTAAAAGCTTATGCACGCACGAAAAATTGAAAGTTAAAAGTTACATTACAAAAAAAAACCTAGACTTACACAAAATTAATACAAAAAATATACAATTAAAAATTTATGGCAAGAAAAAATAAAACAATAAAAATTATTAATAGATAGCTGAGACAGCTTAAGTCGACCTTAACAATCTTAACGTTTCTTTTTTAAATTTTGGCAGCGTATCATGAAAAACGTCTACCTCTGTGCTGATGGAATTATACATTTTTGTAATTCTGGATATGGCTGAAAATTGTTTGAGATTAGTTCTAGCTCTGGGTGGATGTAAAAGGCCGGATGCTTGACGGGGAACTCTATGTGGGACTTTCAAATTAATTATTTGTAGGAGTGGTGGGCAGTCTATTTTATTGTTAAGCACTTTGTAAAGGAAGGTCATATCGAGGAGCTTTCTGCGATTAATTAAACTGGTCATGTTGAAATGTTTGAGTTTGTCACTGTAGGAAGGAAGTAGTTTATGTAATTTACAAGAGTATGCGAGGTGTCTCAAGAATCTTTTTTGAACGCGTTCCATCCGCAACTGGTGAGTAGAATAATTAGGAGACCATACTACGCTACAATATTCGAGAATGCTTCTGATGTAAGTATTATAAATTTTTATTTTTGTTCGAGGCTGGAATACTTTACTATTCCGTAGTAAAAAACCTAACATTTTTGAGGCTTTGGTAACTGCATTTTCAATTTGCGGATTAAATGTGAGTTTGCTATCAAACAGTATACCCAGATCCCTCAGCTCTTGTAGTTTACCGATCGCTGTGCCGTTTATATGGTATTGAGATTGGATGATATTGTGATTACGGGTAAATACTATGAAATTACATTTTTATGCCTCTATGTCGTGCACGCCACTGATGGTATCAATAAAATCGTTGTAAGTCTGACATAATATCTTAATTAGTCGTTCGAAAAAATATATATATAAAAAGCGATCTTCGTGGGTGGCCCGTGACGTCAGATATCCGGTTACGGAGCTTACACACTAACACTAACTTATGGTACTGGTGGTTAGAGCGGAGGGGTAGCCGGTTTGAATTCCAATTGATAACCAGGCAAAGTCGTGTTAAAGAGTTATATTAAAAAAATCCACATGGAGGAAGACGCGGCTAGAATCAAAATAATCTACGAAAAATAATCGACTTCCCTGGCGCAGTGTTCAGCGTTGCGGAGGTACCGGGTTCGATCCCTAGCAGTGTCAATTTAGGAATTTCTTTTCCTTGATCTGGCCTGGTGGGAAGCCTCGGCCGTGGCTAGTTACCACTTTACCGCAATAAAGACGAGCCGTCAAGCGATTTAGCGTTCCGGTACAATGCCGTGTAGAGAGCGATTAAATAGCGGTAATAACAGTAAGCCTCATAGGTTAGCCCGCTGCCATCTTAGACTGCATCATCAATTACCATCAGGTGAGATCGCAGACAAAGGATTACTTGTAGTGGATAAAAAAAGCTTTTTCAGAGGCAATTATAAATTTTTCTGAAAAGCTTCTGGTCCAATTATTTCATTCAGTAGATAAGATACGTATAATTGGGTATTTGACAAAAAGTCAAATCAGCAACTTTTTTCAAACTTCAAAACGCGTGCTTAAAATGTTGTATGAAATAATTCTTATTTTAAGAACGTCAAGGTACGTGACATTAAACTGTCATTTTGAGTAATATTACTTAAGTATTGTTTTAAGCGATGGCAGCATGGCCCTTGACTTACAGTAGTACAGTCTTAAACATTCATTCCTGTGATATCCTCAATTATATATCTCAGTTCTAACTAGTGTCTTTATTAATTATTAAGAAGTGCTTGGAATAGTTTAAAAATAACAAAAATCAGTTGCTTTTTTTAAAAAACTTGATTCACGCGGGAAAGCACTAAAGCTTAATAAAAAACAGCTGGGTCTTTTTACAAGTCAATGCCACCAACGAAGCTATAATGAAGACATTTGCCTCCAATACAACTAATAACAGTATCATTTATACTCTATTCTTATTCAACTTAAGTTAAATTTTCATTGGCAAGATATCGAACCATGGAATTAATTTTACAATGTCTTATTCGAGCTTAAACTCTTTTGATTTTGCTGCAATTAAATTTAAACGTTATATCTCAGGTATAAAGATTAATTTAACATGGCCAATAAATCAATTTATTACAGAAAACATACAGTAAAAATTGAATTTAATTGCTATTGTATTTAGAGTATAATTTGGTTTGTGTAAAGAAGTTTATTAATTAAAAATTATAAATAAAAATCGGCAATTAAGGGTTATTAAAGTTTATGTTTTAAAAGGGCCTATTACGAAGATCAAAAGGCGGTTACGGAAGCCGATGCGCAGTGACGTCATTTCCGGTCATTTTGACGTAATTAATCATTATAAAGATGCTTGCAATATTTTTTATAGCACAATTAATCGTAATTATTTGCAATTTCTTTTTAGGGTTCCGTAGATAAAGCACAGCTAAACTTTATAGTCTCGTCCAGTCTAATATTTTTGGTTGGTGGGAGGCTTCGGCCGTGGCTGGTTACCACCATACCAGCAAATACGTGCCTCCAAGTGATTTAGCGTGCAGGTAGTGTAGATAAAGATTAGGGGTTATGAATTAACGACTTTTTCATCTGTGGTCAGTATGGGTTATTTTAACTGCCCTACCCTTAACAGGTTAGCCCGCTACCATCTTAGACTATGGATTTTGGCCAATAGCGAAAGTGTGCTAGCCACTCTATCCATACTAATGTTATTAATGCGAAAGTGTGCCTGTCTTTTTTTTATCCACTACCAGTAATTCATACCTAACCTACCAGTTAGTCAGTCATTTTAAAAAAATGCAACAAAAATCTCTATATTATGTTAAAATACCGAGCGACAATTAGCTTCTGTAAATCTTTCTTTGTTAATGCGCCATAGGTACCCACGATACAGGATTACCTACCTAGTGTGGGTACCATTGGATATAGGTACCTACTTAAGGAAAAATTGTCATAAGTTGTTTTTGGAAAATAAACTTTTTCATTTTTCAATTTCATATTGATCAAAATCCATTACATAGTCATGGAAACATAAAATCAATAACGTAACGGAGAAAGTTTGATTTTACTCCCCATAAATTTTCATACCCCGGGCTTATATTATGTAAATGAAAATCGATTGTAATGATTGGCATCATCATAGTGTTAGAGACAATCCAGAAGTAGGTATTTATGAGACACTTTTAATATATTTGTACTCTCATTTGGAACTAACACGAATAAATGGTTAGAGGTGTAGAGGTTCCACAAAAGATTTAATGTAATAAGATAAAAGTAGGCTAAACTTAAAGATATTATTCATTTGATCCGGCCACGATTGCTATCGTTAAGCTTAGAAATCAAAATGCGATCTAAACACAAAAGTACCTATTCAATAATCGCTGAGTCTGCCGGCAGGAGACTGACTTACGAGTACCATCGTCAAAATACTCGCATATTACTAACTATTTTCAATATGGCGTCCGTATCCCCAGTTTAAAGCGAATGACATGAAACTAGTCAAATTAACTGATATTATACTTCCTGTTTCATGAGATATAATGACAAATAGTAACTATGCTAACAATAGGTAAATTATACTAGACATTTCTCGCGTATTTGACTACGTGCAATTTTGTTCAAGTCCATACTTATGATAGATAGATAGTGTAAGTCTGTCTCCTACGCTGAACGGTTCATCTTTTCAACCGATTTTGATGAAATTTAATACAGAGGTAGGTAGGTTGTATCACAGGAAAAGCCATAGACCATAGACATACGCCTTAAAATTTTGTATCGCGGAAAATTAATGAGTTCCCGAGGAGCAACAAAAAACTTAATTCACGCGGACGAAGTCGCGGACATCATCTGGTCTACTTATTATAATATATTATATAAGTTTTCTTCTTATAATTCTCTGACAAGGGCGCGTTTGAAATTCTAGCAGCATCAGTTTTACATTGACAAAATAAATATAAACTAACTCTTTGATTTTCCGGGAATAAAGTAGCCTATGTGCTATTCCAGACTATAATCTATCTCTGTGCCAAATTTCATCCAAATCCGTTCAGCCGTTCTGGCGTGATTGAGTAACAAACATCCATCCATCCAAACTTTCGCATTTATAATATTAGTATAGACGAATTCATTAGAATAATTAACTCCTACTTAAATTGAGTGTCTATTTAAATTTTCTGTATATACCTATATCTATATTTAAAACGTTCCATATTCCGACAAACTTACCTGACCCGGTGACAGCGTCGCTAGTATGAAACTTATGAAACGTATGACCCTAACAGGTTAGCCCGCTACCATCTTAGACTGCATCATCACTTACCATCAGGTGAGATCGCAGTCAAGGGCTAACTTGTTGTGGATAAAAAAAAAAAAAAAAAAAAAAAAAAAAAAAAAAAAAAAAAAAAAAAAAAAAAGTATGAAACCTACTTATGAAAAATAAAATAAAAGCAAAAACTAAACAGGCGTAACAATAAGTTCCAATTTTGGCCACCTGGTCACATTAGTTTATGGGAATGTATCTTACTAATATTATAAATGCGAAAGTTTGGATGTATGGATGTCGGTATGGATGTATGGATGTATGGATGGATGTTTGTTACTCAATCACGCCCCAACGGCTGAACAGATCTGGATGAAATTTGGCACAGAGATAGATTATAGTCTGGAATAACACATAGGCTACTTTTTATCCCGGAAAATTAAAGAGTTCCCGCGGGAACCACAAAACCTCAATCCACGCGTACGAAGTCGCGGGCATTAGCTAGTAATAAAATAAAGCTACATTAGAGTTTGTCTTTATTTTACTAGCACTATTCTTTCATTTTATTTTAGACTTTTGCTTAAAATTCTGTAACTTACAACTTAAAAGCTCTAAAATAAAATAATAGAATAGAACGATAGTAGAACCTCCTAAATTGAAAAATTTTTATTTGTTTTTTATTTAAATAAAAAATAATGTATAATTTGCATGTTTTTTTTAATCTTGCCCTATTTATTTATGAACAAAAATAAGATAGAGATAAAAAAAAGAAAATAACAAAGATAGACCGAAAACTATTCAATTGGACTCAGAATTGAGCATTTAGACCATTACCTGTTTTTTTCACATTATTTATAATTAAACCAAAACAAGATTTATTTATTTTATTTTATTTAGACAACATACCCGAAGAGACCTTACAGTTGCCCAATGCGTCTCTCCGGGCTACAGATAGAGTGATTTTTGACGACCTCCGTGGCGCAGTGTGTAGCGCTGTTGCCTTAACGTGCGGAGGTCCCGGGCTCGATCCCCGGCAGGGTCAATTTAGGAATTTATAATTTCTGAATTTTCCCTGGTCTGGCCTGGTGGGAGGCTTCGGCCGTGGCTAGTTACCACCCTACCGGCAAAGACATGCCGCCAAGCGATTTAGCGTTCCGGTACGATGCTGTGTAGAAACCGAAGGGGTGTGGGTATAATATAACTGCCATGCCCCTAACAGGTTAGCCCGCTACCATCTTAGACTGCATCATTACTTACCATCAGGTGTGATCGCAGCTAAGGGCTAGCTTGTAGTGGATTTAAAAAAAAAAGTGACAATAAACAAAAACTTAATTATTATAACTTACAACTAACAAAATACAGATACAAAATACAAGATAGATAGATAGACAAAAAGATAAAAATATAGATAGACTGTGAACTCTCCATTTGGCCACAGAATTGAGCATTCAGAATGCCTATTAACTATTTTATTTTACGGTTAATATTCAATACAAGTATGCTAATACTTTGACAGCCAGCATAATAAATAACTTTTGACGTTTATCGCTTTATCTGTGGAGCGCTAATGAGACGCCATGTTGAATATATTTTTTTAAAATAAATAACTCAAATAAGCTTGGCTGTGTTACTTTTACGGTGCTATTATGAAAATTCTTGCATAATCCGAATGATTTAATTAGTGAATTTATTCGTGTCGGCCATTACCTACCAATAATGTAATGGCGGATTTATACCTACGTCTTGGTCTCTTAGTCGTTAACCTGTATACTTATGCCTATGGAATACAGGCTTTTTATTAAATGATGCCTCATTAACTGCCTCGTTGGTCTAGTGGTTAGCATGTTCGACTGCGGCCGACGAGATCCCGGGTTCGAGCCCCAGGTCGGTCAATAAATAAGTATCGGGTTTTTCTGACTAGAAATTCTTATAACTAGCCCGGAGTTAGGAAGTTGGCGGTGTTCCACCCCCGTGTGTCGGAGAGCACGTTAAGCCGTCGGTGCCGGCTATCTAACGTGATAATCACAGGTGATAATAGTTGCGTAGGAACAACGTGGTGGATCTAAGCTCTAATTCCCTCTCTCCTATGAGAGTGGAGGCCTGTGCCCAGCAGTGGGACGTCAATGGACTGCAGTGGTTGTGGTGGAATCATAACTACTTGGTCATTCAACTGTATTCGTATGCCTATGGAATTCAGGTTTTTATTAAAATAGCTGACCCGGCGAACTTCGTACCGCCTTAGTATGCAAAATTAAATGTATATTTTTCAGTATTTCTGAGAGATTTTCTTAATATTTTTTTCCGTAAGAACCTTCTCCTAATAATAACAAATACAACAAAAAAAGAATTAGTGAAATCGGTCCAGCCATTCACGCGTGATGCCGTGACCAATGAAAACGGGTTTCATTTTTATATATATAGAAGAAAGATAAGATGATGCCGTGAAAGTAGTGGTTAAGATATAGGTCTCCCATTCGGTGGGTAAGGGTCCGAATGCCAATGTTTAAAGCCATATTGTTTCAGCATTGTTGACTTTAGTGTTTTACTAAAGAGTACTATGTCCAGCAGTGGACGGCTACCGGTTGACGACGACTTACTTCTCTTGTTAATAAGCTACTAAACTATGCTTATTATAAGTCCCTCAAAGAAATTCGCATCTCATTTCCGTAAAAATCCACAATTAATCAATCCAAAACGGCTTATCCGATTGCGATGGAATTCTCAGCGAGCAGTCATCCCCCGTTCGGCGCGCGGCATGCCTTTGATACTCGCCGGTGTTTCATTTAACATGATTCCATCCAATTAATATAATAATCGCTTGTTTAATGAGGTTAAATGGGCTACCGTTAAATTCCTTTTTTTTCCGATACGCTTGACTAAAATCCCACCTGGTGGTAAATTATACTTCTAAAAAAATTATTCCACTACAAGTTAGCCCTTGACGATCTCACCTGGGTAGTGATAATGCAGTCTAAGATAGTAGCGGGCTAACGTGTTAGGGGCATGGTAAGCACGTCTTTACTGGTAGGGTGGTAACTAGCCACGACCGAAGCCTCCCACCAGGCCAAACCAGGGACAATTCAGAAATTATAAATTCCCAAATTGACCTTCCGGAAATCAAACCCGGGAACTCCGCACGTTAAGACAACAGCGGTCAACACTGCGCCAGGGAGGTCGTCAAAAGTAAGTAAACTTAAGTTTAAACTTTAAAGAATTAGACTCCGGAACCGTCAATCGAACCCGTGACCCCAGCGCACCGGAAACATCTACTCCATATACAAATGTTTAGGAAAGTGTGAAAATACAGTAAAATACTATACTATAGTAGTTCACGTACAGTACAGTTGCTGGCGCCTAATTCTATACAAATGTACGGTGGGTGGTCTGACCACCCAGCGCGGGACAAAACTGTGGAGGCGACACCACGATATTATTTGATATAATTTTAATTAATCAGAAAATGGGAGTGATTCTATTACTTTTTTTGACGGATCTTTTACCTTTTTTATTTTAGATACATAGATGCAATCATACTTCATATCATAGTAATATTTTAAATGCGAAAGTGTGTTTGTTTGTTGGTTCATTGGTTTGTTGGTTTGTCCTTCAATCACACCGCAACGTAGCAACGGATCGGCGTTATTTATCATATGGGTATAGTTGAGGACTTGGAGAGTGACATAGGCTACTTTTTATCCCGGAAAATTAAGGAGTTCCCGAGGGAATCAAAAAAGCATTAAACCACGCGGACGAAGTCGCGAGCATCAGCTAGTTCTATATATATCGAATATACCTAGATGATTAGGTAGCAATGAAAAACTATTAAATTCCATTCAGATTTTTTTTATTTCATAAAATCAAATAATTGGCACCTTTATATTGCAAACATTTACTAGAGTTAATATACCAAACTAAACTAAAATGACAGCATTTAAAATATTATTAAACCTTTCATAATACACTCTGCAGAAAGATACAGAACTAGGTTTAGAGGTGTCATTTTAGTTTAGTTTAGTGATTGTGTTATACAGAATCAGCCCTTATAATTTCGGATGATTGGATTGATGGACGTTTGTTACTCAACAACGCCAGAATGGCTGAATGAATCTGGATGAATTTTGCCACAGAGATAGAATATAGTCTGGAATAACACATATGTTATTTTATCTCAGAAAAATAAAGAGTTCCCGCGGGAAACAAACAACATCAATCCTCGCGGACGAAGTCGCGGGCATCGGCTAGTATTAAATATTTATAATCTAGATACCATCAAACAGATAAAGCACAGTAATTCTACTTAGTATGAAAAGCGTTGAGAGATGTCTTAAGATCTGAATTTCCAATTTCTCTAGAGTCTAGAGTCCCTAAACTCTAAATAATATAACTTCTATAGCATATTTTTAAACTTATAAACAAAATATTAGCTCGTATTAAAACTATAAAAGTATTGAATTTCCATCTGCACTGTTAATTAAAGTAGAAGTGACATTGGGGCTGATTCTGTATAACACAATCTCTAAACTAAAATGGCAGCTTTAAATCTAAGTAGTTCTGTCCCTTTGCGTAGGAAGCATAATGAAAGGGTTAGCAATATTTGTAATGCTCTAATTTTAGTTTAATTTAGAGATTGTGCACTACAGAATCAGCCCCATTGTTTCGTTCTATAATAATAAAAAATCATAATATAAAAGTCGATTCTATCCATCCCAAAACCGCGTCGTACGCGCATGTCACCAAAACATTTCAAGATAGAACTACATTACATCCACTGAAATATGTACTTTAAATTACACGTTTTAAAGTTTAAATTTGCATATCGATCAATATTAAAACAACTCTTTACTTCCTTGCAAACAATTGAAAATCAATCTTATTTTGTACTCGCCAAAGTTTATTTTTATTTGCACTAGTTATTGGAACAAAATTTTATTTCAAACCATTGATCCTTTTACGACTGCTAGTAAATTTTGTTATACTATTCGTGGACTTAAATTGTGGATGAATAGAGTCGATTTTTGTATAAAAAGTTATCGAAGCAATATTTTTATTCGTCTTTATTTTGTAGTGAATAAGGTTGATTATAATTAGTTATAAGAAAACTACTATTGTAAATTGAATATAGGAATTCTTAAGATTAATCCTAAATGGGATATTATGACTTATGGTTTCAATTTTAGAGTTTAATTTTCTTTGTTAAATACTAGTTCTATTTGCAGTATATTTGTGTGAAGTAATTGAGTTGTCTTCCGTTTTGTTTTTTTGTCTGTCTGTCCGACCGGTATGGTCTCGTGTTTTGGGATTAACGATTTTTTGGATTTTTACGACGAAGGTACTTGATAAATCTCTCTCGGTTATAAATTTAATTGTCTCAAAACACGTACGAGATCGATATTCTGTAACAAAATTCCACAACCTATTTTAAACTTGCTTTAACAAAAGTATGCTTCTGAAAACGCTTATTATACTATTGAAGATTACGTAAATGATAAAGGAGCATGGATTTGACTCGCTCCAGCAATGCTAAGGACAGCGGCTACTTATGCATCTACACATTAATGAAATTGTATTTTTTTTTATTCAAAAGAGCAACCACCGAGTTTCTTTTTTTTGGTTCTTCTCGGTAGGAATGGCATTCCGAAACAGCGGTAGATTCATTCGACGATTCAAAAGTAAAACTTGTAAAAGTTTATTTTAATAAAAAACATTTACTTAAATTGAATCTTTTTTGAATACGGACCAAAATTTTGAATGTAGTTTTAAATTCTTATGGGCGCTTTCAATCAAATCAATTAAATATTTTTTGATGTTCAATATGGAACTACAGATGCATAATAAAGTACCTACCTAACTTAATTTTATTAAAGTTAAAATTTAAAAAAACTGCCCCTCTACGTGTTTTAATGTTCTAGAACCAGTCTAAGCATATAAAATTATATTATTTAGTAAGAAAAAAATACATAATTTTAGGTTTAAAATACTTATAACTTACCTAAGGCAACCAATACCTACTTATATATCACATAGGCATCCCAATCCCATCCCATCTCATCCCAGAATATTATAGAGTTCTCACTAGATTTTGAAAAACATTAATCCACGCGGACGAAATCGAAGGCATTACTTAGTGTAATATATACTTTTTTACGATAGGAACTAAAAACTATCAATTTTTTTTCTATGCTGACGGTACTTCAATAACCGCAGCTGATTCGTATTAACGTATAATTGCGGTTCTACGTGATATCCAACTTGTTCCGAAGCTTATTTTAGATTCGCTCAAAAAATAGAAGGAAGTCATTAATTTATTGGTCTTTTTTTGTTGACGGTACACAATTAGTGATATATTATTTGCAAACAATATTTATTCTGTTAAACTTAAACTAAATAAAATTATGTACTTACCCAATTTTGCCCTCAAATCCATAATAAACCCTTTTACATTGTAAGTATTTTGGATCGGTTTTTGAGGAAATATTTCGTTTAATAGGTAATAATTAAATATGTCGCTATGTACCTACCAGGATATCATAAAACTATTAGAGATAAACGCAAGCTACTTGATCTTAGTACAAAATATGTACGTTTTGACTACTAATCGAGATCTCTCGATCATAAGAGTTCAAAAATTATTAATTCGTCACTTAGGCAGACAGTAGAAAAACTATTTTAGGACGATTTTACGAAAAATTTCGATTAATGTGGGACGAAAAGGACTATCCCATAAAACGAATACAGGATAGTGAAAATACTTCTCATGAAACGCGATTTTTGGTTGTTTTCGTATTAGATAAATTATAAGTTGCAATGTACCTTTATCAGGACATCATAAAACAATTAGAGATAATACGCAAGCTACTTGATCCTAGTACAAATGTATGTTTTGACTACTAATCGAGATCTTCGGATCTTAAGAGCTTAAAAAATTTAATCCGTCACTTAACCCTTTACCGGCTTGACTATGAGTCACAATACCACCCAGAGAGATGGATACACTCTGTCCCTCTCACTCGTATCGCTCTGTTCCTCTCTTGTGGTTTTTTTTTACCTCCATTGAAGAGTTTGCTGTCAAAATAAGGATTATAAAAGCGTTTGGATGGGATTATGCAAAACTTGATTGATTAATTATGAATGAGAACGCTGAATTAAATTCATAGGAAGAAGGTGAAAAATGCACTTAACAGATAATTTATTACGGTTTTTGTTATTCCACTACAAGTTAGCCCTTGACTGCGATCTCACCTAATGGTAAGTGACGATGCAGTCTAAGATGGTAGCGGGCTAACCTGTTAGGAGTGTGGCAGTTATACCATACCCTTAGTCGGTTTCTACACGGCATCCTACCTGAACGCTAAATCGCTCTGCCGGTAGGGTGGTAGCTAGCCACGGCCGAAGCCTCCCACCAGACCAGACCTGAGAAAATTCAGAAATTATAAATTCCCAAACTGTCCCTGCCGGAAATCGAACCTGGTACCTCCCACGTTAAGGCAACAGCGCTCAACACTGAACCAGTGAGGTTATCAAAACTGCTAAAATCAAAATTTTGGCTTCGCCGTAGTCGGCTAAAAAAAAAACAATTTTGGCGCGAGTTATTTTTAAATATTGTGATAATTTTTTCGAGTCACATTGCATAAAGCGCTTCCTGGTGGTATTTAGAAAAAAAAGCAACACTCGGATCACTGTGAGTGATGACTTAATTTTTGGAACCACCGCGGAGCGACGTAACCGGAGACGAGGCACAGGCGCAGGGGCTCTGCTGTCTACCACTACAGCCCATTAACGTCCAACCTTTTTTTTTTTTTTTTTCGGGGGAGGAAAAAATCCCTTCGGACTTCTGCCTGGGCTAGACAGGGCGTGTCCGACTTGCACGGACTAAAATAACCTCCCCCATGTCGGTCAGGTGTCAGCACGGAACTGCAAAGCATGACTTCATGCTGACCGTCTAGATCTCTCTCTTCTTCTTTTCCTCTTTTTCCCTTTCCTCTCTTCTCCTCATTATGTTTCTTAGCATTTTGCCGTATCGTGTCCCGCGCATCTTCGCTCGACAGCATCCGTGTTATTAAATTTCGGGCATCAACATCGTCGCTGGTACCCTGAGCCTCTATCCTCAGGTCCGCACAACCAGGACATTCAAAAATTGCGTGTCCCGGGGTGTCCTCTTCTCCACAGAAGTAGCAGGCTTCACTTGGCGCTTTCCCGATCGCGAAGAGGTAAGTATTAAAAACCCCGTGACCGCTGAGCGCCTGCGTCAGCCAGCGATCAATCTCTCCATGTTTTCTGTTATGCCATTTCTTTAGCTCCTTGATTAACTCCCTCGTCCATGTTCCTTTCCCTACTCCCGACCACTCTCGCTCCCACTCAGTCACAGTGTTCTCCCGCACTTCGAGTAGCGTTTTTTCCTTGCTCGCATATAGCATAGCCCGTTCTCTGACCATTTTATCTATCGGGACAAGTCCTGCAATTACTAAAACCGCGTCGGTGGAGATTGTGCGGTATGCTCCACAGATGCCTATTGCCATTTGTCTTTGCACCGCTTCCAGCATTTTTCGGTAGAGTTCCACCTTCATAGCACCCTCAACGTCCCACCTTACCGTCCCACCTGGGCACAGGCCTCCACTCTCATACGAGAGAGACTTAGACCACAAACGCTTCTCCAATGCGGGTTTGCGGGCTTTGACGACTATTGTCATGTTAGTGATCGAGGCACGGGGTGAAACACTACCAACTTCCTAACTCCGGGCTAGTACTGAGAATTCTAGTCAGAAAAACCCAATAACTAAATAAACTTTACTGTCTATGCTAGGACAATCTGTCAATGACAAAAATATTTATAAGTAGTAAGTGAAAGAATAATTAGAAGTTTAATTCGCTATAATCCGCCACAGTGGCGCCAGAGCGGTAAATCTACGTGGTACAGTGTGTATCTTGCACTTGTAGCTTGCGATATTCACCACACCACACAAATCTTCCATAATATTCTCAACGTACGTTTCACTCCGACACCGGAGCATTTTCAGGAGATGTTGACTCGACAATGCTCAATTGTTAAGTGATGATCGTGTCGAAATCCTCCTGAAGATGCTCCGGTGTCGGAGTGAAACGTACGTTGAGAATATTATGGAAGATTTGTGTGGTGTGGTGAATATCGCAAGCTACAAGTGGAAGATACACACTGTACGGTGTACCACATAGATTTACCAACTTTGGCGGATTATAGCGAATTAAAGATCTATTTATTTCATTATCATGGACTTCTATCACATATTACAAAGTATATTCACTGTAAAATTTGTGTCTTATCCAACATCCCCCGTCGCTGTACAACACAAACACACACACTCGTGATATATGGTATCACACATCACAGTGACATCGGATATCATATTTTGTTGTTCATATAAATTGCCGACCGCATTAAAAGATGGAAAGCTATACCTTTAAGACAAAAATATTGTGTGTTGAGAAAAATTGCTATTTTTTCCTAATGCCAACGTTCGATAGTTCAGGGGCCTTACGAAACAATAAAATTAACGGCAGGATCTTTGAAATCAACCTATTTTTGATTCAATGGTAAACAATCAAATCAGATACTCTTTGTTATTATTATTTATGCTTTCTTCTCGTCTCACAGAGTCCACAGGTGACCGGAGGGCTGGCAGTTACCTCGGCCAACATAATATAGGTAAGTTTGGCTACTCAGCGGGGCCACGCAGACAGCGTTCTGGGCATCGGCTCTGATTATATTTTTAATGATTATGTTTTTAATTAAGATTTTGATGTTTTGAACGATTAAAAATATATGTTGTAGTTTTATAAACGTTGAAAAAACATGTCAAAAAATTAGCAATGACTTTTAGAAGAATATTAATTAGTGGTTACTTTTTCTCAGAGCACTTTTCGGAGATCCTCTATCACTGAAATATTATTGAATAGTTGTCAAATTCCCAATTAGAGTTCCCGCGGGAATCGAAAACCTTAATCGAAGATCTTGAATTAGTCCCTATTTAAACGCCGATAAGCTCGGAATTTCTTTGAGGGATAAAGTCCGAAACGAAATGATTCGCCAAAGAGCTAAAAGTGACCCACAGGGCTGGCACGAGGACCGATGGACGTTGGAATCGAAAGGTCCTCGAGTGGAGACCGCGTCTTGGTAAACGGAGCGTAGAGCGCCCCCCAGCGAGGTGGAGAGATGATATCCGGAGGGTGGCTGGCATAGATTGGATGCGAAAAGCCGAAGAAAGAGCACAGTGGCGCTACTTGAAAGAGGCCTATGTCCAACAGTGGATGCACAACAGCTGGTTATAATACTTGTGGCATCCCTGGTTTTTTTCTGAAAATGTTACAAATTTATGCATCTACTCGTACTATACGAACGTAATCGAATTGAGCAGGGACCTTATTAAGTAAAAATTACAGCTAAATAGCTACAGTGAACGGGCGCTATCAATTCTGTTCGATAACACACTCTTCCTTTACATAAATCCATTATCGCGGCGAGAATATCTTAAGTAAATTCAGTCCGGTAGTTATTTATGTCTTCGCACAGATGTAGTACTAACAGATACCGCGCTAGGAACACGGCAGGCGCGCCAACAAAGCAAATACAAAACGAAAAGCAAATACAAATCTCATTTAGTTGGATGCGACGCGTCGAGAAGTTTCGACGTAACGTGTGTTTAAACAAGTTTCTCAAAATAATGCCTTCTTGTGTCTTGAAACACTGTAAAAATTGTTCCCAAAAATTAAAAAAGGATAATGGTGTTTCTTTTCATAGGTAAGAATTTATATTTTCATTCTGTAATTTTTTTTCCCTTTTTATTTAATTGCTGATGACTTGAAACACAAAACCTCAACGATATCTATCAGTGTTGCTAATTTACGTTGTAATATTTTCCCTTAAATTAAAGAAGGTGTAAATGAGCTGTTAGTAGATAGTTTTTTTTTTTTGTGAAACAGCTACGCTGCCGGCGTATTTCGAGGTACGCGATTAGCTTATAGGTACGCCAGCTGCTTTTGAGGTACGTCAGCTACTTTGATGGTACGTAGGCTACTTTTAAGGTACGCCAGCTTCTTTAGAGGTACGCCAGCTACTTTAGAGGTACGTAGGCTACTTTGGTGGTACGCAGGCTACTTTGCTGGTACGCAGGCTACTTTTAAGGTACGCCAGCTACTTTAGAGGTACGCAGGCTACTTTAGAGGTACGCAGGCTACTTTTAAGGTACGCCAGCTACTTTAGAGGTACGCATGCTACTTTGGAGGTACGTAGGCTACTTTGGTGGTACGCAGGCTACTTTGCTGGTACGCAGGCTACTTTTAAGGTACGCCAGCTACTTTAGAGGTACGCAGGCTACTTTAGAGGTACGCAGGCTACTTTGGAGGTACGTAGGCTACTTTGGTGGTACGCAGGCTACTTTGCTGGTACGCAGGCTACTTTTAAGGTACGCCAGCTACTTTAGAGGTACGCAGGCTACTTTACTACTTTACTTTACTTTACTTTACTACTACTTTACTTAAAAGTAGCCTACGTACCTCCAAAGTAGCCTGCGTACCTCTAAAGTAGCCGGCGTACCTCTAAAGTAGCTGGCGTACCACCAAAATAGCCTACGTACCTCCTAAGTAGCCTGCGTACCTCTAAAGTAGCCGGCGTACCTCTAAAGTAGCTGACGTACCTTAAAAGTAGCCTACGTACCACCAAAGTAGCCTGCGTACCTCTAAAGTAGCCGGCGTACCTCTTAAGTAGCTGACGTACCTTAAAAGTAGCCTACGTACCTCCAAAGTAGCCTGCGTACCTCTAAAGTAGCCGGCGTACCTCTAAAGTAGCTGACGTACCTTAAAAGTAGCCTACGTACCACCAAAGTAGCCTGCGTACCTCTAAAGTAGCCGGCGTACCTCTTAAGTAGCTGACGTACCTTAAAAGTAGCCTACGTACCTCCAAAGTAGCCTGCGTACCTCTAAAGTAGCCGGCGTACCTCTAAAGTAGCTGACGTACCTTAAAAGTAGCCTACGTACCACCAAAGTAGCCTGCGTACCTCTAAAGTAGCCGGCGTACCTCTAAAGTAGCTGGCGTACCACCAAAATAGCCTACGTACCTCCTAAGTAGCCTGCGTACCTCTAAAGTAGCCGGCGTACCTCTAAAGTAGCTGACGTACCTTAAAAGTAGCCTACGTACCACCAAAGTAGCCTGCGTACCTCTAAAGTAGCCGGCGTACCTCTAAAGTAGCTGGCGTACCACCAAAATAGCCTACGTACCTCCTAAGTAGCCTGCGTACCTCTAAAGTAGCTGGCGTACCTCTAAAGAAGCTGGCGAACCTTAAAAGTAGCCTACGTACCATCAAAGTAGCTGACGTACCTCAAAAGCAGCTGGCGTACCTACGTACCACCAAAGTAGTCGGCGTATCTCTAAAGTAGTCGGCCTACCTCCAAAGTAGTCTCCGTACCTCCAATTTAACTGGCATATCTTGAAAGTATTCGACGTACCGCTAAATTACTCAGCGTAGCTCCAAAGTAGCCAGCGTACCACCACAGTAATATGCGAATCTCCTTTTCCAGGATACAAGCTATTCTCCTACCATATGTCGTTGAAATCGGTTAAGTAGTTAAGGTCTAAAGATAGAACAAACAATTAAAATTTCTTACATTAATTTGGCATTTTTTCATTAATGTGGCAACATTTCACGCACACTGATGCATGTGTCCAGACAGTGCTGTCACGCACACTAGAATAAATTTTGGCCGCACTGTCGTGTTCCGAGCGCGGTATCTGTTAGTACTACATCTGTGTGTCTTCGATTCAATAATCAATAGAGACTGTCAAAATGATGCAGGGTTCATAATAGAGCTCTAGACTCACCATAATTATCTAGATTCTATTTTATCTAGAGTACCTACTTACGTATAGAATATGAGGAACTTTAAAAACAATAATCAAGCATTTTGTGTTTTAAATCATCATGCAACTTGTAATCAAAGCTAATGATAAAATTTTAACCTCTAATAGAAAGTTAGCAAATCTTCAATTACAAAATATAAATTGCCCTAATCATCGCCATCACAACTTACGATCTAAAGCAAAATTATTAGATTAAAAATTACATAAACACAGGCCTTAGCTCACAGAAGTCAAAATGGCCGGTAATCATAGACAATTATTTGTAACGAGAACGCCCACAGATAATTTAGACACAAACGTCAGTTTGCGCTTTTTATATCAGTTATAAGTACTAAGTTGTCAAAGATCGGAAGCCTTATTATAAAATATTATAGTCCCAAAAACTTATTTGGCCCGGTGGCCAAAATTGGAACTAATATTTATGTCTGTTTAGTTTTTTTTTCTTATTTATATACTAGCACCGGGTTAGATAAGTTTGTGGCTGCCTATAACGTAAAAATGATTGCTACAGTGTAACGATCTCAATCACCTCTGATTGGTTAACAGTTAACACTCTTCCGCTATTCGCCAAATTCCATTGACGCAACAAAAATACCACAAATTGTTTTTTTTTAATCCACTACAAGCTAGCCCTTGACTACGATCTCACCTGATGGTAAGTGATGATGCAGTCTAAGATGGTAGCGGGCTAACCTGTAAGGGGCATGGCAGTTATATTAAACCCATACCCCTTCGGTTTCTACACGGCATCGTACCGGAACGCTAAATCGCTTGGCGGCACGTCATTGCCGGTAGGGTGGTAACTAGCCACGGCCGAAGCCTCCCACCAGGCCAGACCAGGGAAAATTCAGAAACTAAATTCCCAAATTGACCCTGCCGGGGATCGAACCCAGGACCTCCGCACGTTAAGGTAACAGCGCTACACACTGCGCCACGGAGGTCGTCAAAAAATTCAGCCAATCACAACCAGGGACTGAAAAACAGATTCATAAAGGTTACAGAAATATAAATGTTACAGAATGAAAGTGTAACAGAATCGAATCTGTAACAGAAATGAATGTGTAACCGAAATAGCGACGTTGCCAAATTTACTGTTGACGCGTATTCAAATATGAACCTAAGGTCTAGCACCGTTGGTTGCAATTGTTTTAAGAAAAACATGGCCATGTTGTGTCAGTATGTCTGATTTGGTCTGGTGGGAGGCTTCGGCCGTGGCTAGTTACCACCCTACCGGCAAAGACGTGCCGCCAAGCGATTTAGCGTTCCGGTACGATGCTTTGTAGAAACCGAAGGGGTATGGGTTTAATATAACTGCCATGCCCCTAACAGGTTAGCCCGCTACCATCTTAGACTGCATCATCACTTACCATCAGGTGAGATCGCAGTCAAGGGCTTGCTTGTAGTGGATTAAAAATTAAATTAAAAATTAAGTATGTGTGAAGTCCGATGAAGTGAGAAAAACGCGTTGTCAGTTGTCACACCGTGCAGTTTGTTAGGGCATGTACCTATTAGGGTTACAGATACAAACACTTATGAACACAAATAAACGGTTACAGATTGATTGGGTTACAGTATCGTTTCTGTTTCCGTTATAATTGTTTCTGTTTTATAACAGTTTCAAAAAACAGTGTTTAAATCCCTTATTTCGGTTACTGTTTCAGTCCTTAATCACAACAATTGAGACTGTAACAATGATTGATGCAGAAGTTATATAATAAGCGAAGTAGGGAACGTTGAAAACTTATTACGTAAAACGGTTGATATAATGTAACGACCGCAATCACCTCTAATTGGTTTTTAAATTCTGAATTTTCGCTGGTCATGGTCTGGTAGAGGCTTCGGCCGTGGCTTATTACCACCCCACCAGCAAAGATTGGCCGCCAATCGTTTTATCGTTCCGGTACACGTAGAAATAAATTAGTGGTAGGTACGTATGAATTTAAAACAATGTTTAAATATACGAGAACTGCCATACCCCTATCAAGCTAGCCCACTACCATCTTAGACCAGGGTGAGATCGCAATCAAGGGCTTACTTGTGGAACAGTATAACAGAATAGTGGAATTAATAAAAAAAGTGTGTGTGTAGTGTAGTACGCACGCATGAAGTTATACTTTTTGATAGCAAATAATAAATATTTTGAATATAGTTATCAGTTCTCACTCAACATACAGTAAATGTATTTATTTTTATTTTGTTGGTAGGTTGCTTTTTCTGCAAGACTTATAAGTTGACCAACTAACGTCAGGGTGTCGAATTTGGGTGTTGGTGTGCGCGCGCATCGTAAAAATTCAATCTGATAATTTTTCTCTGACGCGCCAAAAGAAGTATAACTTCAGAAATCTACCACTCGCTCCTAGACTAAAACGGACAATTAATTAAGCGGGAAAATTTGAAAAAAAAAACAAACATTTCCAAACGAATTTGTTTTAGCGTTAATGGCGGATAGAATTAATATAAAACGCTGTACAATTAATTGCCATGGTAGAAGTTTAGTCAAAAATAATATGTTCACGACAGAAATATTGAGTGTCGTAAATATGTCTGCGATATCTCACCTCGTTCCTTTTAATAATCATACGTTTTAAAACGCATTCTGGGATGCTGTTTACAGGCGACGACACGACTGCGATACAATTTGCTCATGACACGATAAGGTTGAATGAATGAATATACTTTTATTGTACACCACAAAGGAAAATAAACAATAGTAAACTTAGCTAATTAACAAAGTAAGTACCTATACAATTTGGCGGCCTTATCGCTACACAGCGATCTCTTCCATCGTTCCGCATCGTTGACCGTTTAAAAGCTTTTATAAAAATAATTCTTACACCTTATTTTAATAAAAATCTTGGAAATTTGGTACAGGCTCGAATTATTATTAGATAAATAATATATTGTACGCACTGTGATTTCTACCCTGTCCCCACTACCAAAGGTTAACTGGAAGAGAATACCTCTAGGTATTAAGTTCGCCTTTGTGCATTGTAATGTATATTTATGTGCAATAAAGAATTTAAAACAAACAAACAAATAAAGTTAACAATATTCAAAAGAGAAATTCACTAATATACCTACCTAATAGTATTCGGGTACAATTTAAGTGCTCACCAAAAATAAAATAACTAACTCTAAATAAATTAAACCCATTATTTACTGAGGTCCCTAAAGTAAAACGTTTTAAGTTTCAAAAAAAATATGCGCACATCAGAATAATTTTAAGTCTTGTTTGAATATTCTTTTTGCTGGCCAAAATTAATACTTTGCTGACCAAATTCAACGCTATCAACTCGCGCGCGAACTATAGGTTAGGTTTGGGTTTGACATGAATATACACTTAGGTTCTATCGGGTTAATATATTTAATAGATTAAAATAATGGTTACGTCTAGTTAGTGAAAATACAAAATATTTGTTCTGAAATTATTTTTAACGGCATTTAAATATTTTTAACGTATGCAATAAAAAGGAAATTAGCTTCATTTCTACAATATTTCAGGAAACACAGTTTGGTGAGCCTTTATTAATTTTGGCAGGTATTGGGAATTCGTTGGGAGTAATATGTGAATTTTTGGTAGGCATTTAAACACAAGCCATAGTATTCCCCATTAATACATAAATAATGGTAAAGTCAAAACATGACGTAACATAAGAGACACCTGTATGTCCTACATGTTATATAAATTGATTTTATCTCAATATTTTAGCTCAATAGTTATTACAATATTTACCTACCTACCTACTTGTTTGATAGCTCTGTAGAATCTGAAAACGGTTATTTTGAATTTAGATTTTTTATCTTAATTTATTTATTTCTCATGTCGTGTCGTCCTATTTAAATTTTAAATCGTAGAGCTACATCTATTAACAAAAAGAGACTGCGTGAAATGGAACTGTGAATCTGACAGCTGCAGTTGGCGCCAAATTCGCTGTCACCGTGACAGGTTATGATTTACGCGCCAAACCGTTTTAAACCCTAAAATAATATGCAACCATTACGAAGAGATGAATAAAAAATGCCTTTGAATTAATAAAACTTTATACAACCGACCACACAAGCTGATGTTTTCGGATTAAAGATTGTTTTCATTCGTGTTAAACTGTTTGGACTTCCTGAAGCATGTTTAGAGGTTATTTTTAATCTGTACCGTTAATCGCTTGGCGCGCTATTAAAAGATGTTGTTTTGTTCTTCGATACGTCACTTGTGGAGGCAAAGATTTAAAGCTGTACAGCCTATTTAGATACTAAGAACTAAAAGATTAAAAATAGTACCTAAATGACGAGCAGAATGCTAATCGTTAGGCATGTTTATTATAGTTATATTTTTAGGTACCTAGTGTAAGTGGCATTGCCGTTTTGATTAGATTTAAATAAATGAAATAAATAACATACTTACTATAATAAATTAAAAGGAAAATTAAATTAGCTTACATAACAATATATTAACGTAAAGGATAGAATTAGACAGCCATAGGTCTTCAAAAACATCAACACGACTAATATATCTTACTTATAAAATAATAATAATGTTAATAAATTTAAAACAAAACCGCACCAATTTTTGCGCAATTTATCGCAAAAATTCAAAGAGACTCTCAGTAATGGACCAGATTTTCGATATTTTTATCCCAGTAGTAGACTATTAAATTAGTATTTTTTACAAATAATAATTATGCATATTAATAATAATATAACAATTATTTTTTAACAAATTACAGCTCTATATTTTAAACTCAGCGCAAAGCCGAAATCGTTGTTTTTTTTTTTAAACTTTTTTTTTTAACTCAAAGGCGAACATTTTGGACAAGTGACAGATAGCTGTTTGTCACAGGTAGGTCGTTAGTGATGGAAGGCTCTAATGGTGGCATTAATTTAACTTGGTTAAGAACTTCAGATTAATGGGGTCCCATCATGAGCGTTCAGACTTATCAATCCCAATCGTGCGTTAACGATGTCACAGACTGTACTAGAGTTTTTAGGGTTCCGTAACCCTGGATTCCAACTTTGGAGATCTTTGACTTGCGCGAAGTGTCTCTTGATTTTTTTTTCCACTACAAGTTAGTCCCTGATGTTCCAAAGTTCCTTATGGGACGACGGTGTACCCTAGCCGGCAAAAACGTCCGTAACTCGTCCGTCCGTAAATGCGTGGAGTAAGATTTATTTAACGAAGACAAAAGGTCTTAAATATAAATATACTACGTTGCAAATTAAACTTTAATGCCTTAGTGTTAAGTTTCATATTGTAATTTTTTTTATTACAAAAAAATGGTTTTCGCTTGAAATTATAATTGATGTAATAAGGAACTTTGTTCCTATCTGGTTTCCCACAAGTCACAACACCATAATTTTTTTTAATCCACTACAAGTTCAAGTCCGATCTCACCTGATGGTAAGTGATGATGTAGTCTGAGATGGTAGCGGGTTAACCTGTTAGGGGCATGGCAGTTAGTTTAACCCGCTACCATCTTAGACTACATCATCGTTTGCTATCAGGTGAGATAGTAATCAAGGGCTAAATTGTATATGAATAAAAAAAAACAGGAGGTACTATTGCATTTCTCTTTTAGCACTATACACAAGTCATATAAAAATTAGTTCCACTTTTTTCCGCAACATGGCGAAGTTTGTTATTTTCCTGGTCAGTCTATAAATTAATACCTACGTATCAAAACCTATAGCTAGCTTGAAGAAAAAAAGCTAGGTACGGAACCATGAACGCTCGACCGGGCTCGCTCTTGACCAGTTATTTATTTTTAATTTATTACACTGACTGACTGAACAACTTGATTAAATTTATGGAGGTCATAAATGACAAGTTTTAAGTGTATTTTTTATTTTTATATCCGTTTTATAACTTACTGAATAACAATAAAATAAGTTTTTTTTGCTAACGGAATTACGTATAAAACTTTGATTGGATGATTCTACGGTTTTTTATTATTTACATAATTTAAGTAAGTATTTTTTTTTACATAAACTAACACGGCCTGTTTAAAAAAACTACAAGTTATTATAGTCCCGTCGCACTAACTTCTGGGCCCAGTGGCCAAAATTGGAACTGATTTTTATGTCTGTTTAGTTTAGTTTTTATTATTTTATTTTTAATATACACTAGCGACTCTATCACCGGGTCAGACAAGTTTGTGGGACGGGACTACTTGACTGGTTATATAAATATAAAAGATTTTTTTTGTTATATAAAAAGGTTGATGACAATATAAGTATTATACGTCAATCAAACTAATATTATAAATGTGAAAGTGTTGATTTTTGTCCTTCAATCACGCCGCAACGGAGCAATGGATCGACGTGAGTTTTTGCATGGGTTAGTTGAGAACCTGGGGAGTGACACAGGCTATTTGTTTTAGCACAGGCTTTTATCCGGGATAATTATGGCGTTCACGTGCGAATTGAAAAAACTTATTCCGCGGACGAAGTCGCGTGCATCAGCCTCTGTGGCGCAGTGTGTAGCGCTGTTGCCTTAACGTGCGGAGGTCTCGGGTTCGATCCCCGGCAGGGTCAATTTAGGAATTTATAATTTCTGAATTTTTCCTGGTCTGGCCTGGTGGGAGGCTTCGGCCGTGGCTAGTTACCACCATGTTACCACCCTACCGGCAAAGACGTGCCGCCAAGCGATTTAGCGTTCCGGTACGATGCCGTGTAGAAACCGAAGGGGTGTGGGTTTGATATAACTGCCATGCCCCTAACAGGTTAGCCCGCTACCATCTTAGACTGCATCATCACTTACCATCAGGTGTGATCGCAGTCAAGGGCTAGCTTGTAGTGGATAAATAAATAAATAAAAAAGCTAGTGAAACTAGGTGAAGCTAAAACCAAATACCTATTTTAGCATCCAAATGCTCATTCATTGCTAGTCTTTTGATTGATTCATCCAATCATACATTTCCCGGAACATATAAATCACATAACTTTTAGAGATCCGCAGCGCAACTAATTTTTATTTTACTAGGTATGGTTTTAAAAATATCAAATCATCTATGCTTTAAGATAAAGATAACTACTATATTATATGTACCACCATTACTAATTAAACTGTATACCTAATTACCTACTGTATAATATTTTGTGTGTGCAATAAAGATATGTAAATAAATAAATACTATTTCTATTACCGACTATAACTATCAAATCCAATCTTACTTCTTTCTTTCTTTCAAATCAAATAAATATTATAAAAGCGAAAGTTTGGATGGATGTATGGATGGATGTTTGTTACTCAATCACGCCCGAACGGCTGAACGGATTATAATCTTAGGTATATAACACATAGGCTACTTTTTATTCCGGAAAATTAAAGCGTTCCTGGGGGAACCGAAAAACCTCATACCACGCAGACGAAGTCGAGGGCATCAGCTAGTCATATAATACCTTGGCTGTGATAGCCTAGTGGTTAAAATGCCCGGGTTTCTAATCGCGTGGTCGGGACCGAGGGTAATTTTCCGGGATAAAAATTAGCATATTATGTGTTATTCCAGACTATAGCCTATCAAATTTCAACCAGATTCGTTCAGCCGTTCTAGCGTGATTGAGTAAGAAACATACATCCATCCTAACTTTCGCATTTATAATAATACTAGATGACGCCCGCGACTTCGTCCGCTTGGATTAAGGTTTTTTTATTCTCGCGGACACTTGAATTTTCCGGGATAATGCCTATGCCCTTCCCCGGGATGCAACCTACCCTAACAAATTTCATCAAAATCGGATGAACAGATTGGCCGTGAAAGCGTAGCAGACAGACAGACAGACACTTTCGCATTTATAATATTAGTATGGATAATAATATTAGTGTAGATACATTAGAATGGCAAAACCAAGTATTATAAGTAGGTGTGAATCCGACACACAGCAAATCATTCATATGTGGCCACAGAGTAAGTTGTAAGAGGTCGCGTGGGCGGACCCCACACGTTGATGCAGACGTCAAAACTACTGCTACTATACTATACTAGATAATTTTATATACCGACAAGAACATTACTGTCATGCGGAAAACCTGTTATCAACGACGACTTTACAGTCTTTTCTCACAGAAATTTGTTGTGGGTTTACCTTTTTTTTTATCATGCAAGGTAGGCTTGCGCTTGACGACAATTATGCGATACCGAGTTTCTTACTGGTTCTTCTCTGTAGGAACGGCTTTCTGAACCAGTGGTAGATTTTGTCGATGATTCAAAACCACTTATAAAAGTTTATTTTAATAAAAAACATTTGAGTTTGAGTGTGAAGGAGGGTAATGATAACAGCTATTCACTCAATAGTAATGGTAATAGCTACGGCAATTAAAAATAAATTGGTCGTATAAGCTTTTAAACTTTTAAAGCATTTTTATTGGCTCATACTCGTAAGTTTGTAGAAATTGCTTGTATGAATTATTTCAATCAGTTAGTCAGTTACCCTCTTGCAGTTCAGTTAATTAGTTAGCATCTCGACTCATCCGTCAGACCAATGAGGCTTGCTCGATTCACGTATGTTTTGACAAATGGCGGTAATGATAACAGCTACGGTAATGAAAATATAAACAATTAAAAAATACATTGGTCGCATACCTATGTGACTTATGCTTTTGAAGCATTTTTATTCGCTCTTATGTCTGTCGAAAGTGCATGTATGAATAATTTAAGTCAGTTGCATATCAGCATCTTGACTCTTCCGTCAGAGCATAGAGGCTGGCTCGCTTCACGTATGTTTAAACAAAAGATGGTAATGATAACAGCAACAGTAATGAAAATATGGACTATTAAAAAATATATTGGTCGTATGCATGACCTATGCTTTGAAAGCATTTTTTATTGGCTCATAAGTCTGTCGAAAGTGCATGTATGAATAATTTAAGTCAGTTAGTCAGTTACCATGATATCAGCATCTCGACTCATCCGTCACAGCATTGAGGCTGGCTCGCTTCACGTATGTTTTGACAAATTCATTTTGCATCCGCCATCATGGTAATTATATTTTGTAAGTAGGGCTGTGCCAAACGTACTATAAACCTCTAGCTTAATCATCTTTTAAGGCTTAATTTATTCTGTTATTGATATAAAATATTAATTTATTTTTAACCTACGAGTAAGTTACGTTGTAGTTATTAAGTTTTAGCTGATGCCCGCGACTTCGTCTGCATGAATAGAGGTTTTTCGGTTCCTGCGGGAACTCTTTAACTTTCTGGGACAAAACATAGCCTACGTGTTATTCCAGACAGTAATCTATCTCTGTGCCAAATTTCATCCAGATCCGTTCAGCTGTTCTGACGTGATTAAGTAACGAGCATCTATCCATCCATCAAAACTTTCGCTTTTTAAATATTAGTATAGATTAGTTTAGTTAGTACCCTAATAATATGCATGCCATGTCCATATCGAGAAGACGCAATTGTAAATACCTCAGTGACTAGTGTCAAATTTTTAAGTTTGGTTGACTACAAATTTGTAGACTATTAAAGTGAACAAAATGAACGAACAACTAGTCTCCTTGCGAGAGACTAGTTGGTTGTTCATTATGAATTTTTCAAATAATAAATGAATAAATAAAAGCTTTATTGTTTCCATTATTGTTGGGTTAAGTTAGTCACAATATATCTTAAGACTAAATTAAAATCTATGCTCTATTATCGTTTTCATAAATTTCTATTTAAAACTTCTTTAAAGGTAAATCTACAATAATTGGTTGTGTGGTTTTGTTGTAAAACATTATCAAACATTGCAAAAATTAAGAAATTCAAGTAACTATACAAAGTACGTAGTAGGTAGTATATTTTTGTCCCATTAATTTGTATACTGACTTTTATAAAATTATTTCTAAACACGTTTTACATAAATATATAAAAATGTAGTATATTATTAATACAGTACTTAAAATGTTTAAGCATATTTTTTGTAAGTTTTCTCATGTAAGTGACCGGTCTGTTATGGGAAAATAAATATCTCTTCCTAACTTTTGCCAGCCCTAACCGCCAGGCTGGGTGGCCCGCTTGTCTGATACCGTGGCAGCAAAATAAAACCACGAGCCGAGGGACGGAGACAGAGGACGTGACGTCACATCGCGCCATCTCGCTCCAACGTTGAACAATTTGCAAGCGATCGGTTTACACTTATCAAACTTATTGTTTACTAGCTGACGCCCGCGACTTCGTCCGCGGAGGAGGAGGAGGTCCTCAATTCGGCGCGTATCTTTTTTTGAAGTGAAAACTTCTTTAGCCGCGTTGAGCACTTTTTGGTAGGGGGTAAACTTGTGGATTCGCGTCACCGACACCGACACCGTCACCGAGTCGTTACGAAGACAAAAGGTCTTAAATATACGACATTCGTAATTTTTTAAAAATAATATTTAAACGTTTTCACTTCTATCGGCGGCATATTTTTTTTAAATTTCTCTTGGGGAACGCCTTAATTTCCCGGGATAAAAAGTAGCCTAGGTCACTTTCCAGGTCCTCAACTATACCCATGCCAAAAGTCACGTCGATCCATTGCTTGGTTGCAGCGTGATTCAAGGACAAACCGACAAAAAACACTTTCGCATTTATAATATTAGTAAGACTAGCTGCGACTTCGTCCTCGTGGATTGAGGTTTTTCAGTTCCCGCGAGACTATAATCTATTTCTGTGCCAAATTTCACCCAGATCCGTTCAGCCGTGATTGAGTAAAAAACATCCATCCATCCAAACTTTTGCATTTAAAAATTAAAGGATTCCTGTGGAAACCAAACTACCTCAATCCACGCGGACACAGTCGCGGGCATCAGCTAATAGATTAAAAATTCCCGATGCGAAGGAAATACAGCGAAAGTGTAAAAATGTAAATAAAACTCACTAAATTAAACCCCCCTGCGTATCGCCCTCAGCAAATGGCGAGAGAGTGACTAATGACTCGGAATGAATTCCTCTTATCTACGGCCGACACTTGTTCAATCAATTTCGGTACAGGGTAGCGGGCGGACCGATACGGTGACTGTGCGATTCCAATTTTTATTTTCTGATAACGTTTTATGCACATTTCAACGATTTGATTATAAAGTAGAAAAAAAAATCTTTTATTTCATCATTATTGACTTTCGTGTTTTAGAATTATAATCCTTATATTTTAGGAACGTCAAGGTATACTAACTCTATGTCAAGGTACGTGAGGTCAAACTGTCAATTTGAGTAATATTACTGTATTGCTATAAGCGATTATCACTTACCACCAGGTCAAATAGCCTATGTGTTATTCCAGACTATAATCTATCAGTGTGCCAAATTATATACAGATCCGTTCAGCTGTTGGGGCGTGATTGAGTAACAATCCATCGCCATCTATACAAAATTCAAACTTTCGCATTTATAATTGATTGATCGATTGATATTGATATGGATGATTGATGATTGATTGATTGATTATTGACTATATTTGATTTGATAAATTTTCTGGTGGGAGGCTGTTTCGCTAAGCGATTTAGCGTTCCGTTACGATGTCGTTTCGAAATCGATTTAAGGTATGGGTTTAATAATAACTACCGTAGTGCCGTACCCCTAACAGGTTGGTTCTGCCTGCATCTGCATCATCACTTAGGTACCAACGGATCAGATCGGGCTTACTTGTAGTGGATAAAAAAGGGCAGTCATATGGACTGCCGATAGAAGTGAAACCGAATATTTAAAAAAATAAAAAAATATATATATATATATATATAAATATAAACGTTAAAACTATGGCATTAAAGTTTAATTACGAATGTAGCAGGTATATTTATATTTAAGACGGTGACGCGGATCCACATTTTTACCCCCTACCAAAAAGTGCTCAACGCGGCTAAAGAAGTTTTCACTTCAAAAACCTTAAATACTGTGCTCAATAAGTAATAAAACGTTTGAGGAAAAAATACCCATAAAACATGTGTAGGCACAATAATAATAGCTTCTGTAATGTAACGAAAATTACACACCTGCGCAATTAAAAGTGTAATATTTTTCTCGCGTTCATAATTACGCGTAATATGTGCGCTGTCCACACGTCCGCGCGCTGATTAGCATTTAATTTGTTCATTATTACTAGGGTTGCCAATTATCAGAAAAAAGTAAGAAAAACAATTGAAATTTCGGAGCATTTTTTGACGTGGTAATGAGAAAAACAAAAGTTGTTTAATAAGCCCGTTTTTGACACGGTAATATTTTTTTTGTTCATACGAAATTTTAAATTAAAAGTATTACGATTTTGCATATTTCAAAAGTGGAAAAATAACACTTTTTCGAATGTGAAGAAATTCTACTTTTATGGACTTTTAATTTAACAGCTAAGTATAAGTCTCTTAATAACACATACAAAAGACTTATTTCGTAAGATGAATAAAACTATTGTTTGGGGTATATGACATAATTGTCATATACCCCAAACAATAGTAGATATTTCTTTGACTAATGTCAAAGAAATTCTTTTTTAATGATTTTATTAAATCTCTCAAACGTCGTAATATCCACGTCCCCTGTTAGTTTTATGTTTCAAAACCTTTTAAAACTATCGATAGTAACAAAAGTGCGTGGAATTTCAATGACGTCACAGTTAAGTATTTTATACATCATCTCATATTATGCGTGCGTTTTGACGATTGAAAAATAGTTGCTGATTTGAGTTGTTGTACCCAATTTGTTCACTTTTGGCTGAGTAGACTTTATAAAAATTAAATTTTCATTAAAACCTTTTAATAAATCGGTTGGCAACCCTAATCAAAACAGACACGGTACATGGCACCTTGTCATTAGGTAGGTACATATTTTTTTATTATGTACACCTACTTTTTATATAAAAGTCTTTGATTTCAATAAAAATCCAGTAAAAAAGTATGTTGTGTTTAGTACCTACTAGGATATGACAAAAATACATTTTTATAATATTTGAGAGGAACAATTATTCCACCATACATTGTTTTCGTGTAACTTTTACTATTTACGTAGCGCACGCCACGGAAGCTCTCAGATGAGAGGATTTTTTCCGACTTAATTCACATTATTGCAATTTTCATAGGGGTCTCTAATTTTTTAAAAAGAAAATATAGCCTAATGTTACTCGCTGATAAAGTAGCTTTCTACAAGTGGAAGAATTTTTAAAATCGGTTGAGTAGTAATCAAATCTTTCCTCTTTATATTATTAGTTTAAATTTACATAATTAAAAATGAATTTTTCTACTTAGTAACTAGTACCTAACTACTAGATTATCCCAGCGACTTGGTCTGCGTGGATTTTTTTTGGTGGATTGGATTTAATTTTTTGGCGTTCTGGTACGTTGCCTGAAGTCTTCAATTCGGCGTGTTTTCTTCTACGCTGCACCTTACAGCTCACTATTCCGGTAAATCTCTTGGCGACACAGATTTATCGAGTGGTAAGCTGGTAACTAGGCACGGCCGAAGCCTCCCACCAGACTCACGACCTCTCACTATAAGTAATTAGTGAACATAAGTAAAGTCGTGTCATAGAACGCAATCATTAGTACATGCCGAGCATTTCGGACCATCTTGTTGTTAAGAACGGCCGCATTCACACCGACGCGTAATTCGCAACATTAAATAAAATTATTTATTTTTCAAACTAGTTTCCCGCGCTTACGCTGATATTGGTTAGATTTAATTGCTTTCTGATCATATTTGTATATTAATAGACCAATAACTTTAAAGAAAATATAGATTTTTCAGACTTTAAAGAAAATATTGATTTTTATTCATGTCTCATAATATTATTAGACCCAAAGGAGCATGGAGTAACTCGGTAGTGCTATTATGTACCACCACCACTACAGCCCAATAACGTCCCACTGATGGGCATAGGTTTCCACTCTCTAGGAGAGAGGGAATTAGAGCTTAGACCCACCACGCCGCTCCAATGCGGGTTGGCGGGCTTTAACGACTATTATCATGTTAGTGATCATAACCGAGACCGACGGCTTAACGTGCTCTCCGAGGCACGGGGCTGAGACACCGTGAACTTCCTAAATCTGGGCTATTACTGGGAATTTCTAGTCAGAAAAACCCAATACTTAATTATGGCCCGACCCGGGACTCGAACCCGGGACCTCGTCGGCCGCAGTCAAACATGCGAACCACTAGACCAACGAGGCAGTTAGCCTCGTATATACTATACCTGCATCAATGATTGTTACAATGTCATTTTTTGTGATTGACTGAATTTGTGGTATTCTTGCTGCAATAGCTTTGGCCAGCAATTGAAGACTGTGTCCCAATCAGAGGTGATTGCAATTGTAACCCTGTAGCTATATTTTTTTCGTAATAAGGCCACAGATCTTACCGTGGACGGGAGCAGCGTTCTAACGTCACATTCCCCAAAAATTGTTTATATAAAACAGCTGTTTGGAGGTCGCCATCTTGATCTATGTGTACCTAGCTCGCTGGTTAGACATTGAATCAATGACCTTCGTATTGAATAGAAGCAGGCGTTACTTTGCGGAAGTCCTTGAAAACTAAGGAACAAGAAGCTTAATCGCTAACGCCAAAATATAATACTGTCTATTATAATATAATATAATATATTTTGGTGGATTATAGCGAATAGAAGAAGTATATACTTCTTGTTTTTTGGTTCTGGTAAGACGCTAGGGAGACGCTACGGTGTAAATAAAGCGGGGGTGTTGACTAATAGCCGCAGTAATTATCGCAAGGAGGCATTGAGACGGCGCGCAAGATGGCCGCCTGTCACTTTTGACGTTTACAAGTTTCCCGCGCTTCCCTCTTATTGGTAGAGATGTAATTGCTTTCCGGGCCATGATGCCAACGCTCAAAACAATACTTAAGTAATATTACTCAAAATGACAGTTCGATGTCACGTAGGTACCTTGATGTTCCTAAAATAAGGATTATATAGTTCTAAAACACGAAAGTCAACAATAATGAAACAATATAACTTTAATCGTTGCCAGTATGGGCCCTGGTCATTCATAGTAATCCATATCCAAACTAATATTATAAATACGAAAGTGTATCTGTATGTCAGTATGTCTGCTACGCTTTTACGGCTTATCTGTTTATCCGATTTTGATGAAATTTGGTGCAGGGGTAGGTTGTATCGCAGAGAAGCATATAGGCTTTTTATCCCTAGATATAGAAAATATTAAAGAGTTCCCGCGGGAATCAATAAAACTTAATCTACGCGTACGAAGTCGCTGGAATCATCTAGTAAATAAATAAATGGATATAGAAGTATAGATTCCTCTTTCTCAAAGTCGGTAACTTCACTATAGCCATAGCTAATCCGGCCTCCGCCGGTGGTCTGCAATTAACTTTATGTTTTAATTGCTCCGATCCAAGTTCTAAGTTAACTTTATTAGCGTTTTATCGAGCGCCTAATGGCGTTAGATTATACTGTAGTATGTATAATAGGCAAGGAGAAAGGCCTTAACCTCTATTTCTTTACTAGTTTTTGCGACACAGCATCAAATCAAATATTAGGTTCTTTAAAGGTAATCTTAAAACAATTTATTCTATATTCTACTAGCTGATGCCCGTGACTTCGTCGGCGTGGAATAAGTTTTTATGGATTCCCGCGGGAACTCCTCAATTTTCCGGGATAAAAAGTAGCCTATGTCACTCTCCCACGTCCTCAACTATACCCATGCCAAAAATCACGTTGATCCGTTGCTCCGTTGCAGCGTGATTGAAGGACAAACCAACAAACAAACTGACTTTCGCATTTATCATATTAAGTAAGGATGAAGTATGATGCTAATATTATAAATGCAAAGGTTTGGATCGATGGATGGATGTTTGTTATTGGATAGAAGCAGGAGTTAGTTTGCGGAAAACCATGATAATGAAAGAACTAGAAGTTTAATTCGTTATAATCCGCCACAGTATAGATAAATCTATGTGGTACAGTGTGTATCTTGCACTTGTATCTTGCTATATTCACCACACCACACAAATCTTCCAAATTATTCTCAACGTAGGTACGTTTCACCGACACGCCACCGCTGTTTGTTACTCAATCACGCCAGAACAGCTGAACGGATTTAGATGAAATTTGGCACAGGGATGGATTATAGTCTGGAATAACACAATTGGCTACTTTTATCCCGGAAAATTAAGGAGTTCCCGCGGGAATCCACAAAAAACTATGACACTCTCCAGGTCCTCAACTATGCCCGCGCAAAAAATCACGTCGATCTGTTGCTCTGTTGCAGGACAAACCAACAAACAAGCACACTTTCGCATTTATAATATATTATATAGTATAGAAGTATAGATGTTGTTCTATACAATCTTGTTATACAGTGTAAGTGAAGTTTAATAAGCTACGTTAACCTCCAGATGGGGTTAGAATTAGAGAAGGAACGGGCGGAAAATGTGATTAAGTGTGGTGGGCTGTCCAAGTGGTACACTGAAGCGTTTGAATAAAAATATAAATAATTTTTTTTTTAAATTAAACTGTTTATTTCAATAAATTATTAAATTACAACAATAAATACCATTACAATATAAATTACATTAAAATATATAGCATGGCAGTTATATTAGACACATGGGTAATTTTATGGTGACATATACATTTACTCTGCATTCAACTCGCATATCGGAAGGACATAGGCGTTTATCCCAGAAAGTTATGGACTTCTCACGTTAATTAAAAAAACTTAACCCTCGCGGACGAAATCGCGGGCCTTGACTTAAACAAACATACAAACATTGCAAATTAACTAAAAGCTTGTAAAAATATACATTCTGCCATAACGTTTCTGCTCCACATTCCTGATTGAAACCGCCAGGATGTGGAACCCCTTCCCGTGGATGTATACCCTGCCACGTACAACTTAAGTACCTTTAAGGCAAGAGTGAATAGGTATCTTCTAGGCAAGCGCACTCCGACCTAGACCTCGTAAGCTTATCTCACAATAAATAAAAAACAATTTTAAATAATAATAATAATATTTTCGTACCACTTGCTCAAAAAAGTAACATTCTATGCCACAAAAAGCGAACATAACAATAGTCATTTTTAATCTGTTAAAAACAGGGAAAGAAAATTGTACTGAATTTCATTCACCTCTAGGGGGAGAATGTGATTTAAATATATAATATTAACTAGTGTTTCGCCCTGTGCGCGAGCTGCTAAAGCAGCTCACGGGTTGTGGTTTTGGGGATATTAGGGATCATCAGTTGTCGAATTTGAACGAAATCGGTCAATTAACAAAGAATTTCAAAATGGTGCCGATTTTTTAAAACTTTGGTAACAGTTTCCTGTATTGAAATCCCAGGGAGCCCTAAATATCGATTTTGAACGAAATCGGTCCATTAACAAAGAATTTCAAAATGGCGCTGGTTTTTTAAAATTTTTGTAACATTTCCTGTATTGTGATCCCACGGAGTCCTAAATATCGATTTTGAACGAAATCGGTCAATTAACAAAGAATTTCAAATGACGCTGATTTTTTAAAATGTTGGTACCAATTTCCTGTTTTGTAATCTCAGGTAGTCCTAAATATCGATTTTGAACGAAATTGGTTAATTTACAAAGAATTTCAAAATGGCGGTGGTTTTTTTAAATTTTGGAATAATTTTCCTGTTTTGTAATCCCAGGGAGCCCCGTCGTGGGTTAAACGGAAAAGTATCAAAATCTTGCATAGTAGTTCTACACTTGTAGTCTCTTCAATTTTCGCCTTTTATATTCTATGCAAAAATAAATTCCGCTATCTTGAATTTTTTTCCTGTTCATCAAGTAGATCTTCAGGTCCTTATGATATTTTGCCAAGAAACCTCTCTTCCGTCATTTATACTTTCTGAGTTAGACAACAATTAAATTTCTATGGCAGCCATCTTAAATCTGCCATTTTGAATTTTTTTCAGCTCATTGTCTATTGGATGAAGTGTCGAATGACATTTGGTCGAGCACCCCCCTATCTATTTGTTATGCTTCGATCGGTTGATTTCAGCAAATCAGCCGCCATTTTGTTTTTCCGAAATATTATAATTTTTTCCTACTCTTATCCCGCACGCGAACACATCTCCTATACATGAACTACCCCGTTTCAGATCTGTGACGCCGCGGTTTGAGGTAGAAAAATCAAAAATTTTAAAGCACTATATCTCGGCCGCCATTTTGTTTTTCCAATTTTTTCTACTTTTTATATTGATTGTTTACTAATTTCTTCAATAATTGCGAGTTATAATGAAATCAGTCGGAAAACAAAAGAGTTGCAAAAATCACGTCAGCCGCCATCTTGTTTTTCTAAATTAATCCACTTTTTCTATTGATCGTTTACAAATATCTTCAATCATTGCGAGTTGTAGCGAAATCGGTCGGAAAACAAAAGAGTTGCAAGAATCACCTCGGCTGCCATCTTGTTTTTCTAATTTGTTCTACTTTTTGTATTGATCGTTTACTAATTTCTTCAATCATTGCGAGTTGTAACGAAATCGGTTGAAAAATAAAAAAGTTACAAAAAACACGCCGGCCGCTATCTTGTTTTTCCGAAATATAATAATTTTTCTCTACTCCCATCCCGCACCCGAACATATGACCTATACATGAACTAACCCGTTTCGGATCTGTAGCGCCACGGTTCGGGGTCAAAAATTCAAAAATTTGAAAATACTACAGCTCAGCCGCCATCTTGTTTTTCTAAATTGTTCTACTTTTTGTATTGATCGTTTACTAATTTCTTCAATCATTGCAAGTTATAACGAAATCGGTTGGAAAACAAAAAAGTTACAAAAAGCACGTCGGCCGCCATCTTGTTTTTCTGAAATGTCATAATTTTTCTTTACTCCCATCGCGCACCCGAACACATCTCCCATACATCATTGTATCGTTTTCTGCCTCTTTTTAGTAGGTTCATGCATTTGGTCGAACTCCCCCCTCTTTCTACAATATCCTGGCCGCGGTCTTCACCCGTCTCCGAAATCCTCAATCATCAAGTCGCCTTACATTTTTCTCCCAAATATTCGTTAGAAGTACCCAGTCCCCATAAAGTTCCTAATCGCCATATAATTTGGTATGAAAAAAAATATTCCGCCATCTTGAAATTTTTTTCATTTTGCTAAATAGACCTCCTCGTCCTGATCATCTCTTGCCAAGAAACCACTCTTCCATCTTTTATACTTTCTGAGATAGACACCAAACAAATTTGTATGGCAGCCATCTTAATTCCGCCATTTTGAATTTTTTTTTTGCTCTTTGTCTATTGGATGAGGTTCCGAGTGACATTAGTTCGAGGACCCCCACCTATCTTCAATACCTTGGCCGTGCCCTTTACCCGTCTCCGAAATCCTCAATCATCAGCTGTCTTCATATTTTTTTCGAGTTATATTTTCTGACTTCTATACGAAGCCATCAGTGAAAAAAAAATTTTTCATAAAAAATTTTACAGGAGGACATTTTTGGGGAAAATCTCGAAAACTACCCCAAATGTGGCAACACTGTTTTGATATCTCGATACTGCCGGTCGAGTTACACAGTCGATCCCTACATGTCAACTTTCCCAAATGTTGCCAACTGCCTCAAAATCGTGATCGAAATTTTCAAAAACACAAAAAGAATACAAAATGGCCGCCACCTCGTTTCACACAAGCATTTTACATAGTTTCATAATTTTCCCGTAAACTACAGGATATACCGCTCCTGATGACGTTTCAATTTTTCATCTCGCTCGCACCCAGCCGAAATGATAGCCCCTGAAAAAAGACCATGTCGAAAATCACTTTTACTTTGATAAATCCCAGTGTTGCCAGACCTCGGCGACGAAAACACCCAAATGTCATTCGTACAAGTAGGACACGTGGTGGCTCGTACTCGAATTTTGCAAAAAATGCGTATTTCGATTTTCTAAGTTTTGGGGTAAATCTTGAAAATTTCCCGAGAAATGGGGTAATTTTTTTTCCCCAATTCATACCTCGAGTCTGTACACACAATCGCCCCCTAGAAGTCGAAACGCTCCGACGTTGCCAACTGTGAGAAAATTGAATTTTAAAATTGCATTTTTTCGTACCCCAGACCAAACGGCCGCCGGGACAGCCGCCATCTTGAATTTTTAAAAACCACTCCCGTTCTGTCAAAATACAGGATAGTTGTAGGCGAAAAGAGAAAAAAATATTACGCTCGACCACGCCGTTTCGGATCTGTGGCGCCGCGGTTCGGGGTCGAAAAATCAAAAATTTCAAAACACTACAGCTCGGCCGCCATCTTGTTTTTCCAATTTTTTCCACTTTTTCTATAAATCGTTTCCTAGTTTCTTCAATCGTTGCGAGTTGTAACGAAATCGGTTGGAAAACAAAAGAGTTGCAAGAATCACGTCGGCCGCCATCTTGTTTTTCCGAAATGTCATAATTTTTCCCCACTCGACTCCCGCACCCGAACACATCTCCCGTACATCATTGTATCGTTTTCTGTCTCTTTCTAGGAGAACAATTATGTCAATGAGTCAGTGAGTCAGTCAGTGAGTGGTAATTGAGCTATATATAGTATAAAATGAGACAGGTTGTGTTTCTCTGAAAAAACAAAGATTTATTTAAGTAAGTACTTAACGACATGTTTAACTAGGTACATTATTTGTCTATTTGATTACAAATGTTTATTTTACCTGAAAAAACAAAGAAAACAACATTTGATGCACTTATTTTACTGTGTTTAAGAATTATAATTAAAATTATTAAATAAAACAAAAATCTTTAGTCGTTACGAAAAACGTTAGTTCACCCTCTCATGTCACTTGTCAACCATGACATTAGGTAACAAAGACTACAGTCACAGACTGACAACAAGGACACAGACTTTTTATAAAGTTTGTGAAGTGGGTTTCCTTACATCTTCCCCTCCGGAAAATGACAATTGCATACAATTGTTCATTCAATACCAAACACTGGAGACAATTTTGTTATGTGGTACAGATTTGATTCCGTTTTCTTGCGTCCGGTATTAACCTCATAGATTGAATTTGAAATCTTCTTCAGAATCTTGTATGGTCCAATCCTTAATTCATCCATCTTCTTCCTATTTAGACGATTTCCGTTTTCCACGTAGACTCTGTCTCCTTCTTCAAATTTATATTCTTGTCTATGTAGGTCGAATATTTTTTTATTATAATTGTGAGATTTTATTGTGTTCTCCAGAGCTAGTTCCCTATCTCTTTCCAGGTCTTCTTTTGTACATATTGGTTTCAATTCAAGTGGTAGAATATTCACACTTTGGCCCTCCAAGAGGTATTTGGGAGCAAATTTTGTAACTGTGTGTTCTGTTTCGTTATATTTTTCTACACATTTTTGTGCAATAGTAGTCCATGCTATTTTTTTTCACTTTCATTTATTTTACATCTTATTTTATTGACTAAAGTTTGATTTAGTCTTTCATTGAGCCCATTTGAAAATGGTGAATCCACAGCAGTGAAAATCATTGTTATGTTTTCCTTCTTCAGAAATTCTTTAAATTCTTTGGAATTTATACCAGGATATTGGTCCGTTAATACAATATCAATATTGTAGTTTTGCGTCACATTTTTTATTAGTTTAATAAAATCACTGGAGTTTTGACTTCTTGATGTGTAAATATAAGCATACCTCGTGAAATGATCGACCAGAAGGTGTAAGTATTTTTTTGTTGAACGTGATCCTCCGAAACCTCCAATGGTGTCAATCGATACTATTTCAAAAGGATGTTTTGCGGGACCTAAATGTGACATTAAGCCATATTTTGACTTCCTCCTTGATTTGTTCCTTATACAAATTCCACATTCATCACAAATTTGTTTAATGTTTGCAATGATATTCTTTGCTGTGTAGAATGGTGTTATTTTACTTATCATCTGGGTTCTCCCAATATGGCAGTAGGTATTGTGGACGTCTTTTATTAAAGTTTTGCTAAGTTGTTCTGATAGAATGATTTTTTTTCTTCTTCCATTCTTTTTGTAGTATATATCATTTTCACACAAAAGTTTTTCTTTTTCTAAGTCTATATTTGTGAGTTGGTCATTTTTAATATCTTCTAGATTTATTAAATTTACTACTTTTAAAAAATCTTCAGTATTATCATATGGTTCTAGAACTGGATTTCTGCTTAAACAGTCTGCTTCTTGGTTTGATTTTCCTGGGTTATATTTAATTTCAAAATTATATTGGGATAGATAATACATCAAATCACCAAGTTCTTCATCAGTTCTAGCCTTGATGTTCATATGTTCTAATGGTTTATGATCTGAGTATACCATAAATTCTTTTCCCATTAGCCAGTGCTGCCAGTATTTCACAGCTTCTTTTATTGCCAGGCATTCTAGATATATTGCCTTTTTCTTTTTTTGAGCTTCAGTTAACTTCTTTGAAAAATAGGCAACTGGCTTACTGTCACCGTTTTTATCTTTCTGTTTTAACACTGCTCCCAACCCTTTTATACTCGCATCCGTGTAAATCGTTATTGGTAGTTCAGGATCGAAGATATGCAGAATTGGTTCTGAACATAGCAGTGCTTTTATTCTATCAAATGATTCCTGACATTCTGCGGACCAAATGAATTTCACATCTTTCCTTAGTAAATTGTGTAACGGTTCAAGGATAATTGCACTGTGTGGTATAAATTTATGATGAAAATTTACTTTTCCCAAGAATTGCCGTATATTTTTCTTCGTTTTTGGAACTGGAAAGTTTTTGACAGCAGTTAAATAATCTTTAAGAGGTCTGATAGAATTGTTTTCTATTATGTGACCCAAGTATTTGGCGTAACTATTCGCAAAAGAACATTTCGAAAATTTTAGTCTGAAACCTTCTGTTAGTATTGCCTCCATTAGTTTCGATAAATGTAATAAATGTTCTTTAAAAGTTTTTGAAAAAATCAAGATGTCATCTATAAAATTTACTGCAAAATTAGAGAGTTCATATTTTCTAATGATGTTTCCCAATATTCTTTGGAAGATGGCTGGAGCAGTCTTTAACCCGAACGGGAGACATGTCCATTGAAAGTGGCCTTCCTGTGTAACAAATGCAGTCTTGTATCTATCTTGAATTTTTAAAGGAATCGACCAAAACGCTGAATTTATATCCAGAGTAGAAAAAAAATTACAGTTTACAGTTTTTGTCATTAAATCCTCAATTATCGGAAAAGGTTGTGATTGTGGAACAACAATTTTGTTCAGTTCTCTGAAATCTATACACAATCTTGTTTTTCCTTCATCTTCTTTTTTATATGCCAGAGTTACTGGAGCAGCAAATGGGCTATAAGAATCCTCGATCAAATTCTTCTTTAATAGTTTTGATATTTGATTTTCTATTTCTTTCTTATCTTCAGGTGTACATCTATATGGACGTTTGAAACAATATTTATCTACCATCAAGTCAATATGAGCTTCATAATCTCGTACTGTACCAATGTCATATTTATCCTTAGCGAAGATGGGTTTGTATTTTTCTATTAACTTATCAATTTCTGATTGTTGATATAAGTCTAGATGGTTTACTAACATTTCAAAACCCTCTGATTTTATGTGTTCATTGAAGTTTATTTCACATTTATTCATAGGTGTAGTTAAAAATCCTTCTTTATTTTTGTCACCTAGTACATCAGGAATTTTGACATTTGTAATATTTGAAGTATCCTTTTTTGAGTGGTTTATGTTTTTTATATCCTCCTCGTTTGAGGTTACTTTCTTTTCTTTTGGATTATCACATTGTTTGATCTCTAATTCTTCATTTTGCATTAATTTAAAATTTTTGATGCAATCCAAACCAATTAGAAAATCATAATTAAAATTTTCATTATCTACTACAAAAATATCCATATTTTTCTCAATATTATAAATTTTCATTTTTAGTGTTACCATACCTTTTGTTTTCTTTTCACCATTAATAGTTTTCAAGTTAACTTTTTGTATATTTTTTGTATTTTCTTTTGGCTGTATCTTCAATAATCTTGCATTAATCAATGACACATTGGAGCCTGAATCATAAATTCCAAAAACATTTAAAGTATTATTTAATAGTAACTTTACTTTTATTAATGGTGGCACATCTAGTTTTTTGGATTCTCCTCATTTAATTCAATTTCCAATTCTGAGTTATTTACAGTTTTTACAACTGCGTTTTTATTTTTCGCTTTAAACCAGCAATTTTCCTCAGGATGATAACGCTTCCCTCTTTTCTCGCAGACACAGATTTGGCATGGTTTTTTTTCTTCAATTTTGTTTGATTTAATATTAGAATATGTAGTATTTTTTTTATCGTATCTATTTCTTCCCACAAGATGTTCCAATTTTCCTATTTCATTGTAGAGATCTTCCGTTGCTTGTAAAGTTTCTCTGTCAATTTTATCAGCCACATAATTTGGCAGACCAAATGCTATAAGGTCTATTAGTGTCCCCGTATCAATTGATTTTCTTACTTCCAGTAATAATTTTTCTTTTTTTAAAGCATACTCAAGTAATGAACCTGCTTGATATTTAAAAGTTAGAGCATATCTAATAGGTGACCATCCTTTGTTTGCAAACGTTTCACAAAAACTTTTTTCCCATTTGTTCCATTCTGATTCTACTGTAAGTTTTATTAGCATGCAGCTGTACCAATCCACACTAGCGTGTTCTAAGAAGTTTTTAAGTATTTCAATTTTCTTTTTGTCTTCAATTATTAGGAAGCGTTCGCATTCTTTATTGAAGTCTTTAATCCATTGGTATGCATTGGAGTTTCTGCCGGTGAATTTTTCGATCACAAAATCCTTAGCAATTTTGCCTAAATTTATAATTTCAGATTTTGTTTGATTTCCTTCAATCAATTTCTCTAACAGTTTTTCCAACGTTTCATTCGAGCCACTAGGTGTAGATTTAGCCTCATTTGTTTTTTCCAAAATTTCTTCCAGATAAATATCATTAAACTGTAAGTTTTGTTCCTCATCCAAATAAATTTTTGATAAATCATCTGTCAAGGTTATCCATATTTTCCGTGTTTGATGTCTTTTATTTAAGGATTTTCTTACTTTAGTATAGTTGGGAGTACTTGTAAGTACTTGGTGAAGACTTGCAGGTTGGAACTCGGTTGGTATTCCGAAAATCTGTCCTTGGGGTGTAGCTATAGAGGTTATGCATATGATGTTCGATTTTCCATCTGCTGCTGGTTTCACAACAAAATCAAACCTCAATTTTTCCATGTTTCATGAATTATTTGCAGAAAATGTTGTTTTATAATATTAAAATGAGACAGGTTGTGTTTCTCTGAAAAAACAAAGATTTATTTAAGTAAGTACTTAACGACATGTTTAACTAGGTACATTATTTGTCTATTTGATTACAAATGTTTATTTTACCTGAAAAAACAAAGAAAACAACATTTGATGCACTTATTTTACTGTGTTTAAGAATTATAATTAAAATTATTAAATAAAACAAAAATCTTTAGTCGTTACGAAAAACGTTAGTTCACCCTCTCATGTCACTTGTCAACCATGACATTAGGTAACAAAGACTACAGTCACAGACTGACAACAAGGACACAGACTTTTTATAAAGTTTGTGAAGTGGGTTTCCTTACAAATATTTTGGAATACTTACCGAAATCTATTTTTTTTTTATTTACACCATTGAGTTTGTTTATAAAGCATTATACATCTTTTTGAAAAAGGAATACGCATTTATTATGCAGTTATGATTATTAAATAAAATTACGAAAACCGACGAGGCCGTATGAGCTTGATGCCTTTGCTTTTCCGACAAAAAAATATTAGTCTAGGAATTTGCCGCGTTTTTGTTTTCTTAAAATACATAAACTTTAAGTTTATTTTAATTTGTTTTTATAAATAAGTTAATGTTCTAAAAATCTTTTAATTGTCATTATTTTTAATAAATGCTTATCTCATATTATTATTGTGTTAATTTTTTCGCAAATGGTACGAAAAGTAGAGTATTTTCCTCGGTGATAAAGCTGTCTTAGTCTTGGGTGAACTTAAAATCCCTCGCTACACTCAGGACTCGTCTTAACACCCTCGCTGCGCTCGGGAGTAAACCTCGAGTTCTTCGTTACGCTCGCGATTTAAATCGTCACCCGCGACAGAAGATACTGCTTTATCCCCTTGGTTAATAATCTATTATTAATTGCAGGAATATGGGTACAGATTAGGTCTTAAAATGGTAATTTCCCTAACATATTCCACCATACAATGGTGTGCAAGTTGTTCGTTTTTAAAATAAATTTGCTATAGATAAATATTATGTCGCTATCTACTTAAAACTTGCGCCATACGCACTAGAAGTGATCGCAAAAGTATTACAATTAAAATAGTTGTCGTGTCGAATCGCGGCCCGGATCTACGTCTGGATGCCGACTTATATAGCTATACCTACAATAGTATACTAGCTTATGCCCGCGACTTCATCCGCGTGGATTTAGGTTGAAATTCCAGGTTGAAACTCTTCGATTTTCCGGGATAAAAAGTAGCCTATGTCACTCTCCTGGTCCTCAACTATGCGGCCATCAGCTAAAGATCATTGTAGGACTAATAAAAAGTATAACTATCAAGTTTTATTCAAAAATCAAAACCAAATGTTATTTATTCAAATAAACTTTTACAAGTACTTTTGAATCGTCAAGTGAATCTACCACTGGTTCGGAATGCCATTCCTACCGAGAAGAACCAGCAAGAAACTCGGTGGTTGCTCTTTTTAAATAATTCATTTACAATTATTATATCAATGTGTACATAAGTAACCGCTGTCCCCAGCATTGCTGGAGCGATCAAATCCATGCTCCTCTATCACTTACATAATCTGCAACAATATAATAAGCTTTTGCCCGGAGCATAAATTATTATTATTTCAAAATGACAGTTTTATTTCACGTAAGCTTGACGTCCTTAAAATAAGGATTAAAATTCTGCAACACAAACGTCATCAATATTAAAACAATACGGATTTGAGCGATGGTAGTATGAAAATCATAGGTGTTTGACACACATCCGTCATAGCATCCCTCACCACAATCATATCTCTGGTGGAAAGACCTTTCTTTTTATCAATGAAAAAGGTTATTAGATGCAAATCGCCTGAGACGTATTTTTGGCCATAGCTCCGAGGATTTTGGGAGGATCGAGATGGGAGTAGTACCAAGAATTGAGGAATTTATCGAGACACGTGTGAGCGTTTGAATTTTGAAAATCGGCTGGTAACTTTTTTTTGGAATTTGGAAAAATGTAAAAATGTTGGGTTTTTGGGGGGTGTTTGTTTACTAAATTGTAAATATTTCGGAAAAAAACCGACGAAAAAAAAAAAATGTCCTAGAACATTAATTACAAAATGGTGAAAAAATTTTGAAAATTGGTTAATAGTTGTGACCTATAGGTCACAGGTCCCTTTAGTTTTGGAATTGTAGAAAAACGGGTATTTCTGTATATAAAAAGTGATGTAGCTTCTATTAGTACGGGAGTAATAAACATTGACCCTAAAATAAAAAATGTAAAGCTGATTTTTGGCACAAGTGTTCCTTGGGGTCTGAGAAGTACCTCTTAAAAATCCCCCCCCCCCCCCCCTAGGCCGCGGGCTTAACCCCCCACCCCCCAAACGTCTCCCCAACCGCAGTTTTTTGTAATTTTCTCAAAAAATATTAGTGCTAGAAAAAAACTTTGTATGGTGAAAATTTTCTTCATTAAATTATCTACAAAATAATATGTAAGTTCATTTCCATAACACTAATAGTTTCGGAGATATGTTAACCCTTTGTGCATGAAAAGAAAATATTTTGCATGTATGACTTTTTGTAATGTAGTTTCTTGTAATTTCCATTAAAACAGAGCTACAAAAATATTGTCTGAAGCAAAATGAAAGGCTATTAAATTAGCTATAAAATGATATTTAGTTTATTTTAATAAGAGTAATAGTTTTGGAGATATGCCTACCTATTGTGTAAGATAAAGAAAATAATATGCAATATCGTGTACGTTGTTTTTAATTTTCGAAAAAAAAAAACAGAGTTAGGAAAAACTGATTGAAGCAGTAAGAAACATAGTTAAATTACCTACAAAATAGTATTTAGTTAATTTTGATAGCACTAATAATTTCGAAAATATACCTGTCATAGTTAACATAAAAGCAATATTTTTCAAAATTTTATATATTTTCTGTAATTTCTAGAAAACTATTAGAGCTAGGCAAAAAACTCCCAGAAGTAAAAATAAACACCATTTAAACAATTATTAAAAAAAAATTAGTTCATAAAGATAGGACTAATAATTTCGAATATATATCCCTGTATAGTGTACGAAAAAAAATAAAAAAATTGCTAGAATCCTATATTATTTGAAATTTCCACAAAAACTATTAGAGCTGGAAAAAATCCCCGGGAGAGTAATTAATTTCACTAAATTACCCACAAAAAAGTCTTATGGTGAATTTAGATAGGACCAATAGTTCGAGAAATATGGCAGCCTATATTCCAAGAATTTTTTTTTTTCGACAACCGTTGGTATATTTTTGAATTTTCACTGAAACTACTAGAACTAGGAAAAAAAACATAAGAAGCAAAAATGAACTTCATTAAATTATCTTCAAAACAATTTTAAGTTTTTTTTTTATAGAACTAATAGTTTCGGAAATATGGCTGCCTAACTGGAATAAAAAACTAAACCTTTGTAAAATCCGTAAATGTTTATTGTAATTTCAAGAAAAAGTATTAGAGTTAGGAAAAAAGCTGTCAGGACTTAGTACAAAGATTATTAATTCACCTATAAAATAGTGTTTAGTTTATTTTGATAGGACAAATAGTTTTCGATATATACCTTGCTGTTGTGTAAGAACCGGTGGTAGTCATGTAGACTTAGCATAGTACTATGGAATAAATAGAAATTAACCTCTAAATAAATAACGTATTTTTGATTTTAGGCGCAAATGATGTCTTTTTTTCTCCCCACTCCCACAACCCCCCTCCCACCTCCCACCTCCCACCTCCCATCTCCCCCCTCCCACAACTCCACTCGCACCTCCCACAACCCCCCTCGCACCTCCCACAACCCCCCTCTCACCTCCCCCCTACCACGACCCCCCCCCCCCTCTCAAATATCTAGCCGATTGTGCTTTTTTGTAATCGTATTACAATTCAAGTATCAAATCAAATGTTTTTACTCAAGTAAACTTTCACAAGTGCGTTTGAATCGTCCAGTGAATCTACCATTGGTTCGGAATGCCGTTAACAGTTAAAAGTTAATCTGATAAAATTATCTGCAAGATAGCTGTTGGATGTTGGTGGTTCATTTACATTGTTTTTAGATAAATGCATATTGCATACCTACATATTATAGTTAGTTGAAAGGACTTCGAGACGTAGGTATTTATTATTATTATATTAGTAGGTATTATTAAAGCACATCATCATGGTCGTCATCATCACCTTCTTCCCCATCAATGGTAACATTTGCACACGAACCATGTCATTCCACCCGCATTTCCTTTGCAATCCTATTCGTTATTCTTCGGCCGACGCGACGCCTTGTCTTTGTTAGAACTTTGAACGAATATAAATAATAATATTAATTATATTATTTACTGAGTGTGGTGTTGTTTTGTAGATAAAGATATCATGATTATTACCTACTATTAATTTATTGTAATATAGCATCGATCATTATCAAATAGAATGTGTAGGTACAAAGTCAAAATATTTTTCTGTCATGCACGTTTTCGATCGTCATATTTCCGAAAGTATTTGGTCGATTGAAATGAAATAAAAAGCATTTTGTAGAAGATTTTATGAACTTTCATTTTGTTCTTGTCGTTTTTTTCCTAGCTCTTATACATTTTTTGCAAATCACAAGAAACTTACACAATTTAAAAAAAAAAAAAATGCGTCAAATAAGCCGGCATATTTGCAAAACTATTTATCCGATCATAATGATTTAAGTGCCATATGGTAGATTATTTAATGTTAATTATTTTAGCCATACAAAGTTTTTTTCTAGCACTAATATTTTTTGAGAAAATTACAAAAAACTGCGGTTGGGGAGACGTTTGGGGGGGTGGGGGGTTAAGCCGTGGCCGGGGGGGGAATTTTTAAGAGGTACTTCTCAGACCCCAAGGAACGCTTGTGCCAAAAATCAGCTTTACATTTTTTATTTTAGGGTTCCCATACATAGCTTGCAGAAGTAGCCTGGGCTATATGATTATGGACCGATCGTCATGGTAATGGTATCAAAAGATACGGACGGATGCAGACGAGAAGTGCATTCGAGTTAGAATTTTGAAAATCTGTGATTTTTTTTCGTAAATTTTTGTATTCATTTTCAATGCTCCGATTCTTGCGGGGACTGCGAAATCTGTGATTTTTTCAAAAGAGCAACCACCGAGTTTCTAGCTGGTTCTTCTTGGTAGGAACAGCATTCCGAACCAGTGGTAGATTCACTCGACTATTCTAAAGCACTTGTTAAAAGTCTACTCGAATAAAAAATATTTGATTTTGATTTTGAAAAGGCAGCCTTAAACACCCTAGTAAAATAACTCCATATCCTCACCCCCCTTTAATACCTCGTTCCTTCACACTCCACCCCGTCGTTCCTGAAATTTCAATTGGGCCGAACTTTGCCAATTAAAAGTCAGTCAGATGTCACTCCGATGGCAAGAGCTTCATTAACTCAGAAATGCCATTTTACTTCTGCCTATAGACGCCTCCGGAGGAAAGACGACCTTGCGCAATGGTGAGCGCTGTGGTCTTATAGTGGGAGGTCCCAGGTTCGATAAACTAGTGGTTCGCCCCGAACGGAGACCTCGCGGCGACATCATTGTGAAGTTCTGTTAAAAATACTGAAGCTCATTAAAAATTAAATAATTTCGTTACCTTATAATATTTATCTAATTTTATTATTTGTTGTTCAAGTACAGGATACAATTCAAATAATTGATCAAGTTTTAGAAAATTTAGAGTTCTGAGGTCAACTTTGGACGTTAGAAAATCTCCACTTTGAAAGCCCCTCATTTCGTCAATTTCAGGGGAAAAATTTAAAAAAATATATTTTTGGACTCTATTCCTAATTATCTTTAAAATGATATACCGCAACCCTATGTAACGCTATAAAAATATTTTACTTCGCATTCGCTTCTATGAGAGTCCCCCTGCAATAAAGATTTTTATAACTTTTTAAGACATATTCGGCTGGAGGCCATCGATTTACATATTATATTGAAAGCTGAAGTAATTACGTTCAGTAATTCAGAAGTTATAAGGCTCTGACAGACGGACGGACGGACAAGTGCAAATTCACTCAAGTAGACTCATGCGGAGATCTATAGAGCGTACCTACTTTTTTTTTTTTTTAATCCACTACAAGCTATCTTGACTACGATCTCATCTGATGGTAAGTGATGATGCAGTCTAAGATGGTAACGGGCTAACCTGTTAGGGGCATGGCAGTTATATTAAACCCATACCCCTTCGGTTTCTACACGACATCGTACCTAACGCTAAATCGCTTGGCGGCACGTCTTTGCCGGTAGGGTGGTAACTAGCCACGGCCGAAGCCTCCCACCAGGCCAGACCAGGGAAAATTCAGAAATTATAAATTCCCAAATTGACCCTGCCGGGGATCGAACCCAGGACCTCCGCACGTTAAGGCTACAGCGCTACACACTGCGCCACGGAGGTCGTCACTTTGACTTGGCTCAGACTTTACTTAGAGTTAAAACTTATGGACTTATGCGAGTAACTTATATCTGTCTCGTTATGTCTTAGCAAAGTCAAAGTTCGCTCTATATATCTCACACTCAGAGACCTTCGCTTCGCTCGGTCAATATAACGCGGATTTTTGAAATGAAAACTTCTATAACCGCGTTACTGAGCACTTTTTGGTAGGGTAAACTTGTGGATTCACGTCACCGACATACGACATGCTCCGCGCCAACATGCTCGCGTTGTTACGAAGACAAAAGGTCTTAAACATAAATATAGTGCATTCGTAATTAAACTTTAATGCCTTTAGTTTTAAGGTTTATATTTTAAGTATTTTAAATATTTGTATTATTTTTTTTATTATTTTAAATATTCGTTTTAACTTCTATCGGCAGTCCCTATGACTGCCATATTTTTTTTGTAAACCATTCAATTACAGGCACAAAAGTGGCAAACCCAACACTATGCCTATGTAGGTATATTGTAACACTGTATTCTGAGTAACCATTTAACGCCTATAATATATAGAAACCAACGTATAGGAACACGTCTATTGTTAGATCATTTTCTCCTCATTACATAGTAGGTAAGTACTGTCATATTTGTTAAAGTTGTCTGTCCATCAATTATGCGAAGCTATATATAAGCTATGTCTACTTCGGACCGAGACTACTAGTCAGATGAATTCTTTTTCAGTGATTAATAAATAGAGGGTCTTCCAAATGACCTAAAATTCACATCCTCGGTTAGTTTTAAGTTTGATAACAATTTTAAACTATCGATTGAAGTCCGTTACTTTTTATGACGTAACAGTTATGTATTTTATACAAACTTCCATACTAGAAGCGCGTTTTTAAGTTTGATAATGATTTGCTGATTTGATTGAGTTGTCATCATCTCTAGTGCGAAAATAGCCTATCGGTTGACGACGGCATCGAATAGCTTCAAAGTGTGCAATGCCGTAGCGTAGGTTAATTTGTCCAAGATCCGTTCTCATTGAACGGATCTTGGACAAATTAACCACGGGACGCTTGATATCGTCCATATTATTTGCCTTACCCCTCTAGCCACGAACTGTGGCACTAATTATTATATTCTGTTGTCATATTGATCTACTTTTAACTCACTTTTAAATGTACTAGTGTCAATTTGGGCAGAAAAAGGACAAGGCACTCTCCCCTCGCCCCGCAAAAGTTAGTCGAACGTGATTTCAAACATTTTTCATTCTTTTCCTATCCCGTGGTTATTTCATCCAAAAAACGGATATAAAATAAAATTTGAAATAAATAACGATTTCAAACAAAGTTGCATATATTTATTACACACTCTTCAAAATAAATTTAAAAATAGCTTGCACTGTGCGCAAGCTTTATTTCACACCAATTTCACACCTCCACAAAAACACATAGCCATAATTATTTTCCGTTCCCGTAATGAGAGCGCTAATGTGTTATCACTAACTAATTTCTGCCTTGTTAGTTAGTTAGTTAGTTAGATACGTCTACTGTAATTACCATCTATTGCATTGTTTGATTGCAACGAACTGTAATAAGAAACCGATGGAGAGAAAGAAATCTTGTGGAAATGTTTATTTTTGGGTTTCATAGTTTTAATTAGATATTTTCAAAAATATTACATAGTTTAAAGATTTTTTAAAAATATAAGCAACTAGCTGATGCCCACGACTTCGTCCGCGTGGTTCAAGTTTTTTTGATTGCCGCGGGAACTCCTTAATTTTCCGGGATAAAAAGTAGCCTATGTCACTCTCCAGGTCCTCAACACGTCGATCCGTTGCTCCGTTGCGGCGTGATTGAAGGACAAACCAATAAACCAACAAACCAACAAACAAACACACTTTCACATTTATAATATTATAGTATATAGTATGATATGATAAGCAATAAGCAACTAGCTGATGCTCGAGACTTTATCCACGTGGCTTAAGTTTTTTTTTATTCCCGCGAGAACTCCTTAATTTTTCGGGATAAAAAGTATCCTATGAGTATTCCAGACTATAATCTTAGATCTCTGTGCCGAATTTCATCCAGATCTGTTCGGCCGTTCTGGCGTGATTGAGAATGAGTACCTAACAAACATCCATCAATCCATCCAAACTTTCACATTTATAATATTGGTAGTGTAGGGGCACACATACCTACATGCTGACGTAAACATGACGCAGCCACGTTAGCCAATCACCAACATGATGACGTATACATGACGCGGCTACGTTAGCCAATCACGTGCCGCCGCCTGAATCACGCTAACGAAGTTCTTTCGGAATTGAACTATATATAGAAATTTCAACCCACAACAGTTGGCCCAGCTGGGATCCCCGAGCATGACACCGGCTCGGAGGAAGATCTTCCTATTGCTTCGGGAGCTTATACCATACGCTCCCGACATTGGTGACCTCCGACTAGTAACACCCGACATTGGTGACCTCCGACTAGTAACTCTCGACATTGGTGACCTCCGACTAGTAACACCAAGAAGTCAAAGTCAATGGAGTCAACAGTCAAAATCAAAGTCAAGAACAAGAAAAAACATTTGTAAAGTCGTCAGCACAGCATCAAGACACAGGACACAGCGAGTCGACAGCACAGCATCAGACGAACACAGCGGGTCAGCAAGTAACGCAGCAATGGGGTCGCACAGAATAGCATCAGAATAGTACGAGCCTGACACGAAGCCACCTACTCTGGATGCTACGCATGAATGGTTACACGGGCGCCGCTACACTGAATGCTCAGCCGCCGCTTCAATGGATGCTCAACGACTTTCAGAAAGAGGGGGAATAATGTAGGGGCACACATACCTACATGCTGACGTAAACATGACGCAGCCACGTTAGCCAATCACCAACATGATGACGTATACATGACGCGGCTACGTTAGCCAATCACGTGCCGCCGCCTGAATCACGCTAACGAAGTTCTTTCGGAATTGAACTATATATAGAAATTTCAACCCACAACAGTTGGCCCAGCTGGGATCCCCGAGCATGACACCGGCTCGGAGGAAGATCTTCCTATTGCTTCGGGAGCTTATACCATACGCTCTCGACAGTAGTAAGTAGTACTATAGAAAATTTTTGTGTTCCGTAGTAATATAAGGCAGCATTTTCGTCCAGTTTATGCACCGATAGGTACTTCTAGGTAGATTCACCGGGTCAAATAAGTTTGTGGGAATATAACTGGCTTTTAATTTATTTTTTAATCATCACGTGAACTTTTAAGTGCTAATTAATGATCTATCTATATAGACAAGCGCAACAACCCATTATGGTCTAAAAGCTGTTTAATAGAGCGGGATTTAAAAAAACGCACGCCATTCCCACTTGGACTAGAAGAAGGATACAAAAAATATTGGCCAAGCGCGAATATGACTGTTGGTTTGGGCGTTCCGTATAGGATCACGGCATATTATGTTGCTTACATACTTTACCTATTATATAATGTAAGCTTTACTTAAGCATTTTATAATAGGTGTGCTAGCAGAAGGCATGCAAAATGAGTTAAAAATAGCACAATCACTATACCACTCAATTAAAATACTTAAGAACATTACAGTAATTATTGATATCGATATAAGCATACAGTTAAATTACAGGCATAAAGTATCTAATAATATAAAAATCTATAATATTAGATATGTTCTTAAATGTGTACTATAGATGAATGTTACTCATTTTTACTCATTTTTTATTCATAATAAAACTAAAAAAACAACTATAAACCACGAACACAAATAACAGTAACATCAAAGTTGGACTTACATCATAATTTGGCCATTTGCGTGGGTGGTAGGTCTGACTCCTAACTAGATACCTGTGTTTAGGATATCATTCCTTATTACTGCGGGGCTCAAGGCTTATGAAGTACAACCTGTTTGGTTCATTTAACATGAATTACACAATATTTTTTAAATTGTTGAAACAGAGGACCCTAAAATTGTACTGTTCAAACGCGTTTAGAGTTCAGGTACTCACAGAGTGGTTAGTCTTCTCATGAGGGTTTTTCTCTTGTACCGAGGAACCCTAAAAACTCACCCACACGGTTGACAGCCCAGCAGGGCTCCGGGAACGGGTAAAAAATCTACGGGACCATTATACCAAGTTTGGTGCTGGTCTCATTCATGCCATTGCGCTATTAACTGCCTAGATACGTACTAGAGGACCTAGGGCTTACTAGGAAATGTTTAAGAAACCTATACATCAATTCTTAATATTATAGATGCGAAAGTTTGGATGGATGTATGGATGTTTGTTACTCAATCACGCGCCAACGGCTGAACGGATCTGGCTGAAATTTGGCAAAGAGATAGATTATAGTCTGGAATAGCACAAAGGCTACTTTTTATCCCGGAAAATTAAGGAGTTCCCGCGGGAATCAAAAAACCACACTCCACGTGAAAAAAGTCGCGGGCATCCGCTCGTGAGAAATATATTTTGAACTTATGCAAATAATCCATACTTCCATACTTCCATACTTATATTATAAATACGAAAGTTTTCTGTCTGTCTGTCTGTCCGCTACGCTTTCCTGGCTCATCTTTTCAACCGATTTTGATGAAATTTATACAGAGGTAGAGGTTGCATGATTGCATCCCGGGGCCTTCCCCGGACGTAGGCATAGAAATAGGATTTTATCCCGGAAAATAAAGGAGTTCCCACGGGAATCAGAAAACCTTAGACTGCGCGGAGGAAGTGGTGGGTAATAACTAGTAGTTTTATAAAATATTCGACATTTAGCCACATTTCAGGCTTAGTTTTTATGATCACAGAAATACTTATTGCTTAATCAATAATTAATTGAAACTCTTTGTTGTACCTATAAGTTCTAATAAATTCAATAGTTTCATATTAAGTATTATTTAAAAGTTTATAACACATACATAATTATGTAATAAATTCAAAGAAATATCGATAAAAACTATTAAAATGCAACTCGCGTCACTATTTTTACAATTCACGAGAAAAACATAGGTACAACATTTTATTCGCTGTAGCCAAATTCCGATTATTATACTTTAAAAAGAAACCTACTGCGAATCCACTACAGCCCATTAACTTCCCACTGCTGGGCACAGGCCTCCCACTCTCATAGGAGAGAGGGAATTAGAGCTTAGACCCACCACGCTGCTCCAATGCGGGCTGGCGAGCTTTAACGACTACTACCATAATACCATATTGATAATAACCGGGACCGACGGCTTAACTTGTTCCCCGAGGCACGGGGGTGAAACACCGCCAACTTCCTAACTCCGGGCTAGTACTGAGAATTTGTAGTCAGAAAATCCAATACTCAATTATGTCCAATACTCAGTTTAAAAAAAACCGACTGACGGAAACATTATTATAATGAAACTTTAGGTATAATGTTAAAATAAATAATTAGTGCTTCTAGTAGATATTATACTTATTTCCGAGAAGCTATACAAAAATAAATCGATATTTTTCCCTGGAACAGGTTAAAAAGTTATCGATACTTTAATACAGAACTATTGTGGTGTTTTCTTTGAAGACATGGGTATTATGTGGCTTTAAAGATGCGGTTAAGCTTCTTTTTAAATTGCTATTATTTTTCCGTTACATTTACGCCAAATGGTATAAGTATAAATTATTTTTACCCAACGTACAATCTGCTTATTTCAAGTAAGCAAATTATACGTTTAAACAAACAATTTATCTTTTTTACAGTATTCTCGATGGTTCACCCATTTACCTACGCAATGAATAAGTGTGGAGTAAACGGTGCAATAACAAATAAATACTTCCATGCTAATAATACAAATGCGAAACAGTTTCTGTCTGTCTGTCTGCTACGCTTTTACGTTCCATCTATTTAACTGATTTTGCCGCAATTTGGTACAGAGATAGGGGGAGGACATGGGCTACTTTTTATCTTGTATAATCACTTGTTCCCACAGAATTTGAAAATATAAATCCATGCGGATGAAGTTGTTATCTAGATACTACCTAATAAAAAAAATAACATATCTAGGTATGATTCCCGCGACTTAGATTACTTAGAGAGATCGTAGATCGAGATTTTTGGTTCCCGCGGGAACTCTTTAATTTTGCGGGATAAAATCCTATGTCCTTCCCCGGGATACAATCTAACCCTGTACAAAATTTCATCAAAATCGGTTGAATAGATTAGCCATGAAAACGTAGCAGACAGACAGACAGACACACAGATAGACAAACGGTCAGACACACAGACAAACAGACAGACACACAGACAGAGAGACAGACGGACAAACAGACACACTTTCGCACTTAGAATATTCTGGTATAGATAAAGATTATAAAATACTTACCTTTTTATAAATGGAAAGTTGACAAAAAAAACAATTATCGATAAAATTGTTGCGCATCACTAAAATCAATTTCGTCTCCGTGCACCCTTCGAAGGGCGGCTTAAATATTTATAAGCACACTTTCATGCTTGATGCCCTTTAATTTGATTACTTTTCTGTTTGTTTGTTTATGTTTAGCTTTTATCTCTTGAAATTTTTAACACGCTTGTATTTAGCTTACACCACCACCACTAAAGCCCATATATCCCCACTGTTGGGCACAGGCCTCCACTCTCATAGGATAGTGGTGGAGAATATTAAACCCTTATCAGTTTCTACGGCTCAAGGCGCAAAACAATCTCTGTGCCAAATTTCATCCAGATCCATTCTGCCGTTCTGGCGTGATTGAGTAACAAACATCCATGTATCTGTCACCGTAAGATTGTAAAAACCGTTAGATTATAATCTAACGGTTTTTATCCCGCGAGATTGTAAACTGTCGAAAGATTGTGAACCGTTCAATGTTCTGAGTATTAATTTATGAAATATTTATTGTATTTACGTTTTCGTGTCTCTTTCTTGTACAGTTCGCGTGCGAGTTGAATGCAGAGTAAATGTATGTGTTACCATACATTTACTCTGCATTCAACTCGCGCGCGAACTATAGGTTAGGTTAGGGATTGACATGAATATTAAAGTAGACATGAGTATTAGGTTCTATCGGGTTAATATACCTACCTAATAGATTTCAGTTTACCGAAAAATAATGCGTTAAATTGTAAGCAGTTTGTTACGGTTTACAATCTGTCGACAGTTTATAATCTATCGAGATAAAAAACGTTAGATTACAATCTAACGGTTTTTACAATCTTACGGTGACATATCCATCCAAACTTTCGCATTTATAATAAGTAAGTATAGATATATGCTCTGATTCTAATTCTACCCACAATAATACACAACAAAATCCTTCAAACCCGAAACATCTGTTCAAACCGCAATCACACCCCCAAAATCGCCGAATAAAACATAACCCAAGCTAATAATAACCCCATAACAAACCCTTATCGCCGTGTAAGCCATCATCCCTAAATCATAACCCATAACATCTCTAAACAACCCTCAAACACCGCCCTCCGTATCTTGAAAAACATCCCTTAATATATAGAATCAGAGCTAGCGACAAAATTAGAGAAGGTGCTTGATAAACCTTCCTTGACACCAGGCCACACTCCCGAAACTCCAGACTATGTGATACTACCACAGAATAGCTAACAGTAAATATTCTGTTCTGACGACCTCCGTGGCGCAGTGTTGAGCGCTGTTGTCTTAACGTGCGGTTTTGATACTCGGCAGGGTCAATTTAGGAATTTATAATTTCTGAATTTTCCCTGGTCTGGCCACCACCTCCCACCAGGGAGGCTTCGGCCGTGGCTACTTACCACGCCACAGGCAAAGACGTGCTGCCAAGCGATTTAAGCATTCCGGTACGATGCTGTGTAGAAACCGTTTAGGGGTATGGGTTTAATATAATAGTCATGCCCCTAACAGGTTATCCCACTACCATCTTAGACTGCATCATCACTTACCATCAGGTGAGATCACAGTCAAGGGCTAACGTGTAGTAGAATAAATAAAAAATAGAAAGTATTCTGTGATGTATGTCTATTGTCTATGTCAGATGCCTTAACTATTTCATATATTAAAATTAAAATAATAAGTAGATATAGGTAGATACGCAAAAATAATGACATATACCCATCAAATAACAAGAAGAAAGGTGTTTTAAAAGATTACGCGTAAACCAAGCATACCTAAGACAAACAACCAGTTTCAATCAAGCATCTCCCCAAAATGTACCACGGGCTTTAGTACTATAAAAACCGCCCTCCCGTCCGGCGTATCTCGGAAAACATCCCTAAACATCCCTCGGCGGCACTTATCAAATTAACATCCCTTCTGGTACATTACAGGGTATTATGTTTGATAAACTGAATGGGGGTAGATCGCCTCTTAAATTGGTCGAAGGATTTTATGTTCTATTTTGTTCCTTATAGAGTTGGTTTTTGTATGTTTGGGATAAAGAGGGATGGAAAATTGCTTTCTTTGATTTGGATAACTAAGTAATTGTTAGTTATTGTACTTTTCAATGGAGAAAAAAAATAATGTGTCCATTTCTTTGGTAACTATCTGAAAGGCTGATTCAGTATTTATTAAGTGTCTAATGGAGGAGGCAATGTAACCAGAATGCCTATTGTGAGATTTCCTTTCCATTGGATTTGTATGGAACGTGAAGCGTGATTCGCATAGTTTTTATACTATTTACATAGGTACTGCACATACTTTAATACTAAAAAAGAATCAGCCTTCCTAGTTATTGTTCATTTTTGGTAACAATAACTTGTCTTTGAGCGGCGTTAAGTACCTCAGTCGCTTTCAGGCAGTCTGGCAGATTTGCGATCAGTGGAGAGCCCCACACCCACTAAATACTGAATCAGCCTTTCTAGCGATAGTTACCAGAATCACAGCTATCTCTTAGTCAATCACTACGATTTTTATGGAATTGTGAAGCGCTTGACAGCTGACGCTCGATTAATACTATGGTTTTAAGGATGATAATTTTGGCAGATGGCGTTTGCAATACTTTGCATAGTACTGCTTCAGTCTGTTTCTGTGTCCTTCCCTATTAATTATAAACATCTCATTTGCCAAAATTATCATGCAAAATTAGACAAACCATTTAATTATTATATAATCGACTCTATAAAGACTTCTTCCAGTATTAAACGGCCGTAAATTGCTATATTTCCAGCCTGGACAGTAATGTTCTGTTATGAGCATAAGGATTTTTTTAAATTAAAGTAATACATAGTGCTTAAAAGTAGGAAGGGTATAGGTACACTATACAGTGATACACAACTCACCGGAACTCGGTCGGTCACTGTACCTCGTACAGTAGACCCACGCCGGCCACACCATCGGTCCATCGCTCGTTGTACCTGTAAATGAGGTGCGAAATAATATCGTAAGTACAGCAAGGCATCGTCAGGGTCTGCATCCGTATGCACAGTATGCAGTTGAAATTCCACGGACGCGTACGAAGCGATTTGCTTCCTAGTTTCTAATTCGAACCGCTAGGATATGGAACGAAAAGGGAGTATCTTCAAATCAAGAGTGAATCTAGGCATCTAGGCAAGCGCGCTCTCAAGGCTGCATCACTACTTCCAGCTGGTCTGATTGTAGCCAAGCGCCTACCTACCTAATTTAAAAAAAAAAAACTAATTGAGCCAAAAATAAACCAATATAAAAGGCGACAGAAAATAGCTATTTTCATCTCACTAGCTCGGAAATGCTTTCTTTATTGTTCGAAAGTCCATTTTACGTGCTAGTGTGGGAATCCTGGGAAACTGTTCCAAATAAGTACGTGACGAAACTATGGTGTATTTCTATTCTATTTTCTTATTAAAAAAATGAAACATCCAAAATTGTGGTTCGTCCTTAAAGGTTTTATATTTTATCGCATATTAGCGTAGTGGGCTAGCGTCTCGTCCTTTTAAAATCACTTGAGCAATCCTCGGTTTCGCCTCGTCCTTTCAATATTACTAGGTCGTCAATTCCTTTATTTAACACGACTTGAGTGTCGTGTTTTGAATCCCTCGCTACGCTCAGGGGCTTACTACCATCGCTTAAATCATTATTACTTCATAATAAGAGTATTATGTCACGTACCTAGACGTCCAAAAGAAAAGGATTATAATTCAAAAACACGGGCATCAACAATATTAAAATAATACGGATTTAAGCGATGGTAGCCCCCCAGTATTCTTTTAGCAGTCATCGCTTGCTCGGTATTCAATACAATCACTCGCTCCATTTGAAGAATCCTAACACAAATTAAAATAAAGAAATTTACCTGGTGTTGAAGAAGCATTACTACAGCTGTCATCCCCTTTCGACAAATCTATAGCTCCTTTCTCCCCACCCTTTACTTCAGGCACTCTGGCCTCTACCTCTTTAGGGGGTGACTGTACCTCTTTCACAGGGGTAGCTTTCACCTCATATTGTCTAGATTTCAACGTTTTTCTCTTAGTCAGAGGATCTGTAATCCTTCTCCCGAAATCTGCTTTCAATATATTATCGATACTGAATTTCAAACATCCTTGGTTAATAAAATCTCTGCTGGACTCATTTTCATCTAATTTTGGCGAGTAACTATAATTTAGATCATTTTTTCTGGCATAATTCATATAATTCTGATTGATATTTAAATTGTTTTGTGGTAAACCCATTCGGGGTAGGCCAGATTTTAAATCTACTTGGTTTATTAAAGGATTTTGGAATAGTAAAGGTTGGTTTAAGAACATTAATGGATTCGGTGTTATGGGATTAGGTCTTAGTAAAATTGGTTGGTTAATATTTAGGTTTTGACTTAGCTGTGATATAGCGTTTAGATGTGTTTGTATATGTTTGAACGATGTTATTCCTTGGGTGTTTAAATCTTTATCATTTGGGTAATTGATAGGTGCTTCATTACCGACTGATAGTACTGTATCATCACTACAACATGAATTATCATCTATACTTATTTCAGCCCTTTCATTATCATCTTCTAATCTTGGGCTGACGCTTTCAGAATGTCGTGAACTGTCTTCGAAATTTGGTGTGCTTTGTAGCAACTTATCCGTTGCAAAGACATTTTCAGGACTATTGTTATCCCTTTCCTTCTTCAGCACATTGTGTATAGAGAAAGCAGATGTGTGTATAGGTCTTTCTGTTTGTTTGTCTTCATCGTTGAAGTCAGGGGTGATAGTATCTCTGGTGTTGGGTGAATATGGGTCTCTTTCGTCATCGCTTTGGTCCTGGATTTTGATCTGGTCTTGCAAATGAACGGAGGAGACCGCCGCCATCTTGGATTGTGCTGTTACGCCATCTGTTGGACAAAAGAAAGTTTTATTGAGTTAGTACCAAATACTTAACAAATATTTGAATGTAAATTCAAATTCAAATGGTTTTTAATTCAAATAAACTCTTAAAAATAGGACATATAGCTGTCTCTTAAGATACGCTTTGTTTCGATTCTAACACCGATTCGGAAAGAAGATTCTACTGGGAAGAACCGGCATTAGAATTACGTATTTGGCTGCCCTCTTTAGGGGCTCAAGACTAGGACAAGAGTTGTAGACCTAATTGGAAACCGGGGAGCGAAAATCCCAAGACCCAGGGCAGGGATCGAATTCAGGGCATTTCCACATTTTTGTGAGAAATTTGTGTTAGTTTTATTTTAAATACCACTTGCTTTAACGGTGAAGCAATAAGCGAGGACACCTGCATGCCCATATTTTCTTGATATTGCCTACTTAAAACTTGCCTTAGATACACAAATTTGAGAAATCCATTAAACGTATGCTCCTGGAAAAAGCGTATTATACTGCTGAAGATTATGTAAATGATAAAAGTGTGATTTGACTCGCTCCAGCAATGCTTAAGTCTGCGGTTACAAGATAAGTATCTATAATACTATCTATCTATAACCATTGATATAATAATTATTTATTGTATGTGAATTATTTATAAAGAGCAACCACCGAGTTTCTTGCTGATTCTTCTCGGTAGGAATGACATTCCCAACCAGTGGTAGATTCACTCGAGTTTGTGTTTAATATTATGTTCTCAAATCTTCTGAAGTCTGCCAATCCACAATTGTCCAGCTAAGTGGACTGTAGCCTAAAACCCTCATTCTGAGTGTTCAGTAGTAAGCCGATTACGGGTTGTCACGAGCCGGGAATCAAACGCTTAACCCTTTTACCTCAATGATTGTTTATCAACTAACCGCACTTGTGAATTCGCGGTTGCGTTCAGACAAAACGTGTACGAATACGCAGTGACGTATGCTCTACCTTGTAACATTAATTAGTTTATAGGCTTTACATGCGACCGCAAATACCGGGTCGAATTTATTTCAGGGGCCTAGTGAGAGTTTTGTGAACTATTCCATTAAGAACACGTGAACAAAGTGTCTTGGACACTTGGAACAAAAATTTGACAAATTCTTTGTACATAAGATAATTATAAGATTAAAGAAAAATTACTAATTAGTCAAATAGGTTGGCTAGATTGTAATTATATTTAACACCCTTCATTGGTACTCAATAGTAGAAAAAAAAACTATTCGATATATTATTATGTCGAAAATATAGTAGGTACTACTAGACGATGCTTAATTTTCCGGGATAAAAAGTAGCTTCTCCGGGGTGCAATCTACCTCTGTACTAAATTTCATCAAAATCGGTTGAAAAGATGGGCCCGAAAAGCGTCGCAAACAGACACAGTTTCGCATTTTAAATATTGGTATGTTTTTCTGACTTCACACCGTTTTGTACAACCCACAAGTGTTGGTATTTCATGTTATAAAGGTTGTAAAAGGTAAAACACGTGTTTTTCTTATTGTTATTACCTATTAACTCCTTGAAATCAATTCATAACATACGAGTAACTTGCGTGATTCAAATAGTATGGGAATTGATTGATTTGCTCTGAAGCTAGTGTCTACTTGCAACTAAACTTGCAGAAGTTAACTGTGTGATGTGTCATCTTAGCCGGCAAATCAGCACTGGAGCAGCGTGGTACATTAACTGGATAGGTAGTAATAATTTTCTAATATTTTTTTTTATCCACTACAAGCTAGCCCTTGACTGCGATCACACCTGATGGTAAGTGATGATGCAGTCTAAGATGGTAGCGGGCTAACCTGTTAGGGGCAAGGCAGTTATATTAAACCCACACCCCTTCGGTTTCTACACGGCATTACCGGAACGCTAAATCGCTTGGCGGCACGTCTTTGCCAGTAGGGTGGTAACTAGCCACAACCGAAGCCTCCAGGCCAGACCAGGGAAAATTCAGAAATTATAAATTCCTAAATTTACCCTGCCGGGGATCGAACCCGGGACCTCCGCACGTTAAGGCGAGTCACCTCAGCTCAGCGGTGAAAACTGGTTTGCTAGATCAAATTTTTTCGGTATTTACTATTAAATAACGGTCTTACAAAAAATATCCGATACACTTAAAGATATTGTCTAAAGAATGTGCTAATTTGTTACACGATAGGATGTACTTTACTCGATCAAAAAAAATCTTGAAACAGGCTAAATTAAAAGTTTAAAACGAATTTTTTATTAATAAAATTTTCGACTTTGCTCATCATTTTTATATGGATAAATTCCTCTTGAAGTATTAATGAGAACCTGCTAAAATTTATTTCAAACTGAAGTCCTATATCTATTTAATTCAAATTAATCCCAGAACTTGAACGTTGCCAAGCGGTTTCAGAATATACCGCGCTGCCCGCTTCCCCGCCAGTCTCTACGAGAATTGTACCGCGAGACGCGCGGGCGGCACCCCACACCTCACCTCCTAAAATCTTGGAGGTGACTCGCCTTAAGGCAACAGCGCTACACACTGCGCCACAGCCATATTCTGTAACCATATTACTATTTACTGTAACAAGTACCTATATCATGACTACTTCTTATCCTTGTTAATCTTCTAATAACTTTATGTACCTAAGTAGTTAAAGTATTTGTTAAAATATCAAGTTGGCTTGGCGTTATGGAACCCTAAAAAACGCTTCATCTAAAACCGCTCTAAATTCACTTTCATCTACCAACTTAAACTAAAAATTAAAAAAAATATCTGGGCAATATTTTGTTTTTGGTTGATTTTCTCAAAAAGCGCTAAATCAATTTCGATAAAATTTATACGGGACCACCCCTGAAGTAGGTATGATCTACCAAACCAAAATAGAATCATCAAAATTGATTCATAATTGGCGGAATGATCGCGTAATAAAAATCCAAAAATAACATACAGTTGAATTGAAAAGCTCCTTGTTTGAAGTCGGTTAAAAACACGATGTAACACCTTCATTCCCTTCCTAGTGTAAAAAACACGTATCTGAGATATTTCAATTAAAATGTTTTGTCCTCATTAAGATGTATGCTTGCATAAACATATAGGCTAGTCATCGGTGATTTAATATTATGTGCATGCACAGACTAAAGTAAAATAGAGATATAGTTGAGCATACTATGATTTTGCTAACAAATAAAACGAGACAGATCTGTCTCGTTTAACTCTGAGTAAAGAATAAAACCTGCTTCTCCAAAAATATAAAGCCCTATGTATATGCATAACACAAACTCTAAATTGCTTCCGAACTAGATTTTTTCAGTTTCCTTTCGACGAAATAATAATGTACCTAAGTCTCTTTCATCTCGGGACCATGGGGTCTCGGACATTTGGAAGGCGTACGAGGGGCCGAAACCAACTCGCAGAGGCCATAAAAGGGAAATGTGACACCATAAATTGTAATGAATTTACCTAAAAAATTATTAGCTTATGATATTTTGTACAAAGACTGACGATGATTTGACGATTTAAAACACTGGGATTTTAGAGATTTATATTTACGCAATGACATCCATTGTCCAGTCCTATCATATCTATACGCTTCCACTACGTAAAACATCTCTCTCTCTCTCTCTCTCTCTCTTTGCGTCGTATTCCTCATTACTGAGGGAGTAGTGACCCCTTTCCTTTAATATCATAATGGTAGGAGTTTTCTCGGTATAATAATGCGGTGGGTTCCCACGTACTTCCGCATCCAATTCAACTAAGAGTATTAAACTCTTAGGTTTTTGTATCGATTATTATCAGATGTTAGTGATAATAACCGGGACCGACGGCTAAACGTGCTCTCCGAGGAACGGAGAAGACGAAAAGGCCAAATTTGAACCTGCAAATTCGGTCACCCATCCAGTTACCGAATGGGGTCAACGTTGCTTAACACAATCGCAATCAATTGATATGCGTTGTCACAACTAGGCCACTCGTCCCTCACGTCCATTATACAACGTAGAAAAAAAACTTGTTGACAAAAATACTTGACCAGCTTCACTTTAATTAAGTTCCATCTATCCTTTCCTTCAGTCTGTGTCTACATACATAAGGGCTAGTCATGGGAGGTAATATATGTGCATCTATTAAGTACATCTCAGACTATATGAACAAGAAGTGACGTGGTTCTAAACACGCCTATCTCGGTCGCTCCAACTTTGTGTTATTACAAACTGTTATAATTAGTTTGTTTAATATGTCGTCGTCAATTATCCCAAGAAAACTCCTACCATTATGTGATTAATGGAAAGGGATTACGACCCTCAGCAATGGGGTATACGACGCAGAGGGAGAGACCCCACACGATATTGGAGTAAGATGCTAGTTACCACCCTACCGGCAAAGACGTGCCGTGCCGCCAAGCGATTAAGCGTTCCGGTACAATGCCGTGTAGAAACCGCAGTGGCGTGCAGTTCATAGAGGCAAATAAGCACTGCTTACCCCAACTGAATGAAAGTTATACTCAAGTAAATTACATAATAAAATAATAAAGAAACAACTGTAATATAAATTCATAAAAACGCCATCTATAGTAAATCACCACCCGCATCTATATTAATTCTGTAATTATCACGAAGATGGCGCTGTCACGAATTCTATCCAAAGTCTATATGCTCATAATAACATTGAACCGACGCGACGCTGGCGCCACGGAACAAGCAGAAGTTAAAAATGGCAAAAATTTTAGGTATGTGTGTTTCACATTCAGTAATACAACACGAAATACATTTACATGTGTGAGTCATCACTCCTAGTCTTAACGCACGACGTTACGTCAATAAAAAGCATAGCTTCCGGAAACTGCGTGATCAACTCAAGACTTATTTTAATAATGAAAATTAAGTAACTGTATTTACCTAGATACCAAAAAGAATTGTTGAAATTATTAAATAAATTAAAATTTTCTACTGTATTTCTTTCCACTGATTTTGTTTTCTAAGAAATTATAAAGATTCTAAATTATTAATTAAGTATTAAATCAAAAGCAGTCTAAATTAAAAAAACATAATACGGCCACCGATTAAACATCCAAAAGGGGTAAACATATTTTTTCACGCAAATAATAGCGTAATTAAAGTATTGAAATTAAATATTTTAATAAAAGAGTTATTTAGCGAGACTTCCGCCGGCTACCAGACGAACGCGCGCGCCATATTAGTTATTGTGTTGTTATTGTTTTGATTGCGAATTTCGTCCCGTTAAAAAATTGTTTTAACACGTTCAAGGACATTTCTTTGTAAAAAAACACGTGAATTATTGTGAGAACAGCATGTGACAACTGTTTTAGTGATTAGTGATTACAAAATTATTGGAATTGTTCAGAAATCGGTATTGTAATCGGTAACGTAACAATCTACTTACATAGTATTATTATTATTTTAAGTACCTACCTACCAGAGAGAATGTAATCACTACGTTTCTACCTACCTTTTTGGGTGTGAAACGAGAGAGTTCTTGGTGTACTTTTTTGCATTACAATTCACATTATAAAATATATTAAGTACCTAGTAGTTGAGCATGGTTTGTTAGCATGGTTAGCATGTTCGACTGCAGTTGAGAGGTGCTGGGTTCTTTCCCGGGTCGGACCAAAAATCTTAGATAAGGAAGTTCGATATTAGGTTTTTGTTTTAAGAAATTTTCAGCACTAGCCTGGAGTTGGAAACTGGCTGTTTCACCCTCATACATAATTAATGCTTATACCCTGGCTTCGAACCCTGTGCACGCCACTGAGAAACCGATTATATATGTATGGCTATAATTTAACTGTCATGCCCCTAACAGGTTAACCTGTTACCGTCTTAGACTGCATCATCACTTACCATCAGGTGAGATCGCAGTCAAGGGCTAACTTGTAGAGGATAAAAAAAATGGGCCCAGGAAACAGGTATAGATTATTTCAACACGTATCCCTTTCCTATACGATTCCAGTAGCTAAATAGTAGAGCATATTAACCACGTATGAATTTCGTCTTATTAAAATTACCGAGAACTCATTTATTAAATAGAGCATATTTCCCGCGGGCGTATGGACCACACACGTCGAGCACGCGCCTACAGAATCAAGCATTTTCGTTTAATACCCTTACAAACTTAAGCTTAAAACTAGCCACGCAAATTTTAAACTTATCGCTTACACAACAGAGTTTATATTAACCGCAGTTTATTTAATGATCATCTTGGTTCGATACCTGCAACTTTAAATATACATCCCATACAAAGGAAACCCAACTTTAGGCAATACGAAATAAGGTTTTTATAAAAGCATCGTTAAGGTTGTATTCAAAATGGAATTCGAATACACAACTTTACATAATCAAACCGTACAGAGCAAAGTCGTCTTTATTTTTTACTGAATAAAGACCTCAGTAAATGCATTATTAAAGTTGAGTTAAAAAATGGAATTCCGATGCAAGTTTAGGAATTTCAACTTAAAAATGTCAGTGTTAAGATTGAATGTTATTTTTAGGTTTATTTTTATTTGAAAACAGATTATTTTTCTAAAATTATACCAAATTAACTCTTGTATTTTCAACTCTATTATAATAGTCGATAGAATTTGGTTTTAAATTTGGATTAAACTAAAAAAAAGACTGATATCGCAATTTCAACTTTCTGTAATTATTTTAGAATAGAAAATATTTTGTACGCTATTTAGATAAATGAATTTCCAGGTGTAGTATAATATTACAATAATTAATTAAATGAAATAAGTTAAATGAAAAACAATACATCTTTTTGACGAAACGTTAACATTAAACGTAAACAAAAAAGATAAACTATGTATATAGACAAACACTTCAACGTTATCATACTAATTTCTAATATTATAAATGCGAAAGTGTGTTTGTTGGTTGGTTTGTTGGTTTGTCCTTCAATCACGCCGCAACGGAGCAACGGATCGACGTGATTTTTGGCATGGGTATAGTTGAGGACCTGGAGTGGAGAATGACATAGGCTGCTTTTTATCCCGAAAAATTAAGGATTTCCCGCGGGAAACAAAAAAAACTTAAAACACGCGGACGAATCTCGTGGGCATCAGCTACTTAGTAAATAACATTTTTTTAAATTTGTGTGTGTCAGCTCCGACGCCGAAGACCGGAGTTTACTCCATACGAACGAAAAGTGTTAACTTACCATTGAAACATAAACATTACGTACCTACCGTACCTACCTAACCTTTGACGACCTCCGTGGCGCAGTGTGTAGCGCTGAGGTCCTGGGTTCGATCCCCGGTAGGGTCAATTTGGGAATTATAAATTCCCAAATTGACCCTACCGGGGATCGATTTCTGAATTTTCCCTGGTCTGGCCTGGTGGGAGGCTTCGGCCGTGGCTAGTTACCACCCTACCGGCAAAGACGTGCCGCCAAGGGATTTAGCGTTCCGGATGCCGTTTAGAAACCGAAGGGGTATGGGTTTAATATAACTGCCATGCCCCTTACAGGTTAGCCCGCTACCATCTTAGACTGCATCATCACTTACCATCAGGTGAGATCGTAGTCAAGGGCTTGTAGTGGATAAAAACAAAAATAAAAACAAACCTAACGTAACGTAACGGAGAAAGTTTGATTTTACTCCCCATAAATTTTCATACCCCGGGCTTATTTATATGAAAATCGATTCATATGGAGTAAACTCCAAAAAGGAAAAGGTGACTGACTGATCTATCAACACAGCTCAAACCACTGGACGGATCGGGCAGAAATTTGGCATGCAGATAGCTATTATGACGTAACATCCTTTAAGTAAGGACTATTGAAAATTCAACCCCTAAATGGGTAAAAACGACGGGCCCTGTCAAACAAATGTGGACCTAATTTACTAACGCCATCTAGTCTGAAAAGCGGGACAGCGCTATGGCGGGGACAAGGACAGGGCTATACAGGTGAGGAGCGCGCTCTAAAATAGGACGCCCAACTTTTTTCTATGAAAGGGCCCATCTAGTACCTACGTATATATCGATGGTAAGAAAGGCGTTTGAAATTTACCAATCTAAATCGAACTTAACGTGAGCGAAGCTACTGGCAAAGGCTGGTTTTAATATGACTAATACCTTCTTGTACATATAATATAATATTTCCTGTATAACAAAGGAGACTGTTAAAAAAGATAAGTATAAGATATACTGATTAGACATTTACAGAATAAAGATATAGATCATTGCGTAAATAACACTTTAACTTAAGATAATATAACATAATAAAAGATACAAAAGGATATAATAAAGTTTTATTCGACGCCATATCAACACCTCGGACAATATGCTGCAGAAAAAATATATTTCCATTACAAATAAACCTACCTACGGCAAAATAATAATGTTAAGTTCAAAGACTAAAGAATGAAATAGACTGAGAAATAAACTGAAGCTACTAGATCGAGCTTGACAAATGTGAGGCGACAAAGGTGGCAATCAAATGCATTTTAGTACTTTTAGACCGAGTCCCGCCGTTTTTGTTCACTGCTATTGATAACTAGCTGATGCCCACGACTTCGTCCGCGTAGACTTTTCATTCCCGCGGGAACTCGTTTATTTTCCGGAATAAAAGTGGCTTGTGTTATTCCAAACTATAATCTGTCTCTGTGCAAATCCAGATACGTTCAGCCGTTCTGGTGTGATTGAGTAAAAAACATTCATCCATCCAAACTTTCGCATTTATAATATTAATTTATAGATAATGATCACAGCGGTCAATTAAGCGAATGTTAACCAATTGGGGTTCAATTAGATTAAAAAGAAATCACTTTAATAATCGAAAAATTAAAAAGAGGACGCTGATAGCTAAACTGAACTCAGAAAAGTATAATTTTTGGCAATGGCATAAACCTATACCTACTACATGCTAAGATTGATGACGTCACAATTACGTATTTCATACAAACTTCCATACTAGAAGCGCGTTTTTAAGTTGGACTATTGCGGACAGTTTCATTTAAAGGTAGCCGGTTGTTGCGCACTGTTGACTGCGCAACTTGTTCAAAGACACAAGTATATGCTTGGATCTCAGGAAGGATTGCCTCATCAATAAAACAGTTCTCTATGTACAAGTGACACATTTATTTACATACATAAAGCATATACGACGGCAGTTTTGATTTTTACAACAGATTCTGCAAGTAGGTTTAGACACGACCTACTTGTAGACATACAAAAACAAAAGAATTAATAACACACGACAAATTGTTATTGCGCGCGTAGGTATGGACACGACCTACTCACGGACATGTAGAATACTAAACAACATTAAAAGATATTAACTTACACAAAGGGAGTTTATAAATGACAACATTAAAATATAAACTTATACAAAGGGAGTTTATAAATGACAACATTAAGATATCATATGATTGTAGCAAGTACACGTCATTGATGACTAATACCTTACTAAACAAAGAAGATTTTATAAACATGAAAACATATGAATATAGTAAGCACCCGTCATCGAGGACTAATACCTTATTAAATAAAGAAAATTTTATAAACATGAAAACATATGAATATAGTAAGTACCCGTCATCGAGGACTAATACCTTACTAAATAAAGAAAATTTTATAAAATTACGAAAATGGTAGGCACATATCAATAAAGGCTAGTGCCTACTACACAAAGAATAAGTATATTAACTACGATAGGCACACGTCACTGAAGGCTAGTGTCTATCGAACAAAGAATAGGTACAATAATTTACCATCTATAATTAATAGTAAGTTTATCAATAAGGGTTGATAACTAACCACACTTATTACCAACTTATGATTTACGTTAACATTTACTTTACTTTAAAGAAAATTACTTGGAAAATTATATTAAGAGTGCGGCTACCATACATAGGAATAATTACAGAGTAAGTTATTAAAGTCATTTACTTACGGTAGCACTGTACACTGAAGTTATATTTACCGGTTAACCGACACTTCCACTGGTTACGTGGCTTCTTGTCCGTTAACTACTATCGTCGACGTACGCGGTACGATCTTAACCGCATAGGGTGACGGAGCCTTATCGCCGTGGTTCGTCGCGACGCACTATGAGTGGACGCCGTCACGGATCGACGCCGACGATTCCAGGTGACGATGCGATGCCTACGGCGCTGTATACGCCGCCGCACCGTAACCACACGACGTTGCAGCTGGTCCGAACTAATTTCGACACGTAGCTCGGGGATGCGCGTTCGATGACGCGTTGAAGCTATCCGCACGGTACGGGCATAGGGGTTGACTGGTCGCGACAGTACTGCGACGTTCCGCCTGGGTCTACCTACGAAGGCAGCCAAACCTCGTAGTCTAGGTACCGGCTGGGGCGGGTTATTGACCCTAGCACGGCCGCGAGGTATATACCGAACCCATCGCGGAGGGCGGTGACCCCTACTTAACCGAGGCCCGACCGTGGGCCGTTGACTTGTTAACGAAGACAGCTTGGATAGGGTAGTGACCCCAGAGCATGTACCTATGAGGCGATATAAATATCACAGCCTTCCGCAGCCAGGGATCTGGCTTTGGAGAGGTACTCGGCTAGCAGCCGCTCTGTTACCGGGTCACTTACCCTGAGCTGATTTCACTGAATTTACTACTGAGCTATTCGAGGTACTTTTGCCCTATTTGGTACTTCCCTATTTACTATTTCACTTCACTATTATAGGAACACTTCGATGCACTGGAACCTTTTTGACTGGTATTTGAGCCAGTTATATTCACATATTGCGCCTTGCATATGAGTATGTTTTACAACGAGCGAGGTTGACCAGTCTCCAATCAGGAGCTCTGACAGGGAAAGAGGGTGGAGCCATGGGTCTAAAGTGCACCAACGGTCTTGACATCTATACTTTCCTTGTCTCACGCCGGCGCCCGTTCTGGGTTGCTATACACTTTCTCCCTCTCACATATACCCGCTCGTTCTCTCGGCTGGGTTTCTATACAGTTTCTCCCTCTCATATACACTCACTCGCTTACTCGTCTAGATATACTCATTTCTCCGGCGCATACGTCTCTCATTCTACTCATGGTAGCTTAGCTGTCCGTAACATCCTCCCCCCGGCGCAGACTCCCTAGAGGAGACGCAGCCTCTTTCTCAACCGAGAGGACAGCTAGCTTCCTTGTGGGTCTACGGAACACACCTCCTTGTGTCCGTACATCTGCACATCGTACCTCGCCGTCTGGTCCCTCGTAAGTCCTTTCTACAATTCCTCGTGGCCATACATTGCGAGGTAGGTTAGGGTCGACTACGACGACGAGATCTCCCTGCTGTAATTGCCGTGATCCTTGAGCGGCACTGCCACGCGGTACCAGATTGGGTAGGTATTCTCTCACCCATCGTCTCCAGAATTCGTCGGCAAGCGCTTGCGCCGCTCTCCAGGTTCTCTTATCTGCCGGGTGACATGGTCCCACCACGGGCAGTCCTGATGAGGATCCCAACAAGAAGTGGTTTGGAGTCAATGCTTCCGGGTCTTCGTGTGTCACGGAAACATGCGTTAAAGGACGAGCGTTGATCGCATGCTCGGCCTCCACTAGCAGGGTATGCAGCGTTTCTTCCTTGGGGTACTTCTGTTCCAAGGTGGCGTTCAGCGCGTTCTTCACTGAACGGACCAGTCTCTCCCACGCACCTCCTTGATTGGGCGCGCCAGGAGGTATGTACTTCCAGCTTATCATTTTGTTCATGCAGAACTCTCGTAGAGGTTCAGCCCACTCTTTCCAAGCTGCTTTCATTTCCACATCAGCTCCTCGGAAATTGGTCGCATTGTCCGAGTACATTACACTTGGCCAGCCTCTCCTTGCTGCCATCCTTCTTATGGCCTGAATTGCCGAATCAGTGGAGAGGCTCGCCACCAACTCTATGTGTATTGCTCGTGTGGTTAAGCAAGTAAAGAGGGCACACCACCTTTTCTCATGGCGCCTGCCGATCGTCACGCTCATGGGCCCGAAATAGTCCACACCCGTGTTCTTGAAGGGGCGGCTGAAGGGCGCCAGTCTTGCTTCCGGCAAGTCACCAAAGGCTGGTATCTTCGGAACCGTCTTACGAATCTGACATCGCTGGCATGTTCTGGCGACGACTCGTACGGATGGGCGCAGGTGCAGGATCCAATACCTTTGGCGTAGGTCGTTCACAACACGTTCGTGTCCTGCATGTCCTGCGGCTTCATGTTCCTTTTGAATCATCATCCGTACCAGCTTATGTCGTCCATCCAATATGATCGGCCGCTTCTGGTCATCATTTACTGGTGCAGCGTCAATTCGACCGCGCACTCGCAGAAGGCGATCAGTCCCATATATTGGATCTAACTTATATAGCCGGCTAGAGCGAGGCACTGGCTGCCCACGCTTTAGCAACTGGATCTCCTCGTCAAAGCTTTCTTCCTGGGCTCGTTCTAGCCACAGCTTTTCTGCCATTTGGAGATGTTGCACTTCCAGTTGTGTGCTTTTGCGTATCCACTTCGACGCAATGTAGAGGACTCGTGCTGTTGCTCGTATCAGCACGTGCCATTTACTTATTCTGTTAATATCAGGCATTGCCTCCCAATGTTTTGGCGTTCCCTGAGTGGTGTGATGCACGAGAACTTCTTCCTCGGGCTCCCCCCGTTCCTGGACCGTCTCCGCGGGCCAGCCAGCGTTCGGTTGCCGCAGAAAGCCAGGTCCCTCCAGCCACTCTGTTCTTGGGCCAGATATATATGAGGAGCGCGTTGCATCGTCCGCTGGGTTCTCCTTGGTAGGTACCCAGCGCCACTGTGAGGGGTTTGTCCGTTCGGCAATCTCTCCTAGCCGATGTGCCACAAAGGGGGTATACTTCTTGGCGTTTGTTCTCACCCATATCAGAACCGTTCGGGAGTCTGACCAAAATGTCGTACTCGTTACCTCCCAACGATGTTCCCTTTTCACTGCATCTGCAAGTCTTGACCCGATGACTGCTGCTTGAAGTTCTAGTCGAGGGATGCTGATACTCTTCAGCGGAGCCACCTTTGCCTTTGATGCCGCCAGTCGAATGGTGACAGTCCCATCTGGCTTCTCTATGCGCCAGTACGCCACGGCAGCATAGGCTAGCTCACTCGCATCGCAGAACACATGCAGCTGCCTCTCACTGTCATCGTCCAATGTTCCATAACACCGAGGTAGTCGAAGCCGCCCGATGTTGTCCAATCCTTGCATCCAGGTGAAGAACTGCTCTGCCTGTTCGTTGGGTATGGGCTCATCCCATCCAACGTCCAATCGCCACAGCGATTGTAACATAATTTTGGCCACTATCGTGTAAGGTCCTAGAAAACCGAGTGGGTCATAGATCGACATTACCGCACTCAGTGTTTCTCTTTTGGTAGGTGCACGTTCCATGTCTTTCACCTCTTTCCTTACTCGTGGCATTGTTGTGTTAAATCCCAATTCGTCCTTTTGGGAATCCCACACAAGACCCAATGTCTTTTCCTCATTGTGCATCCCCGCCATGAGAAGAGTTTGCGTCTTGCAGCAAAGCTCCGAGGGGATGTGGCTCAGTATGCTTCTCTCGTTGGAGTTCCATCCACGAAGCATAAAACTTGCTTGCTTTTGCACGAAGTCTACATCCATCACCACCTTTTGAGCTTCTTCCTTCGTCCTGAAGCTGTCCACGAAGTCGTCCATATAATGACTCTTGGTGATTGCGTCCAATGCCGCTGGATGAGAGAATTCAAATTCCTTCGCGTTCTTGTTGCGTACGCTGTGCGCCAGAAACGGAGAACATGTTGCCCCGAAGATCATTGAAGTCATCTTATACTTCTTGGGGGGCTGTTGCCGGTCATTCCCTCGCCATAGGAACATCTGAGATGGTTGATCTTCTTCTCGGATTTTGACCTGCAAAAACATTTCTTGTATGTCCGCCGTCACTGCTATCGGTTGTTCTCGGAACCGATATAATATCCCAGGCAGTGACTGCAAGAGGTCCGGTCCCTCTAACAGTTTCTGGTTTAAACTTGTTCCGTTGCACACTGCAGCAGCGTCGAAGACCAGCCGTATCTTTCCGGGCTTGTTTGGGTTTTTAACCGCGAAGTGCGGGAGAAACCACGCTCTGTCTTCTTTTTCCTCCTTGCCGTTGCATTCCACTGCATACGCCTTGTCCAACAAGTTTTCTATCTGAGCCGTATAACTTTCGGCGAACGCTGCATCGCGGTCCATCTTCCGTTCCATTGTCTTCAGTCGACGGAAGGCATTTTCGAAGCTAGGTGGCATCTTCACATCGTCGTAACGCCACGGCAGTCCCACTTCGAATCGTTGACCACTTCTCCGGGTTGTACTCTCAAAAACCCGGACGGCACGTTCGTCCTCTGGCTTCACCTTTTGAGCCATACTCACTCCCAATGCATCGATATGGAAGTGAGTCTTTACCATTTCATGCAACCGCTCGTCTGGGTCCTCGAACAGACGCAACGGTTGCAACCGCTCACCTGGGTCCTCGAACAGGTGCGACGGTTTCTGAGCTGCATTAAATTCCTGCTCAGTAACAAGGTTCGGCTCCTTCCTCTTGTAGGGAACAAGAGCTTTCACCTTCTTATGCTCTTTTCTCTTCGGGTCATCAGTAGCCTTGTGATGCCTTATGTGAAGATGATGAATCCCTTCTTTACGTTCATCCAAGAGCATCCTAGGCAGGGGTCCCATAATCATCCAACCTAGGCTTGTGCGGACGGCCACCGGCTCTTCCCGTGCGCCCGCACGAATTTGTCGTGAGACAATGAGGTGCCAATTATCGACACCTACTAGGATCTGCGGTTCTGCCCCCATGTAGCACACGTCTTCTGCCTTAAACTCCTGAAGGTGCGTGTACCGTCTGACACTTGCGGGAACGGTTTGCTTGTGCAACTTCATATTCCGAACCGTACGTGCAGTTATTACCTCAAACTGTCCAGATCCTCTAAGAAGCAGCTTAACGTTCCTGCTGCTCCTTGCTTCAACTACCGAATTCACTCCATGGATTCTGAGGTTTCCTACCGGTCCTTCTGCTCCCACGGCGGCCGCAACTCCTTCGTCTACCAGTGTCACTGTAGAGCCCTCATCCAACAGGGCGTAGGTCTGTACTTCGCCCTGCGGACCCTTGATAGTAACTGGACAGATTTTCAGCAAGATCCGATCGCGCGCTCGTTCTGCTGTCGTGTTCAAGACGCTTACGGTTGCGGCGCCCCCGCTGGCTGGTTCGCAGCCGTGCAGAAGGGCGTGGTGAGGTCGAGTACATCCATCGACCCCACATAACTTCGCCTTACACTTGTACCGGTAGTGCTTACTTGCCAGGCACCTGAAACATACCCTTGTTCCCTTCACTAATTCCCATCGAGTAGTCTTGTCCAATTTCAGGAATTTTGGACACTTTGGTAGTTGGTGGTTCCCGCCACACGAACTACATAATTGCTTCCGACTCTGAGCATCGGCCGACATTGTGAACGACTGCTTCTCAGCCCATGGTTGGCGTCTTGAAGGCACATTCCTTTGTCGTTCACGGGGTTGCTCTGCTGACGCCCACTTCATCTTATCGTTTGGCTTTAGGAATAGTATCCTACGATCAGCCTCCATCTCGATGAACTTGGCTAACGTTACGATTTCCGGTTCGCTGAAATCGCAATACTCATATGCGTAGTCTACCCATTTTTCTTTTATCGCCGGAGGTAACTTGTCCAATACCTCGTCCACCAACTGTGGGTTGGTTAGATGATGTCGCTGTCCTTCTGTCTCCTGAAGGGTGCTCACTATATTTTGCAATGCGATGGCAAAGTCATCTAACTCAACTGGTGATTCTGGCTTTTTCATTTTCTGTATACTTGCGACGGCTTGCTTTGCTATTACTTCAGGCCTCCCGAATGTTCGGTCAAGAGCTTTCATTATTCGCTCGGGGTCTGGTTGCCTAGCGTTCAGCAAACTTGACACGGCTTCTCTGGCTTTACCCTGTAGGCAGTTCCTTAACCTGGCTATGTTCTCTATTGGTGAGAATTGAAACTGTTCCGTACTGTGTATCATGGCCACTCTGAATCCGGTCCATTCGTTCGCCGCACCTGAAAACTTGGGTAGCTGCGTCAGCTCTCTGAGCGGTGGTCGTCTGTTGACCACGTGGTTTAATGTAGAGACGAGATGATCCATTTCCGATCTCGTTCCCTCATTGGCCGTTGTCGGTGGCGGAAAAAAGGTTGGTAGGATGTTCGCTTGTTCCCACTCAACCTTACGTACCGGTTTCATCCTAACCGGTCGATGCACTGCTGTACGTGTTTCCCTCGATGGCCGCAGCTGCTCTGCTTCGGCTCGGGGTTCCCTTGCCCCTGCTGACGGCACGTGCATTTCACGCGTTCTTATCCAATCTTGAACCATGCGCAACACTGGGGCCTCAGTGTCTGCCGTCTGGGCTGGTACATCCGGTGCATCACCTCTTATGCTCGCTACGTCTCGGGCCAAGCGCCTCCTTACCAGCTCCTGTTTGTGAGCCAGATGTAGCGACATAAGTTGTTCCTCTGCCTCCTCTTCTGCCGCTCTTATCCTCTGCAGTACGTCTACTGACTGCTCAGCGGCCTGTGGGGCAGGTTGTTGACGGGGTTGTGACATCTCCCCCCGTGGTTCCAGTGTATCGGGTGTTGATGTGCTTCGTACCCTCCTCAAAATAGCTCGTTCCAATGGTCTTCTCGTAGTAGCCGGTTGTTCCGAAACAGGTTGACGGCTGGTTGACGGTTGGTCGTTCCTTCCTTGACCTTGGCCCTGTCCGTCGCCGTGCCTCGTTCTGGCATCCTGTGTTTCGGTTGGAGGTGCGTCTTCAGTACGCACTTCAGAGAACTCCACATCAGTCTCTGGGTCATCCCCAGCTTGGCTACGAGTCACAACCATTGTACCTTAGTAACACAAAATTAATTAACACAAAATTAATTTACATAAAATTATAGAGAACTGTTTTAAATCCTTTTATTATTCCAGAGATCCGGCTCGAAGGACCATTATGTTGCGCACTGTTGACTGCGCAACTTGTTCAAAGACACAAGTATATGCTTGGATCTCAGGAAGGATTGCCTCATCAATAAAACAGTTCTCTATGTACAAGTGACACATTTATTTACATACATAAAGCATATACGACGGCAGTTTTGATTTTTACAACAGATTCTGCAAGTAGGTTTAGACACGACCTACTTGTAGACATACAAAAACAAAAGAATTAATAACACACGACAAATTGTTATTGCGCGCGTAGGTATGGACACGACCTACTCACGGACATGTAGAATACTAAACAACATTAAAAGATATTAACTTACACAAAGGGAGTTTATAAATGACAACATTAAAATATAAACTTATACAAAGGGAGTTTATAAATGACAACATTAAGATATCATATGATTGTAGCAAGTACACGTCATTGATGACTAATACCTTACTAAACAAAGAAGATTTTATAAACATGAAAACATATGAATATAGTAAGCACCCGTCATCGAGGACTAATACCTTATTAAATAAAGAAAATTTTATAAACATGAAAACATATGAATATAGTAAGTACCCGTCATCGAGGACTAATACCTTACTAAATAAAGAAAATTTTATAAAATTACGAAAATGGTAGGCACATATCAATAAAGGCTAGTGCCTACTACACAAAGAATAAGTATATTAACTACGATAGGCACACGTCACTGAAGGCTAGTGTCTATCGAACAAAGAATAGGTACAATAATTTACCATCTATAATTAATAGTAAGTTTATCAATAAGGGTTGATAACTAACCACACTTATTACCAACTTATGATTTACGTTAACATTTACTTTACTTTAAAGAAAATTACTTGGAAAATTATATTAAGAGTGCGGCTACCATACATAGGAATAATTACAGAGTAAGTTATTAAAGTCATTTACTTACGGTAGCACTGTACACTGAAGTTATATTTACCGGTTAACCGACACTTCCACTGGTTACGTGGCTTCTTGTCCGTTAACTACTATCGTCGACGTACGCGGTACGATCTTAACCGCATAGGGTGACGGAGCCTTATCGCCGTGGTTCGTCGCGACGCACTATGAGTGGACGCCGTCACGGATCGACGCCGACGATTCCAGGTGACGATGCGATGCCTACGGCGCTGTATACGCCGCCGCACCGTAACCACACGACGTTGCAGCTGGTCCGAACTAATTTCGACACGTAGCTCGGGGATGCGCGTTCGATGACGCGTTGAAGCTATCCGCACGGTACGGGCATAGGGGTTGACTGGTCGCGACAGTACTGCGACGTTCCGCCTGGGTCTACCTACGAAGGCAGCCAAACCTCGTAGTCTAGGTACCGGCTGGGGCGGGTTATTGACCCTAGCACGGCCGCGAGGTATATACCGAACCCATCGCGGAGGGCGGTGACCCCTACTTAACCGAGGCCCGACCGTGGGCCGTTGACTTGTTAACGAAGACAGCTTGGATAGGGTAGTGACCCCAGAGCATGTACCTATGAGGCGATATAAATATCACAGCCTTCCGCAGCCAGGGATCTGGCTTTGGAGAGGTACTCGGCTAGCAGCCGCTCTGTTACCGGGTCACTTACCCTGAGCTGATTTCACTGAATTTACTACTGAGCTATTCGAGGTACTTTTGCCCTATTTGGTACTTCCCTATTTACTATTTCACTTCACTATTATAGGAACACTTCGATGCACTGGAACCTTTTTGACTGGTATTTGAGCCAGTTATATTCACATATTGCGCCTTGCATATGAGTATGTTTTACAACGAGCGAGGTTGACCAGTCTCCAATCAGGAGCTCTGACAGGGAAAGAGGGTGGAGCCATGGGTCTAAAGTGCACCAACGGTCTTGACATCTATACTTTCCTTGTCTCACGCCGGCGCCCGTTCTGGGTTGCTATACACTTTCTCCCTCTCACATATACCCGCTCGTTCTCTCGGCTGGGTTTCTATACAGTTTCTCCCTCTCATATACACTCACTCGCTTACTCGTCTAGATATACTCATTTCTCCGGCGCATACGTCTCTCATTCTACTCATGGTAGCTTAGCTGTCCGTAACACCGGTGCTCTGTCTACTTTATTTCGTGAGTCAATGTTAACGATTATATTATTTCTGTGTTTGTCATTGTAAAGACAAGTTTACGAGGTACTACAACTGTATAAAAAAAATCTTTATTTATATTAATAAATAATTCAATAGATTGTGTTAGATAATACAGTCAGTCAAGGAAACCTTGCAGTTTATTATTATTATTACTCTTTATTTGGTACACCACAACACAAAAATATAAAGGACACAAATAAATACATAGAAAACACTAAGCAGTATACAAAAAGGCGGCCTTATCGCTTAGCAGCGATCTCTGCCAGGCAACCTTAGGATTAGGAGAAGTTGAGGAGATTAACTTGCGGGTGGTGTATTAGTATAGACATACATACAAATACCTACATACTAATACATAAACAGTTACATAAATAATATAATACATATAATAAATATATCAAAATAAACTAATATATATCTATTATGTATTTTACATTACACTAAATAGAAAATTAAAACTAGTCGTCTATATTATGGTGTTAAATAAAACATTTTAACAGATTTTTTAAATATTTCCAGTGACTTTGACTGTCGTATGTTTAATGATGTTTATCACTAGTATAAAGTCAGAAAGCTTTTTCGCAAATATTATAGGTACTTATTATGTTTTTTTTATTTCAATTGGGACGTTGTCTATGTAGAAAACAAATAATACTGACTAGCTGATGCCCGCGACTTCATCCGCGTGGTTTAACTTTTTTTTATTTCCGCGGGAACTCCTCAATTTTCCGGGATTAAAAGTAGCATATGTCCAGGTCCTGAACTATACCCATGCCAAAAATCACGTCGATCTGTTGCTCCGTTGGGGCGTGATTGAAGGACAAACTAACAAACAAACACTTTCGCATCTATACCTCTTTTTAATATATAACATCATTGCATCTATACTAATTTTTTTTACCACTACAAGTTAGCCCTTGACTACAATCTCACCTGATGGTAAGTGATGATGCAGCCTAAGATGGTAGCGGGCTATAAATGCGAAAGTTTGGATGGATGGATGGATGAATATACTTATAGATGGATGTATGGATGGATGTTTGTTACTCAATCACGCCAGAACGGCTGAACGGATCTGGATGAAATTGGCATGGCACAGGGATAGAATAAAGTCTGAGTTTATCCCGGATAATTAAAGAGTACCGAACCGAAAAACCTTAATCCACGCGGACGAAGTTCATGGTCTAGTTTATTATATTTTTTCTTAGAACTAAGAATTTAAGTAATACCAATAACTGAAGTAAAGGAAAAACCATACGTATGTCACCTACCATCGCATGCAACCCTATTAACACCTCTACGGAACAAATAAAAACATTCCTACATGGTACAACAACGGTTGCTACTGCATAATATATCTTTAAAATAACCTTTAAACACAATTTTAGACTCTACTATCATAACAGTAAAGGTTATTTAAGTGTATATTATCATATGGAATTATTTTGTTCGCGTGGAAAAATTGCCATTATGTTAGAGTCTGATCGCGAACGATAAGCGATGTTTAATTTATAGCATGGAATAATTTATAGTGTTATAAGCTTATTTGTTTTTTTAAACTTAATTAAAGATGAAGTATTTTAAAATAAAAACACATACTAATTCCATACTGATATTATAAATACAAAAATGACAGAGATGGTAGTAATAAAAAAACAGCTGAATTTGGTGTGTGCCCTGAGACCAGGACGCGTTTGTATCACATGTTTGTATAGTTTTAAGATAGGTAGATAGATAGATAGATAGATAGATTAATTATGACTACCAACACGTCTTATTTTTCATTGAAGTTCAAAAAATTAGAGTGTACCTAATTTGAATATACGGCATTTCACTTTGACTTTGTTTGTAGGTTTATCCTGCAATCACGTCGCAGCAGGGCTACGTACAGGAGTCATGTTTGGCAATGATAATTATTATATTTAGTTCAAAAACCTGGATCACGCGGACCTACATTTTATCCCGGAAAATCAAGAGATTTTTAGTAATCTCTATGAACCCAGACTAGTTCAAAGTCAAAGTCAAAGTATATTTATTCAAAATTTGTACCTACACAGTACATTTTCGGAACGTCAAGTATAGGTACACGGTATAAGACGAAATGGTGATAATTAACGACAGCATCTTAAAACTAAAGCTACGAGGGTTCCAAACGCGCCCTGGTCTGAGAAGAGCCCGCAACAAACTCAGACGGGTTTTTTTGTTCAATGATAATAATCTAAAAGCCATGTCAATAATTTGTCACAAAACATTATAGCATCGCAATCTCACCGCAGCAGACATACGACGTGACCCTAACCCCTTCTCGCTATTGGAACTGCATACAATAGCACGAAATGTCCATGTATGTCTGTTTACATGTTCCACATCATTGCACTAGCCACATCACAACTGCTTACGCATAAAATTCATATTAAGCTACTAAAACAACGGGGTAGCATCCGGTAAGTATTTATAGCGGTATAGGTGGGTAATTTATTGCTGTTACCCGACTGACCTTTCAATCGTACATCGTTTATTGTACATCTCACGCATTTTTTCTTGAAATCAATTCAACTTAAGACCAGTAGCTGTATTTTCCCGACTGTGGAACGCACAGGGTTATGTATTCTTCAGTTATAAGCTACAATAAAAACTAGCTAGTGCCCGCGACTCCATCCGCATGAATTTTTGGTATTTTCGAGTCCCGTAGGAACTGTTTTTTTCCAGTATAAATGTATAATATAATATATTAAACTGAACTGTCAATCTGTCAATATATTTGAAGATCTCCCTGCTGTCTTAGGTCTCATTTACTTTTGTATATGAAGATTTTTATAACGACTACCGATAGAAGTGAAAACGAACATTTAATTTTGTATTTTTTTCCTTAAAATTTTTAAAATATAAACCTTAACACTAAGGCTTTCAAGTTTTATTTTCGAATTTAGTAGGTATATTTATATGTTCGCCAGCATGTCGCTGTTCGTGAGCATGTCGGTCACGCGAGCATGTCGGTCACGGTCACGCGAAACTACATTTTTACCCTCTACAAAAAGTGCTCAACGCACCTAAAGATGGTTTCACTTCAAAAAGAATTAGCCAAATAAACTATTCTGAAGTGTTGTCTAATGTGAGTTTGTTTGTGACGCTTCCACGGCCCATCTTATCAACCGATTTTGATGGGTAGAGACATAATTTGTGTCCCGGAGAAAGACTTTTTATCCCGGAAAGATAAGTTTTTCCCGAGGTAATATTTATTTTTCCATTCAGGAAATCTACAGACTAAACGCGTGAACCGATTTTTTTATAACTTTTTTTACAAGTTTTGGATTTCGGCCGAGTTTATTTAGGTATATGCAAGGGAAATGTGCTTGATCTTAGTCTGCTGTAACACATGGTACATACCGCCAACGCTTAAAGCAATACTGTAGCAATATTATTCAAAACTAGCTGACCCGGCGAACTTCGTACCGCCTTAGTATGCAAAATTAAATGTATATTTTTCAATATTTCTGAGAGGTTTTCTTAATATTTTTTTCCGTAAGAACCTTCTCCTAATAATAACAAATACAACAAAAAAAGAATTAGTGAAATCGGTCCAGCCATTCACGCGTGATGCCGTGACCAAGGAAAACGGGTTTCATTTTTATATATATAAAGATGACAGACTGATGTCACGTACCTTGACATTCCTAAAATAAGGATTTTAATTTTAAAACACGAAAGTCAACAATAATGAAAAAATAGAGCTTCGAGCGTTGGCAGTACGGCCCCATGTCTTCAGGTTTAATTGTAGCCAATTTAACAACGAAAAGCTATTCTTCTTGGATGGATGGATGTTTGGATCTATGTTTGTTACTCAATCACGCCTGAACGGCTGAACGGATCTAAATGAAATTTGGCACAGATATAGATTATAGTCTGGAATAGCACATAGGCTACTTTTTATCCCGGAAAATTAAAGAGTTCCCGCCGGAAACAAAAAACCTCAATCCACGCGAAAGAAGTCGCGGGTATCAGCTAGTATGCTATAAAATTCAATAGCTTCGCATTGGCAATACAACTAGTTCCTTAACGCCATTCAACCAGCAACCATACAATAAAATGACCATGTATGTCTGTCTGTTTACATGAATCGCATCATAGCGTCCACTTTACAATCACTCCACATTATAATATAATAGGTTGATACCCGCGACTTCAGCCGTGTGGATATTTTATTAGTTTTAGTGTAGGTAAGTAATTTGTACCAAAAAAAAATTAAAAAAAAACAATGGACAGGGGTCAGGGACGTAGAGAAAACTACCAATAACCCTTGGCAGTGGGATAGATTGTAACTTGTAAACGGAGAAGAATAGGTAGGTTTTTCGGGATAAAAAATATCCTTGTCCTCGGGATAATGGGCTTGCAAGTTTCAGGGTATTTCTAAATTATCTCCATTCCAAATTTTAAAAAAAAATATTTATTAAAGAATAGAAACATTCAAACTTTCATGTTTAAAATATTAGTAAGACTCGCTGATACCTGCGACTTCGTCCGCATGGATTGAGGTTTTTTTCTGAGGAGGAACTCTTTTTTTTCTGGGATAAAAAGTAGCCTATGTGTTATCCCAGGCTATAATCTATCTATGTGCTAAATTTCATCCAGATCCGTTAAGCCGTTCTGGCGTGATTGAGTTACAAACATCCATCCCTCCATACATCCATCCATCCATGGATGAAACGCTCATGTATGTCTGTATGTTTACATGAAACGCATCAATGAGCCCGCTTAACAATCACTACGTATACATTAAAAAGAATTAGGATGTCCGTGTTTCACAACCTTTATTACAATGTCTAATGTAAATTGAAGTTTTTTGTTACTGCAATTTATAATTATAATGTTTAATGTAAACTGTTTCTTGAAAAAGTTTTTGTTTTAATTTACACTAACTTTTACACATACACTTTTCTGTAGACAATTTACTTACATTAAGTAATTTGTCTCGAGAAGTGTATTGACTCGTAAAAACTTGATGAAATGACGACTTTGATGATAATCAGTCAGGACAACGTCCTTTCGTTCCGACGCTACTTCGTCCGCGTGGAATAAGTTCTTTAATTTCCACGGGAAATCCTTCATTTTCCGGGATAAGAAGAAGCCTATGTGTTTTCCATACTATAATCTATCTCTATGCCAAATTTCATCCAGATCAGTTCAGCCGCTCTGGTGTGAGTTAATAACAAACATCCATTTATCTAAACTTTCGCATTTATCCTAATACTAAGATGATGCCCGATGAATAAGATTTTTGACTCCCGTGGGAATTCTTGAATTTTCCGGGATAAAAAGTAGCATATATCCTTCCCCGGGATACAACCTATCCCTGTACCAATTTTCATCAAAATCGGTTGAACAGGTGGGCCGTGCAGGCGTAGCAGACAGACAGACAGACGGACCGACAAACACTTTCGCATTTATAATATTAGTGTAGAAATTAGATTTATTACATTAGTTTACATATATGATTTTAGTTTACACGTTAAACCGTAAAGTTGTTATATAAAAAAGGCTTTATATTTATTTTATCACATATAAAACAGCCCGGCAATGTTATTGTTAACATAATTTACGGTCGGCCATGTTTGTAAACATTTGCATTTGCCGGCTTATCACAGGTTGTTAACTGAACTGCGGTAAATCAAAATTTATATGAAACTTTAATGTAAACATAACTGTATTTTGCTATTTACTTATTTATTTTATACTAGTAAATTGCCCCCCGCGGCTGTGCTAGTATCTATATATCATACTAATATTAAAAATGCGAAAGTCAGTTTGTTTGTTGGTTTGTCCTTCAATCACGTTGCAACGGAGCGACGGATCGACGTGATTTTTGGCATGGGTATAGTTGAAAACCTGGAGAGTGACATAGGCTAATTTTTATCCCGGAAAATTGAGGAGTTCCCGCGGGAATCCAAAAAAACTTATTACTCGCGGGCGAAGTATTGCGTTTAAGCGTTGGCAGCATGGCCCCAGGTATTTGTAGGCATGTGAAACAGTTTTTCATAAAACCTGCATTGAAAATGCGAGTTTTAATGCCTGTTGAGCCACCTGAAACTAGTCAATTTCAGACGAATACGTCACGTACTTCACCCCGTACAACCATCGTTTTCTGCCCGCACTTACGTCGCGGGCAGAAAACGATGGTTTTCTACCCGCTGAATGACGTAGCAGCCCTCCTTTCAATCCTGTCAGAGTATCTTTTGTTTATTTCAAACCTTTATAATTGTCATTTTAACCATCAACTAAACTGACAGATATCATATTTGTAAACAGCAACCTATAGCAACTAAAATAATGACCTCCGTGGCGCAGTGTGTAGCGCTGTTGCCTTCGGGTTCGATCCCCGGCAGGGTCAATTTGGGAATTTATAATTTCTGAATTTTCATTGGTCTGGTCTGGTGGGAGGCTTCGGCCGTGGCTAGTTACCAGCCTACCGGCAAAGACGTGCCGCCAAGCGATTTAGCGTTCCGGTACGATGCCGTGTAGAAACCGAAGGGGTATGGGTTTAATATAACTGCCATGCCTCTTTGGCCATGCCCCTAACAGGTTAGCCCGCTACCATCTTAGACTGCATCATCACTTACCATCAGGTGAGATCGCAGTCAAGGGCTAGCTTGTAGTGGATTAAAAAAAAAAGAAATACAATTTTAATAAAACTCGCACTTTCAATGCAGAAACAACACGAGTTCATGGCTTCGGGTAATATGCCAGCCTTCTAGTCTAGCTGAAATCGTTTTGTTTCACCCCTAGGCACACAATATACTATTGTAGGTATGTACCTAAAACTGTTTTAATTTAATACCTTATACGGCATGACGATGTTAATTTTCACGCTTTTCAACTAAAACTTCATTTACTTATACTTTAATTAAATGACAACACCGATTGGAAATGTCACATTTATGTTTCTCACTAGTAAACTAATAAATTAAAAGGTTTGTTTTTAACTATCTTTTCTCAGCGAAAAAGGGTTGCCAGATGGTCGGAATTCGTCTGGATTCTCCCGACATTTTAAATAATCTCCAGACTACCGTCAAAACTTAAAATCTCCAGACAAATAACTTCTAGGACAGTTCGATACAAAATAATAATTTTGAATTCTGAATGATACTACTACTAAAGGATTTAAATTAGTGCACTCTCTAAAACAGCAACCACCGAGTCTCTTGCTGGTTCTTCTCGGTAGGAACGGCATTCCGAACCAGTGGTAGATTCATTCGACTATTCATAAGCACTTGTAAAAAGTCTATTTGAATAAAAAATATTTGAATTTGAATTTGAATTTAAAGTCCAATGCAAAACATATGTGGCGACTGGCAACCTAAAAATTGAGTGTATTTAAATTTGTTGTGTCAACAATGTTACCTGTAATGTTTTTTTGTAAAATTTTAATTTAAAAATAAACTTGTTTTTTTTTACATTTTTTTTATACATATCTATTTCTTCCGGCAACAATCCCAAAATGCCGACATTTTCAAATTTTGTCCAGATAGTCTTTCGTTCTGGCAAACCTAGATGTAGGGCAAAAGGCTGAGCTGTACACCCATCCTGGGTGGTGTCACAGACAAGCATATTGCAAGCATATTATTTGGTAGATACGATAGTATGTAAATGATTGTTTGATTGTGACACCATTAAATAAATGTTTTTTTCTTTCTTTACGTTAGGTTCGATTTCCATACAAATTTCAAAGCCCTATTTTACCCACTAAGGGGTTGAATTTTCAAAAATCCTCTCTCAGTGGATGTCTACATCATATTAATAGCTACTATACCTACTCCATACTATAATATTTATAAATGCGAAAGTGTGTCTGTCTGCCTGCTACGGCCCATCTTGATAAATTTGATTTTGTACTGGGAAAGTTTGTATCCCGGGGAAAGGCATAGGCTCCTTTTTATCCCGGAAAACTAAGTTCCCGCTGGAATTAAAAAACTTAATCCACGCGGACGAAGTCGCGGGCAATATCTAGTATTATAAGATAGAACAGTTAAATAGAGTCCATTATGAGACTCGGCTATAATCAATGACTTGAAAATTTCATTGTCCCCTAATTTATTGGCGTTACTAATTCCCCCCCTTTTCGAAATGCCCGCATGAACACCAACCAATCATATTGATGCATCTAATTCAATATCATAGGCTCAATTATGGCTGACAGTACTAGGTACACGAAATAAAAATAAAGAGACTAAGTACTTGTACATTTTAGGGTTCCGTAGTCCCACGGAATAGATAAAGGGAGATTGTATTTATTTATTTTTTCTATGCGTAGTTCACAGGGAACCCTTGTTTCGAATTTGGATATACCCGTCTGTCTGTCTGTCCGTGGCTCACATAGAGTTAGTATAACTCTATGGCGGCTCAGCTCAGGGGCCTTAAGTAGTACAAATCTGTTATTTGGCATAGGTCGATTTTATCTATAAATATTATTTAAAGGGTAAAGTTTTTGAGTTTGTGACGTTGTAGGGGGTAATCTCTGGATCTACTGAACCGATTTTGAAGATTCTGGTTAGAATAGAAAGCCTTAAGCCACATTACTGGATTATTTGTGAGTGTCATAGGCTATATAGATAGCAGTCAAGGGCTAGCTTGTAGTAGATAAAAAATAAAATAAAAATATTAACCCGAAAAAATAGGGAATTCCCGTGGGAATTTAAATAAAAAACTTTTTCACGCGGACGAAGTCGCGGGCCTCTGCTAGTCGCATATACTTTGGAGAGTGTGCTCTGGAACTTCACAACCTAGTTCCTCCTTCTCCGTTCTACCACAGAACGGCGAGAAACCGTCAGCGTTGGCACCCTTATGTGGTTGATGTCCAATCTGCTCGCACGATTCTGATACGAACCGCTAGGGTGTGGAACACCCTCCCAGCGCACGTGTTTCCAACATAAGTAGGTACCTTCAAGGCAAGAGTGAATAGGCGTCTTCTAGGCAAGCGCGTTCCAACCTAGACCTCATCATTGCTTTGCACTAAGCATGATTGTCGTCAAGCGCAAGCCTATCATGCAATAAAAAAAGGTAAATATATGTCACCGAAAGATTGCAAAAACCGTTCCATTGTAATCTAACTAGCGAAATTGTAAACTGTCGACAGATTGTGAACCGTTCTATGTTCCGAGTGTCAATTTTTGAAATATTCATTGTATTTACGTTTTCTTGTCTCTTTCTTGTAGGTTAGGTTAGGGTTCCACATAAATAATCAGGTAGTGTTAGTTAGGTTTCATCGGGTTAATATACCTAACAGATTACAATCTACCGGAAAATAATGCGTTAAATTGTAATCTGTCGACATTTTACAATTTCGCTAGTTAGATTACAATCTAACGGTTTTTGCAATCTAACGGTGACAGCGAAACACCAAAGCGAAAACTTTATGGATTGGACAGGATAAAAATTCCGCAAAGTCCGAATCGTAAAACTATGGTTTGTCCTGTCACCTTGTGTGCGAGCTCCATATTTAAAATTAGGCGAGCTTTCTCTTTGTTTGAGACATAAAAAAACCGTATTGTTTTCTAAAACTATAATTTACTTAATAACAATTTCAAAAATAATCGAGGTCACCAAATATATTTTCCAACACCCTACTCAAGCTAAATTATACTGTACGAAATAAAAAAACCTAATTAATTAAATAACACCCCAAAAAAACCGTCCCATCTAATTAATTCTAAATAATTGCTACCTGCCGACGCCTGGTGGTCTAATTAAAATATCTTTACGCAATTTTATGATAATTGTAAATCATGTAAAATATAATTAGATGGCTGGTACCTATTTCTTTTTATAATTAGATATTTGTGGACTGAAAATATAAGGTTATGTATAATGATAGTCTTTGTTTGAAGCTTCCTTTGTTTTTTTTATTAATTTACTTTAAAAAAATGTCTGTGTCAGCTCTGACGCACGACTGGAGTTTACTTTTTAGGACCGATTATAAAATATATAGTAGTACATTTAGTAAATGAGGGTAATGAACGCATTTTTTATATTACTGAAAGCATGCTTGATACATTTATATTAATTAGGTATATAATTTACTAGCTGATGCCCGCGACTTCGTTTGTGTGGTTTGAGGTTTTTTGTTTCCCGCAGGAACTCTTTAATTAGCCTATGTGCTATTCTAGACTATAATCTATCTCTGTGCCAAATTTCAGCCAGATCCGTTCTACTGTTGGGGCGTGATTGAGTAACAAACATCCATACATGCATCCAAACTTTCGCATTCATAATAATATTAGTAAGAATCTTTATTGAAAATAATACAATAGAACTTAATGCTAGCTAGCCTAACCTAATTACTATATAAATCATGCCCGCGTGGAATGGTGGCAAGAATGCTGGCTGCATTTCCGCGCTGGACAGCCAGGCTGATCCTTTGCGCAAAAAATGAGCCAGCCCTTCTGTCACCAGATGAGGCAATTAACCGCGGTGAAATATCTCGTAAAAATTTTTTGCCACTAAGACTCCATGGCCCCAGGGTCTCCACGGCAAACGGAACAAATATGTAACTCTCTATGAGAGAGGCATACTTCCGCCGCTTGCCGGTTTCAGCCTTTTCTGCTGCGGCGGAAGAATTAAGATTTTCTAAACCAACCCAAGTCGGTAACTGGATGGATGACTGAATTTGAAGGTTCAAATTTGGCCTATTCGGTTCTCCCGTGCTTCGGAGAGCACGTTAAGCCGTTGGTCCCGGTTATTAAAATCAAAAATCAAAATCAAAATCAAATATTTTTTATTCAAATAAACTTTTTCAAGTACTTTTGAATCGTCAAGTGAATCTACCACTGGTTCGGAATACCATTCCTACCGAGAAGAACCAGCAAGAAACTCGGTGGTTGCTCTTTTTAAATAATTCATTTACAATTACTATATATCAATGTGTACATAAGTAACCGCTGTCCCCAGCATTGCTGGAGCGATCAAATCCATGCTCCTCTATCATTTACATAATCTTCAACAGTATAATAAGCTTTTTTCAGGAGCATACTTTTAATGGATTTCTTAAATTTGTTTATTCAATTCATGTCAAAGACGGGCAGACAGAAAGTAGCCCCATTCCCGCCGGTGGCACCCGTTCACGAGCATGACGCATGATCCAGCCATTGCTTCGCTCGACCATATTTGAGGGAACGTAACGCCACTAACCACTATTACCACTAACCACTAACATTTGATAAAAATCGTTACAAAAACCTAAGAGCTTATATACTCTTAGTCAACTCGTATGCGGAAGGACGTGGGAATCCACCGCTTTATTATCCCAAGAAAACTTTTTTTTTATCCACTACAAGCTAGCCCTTAACTGCAATCTCACCTGATGGTAAGTGATGATGCAGTCTAAGATGGTAGCGGGCTAACCTATGTTAGGGGCATGGCGGTTATATAACTCTTTCCATTATTTGATTAACGGAAAGGGTCACGACCCTCAGTAATAAGGAATACGACGCAGAGAGAGAGAGACTTATGTGAAACAATTATAGCCAGTGTCACTTGGGCTGATGTAAGAATTCTTACAATACCCTATACTTCCAAATCTGTTCAGGGGTTTAGAAGTTATGGTGGAATTAAGAAACATACATATATATATGAACCCTGAAAAAATTACACTCCTTTTTTTGGGCAGTCGTGTAATTAACTACTTAGAAACCTAAAGTATTGGAAAACCCAACAGTTATTCCACTTTTCAGTTTTCTTTCATTACACCACTATAACTGGGAAATTCTCATCGTTACTCGAAAATCGTGTAATATTAAACTTTTAACTCTCGTTCAGTAAAATAACAATGTAATTTTACCACTCGGGTCGTAAAATACGTGCGTAAAAATTTTAAACGTACGAGAATAAAGGAGATCGCCCGCGGGCTTTCGGGCTTTTTTGAATTTTTTTAAGAATCACGTTGAAATTTCTCAAAATCCTTCTTTCTTGACTCAAACTCAAGTGTTTTCTATTCAACAAACTTTAACAAGTTGCTGGGAATCGTCGAGTGAATCTACCACTGGTTCGGAATGTCATTCCTACCGAGGAGAACCAGCAAGAAACATCCGGTATACGACGAGAAAAAAATAAGGGTTCGTAGAGAAAAATACCACAGATAGATATTACTTTTATCTCCACTTTTGACGATAAGTAACCATGTTAGCTTCGGTAGACAAATAGAGATAACGGGTAGACATAATTTTACTCGTTGCGCGAATGCTAGCCCTGCATGCAGGTATAATATACAAAGTAGGTACCTATAGAAAGATTAGTAAGATTCTTATGCTGTGGTATAAGTGTAGGAATGTTTGAACAGGTGAAAATACGGTAATTATTCAAAATTAATTACTTTTCACGACCAACAATAATTTAATACCGTAGGTATTAATTAACGTTACAAACAAGTTTATGTATATCCAACTAATATCATAATAATGATAATGATAATGATAATGAAAATACAAATATTATAAATGCTAAGCTCTAATTCCCTCTCTCCTATGAGAGTGGAGGCCTGTGCCCAGCAGTGGGACGTTAATAGGCTGTAGTGGTATTATAAATGCGAAAGTGTTTGATGGTTTCAAATTTCAATCACGCCGCAACGGAGGAACGGATCTACGTGATTTTTGTCATGGGTATAGGTACTTAGTTGAGGACCTGGAAAGCGACATAGGCTACTTTTTATCCCGGAAAATTAAGGAGTTCCCGTGGGAATCAAAAAACTTATTCCACGCGGATGAAGTCGCGGGTATCAGCTAAGTCTTTGCATAAAAAAATGCGAAAATGTGTTTATTCGTTATTTTTTCGCCACAACGGAGTTTTTGCACGACTAGATATACCTACCTAGATACCTAGAGTCCTAAAGAGTGATTGATATAAGCTAGGTACTTTTTATCCCTGTAATTCAAAAAGTTCCCACGGGAATTATAAAAACAGATTAAAAAAATTAATCAAACGACAGCGTCCGCGTGGAATTACTAAGTTTTTTATTCCCGCGGGAAGTCCCTAATTTTCCGGGATAAAAAGTAGCCCTATTACTTTCGCCGGGACACCACCTATTTCTGTACCAAATTTCATCAAAATCATTTGAAAAGATGTGATAGCGTAACATAAAAAGTCATTCGCAGTTATTACATTGGTTAGGATTATAAAAGCAGTTGATTAAACAAGAAATATTATTAAAATTGCTTTATTATGTTCGTATCTAACCTTGTAATTAATGTGAATAAATAGTGAAATGACGCAGTTAAGAAACATTTAAATGTTTTTAAAACAATTGATTACTTACCTATTAACTAGGTTATTTAAATTGGTGTGAATTTATGTATTTATCTAACTGATTAATTGGTTTTTAAACAAATACCTACAATGTACGTACTGTATAATAATAGACCGTATTATCATACTAATATTATAAATGCGACAGTGTGTTTGTTTGTTGGTTTATTGGATCGTTAGTTTATCCTTCAATCACGCCGCAAATAATCAATGGATTGACGTGATTTTTTGCATGGGATTTTGAAATTTCACCAATTAAGGTTTCCACTGAAAACCAGCGCTGCAGCCTGCTGTAGCCATCGATATATATGTAAGTACTAGATGGGCCCTTTCAAAGAAAAATGCCGGGCCGCCGAGATGCGGAACGCGTTCCGCATCTGTCTTTGTTCCCGTCGTAGCGCTGTCACGATCGCTCGTCGTGCAGATAATTTGTTATTATTAAGTTAACATCTAAAGTTTAATTAGTTTGGCACTGTATAATTTTTATTTATAGGTAAGTGTTTCAATTCACAATCATACATTTCCAAAAAAACGTTATTTAATCTTCCTTTTTAATATTTTTATCCATTACGCAATCATTTAACTTCCGCGGCAAACTGTATGATTTTTTTTTTTACTAACTGGCCAGTTAGTAAAAACTTTGGGCTTTGGGTTCCAGCCGTAGAATAGTCAGCCCAGTACGATAAAAAAATGCAATCAAGATTAGAGACGGGCAGACCGTACAATAGGCATTAATATTAAAAATTAAACTCTATTTAAATTTAATTTAATATTATTATAATAATAATATTATAAAATTTATTATTGACGTGAATTAAATTTTTAACTACAATAAATTACAAGTTTTTAGCATTAGTAGTTACTGAATTATGTAAAGTGTGACGGACGGACATGTCGCGCCACAAGGGTTGTTTCCTTATCATTTTGGTACGCAACCTTAAAAATGATTTTATTTCTGTCAATTTTCGACAAAACTTCAGTATCAATAACTAAAAAATAATAAAATTTAAAAAACCCACGACGTACTGCAATTCCCCATTCAGTGGACTTTGACCTTAAAATATATCTAAGAACCTTCTCACAAGCTATACATATCTAATGCAAAAAACCGCATTATAATCGGTCCAATAGTTTTACAGGAAAGTTGTAACAGAAGTGGTAAAAATAACAACATCATATTATCATTTATCATTTACCTCAGAGAGTACACTGATGTAGGTATTATTTTCAACAAGCGTATCTGTACTAATCTATGACCGAGTCATATACGTTTTCAAGCTGTCATTCAGCAATGGCGGATATTGCAAGCAAGTTCCCGCTTTGCAGACTAGATGGCGTTGATGGCGTTGCTAAAAATCGCCCACATTCTTTGTTTGACAGGGCCCGTCTATGTAAATTGAGGTCGTTGGCTGTAGCATGATGCTGAGCTGGAGACCTGTATTTGGTCACACAACTTTGTTGCTATACCTGATGTGATTGTTTCTTAACTTGTACCTACTAAGATTGTGATCAAATAAAAAACATTTTCTTTCTTTCTTTCTTTCATGGGCATATAGTTGGCCCTTTTGGAAGGCTACTTTTTATCCCGGAAAATTAAGGAGTTCCCGCGGGAATCAAAAAAACTTAAACCACGCGGACGAAGTCGCGGTCATCAGTTAGTTTAATATATAAATATTCTTTGTTTTTAAAGTAACAATTATTTCCTTTGTCTATTATGTAGTATTGCGTGATATATTATGTTAAAATTATTATTATTAATGGCTTTTTTTTTTTTAATGGTTGTTTGAATCTATACTAATATTATAAATGCGAAAGTGTGTCTGTCTGTCTGTCTGTCTGCTACGCTTTCACGGCCCAACTACTCAACCGGTTTTAATTGAAATGTGGTACAGACTACAGAGATCGTTTACATCCCGTGGAAGGACATAGGCTTTTTAAATAAATAAATTTTTATTTGGAATTACCAGACACAGTGAAGATACAAACACCAACTTAAACTACTAGAAAAGAAAAAATAAAAATAAAATACCTAACTTATGAACTAACTGTGACAAAAAGGGCATCGGCTCAGCATAATGCCAGCGCTGATTTTCAGCCGATCCCTAAAAAAACTTAGTTTAAAGTTTAGGACTTTTTATCCCGGAAAATTAAAGACTTCCCGCGGGAATTAAAAAAAAACAATCCACGCCGACGAAGTCGTGGGCATCATCTAGTGTATAGTAATTTTATCATTTTTTATTGTTATGTTCTGGGATAAAAAGTTGCCTATGTCACTCTCCGTCCTCAACTATTTCCACGCAATAAATCACGATCCGTTGCTCTGTTACGACGTGATTAAAGGACAAACCAACAAACAAACACAGTTTCTCATTTATAATATTAGTAGGATTGCTTACTAGATAACCCGGATCCGGCTGGGTTTACCTTCCACCACCACCTCTACAGCCCATTAACGTCCCACTGCTGGACACAACCACTCTCATAGGAGAGAGGGAATAAGAGCTTAGACCCACCACGCTGCTCCAATACGGGTTGGCGGGCTTTAACGACTATTATCATGTTAGTGATAATAACCGGGACCGACGCGTTAACGTGCTCTCCGAGGCACGGGGGTGAAACACCGCCATCTTCCTAACTTTCCTGGGTTTACCTTAATTATGTACTCCTACCAAAAATGTTAAACATCTACTTTATATAAATCTTTTACAGCTGTAGGTACATGTAAGTAGATAGAATAGTAAGATTCTGTAACAAAATTCCACAACCTATTTTATTTAAACTTGCATTTAAACAATTTTAAGTAATCCATTAAAAGTACCTAGATGCTCCTGAAAAAAGCTTAGAATACCTACTATTGAGGATTACGTACCTAAATGATAAAAGAGCATGGATTTGACTCGCTCCAGCAGTGCTAAGGACAACGGTTACATAATATGTATCTTATGTTCTTTATGTTCTTTATTGTTTATATGGTACACACAATAGGAAATAACTACAACATTTCAGGTAAGTATTAAATAATAGGATCGGTTCTAAGTTATAACCCAAAACATCTGCACACATCATGACTTATACACAAAAAAATATAACATAAATAGAAAAGACTAGTGAATGAATGACGATGAAAAGAAATCGATATCTAAGTGTTTGAAGTTATAAATACAAATCAGAGAAATTAAGCATAGAATTTATAAATTGATTGACAAAGTATCTTAAAATAATAATACTTGACGCCAAAACAGCGCCTCGTTCTCTATCAGGCACAAGTCAGATCTGGCATGGAGTATTGCTGCCACCTTTGGGATGGATCCGCCAAGTACCAACTCGATACATTAGACTCTATAGATCGCCGGGCCCGAAGGATAATAGGCGATCAATCACTTACGCAGGCGAAATTGCTCAGTTTACAGCACCGACGCAATGTCGCCTGCTTATCGGTTTTTTATCGGATATACCATGGCGAGTGTGCTCAGGAACTTCACAACCTTGTTCCTCCTTCCCCGTTCTACCACAGAACAGCGAGAAACCGTCTGCGTTGGCATCCTTATGTGGTTGATGTTCAATCTGCCCGCACAAAACGTTTTTGCTCGACGTTTCTGATCCGAACCGCTAGGGTGTGGAACACCCTCCGTGTTTCCTGCCACTTATAACTTAGGTACCTTCAAGGCAAGAGTGAATAGGCGTCTTCTAGGCAAGCGCGTTCCAACCTAGACCTCATCATTGCTTTGCACTAAGCATGATTGTCGTCAAGCGCAAGCCTATCTCACAATAAAAAAAAAAAAAAAATAATAATAATGAATATTTTTTCAAAAGAGCAACCACCGGGTTTCTTGCTGGTTCTTCTCGGTAGGAATGGCATTCTGAACCAGTGGTAGATTCACTCGACGATTCAAAAGCACTTATAATTATTTTAATTTAAAAAAATGAGTTTGAGTTTGAAAAACAGTTCAAACCACTGGACGAATAAGGCTGAAATTTGGTATGTAGATTGCAGATAACTATTAAGTATGAGTATACAAAAATATGAGTTTGAGTAATATCCGGTATACGCAAAGGGCTTAGGTACAACGCACTGCGAGTCCAGTATAATAATGCGTTCAGGGTGCTGTTGCGGCGACCTAGGTTCTGCAGCGCGTATGCGATGTTTTCCCAGGCGCGGACATATGGCTTTGATGCTATCTGGCGCAAGAAAACCGCATCACTACTGTCCAGAGTCTGTGGAAACGTCAACAGCATTCTGAACAGCATAGCAGGGAAGATGGATAGTCCTCTGGTGGGCAAACTCATACAGAGGACTAAATCCCTTTTAGTTTTTAGGTACTAATATAAATTGTTACTAACACCTTAGTTTGTAAGCACTAACATAGTTATTAAGATTATATTGTTACTAACACTAAAGTGGACCAATTTGTGAAATTGAATAAGTACCTATTGCTGTATAGCTCCTGAGATTGGCGCAAACTATAGTAGAGTCGAATACGGTAAATTGTGACTACTAGTGCCATCTGTGAACGATGCTCGAAACTAATCGATTTAGAAACCACTAGATCATCCAAGGCGTTATTTATCTCCCACAAACTTATCTGACCCGGTGGCCAAAATTGGAACTATTTTTTATGCCATGTTTAGTTTTTGTTTTTAATTTATTTACATAGACACTAGTAACACTGTCACCGGGTTGTGATCGTGGGTGATAACACAACCACAACCACAACTTTATCACGCGTGGATCTAGATTTTTTTTTAAAAACATACCGGGTGAACTCTTTAATTTTCCGGGATAAAAAGTAGCCTTCTACCCCGAGATACAACTTAACTCATCAAAATTGGTTGAATCTGTTCTCTCTGTAGAGAGCGTGGATTTAGGTTTTTAAAAATCCCCGTGGAAATTCCTCAAGTATAATGTTTTTATAGTAATAATAATTTTCAGCCACAGCGGCCTATTCCTGAATGCGGGTTAGTACTGAAAATTTCTTGTCACAAAAACCCAATATCTACTTGATGACTGATGACTGATGATGAATGACTATGCTGAAAAGATGAACGGATCTGGATGAAATTTGGCACAGATTATAGTCTGGAATAGCATATAGGCTACTTTTTATGCCGGAAAATCCGGCGGGAACCAAAAAACCTCAACCCACGCGGACTAAATCGCGGGCCTCAGCGAGTTAATAATAAATTCGTAGATCACTAGACATACGTAGATGCCTATTAGATATTATAAATAAAAACCTATTTTAAAAAAGAAAATAAGATTTTTTTTTAATTTAGAATTTTCATTTAAGCGGATTCATTTTAAATGAAGTCTAATTCCAAGATATTTAAGTACTTACTTATTAAATTAAATACATGATAGGTATTGCGGTGATACCTATATTAATCAACAAATGAATTTTAATTAAGTACATGTTAAAATTGTGTACTTTATAGGTACCATTTAAGTTGGAATGATTCCATACTGATTACCAGAAAATTAAAGATCTTTAATTCTTTAATTTTCCGGGATAAAAGACAAAGTAAGAACAAATACCTACTACTGTATATCCCGGTAAATTTCCGGATTTCGCCCGGGGAAGTCGACGCATATGCTATTACTAGCAGATGCCCACGACTTCGTCCGCGTGAAATCAGTTTTTTAAATTCCCACAGGAACTCCCTATTTTTTCGGGTTAAGTAGCCTATGACACTCACAAATAATATGGCTTTCTATTGGAACCTGAATTTTCAAAATCGGTTCAGTAGATCCAGAGACCTTACCTACAACGTCACAAACTTACAAACTTTACCTCTTTATAATATTAGAATAGAATAGAATAGAATAGAATTATTAGTAGGTATAGATATATTTAGTTAAGTAACTATATGGCCGTGAAAGCGTAGCAGACAGGTAGACAAACACACTTTCGCATTCATAATATTAGTATAGATTTTTTTTAAACTAATGATAACAAAGATTTGACAACCTCAACAACGACAAAGAAGTGAGATGGCAGTCAAAGGCTAACTTGTAGTGGCGTAAAACAAGGAAAAGGCTAAGATCTACTAAAAAAACCTAGGTATTTGCTCTTAATTTGACCTGTCTTTAACTTTTCCAGACCTGACATTAGGAAAATACATTGGAAAATACTTATTAAAAAATATATTGTTGTTCGCGTATCCAAATTCCAATAATTAGGGTTATCTTATGTACATAGATTTTGATAGAAAAGAAAAACCGCCAAACCTACCTCCAACCGTAAATAAAATCCGGCACAACACTCACTGAAAAACCAGAAACCGAAAAAAAAACTCAAAAACCAAAGTCCCACTCACTAAGAGTCCACAGATAACGCATTTTCACGGAAAAATCACCGATTCAATCGATTATTTATCGTATATTCGCCGGGAAAACTGTGGAAAACCGAATTTTCATACCATATACCAAGTTTTATTATTAGATACGTACAGTATGCGCGAAAGCGATTCGAAACTGGCAAATACACGTCTCCCCACCACTGAAACGTCCATGTTAAGGCGTGGCTTAAACCAGCCGATGGGCGGCGTCCTTTTTTCACCCTATTTATTATAGGAACTCTTTCCGAACGTTTATTATATTGTTTGTGTGTTTGTTTGATTTAAATAATATGTCCGCGCGGCTTGATGCGCGCTCGTCTTAATTGATTTTTGTATTTTTTTTCTACAGTTGACGGGTATGATGCGCGGTTGTCTTAATAATAAATTGAATTATTTTATTGGAAATCACTTATGCCTGATCACATGACCTTTTCTTTGACAATCAATAGGTACCCCACCTATTGATTGTCAAAGAAAAGGTCATAAATCCCAATTTTCTAACTTATTGAATTTGTATTTATAATTTTAACATACGAGTAGGGGAGACCTAGGACAGTTGTGACAATTTTTAATTTAAGAGGCATATCTCGCTCAAGACACATTCCACAGATATAACCTGTGTGAATTAATGTAGCACCATTCCTTCCCTTTCCAAAACAATCATCAAAATTAATTAAAGTATTACGGTTTCTGAGAAAATCGACAAAAAGGAAAACTACTCCCTCTGTCACAACTCTCCTATCACCGAGGTAAGTTGTGACAGGTACCGAGGTAAGTTGTGACAGCTTTGTATTTAGACTATTTGAGTATAAAAAAATACCAGTACAATATTATAAATAAATGAAACATGTTTTATTTTTGCAAAAAGTTATGTAATTAATGTACCAACAAAAACAACATGTAAATGTCCATAACAAGTAATTATATCTAATAAGTAATTATGGCATGTCTCTGAGATCAATCAAATAAAAAATAAAAAAATAAAAAATACAATAATTATAATTCCTACTGAGAATCAGTCAATCTGATATGCAATTATGGCAAACATATTGCAGCTCGGCTCCAGTACAATCAACGTGTGGCCAGCTTTTGCATTCTATGCATTGCACCCACTCCTCATTTGATCTGCTGCTTGCATAGGCCTCGAGGCAAACCAAGCAAAAACAATCATCAATTCTTCGTCATTTCCTTCTGTCTCTTTCGATCTTTTCTTCATATTAGTTTTCTTGGCTTTTTTGGGTTTCTTCTTATCTTCGAAGACACGTTTTTTCACATTCTTCAACTTCCTATTGGCTTCTATAGCAGCTATTTCGTCTTTAGTAGGTGTGTCAGTAAGCACAGCAGATTTGACTTTGCGTCTGTTCGTCTGTTGGCAGTTTTGTCTTGGCGGAGCTTTTGGCAATGGCCTAACTGATTCTGGCGAGAACACATTAGTAACAGTGGCAAGAGGACTATGAGCTTTAAATGTGGAGGCAACAGGTTCATTAGCATCATTGTTCAGGACTGCGCTATGGGCTGAAGAAGTGGAGGCAACAGATTCATGAGCATTATTGTTCACAATTGTGCTATAGGCTGTAGACGTAGATAAAATAGGTTCAATGGCATTATTATTCAGAACTGGGGTATGGGCTATAATACACGTGGAGGCAACAGGTTCATTGGCATTATTGTTCACAACTGATGAAATGCTAGATGGCATGGTATGTTCTACAGATGCACCTGGAGTAATAGCTCGTGCTTCAACGTTATCAACTGTGCCTGTGTTGAGATTTGGAGTTATGGTTCTTTCTGCTGGATTGTCCACAATTTCTCAATGAAATAGGAGAGTTGTGACAGGCTGTCACAACTCTCCTAGGTGCTCAATATTACGACTTCGTCCAAATAATACTTCATATTTTCTAAACACGATGCAAATACAAAAGATCAATGCAACGTTTTGAGACTTAAATAACCATACACCTTAAGAAAAAATAACACAACAACGCACATGTAATTAGACATGATATAAATTCAATCAAAATTTTGAAGAAAAATTTACTTTTCGCATTTTTTTTCACGCAGACGTCATAATTATGCAACCGCTTCTCGTGCGCTGCCGGTGGGTACTGAGTGAAGTAGCGTGTCTCTAAACCGACAAACGAGCGTTGTTGCCACCTCGCTAACTATTATAGGTAGGGAGAAATCGTCTCTGTCACAACTCTCCTCTGTCACAACTCTCCTAGGTCTCCCCTATATTGTGCTTTTATTTGGAGTTGTCAAAATTAGATTTTCTTCGATGAATTTCTTGCTACTAAATAATTAGTTATGTAGCTACTATAGATGTCAAAAATACTTTTAATCATAGAAACCTTTTCTTGAACTTTTATCACCTATTACATATTAATGTTAGTGTGATTGTCTGATTTAAATACTAAATAGGTATATCTAATAATTGACGGGTAAGTACCTAAGTATGATGCGTGGGTGTCTTAATAATAGAATTTATTTTTCAGATATTGATTGTCAAAGAAAAAATGTTTATTTCATGTGGGACAACTGGTGCCACATGATTTTTCAGAACTCTACCATTTTATTTTATACTAGGTACACACAAAATATACCATCAAAATGGATCAAACCGTTTCTGAGTTTAAACGAACAGCAATTCATTATAAGAAGAAGAAAGAAGAAGATTGTGTGTTTTGCTTGATTACACTTACCTCTCTCTTTGCGTCGTATACCTCACTAGCGAATGCCCGCGACTTCGTCTGCGTGGTTTGAGGTTTTTTGGTTCCCGCGGGAACTGTTTAATTTTCCGGAAAGCCTATGTGCTATGCCAGACTATAATCTACCTCTATGCCAAATTTCATCCAGATCCGTTCAGCCGTTGGCGCGTGATTGAGTAACAAACATCCATCCATACATTCAAAAATTTCGCATTTATAATATTTATTTGATTACTGAGTGTTGTGAGTCGTGACCCATTTCGATTGATCACATAATGGTAGGAGTTTTCTTGGGATGATAGTGAGGTGGGTTCCCACGTCCTTTACGACTCGAATAAGAGTTTTTTTTTTAATCCAGTACAGTTTAGCCCTTGACTGCGATCTCACCTGGTGGTAAGTGATGATATGCAGTCTAAGATGGTAGCGGGCTAAGCTGAAGCCCTATTCGGTTTCTACACGGCATCGTACCGGAACGCTAAATCGCTTGGCGGCCGGTAGGGTGGTAACTAGCCACAGCCGAAGCCTCCCACCAGGCCAGACCAGGGAAAATTCAGAAATTTGAAATTTCCAAATTGTCCATGCCGGTTGGAGTATCCCTTCGTGATCACATCTGGTTCACACTCTGGTTCTCCTACGGAACCAGAGTTACCGATATAGTTCGACGAGTTGCAAAGATAACGTAGGTGCGGTGTCGTTTTGTCATCTCGGTGCGTTCGATCCGAGGGTATAGAACGGTGTCTTGGACAGCTGCCACGCTTCTGGCGGCTGACCCGCCCTGGGAACTTCAGGCCGAAGTACTAGCCGAAGTTTACCACTTTAGGGCGGACGCTAGAGCTCGAGGTGAGCGCCCTGGAGCAGAAGATTCGGAGCGAATAAGGGCCTTGGATATGCAAGGGAAAGATTGGAAACAGAGATAAGAATGGATAAGAAAATCATAGTAGAAAATTTCATAGAAATAATGGAGGATAAAAACGATAGGGAAATATTTTTAGATTACTGTAACAAGATAGCGGGGAAAGTAATAAGGAGAAATAAATAGAGTATTAATTGGTATAAAATAAGTATATTGCATAGGGTAGTATAGACTTCGGGTATTTTGTATATTAAGAGGATATACTAACTTACAGAGGTAAAGATTACTCAGTGTGCAATGTGCATGGATTATGCCAAAATTTTAAAACCAATATAGGAATAACAACTAAATAAATTTTGATAATATTAATAAATGATAAATAAGAACTCCGTCCTCCGTCGGAGATAGTAAGTATAATTTAAAAAAAAAAAAAAAAAAAAAAAATAAGGGCCTTGGCCCAGTCGGCTCTGATCGCTAGATGGAGGGAAGACCTGCAGTGTCCCGCTGCCGGTGCCTGGACGGTGGATGCGATTCAGCCTCACCTCGAGCGTTGGATCAAAAGACGCCACGGTACATTAACGTATCGGCTGGTGCAGGTACTCACGGGACATGGGTGTTTCGGTAAGTACCTGCACCAGATAGCGAGGCGTGAAGAGACGCCTGCCTGCCACGAATGTGGTGCACCAGCCGACACGGCGCAGCACACCCTTGTAGAATGCGCAGCCTGGGCGCCGCAGAGGCACACATTGTCGTGCATCTTGGGCGGAGATCTCTCGCTTCCGAACGTAATAAACTGCATGATCGGAAGCGAGGCCTGTTGGGCGGCAATGGTGTCCTTTTGTGAGCAGGTGCTCTCACTGAAGGAGGCGTCTGAGCGGGAAAGAGAAGAGGCACCCGCCGCTCATCCGATGCGCCGTAGACGCCAGGGGGGCAGGAGGCGCCGATATGCGCACCTTTTAACGCCGTAGAGGCGAACACAATATAGTGGCTCTACCGTTGAGACGGCACAGTAGTATACACTTTTGTGATCCTGTGCCGCCCCTTTACTGCGGAAGACGGGTCCGCTGGGTTTTAGTGGGTATTCTGCTCTGACAGTGAGTCCCACATACCCCTCCGGAAGGAGCGCAGGTCTACTTGCGCTATTTTCGGGGGGGATGCCTAAACGCATTTCCCAGCGTTAAAAAAAAAATAAAGGTGCGATGTCGTTTAGAAACTGCATAGGTTATGTTTAATATAACTACCATGCCCCTAACAGGTTCAGGTTCGAATTGATAAAATATTTTTTTAAATCGATTAAAAAAAAGTACGTAAGTACTTAGGTAGGTATAGTGTAAGTTGTTAATTTCACCCCTGTTCGCAATTATATCGTTTGCACCCCCGTGTCGAAGGGTGTTTTTTTAATTAGTCCACATTTTAAGGTGTCTCTCCATCATGCTTCATTTAGATTGACGAGTACACTTGCTTGAATAAGAAAAAGAAGAAAGAAAGAAAGAAAACACATTTATTTACAAACTAGCTGATGCCCTCGACTTCGTCCGCGTGGTTTAAGTTTTTTTTGATTCCTTTGGGAAATCATTAAGTTTCCGGGATAAAAAGTAGCTGTGCTATTCCAGACTATAATCTATCTCTGTGCCAAATTTAAGCCAGATCCGTTCAGCCGTTGGGCCGTGTTGAGTTGAGTAACAAACATCCATACAATCATCCATCCATCCAACACACTTTCGCAACTTTCGCGTAAGATAGTGCACGCGTGTGTGCGCTAACACAGGTGCATTATCTGTTCCTTTACTCTTATAGCCTGATGGGGCGGAAAATCCGACACGACCAGAGAGAGACTAGACGCAGGAGCGAAGGCTTTACGTACGTGGTTTCCGAGGCACGGGGGTAAAGCGCCGTCAACTTCCTAACTCCAGCCTAGTACTGAGAATTTCTTGTCAGCAAAACCCGATACTTAATTATGGCCCGACCCGGAACTCGAACCCGGGAACTCGTCAGCCGCAGTCGTCATATACTAACGTTATGTTCATATTTCGTTATAACAATTATTACCTACTATGTGTATGCCAAAAGAAAATGGGCAAAGTATGGAGTATGGTCCAAACTTCCACCATTAAAGAGACATAATATTTAAGTATCTGAATAACCCACCAAATACTTTTTTTTATTCCACTACAACTTAGCCCTTGACTGCGATCTCACCTGATGGTAAGTGATGATGCAGTCTAAGATGGTAGCGAGCTACGCTGTTAGGGACATGGCAGTTATATTAAACCCCTAAGCGGTTTCTATACGGCGACGTACCGGAACGCGAAATCGCTTGGCGGCACGTCTTTGCCGGTAGGTTGGTAAAAAAAAAGGTTGGTAACCAGGCCAGACCAGGGAAAATTCAGACATTATAAATTCCTAAGTTGAGTAAGAGTGAATAGGCATCTTCTAGGCAAGCGCGCTCCAACCTAGACCTTATCATTGCTTTGCACTAAGCATGATTTTCAAGCCAAGCGGAAGCCTATCTAACAATAAAATAAAATAAAAGTTGACCTTAAAAATGATTTCAAATTCGCGTCGACCCGTTGCTTCGTTGCGGCGTGATTGAAGGACAAGCCAACAAACACACACAACAACTTTCGCAATTATAATATTAGTATGATTAAACCACTTATTTTCTTGAGTTTCCGCTTTTAGTGTAAACGCAGCACAGCACACCTAGACACGTAAGAAAGAAAGAAAAATAACACGAAAGAAAGATCACTCTCGCAACGTAGCTAAGTGTAGGGGCTTTTTTAATTAAAGTTTTTTACAAGTCACTTCGTACTCTGAATTTAGGAGTGAGAAGAAAAGATAAACATTAAATAATTTACTTATAGGGACACCATTGATATGGTATTGTATTCGATGCGATAAGTTGCGAATTCGATTCCCGGTTTCTCAATAAAAAATTTAGTCCATAGTCAAGGGCCTAGTGTACGCTTTTATAACATGGTTCCCAAAGAGTTTCTAGATTTGCCATTGCATAAATTTAAACACTGTGTTAAACAACATTTGTTAAGTCGAGGTTAATATTACACTATCGATGATTTTCTGAATGACAAAGTTGCGTGGAAGCAACCGGGCTCGCATCCAGTGACCCACAAGTCAGTGTAATACTTGTAATGTAATTTACCCATGTGTTGTATTGTTTTCTTATTGTAACCTTTTTCTTTTTTGAGAAAAGAGCAACTGCTGAGTTTCTTGCCGGCTCTTCTCAGTAGAAGCAGCTTTCCGAACCGGTGGTAGAGTCTTAACGTATCATAAGTGGCACAAGTTGTCCTACATGAAATACATTAAATAATTTACCTACAGAAAGAGACCCCATTGCTAGATATGTAGTCGAGCCATTCCAAGCACTGAGTCGCAAATTCGATTCCCAGTTCAGAGAGACTGCCTCGTTGGTCTAGCAGTTATCATGTTCGACTGCGGCCGACGAAGTCCCGGGTTCGAGTCCCGGTTCGGGCGTTAATTGGGGTTCTTTGATTAGAAATTCTCAGTACCAGCCCTGAGTTAGGAATTTGATGGTGTTTCACCCCCGTGCCTCGAAGAGCACGTAAAGCCGTCGGTCGTGCACCTAATCTCTCTCCGGTCGTGTCGGATTTTCCGTTCATTCGGGTTATGAGAGTAAAGGAACAGAGTGTTCACCTGTGTTTACGCACACGTCTTGTGCACTCGCTATAATATCTCCCGCGCAGATGGCCAATGATCTCTCTGGAGGTAGGCCACCGTGGCCGAAATTCGGTCGGGAGGACATTATTATTTATTATTACTAGTGGTTCGCCCCGAACTTAGACCTCGCGGCGCCATCTATTGACATAAATGTGAAGTTCTGATAAAAATACTGAAGCTCATTAAAAATTAAATAATTCCGTTTCCTCACAATATTTATCTACTTTTAGTATTTGTTGTTCAAGTACAGGATATAATTGAAATAATTGATCAAGTTTCAGGCTCATCCTTTCAGAAAATTTGGAGTTCTGAGGTCATCTTTGGACGTTAGAAAATCTACACTTTGAAAGCCCCCCATTTCGTCAATTTTGGGGGAAAAATTTAAATAAAAATATTTTTGGACCCTATGCCTAATTATCTTTAAAATGATATACCGCAACCCTATGTAACTTTATAAAAAATATTTTACTTCGCATTCGCTTCTATGAGAGCCCCCCTGAAATAAAGATTTTTATTATTTTTTAAGCCATATTCGGCGGGAGGCCATTGGTTTACATATTATATTTAAAGCTGAAGTAATTGCGTTCAGTAATTCAGAAGTTATAATGCTCTGACAGACGGACGGACGGACGGACGGACGGACGGACGGACGGACGGACAAGTGCCAATTCACCCAAGTAGACTCAGAGACCTTCGCTTCGCTCGGTCAATTACTTTCTGGTACCTACCTACTGAAGGTCGCTCATACTAATGGCATTTATTGGCGTGCGGTAGGATGCTAGGCACGGCCGAAGTCGACAATTAAAGTAGGTATTAATTTCCAAACAGCCCTTACTGGATATCGAACCCGGGACCTACCACTAACCGGGACCGTAGTAGGTACTCACCACTGCACCAAGGAGGTCGTCACTCGTAATTAATTATGAAACAATAATTCATTTTCTATTTATGCTCGAACATTTGCAAATTACATACATTATCTTAATGGTTTAAACTCTTTCGTGACGAGAAAAAAGTGCAATAAAAATCACGTTAATGAGTTAATGAAGATGGGTGTATGATTTAATAGGATAGCTTGATTACCGCAAAACACAAACGTTATCTTTAATCTCATTATTATTCTCTCTTCTCAATACTTGTAGCGCCATCTGCTGTCGAGTAGCGGAAGTTTTGCAAAATTTTGCAAATATGTAATTCATAATATTAATTAACATCTTTTTATTTTACCCACGACGGAACGGAGATGGTATAATTATATGTATTTGTATTGTATTTTTTTTTTAATTAGTGTTTAATTACTAAAATATATCGGTTATTTATCTCTAACGTAATAATAGTCTCTAAAGCGCGCCAAACAGCATTGGAGCAGCGTGGTGGGTCTAAGCTCTTTTTCCCTCTCTCCTATGAGAGTGGAGGCCTGTGCCCAGCAGTGGGACGTTAATAGATTGCAGTGGTGGTGGTGTTGGTAGTAAAAATATCATTTCACTTATAACTATTCTTATAAAAACGTTTAGAAGCGACATCTGTTGATGAATAGCTGGAAAATATAACGCCATCTGTAGTAATTTACCGGAACTAAATTGAAGCGAGCGAAACGCCATCTATGTGCTCCTGATATAACTAGCACATCAAAAAGCGGCATCTGCCTTGATATTTTGGCAGCATGAACTCGCGAAAGCCGCTATAGATGTCACTAGGTTTCAAATTCTTTAAACTTAAAAATAAATATACCGATTTTGACGAAATTTGGTACCGAGGTACAGAGGTAGATAACAGAACAGATTTGTAATTTGGATGTATAGAGTATGGGATACATTAAATTCCTTACATCCTCCCGAGTGTCACTGGCTAAGTATACCTACCTAAATATACTTAAATAATATTTTTTTAAAAATTCGGCAGTCGTGTTTTTAAAAATTATGCTCTTGTAAATGTAAAGATCATTCTTTTTCAAGTCAGGTCAGGAGGGTTACTACCATCGCTAAAATCTGTATTATTTCAAAATGACAGCTTTATGTCACGAACCTTGAGTACCCTAAAATAAGGATTATGATTCTAAAACACGAACGTAAGCAATATTACAATAATACTGCTTAAAGCGTTGGTAGTATGCCCCCTGGACGCTGGAGGTTTCGGCTTTATTTACCACTCTATCGCCACACGAGTATATATCGCTGAAGATATGCCACCAACAAATATAGACCGTATTAAAATACGTAAGTACAATTGATTTTCAGTACAATTATCTTAACGTGGGAGGTCCCGCGTTCGATTCCCGGCAGGGTCAATTTGGGAATTTATAATTTCTAAATTTTCTCTCTGTTCTGACGTAGCTACCGCTAAACGATTTAGCGTTCCGGTACGATGCCGTGTAGAAACCGAGTCTAGGGGTACCTACTAACTGCCATTCCCCGAACAGGTTAGCCCGCTACCATCTTATACTGCATTATAACTTACCACCAGGCGAGATTGCGGTCAAAGGCTAACTTATAATGGAATAAAAAAAAGATGATGAAAATGATGTCCAACCTAGTATCGTCGTAAGTACCTATAACGTAGGTAGTTATATAGTTAAATAAGAATAACGCTATAAAGAGCTCCACGTTCATTAAAAACGATCCCTTTTTATGCGAAAAGCCAATAACCTTGAGTCCTTGACAAAACAGATAGTACAAGCCACTTATCGAATGAACGACAAGTGAAGCAAAACATTCAAATATATGCCTTAATCTATTTAACATGTTTAAAGTGCACTTTCCACAACCTACAGCGTGGTTATTTGGTTATGTAACTTCGATCAACTCAAATTCATACTACTTCCAGTTCGAATCGGTGCGTCTTTAAAAACGCGTGTTCTCGCCGGCTAAAATTAAACAAAACCATTTAATATAGTAAAGATCATTATACCTACGTACGATAATTGTGTCAATCTGTTTGTACATACCTAACTAGTTATTTGGTGATACAATTGCAAAAAATGACGAAGGTAAGTGTTTTGTATTCTAACCTTCTCCGTTCTATCACAGAACAGCGAGAAACCGTGAGCGTTGGCACCCTTATGTGGTTGACGTCCAATCTGCTCGCACGAAGCGTTTTTGCTCCACGTTTCTGATACGAACCGCTAGGGTGTGGAACACCGGCCTCCCAGCGCACGTGTTTCCTGCCACTTATAACTTAAGTACCTTCAAGGCAAGACTGAATAGGCATCTTCTAGGCAAGCGCGTTCCAACCTAGACCTCATCATTGCTTTGCACTAAGCATGATTGTCGTCAAGCGCAAGCCTATCACGCAATAAAAAAATAACCAAGATACTATCGTATTTAGGTACATATAAATAGAACAACCTGTCTGTATCAACATTAAACATACAACTCAAACCGCTGGATTTGCTTTAGTATCTCTACTGTTTTACATGATAATTATATTATACTTATACCTAAAAAAATTGGTACCTACCAAGTACCAACAACCTCATAGGGGAAACTTCTGTTTATAAACCCTGCAAAACTTATACTGAAAAATTACAACTTTTTGAAAAACTTAATCCATACCAATGTTATAAATGCGAAAGCCCATGTTTATCGGGATAAAATATAGCCTATATTATCCTTTCCCGGGATGCAACCTACTTCCTGTACCGTCAAATTCGGTAGAAAAGATGGGAAAGCGTACCTAGTTGACAGATAGATAGACACACTTTCGCATTAGTAATATTATTATGGATTATGGATATGGATACTTTATTAACATGAATCCATACTTGATATTATTATAAAGTGTGTCTGTCTGTCTGTCTGTCTGTCTGCTACGCTTTCCACGACCCATCTGTTCAAACGATTTTAATCAAATTTGGTGCAAGGAAAGGTTGTATCCCGGGGAAGGACATAGGTTACTTTTTATCCCGGAACACTAAAGGAGGAACTCCTTAGTGTTCGGGAATTGAAAAATCTTAGTCCACGCGGACAAAGTCGCGGGCATCATCTTTTATTTTAATTTTTTTATTCACTACAAACTAGCCCTTGACTGCGATCTCACCTGATGGTAAGTGATGATGCAGTCTAAGATGGTAGCGGGCAATATTCAATTATTATCTAGTGTATAATAATTGAATCTGAATCTAATTTCCAGGTGAACATTCCAACATTCAAGCTCAACAATGGGGTGGACATCCCAGCGGTGGGCTACGGCACGTGGGTTGGACTTAATGACAAAGTAAGTAGGTTTAGTCTTGGTTTAGTCCCACAAACTTATCTTATCTGACCCGGTGACAGCGTTAGTCGATAAGAACTGTTATCGCTGAACATTGACATAATATCAACATTATCAACCCCCCGATTGTGTAACGAAATTGTAATCGTAATCGTTTGTCAAGGTGACCGATCATTTCATAAAAAACAAATTACAAATTTTCATTTCACAAACAACGTTTCGCAAAATTATGAATCATATATTAGTTAAGTAATCGTTATAAAACTTTTGGTCCTTTATATAATTCAATTGACAAAACAATTAACAGATAAATTATCATTTCATAAAATATAATTTGACAAACAATTGATTTATTAATCGTGTCATATAATAAAACAACGTAAAGCGTATTTCTTTTTTGATAAAATGAATTGTTTGACAAATACTGTAAGAGTCTTCTGGTGTAGCCCGTTTTAAAAAGTTGACATTCTTGGGTCGAAATCTGAGCACTCAGACTCCACTCAGTCTTGCCTGTCCTACCCCTAGAGTGTTTTTGTAAAGCGTAGGCAGAAGCTCGCGAAGGAGGTCCTGAATGAAGCGAGCCTACGAGGCCGAGTGGAGCGAAGGGAGGAGCGGGCGAGCGAAGCGAACCGGCGACCTCCGTAACGAAACGAAGTTCGAGTGGTTTAACGTATACAGTTCGAGTAATTAATACGTTTTAAGCTGTCAAATGATGACGATTCCATGGTCTTGGGAAGCTTGGAGAGATATCGAGGTGTTATGTCAAGTGTGTCTGTGAGATTAAATAATAATTAAGTGGTTATCCTTCTAATAGTACCTATACATACTAAAAATAAAACAAAAACAATACGGTTGTCTCACAGATATATAAAGATGTCTGTGGGTTGTCTGTAAAGTTGGTTTACGGACGATAGTTTTACGTGATAACTAGAAGTTCTCTCGCGCGCTCGCGTGGCGGCGTTCCAGTAGCAGAACTATTCGAACTGCTAGCTCTGACGTCACGCGATCGTGCCTCTCTATCGCTTGTTCGGAGTTGTTCCGCGGCCCGCGCTCTCACTTGCACGCTCAAGGCGGAACGTGACACTTTCGTGCGTGCAGCTGGGGTTCATCGATTTATAAGACGTTATCACGTCAAAACTAAACAGGCATAAAAATCTGTTCTATTAGGAAAAGCGGTCATAGTCTAGTGGTTAAACAGTATCCATCAGAATGGCGGGTGTAGGTTTTCCGATTGCATTAAAACTTTACTGAATAAATGTACGATAAATGTACGTAATTGTACTAAATTATGGATAAATGTACTTTATCGTGTATTGAGAAAACTTGAAATTAAAGTGAGCAGCCATCCTGACGTCAGAATGGCGGGTGTACTCTTACATCTTCTGCATATATTAACTTTTTTTTAAATGTGGCATTACCAAATAAATGTACGTCAAATGTACTTAATGAAACATAATATCAAAATAAAAAAATGCCACATTTGGCGAAGAAAAAAATTGATCTTCAACCAGGACATTGCAAAAGTGCACTAGTCCTCAGCTGCTGTAGGAAAATTGAATGATTTGAGTAATAAATTATGTATCCCCGTATCCCCGCATCTAGAGTAGGTAGGTACTTTATATTATGTACTGGTATCCCCATGTGAACTAAGAATTTCAATTTTGCGCAACACACGTCTTGTTCGTTTTGTATTGAATGCAACATTCAATACAAAATCCAGTATCTAGTAAAAACGTTAAATAATCCAGTCTCAGCTTTTTCTGGAAAGACTGCTAAAACCCACACCCCTTCGGTTTCTACACGGCATCGTACTGGAACGCTAAATCGCTTGGCGGCACGTCTTTGCCGGTAGGGTGGTAACTAGCCACGGCCGAAGCCTCCCACCAGGCCAGACCAGAGAAAATTCAGAAATTATAAATTCCTAAATTGACCCTGCCGGGGATCGAACCCGGGACCTCCGCACGTTAAGGCAACAGCGCTACACACTGCGCCACGGAGGTCGTCAAAAAAATTATTAAAGAGTTCCCGCGGGAATTAAACAACCTTAATCCACGCGGACGAAGTCGCGGGCATCTATCTAGTTACAATATAATTAAGTACTTATTTATTGGGATTTTCTGACTAGAAATTCTCAGTACTAGCCCGGAATTAGGAAGTTGGTGGAGTTTTACCCCCGTGCCTCGGAGAGCATGTTAAGCCGTCGGTCCCGATTATTATCACTAACATGAAAATAGTCGTTAAAGCCCGCCAACCCGCATTGGAGCAGCGTGATGTGTCTAAGCTCCTCAAGCTACTCTCTCCTATTTATTAGTAGGCTAGTGTCAAACTTAAATAAATTTATATTTTGTAACTAGAATATTATGCCCGTTGCCCGCGACTTCGTTCGTGTGTATTAAGTGATTTTAATTCCCGGGAGACTCCCTAATTTTGCAGGATATGAAATAGCTTCGGTGCATCTCGGGGAAGGATTTTTTTGGATCCTTCCCCGAGATGTACCTAACCTACTTCTGTACCGAATTTCATCAAATTCGGTTGAAAAGATGGGCCGTAAAAGCGAAGTAGACAGACAGACACATAATCACTATAATATAAGTATGTACCTAAGTATGAATACGAAGAACATAATATTGTAAAATTATAGTTTGGTACTATATTTTGTCCGCAACTTCGACTGCGTGATTCTTTAATTTCGGGATAAAAACTAGCCTTTTCCCCGAGGTTACCTATGTTTGTAGCAAACGAGAATGAGCATACAGAGGCGCCGCTTATGTCAGAAGATAATAGTTTTCATAATTAGTTAGGTTTATTAATTAATTAATTATTGTTAATTTATTTATAGGTACCGCACCGTACAGCAGCTGAGGACTAGTGCACTTTTGCAATGTCCTGGTTGAAGATCATTTTTTTCTTCGCCAAATGTGGCATTTTTTAATTTTGATATTATGTTTCAATAAGTACATTTGACGTACATTTATTTGGTAATGCCACATTTTAAAAAAAGTTAATATATGCAGAAGATGTAAGAGTACGCCCGCCATTCTGACGTCAGGATGGCTGCTCACTTTAATTTCAAGTTTTCTCAATACACGATAAAGTACATTTATCCATAATTTAGTACAATTACGTACATTTATCGTACATTTATTCAGTAAAGTTTTAATGCAATCGGAAAACCTACACCCGCCATTCTGATGGATACGTTAAACAGGCATGCACCTCCAACTTATCGAAGTTACGTGTCTTAGGAATTAAAAAAAATATGACTTGCTTCAAACGGTGAAGGGAAAAAGGATTGTAAGAAAACTACTTTATATTGCTGGCAAACAGATAGATAGTCAGATAGACGATAGACAGAAACAATTTCGCATTTATAATATAAGTAGGTAGATATAGTAAGTTTACTTAAAGGTTGTTATCCCACAGTTAGAGTTCCTCTCAGAAGACATCCCGAAGCTAGAAGAAGCGATGCGGTTTGCACTCGACGCGGGGTTCCGTCACATCGACACTGCTCACTTATACAGAGTGGAGGCAGAAGTAGGCCGCGCGGTGTCGCAGAAGATAACAGAGGGAGTCGTCAAGAGAGAAGACGTCTTCATCACAACTAAGGTAATGCCATCGAAGCTGAGGATAAACTCGGTCACTCGAAATACTTTCACAAAAATGTCGCCCAATGCATAAATTTTTATTTAAAAAAAACCTCGCAAAATACGCATTTCACAATAACATTGGCCATTTGATTTGAAAATTATGTCATATTGTAATCACACCCTGTAAAAACCATGGCTTACACACCATTGATTTTCTTGTTTATTTATTGATTATAGTAAATACAGAATTTGCATTTAGCCTAATGCGATATTTATGCTTAGGTAGGTACTAAAATTAAATACAATATAATATACTTAATCCTTCGGACGTCTTTAATTTCAGACGCCTCTCGCAACCTGAAAAAGCTCGGATATGGTTGAAATACAATAAAATATTATACTTAATCCATCGGACATCTTTAATTTCAGTCGCCTCTCGTAACCTGCACCAGCACCGAAAAAGCTCGGATATGGTTGGATAAATCGGCCATCTATTATTTCAGACGCCTTTCGTAATCAGCGCCAGCCTTTAGAGCCAGTGCAGCACTGGGATAACCTTTGATTAGCAAAATATGACTGTCGTTTTCGTATATTGGATACAAGCACATACAAGCAGGCGTTACTTTGCGGAAGTCCATAAAAATGAAAAAACTAGAAGTTTAAGTCGCCGTAATCCGCCACAGAAGGCAAATCTATGTGGTACAGTGCGTATCTCGAACCTGTCACTTGTAAAGTCACTTTTCTAATAATGCACATTTCATACCCTGTAAAATGAGCTAGGCCAGTAAAGAATGTATGTATTTTCATTACATATCACAAGTTTGAATTTGGAATCTTTCTTCCTGAATATCTTGTAACTTGTTATATCTAATGTTCTTTGGAACTCTACCGTATTACGCGTTCAGCACTCACAGCGCAAAAAAAAAATTAAAAGTATAAATATAACTAATTTCACTTTTAATATTTCTTAAGTAGGTTGCTTTTTTATTTACTTTCTTTTAATTACATAATATAATAATATATTAAAAAAAAGTCACTTGTTTCATTTTTTAGAAAAGCACTATACACACCTCGACCGGGAGAGCATTTCTGGTCTCGTATATAGCCTCTAACTAACACTCGACCAGAAAACGCGTACTTCCCGGTCTCGCGATGTAATTGCATTGTGGCGGCAACATCTGAAGATGCTCCAGTATCGGAGTGAAACGTACGTTGAGGGTATTTTTGAGGGTTTATGACGTGGTGTGGTGAATGTCGCGGGCATCAGGTTCGAGATACCTACGCATAGATTTGCGTTCTGGTGGCGAATTATAGCGAATTAAACTTCTAGTTTTTTCATTGTCGTTTTCGTATTTTGATATAGGTACCTAATTTCCTAATAACTCATTCATGCTTTAATTTCAGGCGTGGAACCACAACCACCGACCCGCAGACGTGGAGGCGTCGGTGAAAGGATCCCTGCAGCGGCTCGGACTGGACTATATTGACTGCGTACTCATGCATTGGCCGATGTCGATATCTGTAAGTCTTCTCTCTCGTTTTTTTTTACTAAGTATATAGGCTAGCGCTTGGCTGCAATCAGACTTGCTTGCAAGTGGTGATGCAGCGGTGGAGCGCGCTGGGAGCAACGGATTGACGTGATTTTTGGCATGGTAGTTGAAAACCTGGAGAGTGACATAGGCTACTTTTTATCCGGGTAAATTAAGGAGTTCCCGCGGGAAACAAAAAACTTAAACCACGCGGACAAAGTCGCGGGCATCAGTATATGAGATATAACTGTAATAGGGATGATGCCTATTTAGAAAATAAATTATTTCTAACTGACTGATTATTATGGTCTTCCAAAAGACCTAAAATTCACATCCTCGGTGAGCTTTAAGTTTGTCCATTTTAAAATATAAATTAAAGAAAAAAAAGTGCGTTTAGGTAAATTTGATGACGGCACAATTGTGATTTTCATACAACTTCAATACTAGAAGTGTGTGTTTGTAAGTTTGATAAAGAGTTGCTGATTTGATTGAGTTGTGATCATCCCTATTAGCATGTCCTATATGAAATAAACAAACTGAGTAAGTATTTAGTATTAACATGAACGTTCTTTTTCCAGGTAGACGGAGTAGACGAGAAGATAGACTACGTAGACACATGGCGCGGGTTCGAGTCCGTGCTGAGGCAAGGCCTAGCCAAGAGCATCGGAGTGTCCAACTTCAATGTCGATCAACTCACGCGCTTGCTGGCCAACTCCACTGTGGCACCTGCGATCAACCAGGTTGAGGTGTGTCTATGCTGCCGTGCTATTGGTTCGCCAGTCAACCTCTCGTTTCCCGCGCTGATTGAAAGTAGGATGGGGGTTATGACTTTAAATTACTATTGTAGTATTGGTTCCCCAGTCAACGTCAATCATTTATTTAAATAAGATGTTTTTTATGTATCTACATAGTATATAAAAGGTGTACATAGTAATAAGTACTTATTTAAATGTTAGTACTATTTCTACATAGTGTAAAATTTAAAAAGAAATACGCACCGACATGGGAACCTCATCCTTTCTGGATGTCGGTGAACAACTGTTGCATTTCTTGCCGGCTCTTGTCAGTAGAATTCTTTCCGAACCGGTGGTAGAGTCTCGACGTAATATGATAATTTTAAGAAAGAGCCGTTTTTGAATTTGATGTGGATTTCGCCGCCAAATCGAATAATCGGCCGTATTACAAAACGGCGCCTTTTTGTAATACTTACGGCTAGCCGCATTGATAAACGGCAGATTCTACATCCGGCAGCGACATGAGTATTAACTTTTTTTACGGCTCTGGATTCTATAAATGTCTTAAAAATTGTAAATAGTGTGAATTTTTATCATTTTGTCCATTGAAATAGAAGTATAAGTACTAAAATTCTACATCAATGATTTTGTCAATAAAATAATAAAATATTAGAAAAATTTGTAATAATAATTAATTAATTCTACAGATAAATCTAAACCTCGGCCAGAAAGACCTGGTAGACTTTTGCAAAAAGAACAACATCCAAGTGGTAGCCTACACCCCTTTCGGCAGCTTCTATAGAAACGCCCCCGCCGGTGCTGCTGCCACCAGACACGACGACCCCGCGCTTGTAAGCCTCGCTGAGAAACATGGCAAGACTGTACCACAAGTGACCTTGAGATATCTGGTACGTATAGGCCATACGGTATTAGCTATTTATGCAACTGTATCGTAATGAGGGTCATTTTAATTAGAGTGCTGTTTTTTGATACGAGGCTTGCCGAGTATCAAAATAGGATAGTACGAGAATTAAAATGACTAATTACGTACAGTTGCATACAAGATTTTATCTACGACAAGGACGTCTTTATAATTTTTTACTTTGTAAATTAATAAAAAAGTCAAATCAATTGACTGGTTGGGAAAGTGCCAGAACCCAGAGCCGCTAAGCTATAGGTATCCTATTTATGAAGATAACCATATCGATACAGCTACGACTCATAACGACACAGCTCCCATACAACGAACTGTATTGTTATGAGAAGCAAACACGAAAGAGGGTTCAATTCGATATAGTTATCAAATTCGAAATTGGAACTTTTCGATGCTGGAGTAGATAAAACTACTAACTATATCGACGACCGACTTCATCATACGAAAAAATTTAAGCAAGCGTTACTTCTTCCATTATCTTATGAATAGAACGGGTCTTGACCCTCAGGAATGAAAAATAATCAGAAGAAAGATGCGACACCATCGCTATTAGGTACTAGGAAACCAGAGCTCTAGAAGAGTATGCATCGATCGCGTGTGTCTATCATCATGTGATCATGGGAAGAGTCACGAGTCACAAGACAAGACAAGATTTCTAAGCATCATTTCTTTTTCCCCAGTATCAACGCGGGATCGTCAGCATACCGAAATCGATAACGAAATCGAGAATTCTGGAAAACGGCTCGATATTCGACTTCGAGCTCGACGAACAAGACGTCAAGACACTGGAGGAGCTCGACAACGGCTATCGAACTGTGCTAAACTCATTTTGGCAAAACTATGAAAATTTTCCATTCAAGAAAATCGATGGCGAAATACCTGAAACTCCTGCAACGTTGCTTGCACCCTAGAAGAAGGCAATGGTATAAGCCAACTATTTGTAGGTAATTGGGGAATTTGAGAAGTTGCGCATGTCAAAAATTAATTAATTTCAGGTACTAATAAATTTATCCTTGGACTGGCAAAACACCCGCTCGGGTGACGATAAATACAAATTGTAATAAAAGATGGTGTTGAAATGTTAGTAAACTAAACGCATATTGATTAATTTCAATAAAGGAATATATTATGACGTATAACAATTTTGCCTCCGTTTTTATTTTTCACACTGTACACAGTAATATGTTTCACATTTCAACGAATTAAAAAAATCCAAACCAGTAATTTTGTCCAGCGACAAGTAACATAATTTCTTCTTTTGGTTAACGGCTGTCCACAGCTGTTTGCGCGCTGTCCACCCGAAGTGCGATTGCGTAACTTCTGCATCAATCATTGTTACAGTATCAAATATTGTGATTGAATTTTTGGTATTCTTGCTGCGTCAATGGATTTTGCGCCAATAGTGGAGGAGTGTTAACCAATCAGAAGTGATTGCGATCGTTGCACTGTAGCTGTCATTTTTAGCGTTAGCCCTGCCGGCTAAAAATTGTCGCAATATCACATACAAAAATATCCACATGGATCGTATCGTCCTTCGTCTTATCTCTAGTAGTATATCTATGGTATCGTCCTTTTAACTGGCAGTTGTATCAGGAACGTAGCAATGGGTCGCAAACCACAGATTACTAGTCACGAACGCTGAATATCGACATTTTGGTGGTGCAGAGTGCAGACCTACTTATAAACCGACTAATTTGAATATCTATGGTCAGTCTTCCAAATGTAACTGCGTTAATTATCTGACCAAGTAATATTTTAGAATCTGTGGTATCTTGTGATTTTCTGTTTACTAAGCCGTTAAACCAGTTAAATTTTTAAAAAAATCTGTTTACTAATTGGTTTTGTTTTTTAATAAATATACTTAATACAAAATACTTTATTAGAAGAAAACATGCGCGTATGTTTTTTATGTATGACAGCTTTATGTCACGAACCTTGACTGCCCTAAAATAAGGATTATTATTCTAAAACACGAACGTAAGCAATATTACAATAATACTGCTTAAAACGATGGTAGTATGCCCCCTGAACGCTGGTACGTTAGTACTATTATATGTATTATTCTGTGACGCTGGAGGTTTCGGCTTTATTTACCACTCTATCGCCACACGAGTATATATCGCTGAAGATATGCCACCAACAAATATAGACCGTATTAAAATAGGTAAGTACAATTGATTTTCAGTACAACTATCTTAACGTGGGAGGTCCCGCGTTCGATTCCCGGCAGCGTTCAGCGTAGCGTTCCGGTAAAACTAGGGCTAAGGTGTAGAAAACTAGAAACCGAGTCTAGGGTTCTTACTGCCATTCCCCGAACAGGTTAGCCCGGTACCATCTTATACCTACTGCATTATAACTTACCACCAGGCGAGATTACGGTCAAAAGCTAACTTATAATGGAATAAAAAAAAGATGATGAAAATGATGTCCAACCTAATTTCGTCGTAGGTACCTATAACGTAGGTAGTTATGTAGTTAAGTACCTATTTGCTCATATTCATATTCAGATCTCATGCTAAGAATAATGCTATAAAGAGCAAAAGAGCTCCCCCGTTCATTAAAAACGATCCCTTTTTTATGCGAAAAGCCAATAACCTTGAGTCCTTGACAAAACAGATAGTACAAGTGTGGTACAAGCCACTTATTGAATAAACGACAAGTGAAGTAAGACATTCAAATAAATGCCTTAATCTGTATATGTTTGAAGTCCACTTTCCACAACCTACAGCGTGGTTATTTGGTTATATTGTCACTACGTACTCATACTACATCACACATACTTCACAGTTCGAATCGGTGCGTCTTTAAAACGCGTGTTCTCGCCGGCTAAAATTAAACAAAACCATTTAATACACCTAGTAGAGCTCATTATACGTACCTACGATAATTGTGTCTATCTATTTGTACCTACCTGAACTAGTTATTTGGTGATACAATTGCAAAAAATGACGAAGGTAAGTGTTTTGTATTCTATCCAAGATACTATCGTATTTAGGTACATATAAATAGAACAACCTGTCTGTATCAACATTAAACATACAACTCAAACCGCTGGATTTGCTTTAGTTTGCCTAGGGTCTACCAAATACCAACAACCTCATAGGGACAACTTCTCTACATAAACCCTGCAAAACTTAAACTGAAAAATTACAACTTTTTTAAAAACTTAATCCATACTAATGTTATAAATGCGAAAGTGCGTCTGTCTGTCCGTTACGCTTTAACAGCCCATGTTTTTCGGGATAAAATATCCCGATATATAAATTGTGTCCAATGTCTATATCCTTACCCGGGATGCAACCTTGAACCTACACCGTCAAATTCGGTTGAAAAGATGGGAATGCGTAGCAGACAGATCGACAGACACACTTTCGCATTAGTAATATTATTATGGATATGGATACTTTATTAACATGAATCCATACATATTAAAAATGCGAAAGTGTGTCTGTCTGTCCGTCTGCAGTCTGTCTGCTACGCAATCAAATTTGGAACAAGGATAGGTTGTATCCCGGGGAAGGGCTTACTTTTTATCCCGGAAAACTAAGGAGTTCCCGCGGGAATCGAAAAATCTTAGTCCACGCGGACAAAGTCGCGGACATCATCTAGTGCATAATAATTTAATCAGAGGTGCGATTATGTAAGAATTGCCGATCAAATCGTCAAAGGTAGGTATGTACGATACCCTAAACGTATGAGAATGGATACACGAAATTGAGCTCTAATTCAATGGTATTATGGTTTATTTTACTTTGACGCCGAACTTTGACGATTTGATCGGCAATTCTTACATAATCGCACCTCTGAATCTAAATCCCAGGTGAACATTCCAACATTCAAGCTCAACAATGGGGTGGACATCCCAGCGGTGGGCTACGGCACGTGGGTTGGACTTAATGACAAAGTAAGTAGGTTTAGTCCCACAAACTTATCTGACGGTGACAGCGTTAGTCGTTATGAACTGTTATCGCTGAACATTAACATATCAGCCCCCCGATTGTGAAGGAAATTGTAGTCGTAATCGTTTGTCAAACGGATAATTCGACCTGTTTAAGGAGTTCATATATGCCTGCACGTCCGTCGAAATGCATTAAATTGGGGGCGCCACATTAGCATCAGGGTAAATTTAAAAGGAAGCTCCAAATATTATTAGAGTAGGTTTGAGAAATAAACAAGGAAAGAAAACATTCATCATTATTTTGTTCAACGTAAGCTGTTGAAATTTTCAATAATTAACTAACTACTTTAGTCAATAATAATATTAATTTTTTTAACTCTGCATACTTCACTTCAATCTACAATTGCTACATTCATACCCATACCCTTTGTCTACACCAGCGCTACTGTGGAAGGTTTTTGAACTGTTATTTATAGCAACCACTGGACACTATTTCAACTTTTCTCCCTTATGAGATGTTACTCCTTACCTCTACACTCCAAACAATTCGAGTAATACGTTTTAAGCTATCAAATGATTAGAATTTGCTAATACAATTGTGCCTCTGTTCCATGGCCTTACCACAGAATAGGTAATAGTACAATGTAGTCTTACCTTTGATAATGTAATAAAATCAGAGTCTTTACTGCCTCAATGGCTTTCGAGAGTGACAGCGAATTTGATGAAATTTGGTACCGGTAGGTACAGATTGTATCCCGGGGATTGATAGGCCACTTTTTATCCCGGAAAATTAAAGAGTTCCCGCGGGATCATCTAGTAAATAATAATTAACTGGACAACCAGTGTTTCCTTCTAATAGTACCGAAGTATATACTAAAAAAAGAAAAAAAAACTAAACAGGCCTAAAAATCTGTTCTGTTAGTAAAAGCGGTGATAGTCTAGTGGTTAAGAGAGACACCCGACGTCCTGTACGGAGTCACGGATTCCATCCCTATCAGGCACGCACCTCCAACTTTTCGAAACGTGCGTCGTTAAAAATTAAAAATATCACTTGCTTGAAACGGTGAAGGGAAAAAGCATTGTAAGAAAACTACCTAGCATTGCTGGCAGACAGACAGACAGAAAGACAGACAGATAGACGATAGACAGATACACTTTCGCATTTATAATATTAGTAGATATAGTAAGTTTACTTATAGGTTGTTATCCCACAGTTAGAGTTCCTCTCAGAAGACATCCCGAAGCTAGAAGAAGCGATGCGTTTTGCACTCGACGCGGGGTTCCGTCACATCGACACTGCTCACTTATACAGAGTGGAGGCAGAAGTAGGCCGCGCGGTGTCGCAGAAGATAACAGAGGGAGTCGTCAAGAGAGAAGACGTCTTCATCACAACTAAGGTAATGCCATCGCCAATGCCATAAGCGTGGTCGCTCGAAATACTTTCACGATAATGGCGCCCATTAAATATATATTTTTACTAAAAAAACATCCTGAAAAATCCTGGTAAATAAAAAGTAAGTATACATGTACAATTCACACACGACAGAAGTGAAACTTCAGAAAAGTAGCCTACGAGATGATGAGACAAAAATATAACTTGTATATTCTATCTCATTCTCTCGCAGGCTAATTCCTTTTATGAATATATTTGTCTGTTTGTAATTTCGCTTTTTCATTTCATCGAATTATCAAATTATAACGATTCTAAAGAAGTTTCACTTCAAAAAGATAATGCATTTTACAAAAAGATCTTTAATTTGAAAAGCATCATTTTTCCAATTAAAACCCTGAATAAACTTTTAGATGACTACATCTGCCATATTTGATTTGAAAAAAGACGTCATTTCCGTAATTAACACCCGGAAAACCCTCGAAAATTAATTAATTAATTTATTATTTATTTAAAATTACTGAAAATAACAGCAGCCATCTTTAATTTAAGCTGACGTCACAACGATCACTTCAGGAGGTGTGCAAGCGACAAACTCCGCGCTAGACGCGGGGTTCCGTCACATCGACACTGCCGTAGCGCAGAAGATAAAAGAATGGCGAAATCCATATTTAATTTGAAAATTGATGTCATTTCAACCGCTCTAAAAAATCTTACAAAAACATCTACATAGTAGATAGATTAACTCTTTATTGCACACACACAAAAAAAGAAAAACAATAAACAAAAGGTTAAAAGATAAAACAGAAGGGTGCAAAGGCGGTCTTATTGCTAAAGACGTAGGTGAAAACACATTTTTTTCACACAAAACTCGATTTAAGAATCGAATCGATAAACTAATTAAATACATCGGCCATTTCTGATTTCGGATGCTTTAAATTTCATTAATATAAACATCCTGAGAACATTTACATACAAAACAAATTGGGCATCTGATCTGTGGAGCGCGCTCCACACCTGTATGAGCCTGTCCTTGTCCCCGCCATAGCGCTATCCCGCTTTTCAGACTAGATTGCGTTAGTAAAATAGGTCCACATTATTTGTTTGACAGAGCCCGTCTATGTAAATTGAGGTCCACTTAGCATTGTAATTATTTGAAGAAAGTATTTTTCTTTACAGGAACATCTTAGTTTCTTAAAATAAATCGTCCATTCTTTATTTTCAGGTGTGGAACCACAACCACCGACCCGCAGACGTGGAGGCGTCGGTGAAAGGATCCCTGCAGCGGCTCGGACTGGACTATATTGACTGCGTACTCATGCATTGGCCGATGTCGATATCTGTAAGTGTTAAATTGTAGAACCTTTCGAAAAATCTATCCTTACTCCTTGCCTAGGTACTTACCTTTTAAAGGGAACCTTACTGCAACTGTTTGGGTTTGATGTAGGTGAAACTTTTAACTGCGAAAAACAAGACTCGCTTCTGTCTTTGCGCTTTAAAAACACTAGGTAGACAAGTCTACGTGGAGTTGTGCTTATTCGGTTTTGGGACACCGCCCAATTGTGGCCCACATTTTTAAAAATTACTGTCACCCTTTGAATATATTTTGTTATTTTTTTATAATTTTGTGAAATGGTTTCCAGGTAGACGGAGTAGACGAGAAGATAGACTACGTAGAGACGTGGCGCGGGTTCGAGTCCGTGCTGAGGCAAGGGCTAACCAAAAGCATCGGAGTGTCCAACTTCAATGTCGATCAACTCACGCGCTTGCTGGCCAACTCCACTGTGGCACCTGCGATCAACCAGGTTGAGGTGTGTCTATGCTGCCGCGCTATTGGTTCGCCAGTCAACCTCTCGAAAGTAGGATGGCGGTTATTACTTTTTTTTTTACACCACTACAAGTTATAGCCCTTGACTGTATGTCACCTGATGGTAAGTGATCATGTATTCTAAGATGGTAGCAGGCTAACCTGTAACTCTACTTTCTTAGTAACTACTTATTGGTTGCTCAGTCAAAGTGAAGGTCATTTATTTTAATAAAAGTCAAAGTAAAGACTTTAAATGTTTCTTAAGTATCTACATAGTATAATAGGTGGTCAAATGTATTGTGTACTACTTACTGATTCGAACATTTTGTTGAAACAAAAAGTATAAAACAAGATTTGAATTTCATTATTATCAATTTACATAGTATAATACTTTTAATGAAATAATGAACAAAATAATATAGCAATTCAGTATTCTCTTAGCTCACGTTTTACAATAATATTTTTCCCTCAAAAATAATTTAGTAATTATTACAAATTATCAAGGCGCAGTCGCACGTCCATAAGCAACATTAACGTGCGACTGCGCCTTGATAATTTGTAATAATTACTAAATTATTTTTGAGGGAAAAATATTATTGTAAAACGTGAGCTAAGAGAATACTGAATTGCTATATTATTTTGTTCATTATTTCATTAAAAGTATTATACTATGTAAATTGATAATAATGAAATTCACATCTTGTTTTATACTTTTTGGTATCCAAGCAGTCGGGTTTTTTGTTTTTTTAAATTACTTTTTTATTTTAAACTTTTTGGTTATTTATGTTGTTTATTTACCTGCAAGGTAATCCTAATAATATTATTGCCGTAATGAAAATTATTCTTTTTTGTATTTGTATTTTTTATTCATTGAAACGATTAGATACTTTAATTTAGATTCATTTATTGTTTATTGACTCTTAATTGGGTAGGTGTCTAAACTATATTAATATAACTATACCTAACTCTAATTTTACACTAGATAAAAGACAATATTTATTACCTATTATGTAACAAAATTAATTTGTACCTATTAAACAATTTAAGAAAACGCATCAAAATTTCTTAATTTAAGCTCCACAAGCATAGCATGTGGGCGCTTGCACGCAAATGTCGCGCGGCTGCCGTTCGTCTTTTACCACAAGCACCTCCACAGATCACGGAAACAAGGAGCACCTCACTGATCACTGATCAGTCCCCACCGCACCGCATCGCACCGCAATCCTCGCGGCAGTGATATTTGTAAAAGACGTTTATCCGCCTGAAGTATTCTTTTGCATGTTATACTTTATTTCTATGATATCTCATAAGATATTCATCTAAATTGAATGGTGTAAAGGACAATTTTTGTCTAAATTAAATACTTGAGATGTTAAGATATTTATTTTGATAAGGAATTAACGATTAATACTATGTTGGTAAAAACACCTTCGCAAGTAAATCATTGTTTTAGACCAAATTTGAAAATCATAAAAATGGTTATTTTGAGTCAACCTTAAAAGATAGTAATATGCTATCGCGGACTTTTTTTTAGAACTTTTTGAGCGGAACGTTTCCACCATACATTGTTGTGGTGTAACTTTATCGATTTAGGCAGCGCACGCCACGTAAGCTATCAGATGAGATGTTTTTTTCCGACTTAACTCACATTATTGCAATTTTCGTAAGGATCTCTAATTTTTTTCGAAATAAAATATAGCCTATTTTACTTGTTAATAATGTAGCTTTCTATAAGTGATATAATTTTTTAAATCGGTTGAGTGGTTTTTGAGATAATCCCCCTAGTTTGATAGATATACCTATATGATATGAGTAGTAACTTTAAAAATTTCCTTTGAAACCTTGTAAATCCTAAATTATCATTTAAACGGAAAAATGGTTTAAGGAACCTAGGTGTGATTTTAAAAGACCTATCTAACGATACCCCACTTGCATATGGCCTATCGACTTTCATTTATTAATTGGCTTCTAGTGGACGCCATTTTGTTTTTCTCAAATTCGGCCTCCATAGTGACACTCGGAAGATTAAAAAAAATCTATTGGTGCAAGTATTATCAAAATCGGTTCAGCCGTTTTGTCTGTAGTGCGACACAAAGGAATACAACCTTTGAAACCTCGTAAATCCTAAATGATCATTCATACAGAAAAATGGTCAAAGAAACCTAACTATGATTTTAAAAGACCTATTCATCGATACCCCATTTGCCATAGTCTATGGACTTTTATTTTTTAATTTGTTACATTATGGATTCTAGAGGGCGCCATTTTGTTTTTTCTAAAATTCGGCTTCCGTTATAACACTCGGAAGATTAAAACAAATCTTTTGGTGCAAGTATTATCAAAATCGGTTCAGCCGTTTTGTCTGTAGTGCGACACAAAGGAATACACTAAAAATGAACCTTTGAAACCTCGTAAATCCTAAATTATCGTTAAAATGAGAAAATGATCAAGGGAACCTAACTATGATTTTGCAAGACCTATTCATCGATACCCCACTTGCCATAGTCTATCCACTTTAATTTTTTAATTTGTTACATTATGGCTTCTAGAGGGCGCCATTTTGTTTTTTCTCAAATTCGGCTTCCACAGTGACACTCTAATGATATATTCGGCATAAACTGGTGCAAGAATCATCAAAATCGGTCCACGCGTTTAGGCTGTAGCTGTCCTGCAAGGAACATACAAACATAATATTATATAGACTGATGAACACATAACCCTGTGCGTTCCGCAGTCGGGTAAAAATACGCACTGCTCTTTTCTGAAAGTCGATTATCAACTGTTGAATTTCTTGCCGGCTCTTCTATCTGCTTTCCGAACCGATTGTAGAGTCTCTACATAATATTATCATTTTATGAAACAGTCGTCATTAAATTAATTAATTTTTAATTTGAAATGTATGTCACCGCCAAATCGCATAATCTGACGTATTACAAAACAGTGCTATTTTGTTATACTAACGGCTAGATTTAGATTTATTTATTCGTTGTGAGCATATATATCAGCATCCAGGCCATTTCTGGCGTACAAAATTTTGGATTTATTATTACTAACATTTTACACTATTTATTATAATACTAATTGAATTATTTACAAAAATTAAATTGGTAAATTTAATTCAAAATTATAACTGTACTCAATAAAAAAAAAAAATGAAAATGAAAAAATCGCATACTATTAATATTAAATACACACGCTTGTCAAGGCCCCGGACGTGTTCGAAACTTGTCGGGCACTTCCGAAAAACACGTATTTATGGTTATGATGAATATCACTCACGAGTCACGATAGTTTAAACGTTAAAATACATATTTTTATCAAATGTTCATATAAAAATAAATACGAATAGGTATTAATAAAGGTGATATTGATATTATTTAAAGGCAGATTCTATACAAGCCTGCTGCGGCATGGATATTATTTTTTTATTTTTTACGACCCCGGATTCAAGTCCCTTTAAATGGCCTTTCTAAAACATAGGTACAAAATTCCTTAATCAAACCAGTTTTCTTCCACAGATAAACCTAAACCTCGGCCAGAAAGACCTGGTAGACTTCTGCAAAAAGAACAACATCCAAGTGGTAGCCTACACCCCTTTCGGCAGCCTCTATAGAAACGCCCCCGCCGGTGCTGCTGCCACCAGACACGACGACCCCGCGCTTGTAATCCTCGCTGAGAAACATGGCAAGACTGTACCACAAGTGGCCTTGAGATATTTGGTACGTAACTACTTACTAACTAAACCCGCGACCGACTTCAGTGTACAAAAAATTAAGTAGGTATATTTTTTTTATTCCACTATAAGTTATCCCTTGACCACACGAGTGCCTTGACTGCGATCTCACCTGATGGTAAGTGACGATGCAGTCGATGGTAGAGCGGGCTAACCTTTTAGGAGTATGGCAGTTATAATATTATATCCATACCCCTAGTCGGTTTCTACACGGCATCGTACCGGAACGCTAAATCGCTTGGGGGTACGTCTTTGCCGGTAGGTAGGTAGCCACGGCCGAACGGCAGGAAAATTCAGAAAAAATAAATTTCCAAATTGACCCTGCCGGGAATCGAACCCGGGGCCTCCGACGTTAAGACAACAGCGCTCCACACTGCGCCAGGGAGTTCGTCAAAGTAATCTATACGTGATATCTTTCAAGGGTGGTGGTGTATATGTACCCTCAGCAATGAGGAATATGACGCAGGGAGAAGTGACGGCATCGCTATTAGGTACTAGGATACCAGAGCTGTACAAGAATAGGTTATACCATATAGTACGTCCATCTTGTTTCAATTTCATATATTTAAAGGACACAAAATATGGCCAGAGAAATGTAACTGCATTGTATAAGGTACTAGGGTATCAGAACTTTAGTAGACCTAAGCTATTCGGAAGCCTCTATAGTCTATAGTGAGGGTATTGTAGTAACAAGATTTGTGGTGAATATTTACAAAGTTTGGTCTTAAAAATGTATTATTTTGGTAAGATAGTATAGTCTGTAAGTATGTTTGGTGGTCATTATTTAAATCCCTTTATTGAAGTGAAACTTCTTTAGAATCGTTGTGATTTGAAAATTCAATGAAACCAAAAAGAGACAAACATAATATATAGGATTCAGCCTGCGAGAGAATGAGATAGAAAACAAGTTAGATCTCATTATCTCGTAGGCTACTTTTCTGAAGTTTAACTTCTGCCCTGTGTGAATTGCGCACACACACTTTTTTATTTTTTCTACTCTAAGAGAACAGTTCGGAATAAAGGTTTCTAAGCATCATTTCTTTTTTTCCCCAGTATCAACGCGGGATCGTCAGCATACCGAAATCGATAACGAAATCGAGAATTTTGGAAAACGGCTCGATATTCGACTTCGAGCTCGACGAACAAGACGTCAAGACACTGCAGGAGCTCGACAACGGCTATCGTACTGTGCTACCCTCATTTTGGCAGAACTATGAAAATTATCCATTCAAGAAAATCGATGGCGAAATACCTAAAATTCCTGCAACGTTGCTTGCACCCTAGAAGAAGGCAATGGTATAAGCCAACTTTGGGTAATTGGGGAATTTGGGAAGTTGCCTATGTCAAAAATTAATTAAATTAAGGTACTAATAAATTTATCATTGGACTGGCAAAACACCCGCTTGGGTGACGATAAATACAAATTGTAAAAGATGGCGTTCAAATGTTAGTAAATTAAACGCACATTGATTAATTTCTCAATAACATAAAAAGAATATACATGACGTTTAGCAAATTTTCCTCAGTTTTTATTTTTCATAATTTATGTTTCACATTTCAACGAATTAAAAAAAATACCAAAACACTATATGCCAAAACACAGTAATTTTGTCCAGAGACAAGTAACATAATATTATTTTCTTCTTCTTTTGGATAACGGCTGTCCACAGCTGTTTGCGCGCTGTCCACCCGCAGTGCGATTATACAGTATCTTCCCGTTTCTCAGTTTAGTGTTACCATTTTTATGTAAATCTAACTAGGAGCTAGAACTGTGAGATACTGTAAGATTAGCTGTAGATTATTTTGTATTGTTTTAAAAATTGAAATCATTTTATGTGATTGATATTTGCCTAAACAATGGGATAGCCCTCTTTAGTGTATATTCTGTTATTTTAAAGCATTTTATCACATTTACTAATAATCTCTAACAGAATGGTAATAAATGAAAGAATATTATGGCAACACTGATATGTTGATTCCTATACCAGAGACAAGTAGCCATAACAAGGATAACCGCACCGCAATTCATAGTACAAAATATAAAACTTTCACTTTCCTAAAACAATTTTATTGTATTTTGAAGATAAGATTCTCATATGAATCTCATTGTCATTCTCGGCTTGTCGGTTTTTCAGTGAAAATGGCGTCGACCAATAAAAGTTAAGTAAAACCCCGCGAAATTTTAAAATATTTTTGTGTGCCCAATTAGAGCGAAAGACCCTGGGGGAAACAATGCGTAATGAAAGAGATGGACAAACCCGTCTTCTATTGCACTTCGACTCAGGTGGGCCGTGGGTGGGCCTGTCGGCTGTCCAGTGTGTAACTGTCTATAATCTATATTCATAATTCAATGTACTCTGTGCCAGCGTGCCTGGTCCCCCATAGGATCTTTTTGTTTCTGGTGCATACCTGGTGCATACGATATACGATCAATAATGATTAATGAGGGATGCGAATTTTCACACAGACATTGGTGCTCGGAAATAAACTGATCGTTTTTATCTAATGGACGGATCTAATGTGAATTGGTGATTTGTTTTGTTGCACATTCTGAACATTGAAAAGTGAACGAACTGTACGAGTTTAAAAATGACGTGGGAAATCTTTTTTAACGACGATCCGGACCCGGTGAGTTTTCGAACAAAGAGATAGATACTAAGTAGGTATAACGCGACCAAGTCAACTAGGCACCTAGAGTAGGTCACGCGGGTTTCGGGTGCCGATTTCGCTTGGTTCAGTAGTAGGTACCTACTTGTAAAAAATACTTATAGACTACTAGTTGATGCCCGCGACTTCGTTCACATGGACTGATGTTATTCAATTCCCGCGGAAACTTCAATTTTCTGGAATAAAAAGTAGCCTATGTCCTTCTCCGGTATCTCTGTATCAAATTTCATCAAAATCCTACATACCTACCTATAAAAAAAATTACCTATAAAATAAATAAAAATCGACTTCAATTACCACAAACACTAAAAAAATATTTTAATTTATTACCGAATATTATATTATAATTAGTATTAATATTTTTATATTATTAATATTTTTTGGAGTCGGTGCCAATTATTAGCCGCACGAATCGTTTATTCTTCATAATATTGTTTTGGGTTTGGGTCTCCACCACTGTGGTCTCCACATTGGCACCTCATTCATGGCACTGACTCCAAAAAATATTATTATAGAACTACATTAACTTTTCTAAATATAATTTATTCGGTAATAAATTAAAATAATTTTTTAGTGTTTGTGGTTATTGAAGTCGGTTTTTATTTATTTTATAAAAAAGAAATATTTTACCATTTTTAGTGGTCACGGCTGATATCAGCCCCCAACTTCATCCGCGTGGAATAAGGTTTTTGATTTCCGCGGGAACTCTTGAATTTTCTGGGATAAAAAGTGGCCTAAGTCCTTCCCCGGTATATCTATACCGGGGAAGGATATCTTTCCCCGGGATACAACCTATATCTGCACCAAATGTAATCAAAATCAGACAGATGTGCCGTGAAAGCGTAGCAGAGAGACAGACACATTTTCGCATTTATTATATTAGTATGGATGTCTGGTTAAAAACCTACTACTTACTAAATACTAAGCTATTACACTGATCGCGAGCAATTTACTCTTATCCATTGAGGAGTTCCGTTCGCCATGTCCAAAGAGCATAAAGAACTTTATGCTCTTTGGCCATGTCCGAAAATATTCATCATATCTTCACCAAATTTATATGGGACCACCTCTAAAGTATGATCGATCAAACAAAAAAAGAATCATCAATTTACTTTTATTCATTGAGGAGTTCCGTTCTCCATGTCAGAAGATATTCATCAGATCTTCACCAAATTTATATGGTACCACCTCTGAAGTATGATCTATCAAACAAAAAAGAATCATCGAAATTGATTCATAATTATTGGCAGAGTAATCGCGTAACAAACATACAAAAACATACAGCCGAATTGATAACCTCCTTCTTTTTTTGAAGTCGGTTAAAAACGGCCTATCTTTTGAACTGATTTTGATGAAATTTCGTATAGAAGGCTTTTTATCCCGGAAAACTGAGGAGTAAAAAATGGATAAAAACTTAACTACCCTGTGAATAAAAAAAATATCCATGCGGACAAAGTCGTGTGCATCACTGATACTGAATGATAAATTAACATAGAATTAATTTCTATATTATGTAAGTAATTATATGTAAATAAAGCCCTGCCTTGGTCTAGTGGTTAGCATGGACCCGGGTCCGAATCCCGGGTCGGGCCTTAATAAATTTAAGTATTGGGTTTTTCTGACTAAAAATTCTCAGTACTAGCCCGGAGTTAAGAAGTTGGTGGTGTTTCACCCCCGTGCCTCGGAGAGCACGTTAAGCTGTTGGTCCCGGTTACATCGCATGATAATAGTCGTTAAAGCCCGCGAACTCGCGATGGAGCAGCGTGGTGGGTCTTTTTAAGTTTGATAAAGAGTTGCTGATTTGATTGAGTTATCATCATCCCTATTATAGGTGGCGCGCCAGAAAAATGTCCAGGGCTTAATCCAATCGCTGGTTCACGCGTGCCAGTGCAGCGATGCCAATTGCCAGCCCTCGTGCCAGCGGATGAAGCGCGTGATCACTCACGCCAAAACCTGCAAACGCCTGGGCAACTGCCCCATCTGCAAACATCTCGTGGCGATCTGCAGCTGCCACGCCAAGCGTTGCCAGGAGGCCAAATGCTCAGTGATTTACTGCAGCAGACTCAAGCAGGTGCAGCAGAAGAAGCAGGTGCAATGAAAATAGAAGTTTAGTTCGCTATAATCCGCCACAGAAGGCAAACAATCCTTCGCAGTCGTGCATTGTAAAGGCAACATCTCTTTTTTTTAAATATATTATAGGCTAGCGCTTGACTGCGTTCAGACTTGCTTGACTGGTGATGCAGCTTAAGGTTAAGCTGCATCACCAAGATGCCTATTCACTCTTGATTTGAAGGTACCTATATTAAAAGAGGAGGGGAAAACGAATCTCCTGAAGATGCTCCGGTATCGGTGTGAAACGTTTGTTGAGGGTATTTTTGAGGGTTTATGTGGTGTAGTGATTGCATTGCAGGTTCAAGATACGCACTGTACCACATAGATTGGCCTTCTGTGGCGGATTATAGCGAATTAAACTTCTAGTTTTTTCATTGTCATGTACTTCCGCAAAGTAACGCCTGCTTCTATCCAATATTAGAAGCAGGTGGACCAGCAGCAGCAGCAGCAACAACAGCAGCAGCAACAGCAACAGCAGCAGCAAGAGCAGCGGGAACTGCAGCAGTGCCGCCGCATCGCCGCCATGAAAAGGTGCAGCGCCGCGGCCGCGAAGAGCCCGCCGCCCGCCAAGCCGGCGCAGCAAGCCCCGCATCTGATATTGATACAGGTGCCGACTAGAGTTGTTCAAAACTATTATAAATCCATAGCACGTTACGGACTATAAACTATAAATTTTCAGCACGCTTTAAAATATGCTATGATATAACGCGCTTGTTTTAAAAAAGCGTGTGGGCGGCCGGCAGGCGCGATATGTCTTGCAGCACGCTAAATTACGTAACACGCAAAGCAAAGATGACGTTCACGTTCATAGTAAAAGCGGGCGCCGCTACAAGTGCTACGAGGCGCCGCGCGCGCCTCGCGTGATATTCATAACGCCGTAACGACATGGCGGCTCCTCAAATAACACGTTATCCGCGCTATGGAACAATAGCGCGCTATGATATTGCGCTACGTGTTATATTAACCACCTCTAGTGCCGACCACTACCATAGTGTCAACGATCTCAATTTACATAGACGGACCCTGTCAAACAAAGAATGTGGACTTATTTTACCAACGCCATCTAGTCTGAAAAGCGGGATGGCGGGAACAAGGACAGCCATAAACAGGTTTTTACCATCTACGCGAGGGGGAGGAAGACGTGCTGTTGTCACTCTACGCTGACGACAGCGCGTACTTCGCGTCGTCGTACCATCAAATCGTCGCTACGAATCGCATGCAACGTCTGCTGAACTTACTTCCGGAGTGGCTGGACAAGTGGAGAATGGCCGTCAACGTGGGGAAGACGGCCGCCATCCTGTTCGGAGCCCGGAAGCACATGCGTCAGCTCCAATTGCGAGGCCAGGACATAGAGTGGCAGACTTCGGTGCGCTACTTGGGGTGCCACATCGACGCCGGCCTGGCCATGATTCCCATGATTAATCATGTCGTGAACCACGCCGCGGCTGCCGCGTCGATGCTGCACCAGGTCCTCACCTCAAGCCTCTCACCGAAGACCAAGCTCCGGATCTACGGAGCCTATGTCCGCTCACGGCTGACGTACGCGGCTCCCGCCTGGTATGCGCTTTGTTCTGCATACCAGACGAGCCGCCTACAAGTCCGGCAGAACAAATGCCTGCGATTAATCGTGGAAGCTCCGAGGTACGTGAGGAACGACGTAATCCATCGCGACCTCAAGACGCCCACCGTGGAGGAGTACGTCCATACGCTCGCGCGGCGCATGTTTGCGCGCGCGGACAACGGGCCGTACGAACACCTCCACGGGATAGCACCGCCGACCACCCGACCTCCGACCGGGCGTCCACTACCTCGTGAGCTCCTACGATCGCCTTCGCCCACGCGGCATGAAGACGATCGTAGCGACGACGACGACGCGACACACACCAGACTTGACACCGACTCCACGCGCGACAGCGACCATATCGCCCGCAACGTGGAGTCCACCGGCTCTGACACCATCTCGGCGCACGAGAGCGACCCCACTGCCCGCAGCGCCGAGACACCTGGACATGACACGGGTCCTGCACGCGGCGGCGACGACGTCACCCGCAGTGCGGACCCAACACCGGAGATGACACCAGACCTAGGGGCCCGTAGCCTTCAAGGCAGGCCCTAGCCGACTCACGGCTTAAAGACAACCACCGGGGTACAATGTTACCCCGCGCCCCGCCCGGGTAATGAGGCCAGCCCTCGAAGCCCGTACCCCCGATTGGCCCTCATGGACCAACCGGAGAAGACCCCTGCTGCTGCATAAACAGGTGAGGGGCATGCCCTACAAGTCGGACGCTCAACTTTTTTCTTTGAAAGGGCCCATCTAGTACCTATATAAATATACCTACGTACCTATATAGATGCATAGTGTACTTTTTTTTTATTGCGCGTTAGGCTTGAGCTTGACGACAATCATGCTTAGTGCAAAGCAATGATGAGGTCTAGGTTGGAACGCGCTTGCCTAGAAGATGCCTATTAACTCTTGCCTTGAAGTTACTTAAGTTATATAATTTATCCCATCAAAAACATAAATGTGAAAATGGGAGCCAAGATCAATATCATACTAATACCGTGGAATCTCTATAACTCAAACCTCGTTAAGTCGAAATCTTCAGTAAGTCGAAAAAAATGCCTCCGCTGAACCTCTTAATACGTGATATTTCGAATTATTTAGACTTTGTAACTCGAACAAAATGTTATAAGTATTGATTTTATACTCTATAACTCGAATTTCAAAAAGGAGGAGGAGGAGGAAATATTTTAAAATGGTTATCAAACTTAAAACTAACCGAGGATGTGAATTTTAGGTCTTTTGGAAGAGCCTCTATTTAATAATTAGTTAGAAATAATTTATTTTTGATCTAGGCATTATCCCTAATGCCTGGTGTTTAATCTGAGATTGCAAAGTGGAAGAGTCTATGTTGGTATGTAGTATGTTATGGAGGGTCAGAAAATCTTGCCGTTTACGGCGAATATGAAGCGGAGTCATGTTATATATTGTTTTTCATTGATGTAGAATTTTAGTAATGTTGTTTGTTGTGCAGCAACAACGGACGGTAGCACCGCCGCAGAATCCCGCGGCGCCACAGCGGCTAGCGCTGCAGCAGCTCGTAGCCATGCTGCGCTGGCCCGCCAGCCGCAGCCGGCACCAGCAGATCCTGCAGATCCTCAGGTCCAACCCGGCGCTGCTGATCGCCTTCATCAAACAGACAGCACAGGTACGCAGCAACAACGGACCGTGGTGCCGTCGCTGCAGCGGTTCGTGGCCATGCTGCGCTTGCCCGCCAGCCGCAACCGGCAGATCCTGCAGATCCTCAGGTCCATAGCACGCTATGGACTATAAACTATAAATTTTAGCATGCTTTATAGGCTATGTTACGAGTATAACGCGCTTGTTATAGAAAGCGTGTGGGCAGCTGGCAGGCACGATATGCCTTGCAGCACGCTGAATTTCGTAACACGCAAATATGACTTTCATTCACAACAGCGCGTTACGCGAGAACATCGACCAGAAAAAGAAGCGCGAAACTAACTATTATTTTATTGTGTTATATGTTGTATTATGTATATATTTCTATGGGCCTAGTTGCCTGATGTAAACAAATAAATAAACTAACCATCAGTGGCGGGCAGGCGCCGCTAAAAGTGCTACGAGGCGCCGCGCGCGATCTCATGATATTCATAACGCCTTAGCGTCATGGCGGCTCCTCACATAGCACGCTATCCGCGGTACGGAACAATAGCGCGTTATGATATTGCCCTACGTATTATATTAACCACCTCTAGATAATAGTGGTGGACACCCAGATCCTTCTTACTTCACACACTGCATAATCACTTATCATCAGGTGTGATCGCAGTCAAGGGCTAACTTTAAAATACTTTCGTAGAAGGGTCTGTAGAAGCAAGGAGTACGTATCTATTTCAATGATGTCTTCATTCACAGGACTCCCAAAACCAGCAGCAGGCCGGCGGCGACGTCTCCGTGGAGAACGTGGGCGTAGAGAACGTGGGCGTGGGCAACGTGTATGTGGTGCTGGCCGACGTGGGCAACGTAAACGTGGGCGTGGGCAACGTAAACGTGGGCGGGGGCCTTCGCCCACGTGGGGCTCGGGTCGTGAACATGGGGCTGCGTGGCGAGCAGCAGCTGCTGCAGTAGCTCCAGCACTACCAGATGCTGCCTTAAGTGTACGGGCATGAAGTTAGCGTAATTAATGTGAATGTTAAAAACCGCAAAATGTGTGCGATTGCGATTTACACGTTTTATTGAAATTACTCAATAAATACCTGATTAAAATTTCATTTCCTCGAATAGAATCCCATAACACCCGATAGGGACAACTGCAGCTTGGACCGATAATAAACAAAAATGAAAAACAGTCGAATTCATACTCTCGTATTTTTCTGTTTCCTCCTCCAAAACTGAACTGATTTAATTTTTTTATTTCAAGAATAATTTAAGGACTCGCGCTATGTCGGTATATGTTTTTCTTTTTTTGGAGATGTGAATGATGGTGCGAAAACTGAGCCATTTTTAAAGGTTCCTTGTTCTTAAAATTATTAATTTATTGAAAAAAAGCAAAACATTGGGACATGGCAGGGACGCATATGGTGCTAAAATATTTTCTCTATTGTAAATTGTAATTATCCACGGAGAAAACAGATAAATACGATTGTATGGGGAAACCGTCGTACCAAATCCTCTTAAGTGTAGCGTATAAGATAACGCGACTCGTGCCATCCCTCAACCCCACGTAAGTACATCCTGTCCACTTTTGCGTAACTTAAGTCGATTTAAGTATCTAAACTTACTTAAATACTTATAAAAAATTGCAGAACCGGCAGTATTTGAACTAGAGGTGGTTAATATAACACGTAGCGCAATATCATACCGCGCTATTGTTCCGTAGCGCGGATAACGTGCTATGCGAGGACCCGCCATGACGCTACGGCGTTATGAATATCACGCGATCGCGCGCGGCGCCTCGTAGCACTTGTAGTAACGTGTTACGAATGTACCGCGCTATGAAATTTAGCGTGCTCCTAGACATACCGCACCTGCCGGCCGCCTACACGCTTTCTTATCAAGTGAGTTATAACACAGCGTGTTTAAAAGGATGCTAAAAATTTATAGTTTTTAGTCCGTAGCGTGCTATGGATTTATAGCAGTTTTGAACAACTCTAATTTGAGCCTCTGGGAACCGCGCCCGGAACGCCTTTTTACCGTTAAGCGCCGCTTTCACTTACCCGTCAGTACCGAAATTTGAGATATATGTGTCACCGTAAGATTGTAAAATCCGTTAGATTATAAACTAACGGTTTATATCCCGCTAGATTATAAACTGTCGAAAGATTGTGAACCGTTCAATGTTCTGAGTATTAATTTATGAAATATTTATTGTTTTTACGTTTTCTTGTCTCTTTCTTGTACAGTTCGCGCGCGAGTTGAATGCAGAGTAAATGTAAGTGTCACCATACATTTAGGTACTCTGCATTCAACTCGCGCGCGATCTTTAGGTTAGGTTAGGGTTTGACATGAATATTCAGGTAGGTTCTATCGGGTTAATATACCTAATATATTACAATTACCGAAAAATAACGCGTTAAATTGTAAGCAGTATGTTACGGTTAACAATCTGTCGACAGTTTATAATCTATCGAGATAAAAAACGTTATATTATAATCTAACGGTTTTTACAATCTTACGGTGACATAATATGCATCTCTAAATTTTGTCCAACCATTTATTTTACTTGGGGCAGCTCGGTTCAATGGTGTTCTAATGCGTTGCTGATCCGATTTTTGATAACAATCGACTTTCTTCATGAAGTTTTAATCGATTTAACACATTGATATTTATCCTTGCTCAACATTTTGTTTTTGTTTTATAAACTTAACCAAGCAATTAAATGTTTAAGTATATTAATGTATTTATTAATATAAATCATTTATATACAACAGTAGGTACAGTAAATAATTTTACACATGGATCCGCCAGGTCATAGAAACCATCCATCGCCAATGAAGCTTCGTGACTATTTTGAAAAGGAAAGTCGTACTTGTAATTACTAGATGAGTAGGTATTACGAGTTACGAAATATCGGATTTAAGGGCACGTCGCTTCACTTTTGCAAAAAACGATATGCGTCTATGGAGTATTGCATTTTTTTGTCGATGGTTGCCTGTCAATAATAATTAATATGACACTTTTTATGCGTGCTTACGTCAAAAGTAAAATAAATGGTTGGACAAATAGGCGTGTCGATTTCACCAACTCTGAATAACGTCTAACCTAGGATTTTTGAAAAGTTGACAGAATTACTAGATAACATCTGTCAAAACATCAATTTTAATCCTCGGTTAAACTTACCGCGGAGTTGGTGAAATCGGCACACGCGACTGTTTATGCCATTTAAAATAATATATCGATACTTTTTGATATGTATAAGTAAGTTTAGAAACTTCATAGTGTGTTAATAAAAAAATTGTACAAAAATTAAAATAAAATTATTTTAAGTATGATACTCATACTGTTTATTGTAATTAAATCATTATATAATATAATTATGTGATGATTATAAATTGGTGTTTTTGTTCTTCTGTATCTACCCGAGTTATAAGTGTTCTGAACAAAGTAAAAACTAAAAAGGTCCCTAAGTCCATACCTACGGAGGGTAGTGGGATCTTTTTTATATCAAATGACCTCGTTGATCTAGTGGTTAGCATGTTCGACTGAGGCCGACGAGGTCCCGGGTTCGAGTCCCGGGTCGGGCCATAATTAAGTGTTGGGTTTTTCTGACTAGAAATTCTCAGTACTTTCCCGGAGTTAGGAAGTTAGCGGTGTTTCACCCCCGTGCCTCGGAGAGCACGTTAACTAGAAATTCTCAGTACTAGCCCGGAGTTAGGAAGTTAGCGGTGTTTCACCCCCGTGCCTCGGAGAGCACGTTAACTAGAAATTCTCAGTACTAGCCCGGAGTTAGGAAGTTAGCGGTGTTTCACCCCCGTGCCTCGGAGAGCACGTTAAGCCGTCGGTCCGTCCCGGTTATTATCACTTACATTAGGATAGTTGTTAAAGCCCGCCAACCCGCATTGGAGCAGCGTGGTGGGTCTAAGCTCTAATTCCCTCTCTCCTGTGAGAGTGGAGGCCTATCCCAGCATTGGGACGTTAATGGGCTTTAGTGGTGGTAGTGGTGGTGGACCTTTGTAAACATTGGCACACGGTTGAAATTGGTAGGATTAGGATCGAGCGAGCTAATCTGTTAGGGGTATGGCAGTTACATTCAACCCACACCCATTCGGTTTCTACACGGCATCGTACCGGAACGCTAAATCGCTTGGCGGTACGTCTTTGCCGGTAGGGTGGTAACTAGCCATTGCCGAAGCCTCCCACAAGACAAGACCAGAGGAAATTCAGACATTATAAATTTCCAAATTGACATTGCCAGGAATCGAACCCGAGGCCTCGCACGTTAAGACAACAGCGCTCAACACTGCGCCAGGGAGGTCGTCAAAACAAATTTTAGATTTCGTCACGACTCACTATCATACTAATATTATAAATGCGAAAGTGTGTTTGTTTGTTGGTTTGTCCTTCAATCACGCCGCAACGGATCGACGTGATTTTTGGCATGGGTATACCGAGAGTGACAGCTATACTTTTTATTTCGGAAAATTAAGGAGTTCCCGCGGGAATCAAAAAACCTTAAATCACGCGGACGAAGTCGCGCATCAGTCGCTAGTTTTATAATAAATGTTTTTACCTAACCTATTAATATAAGTTTTTTGTCGCCTGTCATTTAAGGTCACGGTCCATCAGAAAGTCAATGACTATCAAAGCTTAGATAATTAGGAACTTTTTGACCTTGTGTCCTTTCCAAAACAACATTGGCAAGGCAAATTGAGCTCCAACAACAAAGACATAGTACTCAATTTACAGTCTATTTCTCGGCGTCCAATAGTGATTTATCTGAAATGTTAATAATTTGCAAAATAATTGATATTTTAATATGAACTATCCGTAATTCCGTACTATTATATTTTACACTACTGCCAAAAAAGGGGTGTAATATTTTCTGGGTTCATATTATATGTAATGTATGTACCTATATTGTATACCTTTTGACGACCTCCGTGGCGCAGTGTGTAGCGCTGTTGCCTTAACGTGCGGAGGTCCTGGGTTCGATCCCCGGCAGGGTCAATTTGGAAATTTATAATTTCTGAATTTTCCCTGGTCTGGTATGGAGGGAGGCTTCGGCCGTGGCTAGTTACCGGCAAAGACGTGCCGCCAAGCGATTCAGCGTTCCGGTACGATGCCGTGTAGAAACCGAAGGGGTATGGGTTTAATATAACTGCCATGCCCCTAACAGGTTAGCCCGCTACCACCTTAGACTGCATCATCACTTACCATCAGGTGAGATCGCAGTCAAAGGGGTAGGTTGTAGTGGATTAAAAAAAAAACCTATACTTATATTAAGGGTAAGTAGGGTAAGTTTCTCTATTCCACAATAAGTTCTAAATGCCTGAACAGATTTTGATGCATGGGATATCGTTAGCCCGCCAACCCACATTGGAGCAGCGTGGTGGGTCTAAGCTCTAATTCCCTATGAGAGTGAAGGCCTGCGCCCAATACTGGGACGCCTGCTTCCCGAGATTTCTGCATAATGTTCTCGAAGATGTGTGAAGTCTACCAATCCGCATTTCTCCAGCGTGATGGACTATGGCCATACCTTCCTCGTTCCGAGAAGACTCGTTCTCTGTAGTGAGCCCGCAATCTATACTTCTATACCTAGTTTGTTGCTCAATCACGCCAGAACGGCTGAACGTATCTGGATAAAATTTGGCACAAAGGTAGATTATAGTCTGGAATAACATATAAGCTACTTTTCATCCCGGAAATTTAAAGAGTTCCCGCGGGAACCGAAAAACCTCAATCCACGCCGATGCGGTCGCGGGCATCTGCTAGTTCATTCGTATACCTAGGTACTAATTTCATATATTTATCCAAAACTGTTCAAGCATTTCGAAGGTATGGTGGAATAAAGTAACTCACATACATACCTACAACCCTGAAAACATTACACTCTTTTTTTTGGGCAGTCGTGTAAAAATCACGTTGATTAGTCGCTCTGTTGCGTCGTGATTGAAGGATTTCTCGCGGTTTTAAATAGACAATCAGTAGGTACCTCCAGTAGATTGATCCGATCCTTTGTTACTCAATATTACGCATTATGTAATAAAAAAATAATAGGTATTACTATATAAGACCATTCACCAACAAGATTATGTAGTTGTTATAACCCAAGAGTTTGCCGTTAATTAAGCGCAGGTGCTTGGAAAGTGACAAAACTTCTTACAAAAATAAATAATTAAAATAGCCTTTATTTAACTGAAAAATACTATCTATTTACAAAGATCATCATCATCATCATCACTACAGCCTATTAACGTCCCACTGCTGGGCACAGGCCTCCACTCTCAAAGGAGAGAGGGAATTAGAGCTTAGACCCACCACGCTGCTCCAATGCGGGTTGGCGGGCTTTAACGACTATTATCATGTTAGTGATAATAACTGGGACCGACGGCTTAACGTGCTCTCCGAGGCACGGGGGTGAGACACCGCCAACTTCCAACTCCGGGCTGACACTGAGAATTTCTGAATTGAAAACCCCAATACCAATTTTTTTTGTCCGACCGGGAATCGAACCCAGGACCTCGTGATCCGCAGTCGACTATGCTAACCGCTAGACGCTAGTAACGCTTACAAAGATACCTACGTAATATTATTTTTCTAGTCTCTGCAAACACATAAATTTACTTATCTAATAGTTTGTATTAATTATGCAGGGTTAATTATTATAATTTCATTACATTATACTATATTGCCCTGCAGTCCAAGGTTCAAAGTCCAAGTCCAAGTCCAGTGCATGTTAATTAAACATTATACTTTAATTTAAGAATTAGAATAAATAAGAATTACGAGTATATCAGTTTAATCACCACTTTATAGATTTATTTCGAACAACTTAGCTCTAAAGTTAAGTGTTATATTGCAACATTTCCGCTATCAAGCACCTCCTCAATTTTTCCCACGAAATCTCGCACTATAAATACAAGTTACTGAGTTACCAAACAAAATTATTGTCAAGGTTTTGTTTCGCTCATTATAATCGAGTGGACGCGAAGTGACGACATGTTGCTGTTTATTATTATATCGACTCTGATATTTAATTGTGTAAGTAATTTATTATTTTATTTTATACTAGTTATACCTAAAACTTAACTAATATCTTAAATTTGGTTTTGAAGCACTGCAGTTTTATTAGTAAGTAGGACCTATTTTTTATTTATTTTTCTAAGTTTATAATATTTGTCTATTGTGTACAAATAGATTTTATCTAATACTTTGTTGCTGCTTCGGGATTGCTTTGCTGCAGTGATAACTGCTACTGCTGCTATAACTGTAACTGTACGATTTCAAAATCTCATTTATTTACTAATCTATTTATTTTATAATCGTTCGTAAAAAGTAAACTCCAGTCGTGTGTCGGAGCTGACAGAGACACACACATTTTTTTTACTTAGGTACTTAGGTACGTTCATATAAATTAAGAATTTAAAAGAAACCCGATACATTAAAGATACAAGCTGAGGCCATTGAAGTAATCTATATATAAAATTCAAAGTCCTGACTGACTGACTGACTTGACTTATATATCAACGCACAGCCTAAACCACTGGTTCTAGAGACATGAAATGTGTTCTTTGTGAAGACTAGGTATCCACTTAAGAAAGAGTTTTTCAAAACTCTACCCCCAAAGGGTTAAAATAGGGGTTGTTATTTTTTATAAAGAAAAATAATATAATATTAATAAACCTTAAAATGAAGGCATTAAAGTTTAATTACGAATTTATATAAGTTTGGCTATTCAGCGAGGTAACGCAACCAGATTTCTGGGGCACATTGCCTTGTTGCAGCGGCATAGATGATATTTTTAATGTTAAGTTTTTTTACTTTAGATTTAATTTAGATTTTAATTACGAATGTAGTACTTTTATATTTAAGACCTTTTATCTTCGTAACAACGCGAGCATGTCGGCGCGGAGCATGTCGGTCACGCGAATCCACAAGTTTACCCCTACCAAGAAGTCATTGACTTATGGTAAATCGATGCAAAAAGTGCAAGAAGTTTTCACTTCAAAAAAATTATAGGTAGGCACTATTTTTGCAGATTTGTGACGAGAATGACGGGGGCAAAGCACCCAGGATCACACTCAACGACGGTAACACCATGCCTGTGATGGGGATTGGCACATTTTTAGGATTTGATGAGGTAATTTATTATTTGCGACTACCTAGTGGCCCCGGCAGACATAGCCCTGCCCTGAACCTAGACCCTGATTGCAGCGCCACCTAGGTAGGTATTGGAATCATCCCATTGTGAAACTAAACCAAACCAAATACACAGACCACTCAGTGGTCTGAGTGATCAGCTGAGTGGTCTGTGACCAAATAAAAGGGCGGACATAGACAATCCAGGTACCTGTGAGGACACGCCCGGGCGTTAGGCTTAGGCCTCGAGGCCCGTACCCGACAGACTTCGGCCCGTTGAGAAGACACCACTAAACCTAACCGGGGCCCACTCAAACATACATAAAAAATCGTCAAAATCGGTCCAGTCATTTTAGAGTTCTTGCGAGGCGAGACATCACTGTTGTAACAGAAACCTTTTGAACGAAATATCAGATTTTAAGCTATTGGGAAAAATTGAATAGGCTGACAGGATTTTCAGTAATTCATTCATTGTAGCTTAAAATTAGTATGCAGCATGGAGGTGTAGGTATAGATGTAGACAGGTGTAAGCTGAGCCTAGGACCTAGGCTCAGCTTACACCTAGGCCCTACTAGGTCATCTTACTAAAGTTAGGATGGATGAAGGTTTGTTGCTCAATCACGCCAGAACGGCTGTACGGATCTAAATAAAATTTGCCACAGTTAAAGAGTATGGTTTGAAATAACACATAGGCTACTTTTTATCCCGGAAAATTAAAGAGTTCCCGCGGGAACTCAAAAACCGCAATCCAAGCGGACGAAGTCGCGGGCATCAGCTAGTTGGATAATATTGTGCACTTAGGCTATACCAAAGTTTAACTTCTGCTTTCAGAAAGGCCAGAAGGCAGTGAACGAGCGAGAGGTGGAACTGCCCGTGACCTGGGCTCTTAACCATGGATACAGGTGATGAATTATTATAATTATTTCATTCACCCAAGCTAAGTCGCCTTTACAGGGAATTTACTGTAAAGGGATCCATTGTTTTGTGGAAATCTATAAAAAAATTAAAGTCAAACTCCCTAATCACGTGACTCTTAATATCATTATGTCAGAATAAATGATCGCATTACCGGTTACCGCGACGTAAAAAAGTACAGCGCCATCTATGTGTAACGAACGAAGAGCGGGGAGAGAGAGAGAGGTAGCTGTGTGTGGTAGAGGTGGTGTGTGTGGTAGAGGTGGAGAGAGGAGAGGTGGCTACTGGCTACGTATAAAACTCGGACATAATATCGAGTCGTGTTCGGGCATTAGTAACGTATATTTTGATTCAATTTTGTGAGCATTGAAATAAAAGTTGCTGTTGTTTGGGTCATGAACACACCGACCACTCTGAGTGATGGTGATGACGTCACCCGCAGTGCGGACCCAACACCGAACACGATATCCGGCCTAGGGGCCCTAGCCTTCAAGGCAGGCCCTATCCTATAGTCTAGGCAACGGGGCGGTTCGTTGTATGGAGACCCCCGCATTAAATCCTCAGTCGTTGAAACTTGGCAGGGTTGTAGTATGGTATGAACCAAAACTTACACAAAAATATCCAAAAAATTATCTATGCGGAAGTTAGATATAATAAAACTTAATATTTATGACTAAATATTTCTCGATTTCTTTTTAATATAATAGCAGGTAGTTTATTTACACTCAAAACCGAAATATCAAAAGAAATAATCCTAAAGAACAGATTTTATTATCTAACCTGAACTGCGTTTACGCGATAATGTACCTTCCTGCTTTAACAATTGGGTATAGCATAAAACCCTTACTTCCTTTCTGATTTTTATTGGATATTTATAAAATACGTTTAACTCAAAATACTTTATCATACTGTGAAGTTTCGTCGCCTGAGGAATTAATGTTAGCTTTATTGCCTAGACCACTAGTCAATCATGGCTAAAAGATATTCACCGGGGTACCAAGTTACCCCGCGTACAACCCGGGTGAGGAGGCCAGGCCCCGAAGCCCGTACCCCCGCTTGGCCCTCACTGGCCAACCGAAGAAGACCCCTGAAGACCACTCTCTTTCTCTCTCCTTCACATCTCTCATTACTTTCATTCCAGAATGATCGACACAGCTGCCTTGTATAACAATGAGGATCAGGTTGGGCTCGGAATCAGGAGTTCAGGAGTACCGAGAGAAAATGTGTTTCTGGTTACTAAGGTATCTATCTAAATGACAGTGAATAGAACGTCAAAATCTAAATGAATCTAAATGACCGAGACAAGCCGGCCATCCGTCTGTCAGAACCCGCATAGCTAGTGTAGTGGACACTACTTTTTATTCCACTACAAGTCAGACATTGACTGCAATGTCACCTGGTTGTAAGTGAACCCAGGAACTCCCAGGCTATGCCCCAGAGAGGACTCTTCTGATCCAACCATTGTAGGTTGAATGTATAGCGCTATTTCGATAAAATTCGATACCGTGATGCAGGATAGTAGGTGACTTAGAAGTATTCAGTCGAATATCTCTTCTGTGATGTAGATAGAACTAGCGCCATCTAGTTTACGCAGTGGTAACTGCTACATTTGCAAAATATAAGAGATTTAATATAGCCTGTTTTAGATTGTATTTACAATTGTGTAGAAACCGAATAGGGGTAATGGCTAAATGCCCCTAACATGTTACCCCGGAACCATCTAAAGACTGCATCGTCAGTTACCATCAGGTGAGATCGCAGTCAAGGGCTAACTTGTAGTGGATAAAAAAAAAGTTACTACAGTACAACTAAATCTTAGTCTACTAATTTTGTAATTACTTCAGTTGGGCATGAACGAGCAGAGGGATGTAATAGCGACCTTGCAGCGGTCTCTCAGTCGTCTCAACATGACTTACGTGGATCTCTACTTGATTCACAATCCAGTCGCTATAAAGGTGAGTTTTACCTCCGATATAACCACTACAGCCCATTAACTTCCCACAACTGGGCACAGGCCTTCACTCTCACAGGAGAGAGGGAATTAGAGCTTAGACCCACCACGCTGCTACAATGCGGGTTGGCGGGCTTAAATAACGACTTAACATGTTAGTAATATTAATAACCGGGACCGACGGCATAACGTGCTCTCCGAGGCACGGGGGTATTTTTGCCCGAGCGAAGCGAAGGTCTCTGAGTCTACTTGAGTGAATTTGCACTTGTCCGTCCGTCCGTCCGTCCGTCTGTCAGTCTGTCAGAGCCTTATAACTTCTGAATTACTGAATGTAGTTACTTCAAATTTAAATATAATATGTAAACCGATGGCCTTCAGCCGAATATGGCTTGAAAAGTTATAAAAATCTTTATTTCAGGGGGGCTCTCATAGAAGCAAATGCGAAGTAAAATTTTTTTATTGCGTTACATAGGGTTTCGGTACATCATTTTGAAGATAATTAGAAATAGAGTCCAAAAATGTTTTTTTTTTTAAATTTTCCTCTAAAATTTACGAAATGGGAGTGTGTGGAGATTTTCTGACGTCCAAAGTTGACCTCAGAACTCTCAATTTTCTAAAAGGCTGAGCCTGAAACTTGATCAATTATTTGAATTATATCCTGTACTTGAACAACAAATACTAAAATTAGACAAATATTATAAGGAAACGAAATTATTTAATTTTTAATGTTTAGTTTTTAGTTTCTTTTTTTTACTTTAGATTTAATTTAGATTTTAATTTTTCTTGTATATATTTAGTACCTACTTATTAAAATTTTTAATGAGCTTCAGTATTTTTAACAGAACTGCACAATGATGTCAATAGATGGCACTCTGTACTTAAAAGTTTATTCGTTTTATGGATACCGCGAGGTCTCAGTTCGGGGCGAACCACTAGTATAGAAGTGTTTCAAAGTTTCAAGTATATAATTAATGTCATTTATGCTCTATATTTTGATTTCATTTAATTTAAGAAATCTGCTACCTCACGTACAAAGGACATTGTCCAAATTCGCTTAAGAATCAACATTCAACATTTTGAAATATACAGTAATTCTTAGCTTATTTTTTAACCTTTATTCCAAATGTTAGATTTTAACGGACACTTCAAATTAATTAAAAAATAAATAAATGGGTATTAAATTGATTACCGTTCTTTTCCGGTTAAAATAATAAACAATACCACCGCTGGAGCGCTGGTTCCGTTACTTAAGAAATAAGATAAAAGCAGCTTGAAACGCTGAGTGCGCTAGTATTCCGAATCTCGCAACGCCATCTATTGAAAGTACAGTAAATTAATATTTATACCGCCATCTGTAATGTTTTTTTTGAACTACGACGAAACTTGTTGACGATGATAATATTTATTTTTCAAGCAGATTGAGTCGAAAGAACCTCAAAATTAAAAATATTGTTGGTAATAAACTACACGGCGTCGTACCGGAACGCTAAATCGCTTGGCACGTCTTTGCCGGCAGGGTGGTAACTAGCCGCGGCCGAAGGCTCCCACCAGGCCAGACTAGAGAAAATTCTCAAATTGGCCCTGTCGGGAATCGAACCCGAGACCTTAAGACAACAGCGCTCAACACTGCGTCAGGGAGCTCGACGCCGTAGTCACTTCTACCACGCTTAAAATTTATACGCATGAAAATGTTCCTTTTTTCAGAGCGACGGAAGCGGAGATTTTGACGTCATAGACTACGTGGACACATGGAAAGGCATGGAGGAAGCCAAACGGCGAGGCCTGGCTAAGTCCATCGGCATATCGAACTTCAACATCAGTCAAATGGAACGGCTCATGGACAACTGTGAGATTAAGCCCGCTGTTTTACAAGTTGAAGTACGTATCTATATTAATCTATACTTCAATACTATTATTATAAATGCTAAAGTTTTGATGGATGGATGTTTGTTACTAAAGCACGCCAGAACAGCTGAAGAGATCTGGACGAGAGGCACAGAGATAGATTATAGTCTGGAATAAGACATACTTAGGCTACTTTTTATCCCGGAAAATTAAAGAGTACACGCGGGAACCAAGAAACCCTCAAGTGGACGAAGTCGCGGACATATCAGCTAGTTAGTTATAAATTTACTTTTTAAAGTTTAATACATAGGTTAATACCTACATTTATTTCATGGCACTTTAGAAAATGAAAGACGTATCATCTCGTTTATTATAGCTGCAATAAAGTATTCATTATTTTTATCAGATTAATAGGGGTCGCCAAGGCAGTAGCCTTGGCGACCCCTATTTTTTTTAATAAGTGACAAAACTGTGACAAATTCTATTATGTTCAGTATAATATCATAAAAATATTGTAATCACTTATGCTTACAAACGTTATCAAGTCCTCCATTGCAGTCTTATTAGAATTTGTATCTTTCAGGTCAACCTAAATCTAGCTCAGAACAAGCTCCTAAATTTCACTAAAGCCCACAATATAGGTGTGATGGCATACACTCCGTTTGGTTCACTATTCGAGAAGAAAACCGATGCTCCTCCACCCAGAGCAGACAACCCAATCCTGGTAGGACTTGGCTTCAAATACAAGAAAACGGTGCCCCAAATTGTTCTTAGATATTTGGTAAGTTATAATTTGATTTAGATAATACTTAGAATTATAGGTACTTAATTTTAGAAGTATAAAAACATCAGGCAACATTGGTTGCCTGGAAGAGATCGCTGTGTAGCGATAAGGCCGCCAAATTGTATACTTACTTTGTTATAAGCTAAGCTTACTATTGTTTATTTTCCTTTGTGGTGTACAATAAAAGAATATTCATTCATTCATTCTTATTCAAAATAGGTACCTACAAAGTTCACCTTCTGAACGTTATGTTTACAAGGAATAAGACTTGATGTATCTTAAAACTAAAGCTACGAGGGTTCCAAACGCGCCCTGGTCTGAGAAAAGCCCACAATAAACTCAGTCGGGTTTTTTTAGTATCACCATCTCACAAATATCGTAAATTACATAATTAGGTTTATAATTATAACAATTTATTGGGGTGGTTGTTATAGTCACATCTGTTTTAAACAACGAGTAGGTACAAAGGAAATTAACGCAACACGGGCTTTGATTTTAAACCACCCCTATAATTGGCGCCCCACGTTGGGCGCCAATTATAGCGGTGGTTTAAAATCAAAGCCCGTGTCTGTGCCCGTGTTGCGTTAATTCCTTTGTATTCGTTGTTAAAACAATACGTGAGATTACAATAGTCTTGGCGTGTTACAGTCCACGCCGCGACCAGTGCAACGTCGCACGCGCCGCGCATTCCTTCCCACGCCAAACTTTTGTTATAGTCACGTCTGTTTTAAACAACGAATACAAAGGAAATTAACGCAACACGGGCTTTGATTTTAAACCACCCCTATAAATTACTTAATTAGCCGCTATAACAATTCATTACCCATGCCTTCCTATCCTTCAAATAATCCTTATCACTGTAATAAGAATAAGAAACTTTGTACTTGTTGAGAGATTTTTTGATTTTATTTTATTTTTCATATCTTCTAGCTACGCTGTCACCGGTTCAGATAAGTTTGTGAGCCTATACAAGTCTCAAACGTGTAGGTGTGACTGTATAAAAGTGTCTAGCAATTCGCAGAGCCAATATAAATATCATGACAAAAATATTAGCTAAAAAGTTATAATTTCAGGTACAAAAAGGTGTGATGCCAATTCCAAAATCGGTTCGTAAAGAGAAGATCGAGCAAAACATCGATATATTTGATTTCGAATTAAGTAAAGAAGATATGGACCGATTAGGTAAGTTGGTATTGTTTTTATTTTTGAACTAGCTCTTGCTTCGCACACATTTCTATTCTATTTAACCCTCTTAGGAGATAAATTTTTAAAAATCCTTTCTTAGCGGATGTTTACGTCATAATAGCTATTTGCATGCCAAATTTCAACCCGATCCGTCCAGTGGTTTGACCTGTACTTTGATAGATCAGTCAGTTAGTCACATTTTCCTTATATATATTTAGATTTTATAAGTAACTAGCTGATGCCCCGCGACTTCGTCCGCGTGGATGTTTAATCCGCGAGCTTTTTCGGTTCCCGCGGGAACTGTTAAATTAATACTGTCTATGCAGTATTCCAGACTTTAATCTATCTCTGTGCCAAATTTCATCCAGATCCGTTCAGCCGTTGGGGCGTGATTGAGTAACAAACATCCATCCATACATCCATCTAAACTTTCGCATTTATAATATTAGTAAGATAAGATAGGTGTTGTGTTCTGCAAGTCCGTGACCAGCTGAATGGGAGGATGAATATCCTCATCGAAAACTATAGCAACACGAACATACGAAATCTAAGAAGGGCCTACGGAATCGAATTGTGATTTGAAAATTCAACGACATCAAAATGAAAAAAAATGAAAAGCGACACAAAAAAGAGACAAACATATTCATGAATAGGATTAAGCTTGCGAGAGAATGAGATAGAATACAAGTTATATTTATCTAATTCTCTCGTAGGCTACTTTTCTGTACTTTCACTTCTGCCGTGTGTGAATTGCACACACACTTTTTTTTTCTTAAAAAACTTTTACCAGATCTAAGACCCTTCCAAGTTCATATTTTTTTACATTTTATTTTGTAGGTGAATTCAATAAAGACTATAGAACTGTCTGGCCCACCTTCTGGCAAGATCACCCCTACTACCCCTTCGAGAAGAAAGACGTTCCAGACCTTGACGTCTTCAAAACTGGGAGAAAGAATGAATAAGAACATTAATTATATTTTTTACTCATTTATGTATTTTGTTCATTTTTCATAAAACATCCTAATTTCATGTGTCACAGAGATTATGGAAATTAAGCCATACTTTATACCTGTTGTTTTAATCATACTACAAAGTATTGATCCTCCAAAAGCTTTTGATACGATCACTTAATAATAAAATCACTTGTAATTTTTGCTTACTGAATTATAATTAATTATACTTAATGCAATATGCATACTATAAAACGTGTAACAGAGGCAAGAGAGGAGATAGTTTTACAGAAGAAATACGTTTTATGTGATTCATACCACTTTTCAAGGTGCTTTCAGGGATGTCTTTACGGGCCTAAACAATTGCTTATTTATGAATGAATGTATATTTAATTATATATTTTTTCAATGATTAAATTTCCAACGCCGCGCTAGTTGTACTAATATGTTGGACTCTTTAGTTAAATTTATTTTCTGAACATATAATATTGTGCAATTAAATAATCTGATTTTGAAACAATAAGGGATATTAACATAAATATACTTTTTTTTGCAAAATATTATTTATTTGTCAAACAGTATAAATAGTAGGTACAAAGTGTTAAATAATAACAATTATTTTATACAATATTATTAATAATAACAGCTCACGCTACAGGTTTTACTTGTAACTTATATTATAATTAAACTATATTAAGTACAAAATACAAAATATTTGGATCACAGATTGCTCTTTATATTACCGATCAACAGTGTCTAGAAACTGAACATAAACTGAAAATCTCTTACATTTTCCATTAGATACATTTTACGTATTATATCGCAATAATTAGAACTTTGATGTTGAGACACAGAAACGAATATAACCCCTGATTTCACTTAAATATGGTCCTAACTCCTAACTAAGCCTAGCTTTTGGACGTCTTTGGCGGATGATTTTAATAAGTTTTCAGTTCTTAGTGGTAAGGAACTCTCCGTTTAACTAGTCTTCCTGTATGACAGAGCATTTAACGTTGTTCTCCCTGCTGCGTTCTTTCATTTTAAAATAGCCTTAACAACGCAAGCAATAGTGATTAGTAAAGGGAATATAAATTGAACAAGTTGTCTATGTAACTGACATAATTGCATATAATGCTGTTCAATACATTGTTTTTTATGTTGTTCACGACACACCTTTTTAGACTTAGGTGTTATTTTCCTAACTAAGCCTGGCATTTGGAAGTCTTCGGAGGACGTGTCTAGTAAGTTTTTACTTATTTTTAATAGGCATGATGACTGATTTTGAAAAATGGTCAGATTAGGTTCGGAAGTGTCTACTATTTCGAAAAAATATCTTATATCAGCAGAAAAATAAGGTTAAGTAGATAAAATTGCCATTTGAAATTTAAATTTTAAAATTCACGCCAAAACTTTCGCCGTCGTTTGTGACGTCACTATTATTTTTACCAATGTAATCTGTGCAGTGTGCAGTAAACATTATTTATGATTGTCAAAGCTTGAAAACAAACCACTGTGACGTCATTCGCTTCTTGGCGTTTAATCCATTATGGCGGATTACTATATTTTATAGTTTTATTTTATCGAAATAAAGAGCAATCTCACTGGAAATAGAAAAATAAATAGGTTTTTTATAATCCATGAATCCTATTTCATTAGATAAATTCATAATTTCATTAATAATTGGTTACTGTCATCATGCCTATTGTAATAAACTCTCCGTTTAACTTGTCTTCCTGTATGATACAGCATTTAACGTTGGTTTCAAAGCTCCACTGCTATGTTCTCTCATTTTAAAATAGCGTCAATAACGCAAGCAATAATGATTAGTAAAGGGAATATTAATTGTAATAATTGTCTTTGTAACTAACATCATTATATATAATGCTGTTCAACACATTGTTTTTCATAAAAAAATAATGTGTGTTTTTGTGTCGTTCACGACACAACACCTTTTTGCACTTACTATTATCCTGACTAAGCCTGGCGTTCAGAAGTCTTCGGAGGACGTGTCTAGTAGGTTTCTACTTCTTTTTAATTGCAATAAACTCCCCGTCTAACTCGTCTTCCTGTATGACAGAGCATTTGGCGTTCGCTTCGAAGTCGCACTGTTGCGTTTTCTCGTTGAAGTATAGACCGTCTGAACAGTACGCCGTCTGTGGCACGCCATTCACACAGTGCCAGTAGCGCTGGCAGTCACCCCTGATAAACAAAAAATTTGGACGATAGAAAAAGCTAGAAACACAAAAAAAACTAATATTCTATTGTACTGATGCCCACGATTTCGTTCGCGTGGATTGAGGATTTTGGCTCCTGCGGGATTTATCCCGTTTCGTGTCTATTCTCCTTCTTAAATTGATAGCGATTCAGCGAAAGCGATTTAACAAGAAACCATAGACTATTCACTTATTTTTTTCTCTGCGCTAAAGCATCAATGATTATAGAAAGAGAATAAACAAGAAAAACTATAGCCTGTGAAACTTATCTGTCCCGGTGGCCAAAATTGGAACAAATTTTTATGCCTGTTTAGTTTTTTTAAAGTGAAAACTTCTTTAGGCGCGTTGATCTTTAGGGGCACTTTTCGGTAGGGGGTAAAAATGTAGATTCACCGTGACCGACATGCTCGCAAACATATAAATTTTAATTAAAAAAAAAACTTTTTCACTTCTATCGGCAGACTGCCATTTTTTTTATCATCCTAAAAAAATGATCCAAAAACGACTTACTTATAAGCCACAAGTCGTGACGCGTCGTCAGCTCTGAGGCAGTTCAGAGATGTGCCAAATCTCGGAGATTTGCCGGGCGGCTCGATGTTGATAGGCCTTATCATGTTCGCTACAGCATCACCGGTTAGAATGCCTGAAATGATGACCAGGTATTATTTGACGTTTCAAATAAACTATTATGTAGGTAGAAAGTAGGCTTTTTTTAAAGTGAAACTTCTTTAGAATCGTTGTGTTATGAAAATTCGATGAAACGAAAAAGCGACACGATAAAGAGACAAACATATTCATAATAGGATTTAGCCTGCGAGAGAATGAGATAGAACACAAGTTATATTTGTCAACACAAGTTATATTTGTCTCATTCTCTCGTAGGCTTTAGCCTGTGAGAGAATGAGATAGAATAATAGAATACAAGTTATATTTATCTCATTCTCTCGTAGGCTACTTTTCTGAAGTTTCACTGCTGCCGTGTGTGAATTGCACACACACACTTTTTTTAGATATCTTCATTGCACACACAAAATAATGTCCTCCCGACCGAATTTCGGCCGCGGCGGCCTGGCCAAATGAGCCATCTGCGCGGGAGATATTATAGTGCACAATAGTGTGTGCGCATGCATACACAGGTGCACTCTCTGTTCCTTTACTCTCACGTAACGGGACGCAAAAATCCGACACGACCGGAGAGAGATCAGGCGCAGGACCGAGTTCAATTTGCTGCCAAAGTAGCACTTATACGTTCAGCGTTTTACAAGCAGGTACCTTAGTAAGTAAGTCATAATAATTTTATCGTAACAAATCAAAAGTATGAGAATGAGATAGAATACAAGTCATATATGTCACCGTAAGATTGTAAAAACCGTTAGATTATAATCTAACTTTTTTTATCTCGATAGATTGTAAACTGTCGTCAGATTGTGAACCGTAACATACCTACTGCTTACAATTTAACGCATTATTTTTCGGTAAACTAATCTATTAGGTATATTAATTAACCCGATAGAACCTAAGTGCCCTACTAGGACACTACCAGGATATTCATGTCAAACCCTAACCTAACCTAAAGTTCGCGCGCTAGTTGAATGCAGAATAAACATTAACGTGACACATAAATTTACTCTGCATTCAACTCGCGCGCGAACTGTACAAGAAAGAGTCAAGAAAACGTAAATACAATGAATATTTCAAAAATTAATACTTTCACAATCTTTCGACAGTTTACAATCTCGTGGGATAGAAGCTGTTAGATTATAATCTAAGGTTTTTACAATTTTACGGTGACATATATATCACGTGCAAAGGTGCAAAGTTCACCTTCGTAAGGTAAATCGGCATTGTCACTCAACCACCCCTCTGCAGAGCCTTCGGATGGATCGTCACGGAGAATACATTTAGTGTCCCGAGGCCAGTTGCACACCTGGAAAGATACAGATAAAATAAACAGTACGGGACTAATAAACATTGTCCCTAAAAAAATATGTATCTACCTAAAGCTGATTTAGGCACAAGTGATCCTTGGGGTCTGAGAAGTATCTCTTCAAAAGTCCCCACTCCTAGGGCTTTCCCCCTTCCCCCCACAAAAAGAAATTTGAAAGGTAGATTCCTTCTATCAGCTAAGAAACGGTTTTGAGAAAATTCACCCCTAAGTGAATGGGGTTGAAAGTTTGTATGAAAGTCCTATGTCCTATGAAACTTGAAAATCGGGATTTAGGTTATTAGGTTGACAATCTGATATGTTGGCTGATATGTAATTTATTTGCATGTGTAATGCACAGAAACACCTAAAGAACTAGAAGATCAGATACAATCTCTTGTCCAAGAACGTTCCAAAATAGGCTTAGAAATGAACGCAACAAAAACGAAGGTAATGACAAATAGCAACCAAACACCTATTGCTATAAATGGAAATATAATTGATTATTTTGAAAATGACGTAGGTATATTTAGGTAAACAAGTATCTTTCACCAAGTTTAGTTACGATGAAAATATTAAATAGAAAGAAGAATAAATATTAGGTACTTGGAAAAAAATCTGGGCATTCAAAGAAATTCTAAAAGGAAATTACAGTTCAAACCTAAAGAAAGTAGTCATAGATACTTGCCTCCCTCCTTGTCTAGTTGTCTACTCTATGGATGTCAAACTTGGGTATTCACAAATAAAGCGAAACAGAAAAAGATCAACCCAAAGAGCAATGGAAAGGAGTATGTTGAAAATAAGGAAAAAATTTCAAGCGCCAGTATTAAGAAACAAACAAACGTGACTGACGCACTTAATCAAGCTCTTACACTGAAATGGGATGGCAATGGGCTGGACACACGATTCCGATAGTAGATGGACCATACAGAACACGCAGTGGAGAGGACCCTCAGGAAAACGGGAGGTTGGAAGGCCAAACAAACGGTGGACTGACGAGATAATCCAAATTGCAGGAAAAGACTGGATGAATCTGGGCATAGACAGAGAAAAGTGGAAAAGGTTGGGGGATACCCGTAAAGGGGCTCCAACCAACCAACCACTACAGCCCATTCACGTCCCACTGCTGGGCACAGGCCTCCACTCTCATAGGAGAGCGGGAATTAGAGCTTAGACCCACCACGCTGCTCCAATGCGGGTTGGCGGGCTTTAACGACTATTATCATGTTAGTGATAATAACCGGGACCGACGGACGGAAATAAATAAAAAATAAAAAAGTCTTTTTTTTTTTTTTTTATTTTATAATGCCCAGAGCGTAACCTAAGAGTTAACATAAGATGTTTCCTTATAATATAAATGAAATGACGACTATGGTAACACCCACCTGTATAACAAAATCGAAATAGAGTCCGTCAGGACAGGACATTAACACTTCTACTCCATGAGCGCACATGAAGAACTTGGTGCAGTCCGTGAAGTGGGGAAGATGGAGAGTAATCTGAAAACAAAAGACAGTTGGTTAATCACCATTCACCACCGAATCACTTATAGTCCATAACCGAAACCTAGGTACAGGATAATCCATACTAATATTATGAATCCACTAGCTGATGCCCGCAACTTCGTCTGCGTAGATTGAGGTTTTGTTCCTTCTCGCAGGAATTTCTTTAATTTTCCAGGATAAAAGTAGGGTTGTAACGGAGACGTTTTTAGCGGAAGCAGAGGCGGATGTGGAGGTGGATTTCTCGGATCACATTATCCATTTTCTGTGCTTTAGGATGCGATGAATCCTACATTTGTTTTTTTTTTTTGAGGATTCTTCTAAGGACAGTTGCCGTTTTGCTTGTTGTAATGGTGTAAGTGACGTCATCTGCTTGGATTTGTACCTCTCGCATTTCAAGTCAACGTAAATAAACCTCCGTTACAACTACGCAAAAAAACTGCGGAGGTTGATGCGGTAGCGGAGGTACGATTGCTTGCGAAAGTTCCGCACTTACAGAGGCGGGCGCGAGGTTCCGTTATAACCATTGATGTAGAATTTTACTTTACTCATTCTATTTCAATGGTTATAACCCTAATAAAAAGTGTTAAACCAAACTATAATCTATCTCTGTCCCTGGCACCTCAGACGCGAGTCCTGGCGGCATCGTCAGTTTTAAGTCTGAGAGCCCAGGAGCCCCGACACAAGCAGAGTGACTCACCTGCTGGTAGAGCTGCACTGCTGGACAAACTTACAATTTCTGATATGTTAATGTATGTAACTTAGTAGCTATAGTTTTTAATTTTGATATCTTTTGTGTTTATAGCCAATAAAGTTTATTCTATTCTTCCACCTGTACTAGGTACAGCCCATTAACGGCCCACTGCTGGGCACAGGCCTCCACTCTCATAGGAGAGAGGGAATTAGAGCTTAGACCCACCCACCACGCTGCTCCAATGCGAGTTGGCGGGCTTTAACGACTGTTATTATATTGGATAGAATCAGGCGTTACTTTGCGGAAGTTATTACAATTATTTGGCGGATTATAGCAAAATAATTGTAATCTTTTCTTGCTAAGACTGTTATTATGTTAGTGATAATAACCGGGACCGACGCGGACGGCTTAACGTGCTCTCCGAGGCACAGGGGTGGAACACCGCTAACTTCCTAACTCCGGGAAAGTACTGAGAATTTCTAGTCAGAAAAACCCAATACTTATTATTAAGGACCGACCCGGGACCTCATCGAGCGCAGTCAAACATGCTAACCACTGGACCAACGAGGCAGTTTTCTATTCTATTAGAATAAAATACATTCATACATGTTTGGACTATGTTTATAGGTACATGTATTCTATTCTAAAGAACACCAAAGCATCGGGTCAATTTTGGAAGGTTCCCATACCTGTCCCTTTGGATCACATGACAGTGTGTTGGGATCGACTCCCACAAAGGAACCTCGAACGGTACGGACGACGCAGGCTGCGATGAAAAGGAGCGGCAGGAGGATATGTTTACCTGAAACATACATTATTATTTTTAGATATATTTATTGCACACACAAAATAATGTCGTTCGTGCCGAATTTAGAGAGAGATTAGCCATCTGCGCAGGAGATATTAAACTTTTTTTATGTTTCGGATTGAGTATGCTGCATAGACCCTATTGGCCGCTACAGCGTTACGGGGGGGTTGGGTGAGCGCTAGGCGTCGCCGAGAAATGAGCCCTAAGGCTTGTAGACATCGGTGGGAAACGTCTTCCTAAGGGCGCCTCCTATATAAGATTCGGAGCTCGGCTTACGATGATGTTGGGACGAATGGGTGGTCGGTTGAACTAGACTAGTCCATACGCCCCCGAGGCCGTGGGTTGAGACCACGTCCGGGTGATGTAAGATAATGCTCCCTATATGGCCCTACCATATATAGGGAGCATTTTCGGTAGTGATTTTGTCATCGGGGTCGTTAAGGACGTGTTTAGGGCGTCGTTTGTGTGGTGGGTCATTTCGGTCGGGAGTATAATATGATGCAGCCTGAACTACGGTTGGGATGTCTGACTGCCCTCTCAAAATATTTTTTGGAGAGCTGCTTGAAGTATTGGGCTATGGTGGGGAGTTCGACATCACTATGGAGATCCCGTGGCCATGCGCATGAACTTGATGGAGCACAAGTACTCACTTGATGGAGCACAAACACAGGTGCACTCTGTGTTCCTGTACTCTCATAGCCCGATAGGACGGAAAATCCGATACGACCGGAGAGAAATCAGGCGCAGGACCGAGGGCAATTTGCTACCAAAGTAGTACCTATGCGTTCAACGTTCAAGTACCTATCTAAGTAAGTAGGTAAGTACTTATCAGTCATAATAATTTTATCATAACAAATCAAACATAATCTCTTCTATAGACCAATTTATCGTAGACACTATTCGAATAACAATGGGATGACACATCAAAAGAGGATTTTGCCGAATTGCGTATTAAAATGGCTATAATCCAATAATACTTCAAGTATTGAAGTGGTCTACTGCTTCGTTGGTCTAGTGGTTAGCATGTTCAACTGTGGCCAACGAGGTCCCGGGTTCGAGTCCCAGGTCGGGCCATAATTAAGTATTGGGCTTTTCTGACTAGAAATTCTCAATACCAGCCCGGAGTTGGGAAGTAGGCGGTGTTTCACTCCCGTGCCACGTTAAGCCGTCGGTCAAAGTCAAAGTCAAAGTCAAATAATGTTTATTCAATATAGGTAGGTAGGTACACTACACTTATTGACGTCTAGTTATTTATAAAATATAATGGTGATAATCAGTAACGGTATCTTAAAAAGTTAAAACTAAAGCTACGAGTGAATCCAAAGAAGACCCAAGTTATAATCATTGGGAGTTCAAAATTAATTTCCCGTATAACTTTGTCGCAGCTTCCACCAGTCATATTCGATGGGACTCTTATCCCCTACAGTGATAAAGTGAAAAATTTGGGCATTATCTTTGACCAAACATTATCTTGGATGCCGCAAATGAGTGAGCTAAGTAGAAAGATGTTTGGTGCACTTGGTTCTCTACGTAGATTGCGTAATGTCCTTCCCATTCCTACTAAAATAGCGCTGGCTCAGTCTCTTCTTCTACCGATTCTTGACTATGCGGACACTTGTTATCTTGATCTCACTGAGGAGCAACTAAATAAACTTGAGCGGCTTCAAAATTACTGCATAAGGTTCATATTTGGCTTGCGAAAGTATGACCACGTTTCCGAGTTCCGCCGTAAGCTCAAGTGGCTCCCGATTCGCCTTCGCAGGAATACTCACATTCTTCACCTTCTTTACTGCGTTCTGTTCAATCCCATCACACCTTACTACTTAAAAGATCGATTTAAGTATATATGTAATTTACACTCTTTTTCCCTCCGTTCTCAAAATAATCTTTTATTAAGTACTCCTAGTCACTCAACTTCCTTCTATCAAAATTCTTTTACGGTAACTGCTATACGGCTTTGGAACGTTCTTCCTTTGGATATTAAGCTATCTCAATCTCTTCCTATCTTCAAAACTAAATTGAAACAACATTATCTATCATTATAATTTATTTATTCATCTGTCGTCTATTATCTATTACTTCTATACTGTGTATTTATTCTATATATTTTTACATTATTTTTATGTATATAATATTTATTTATTAGTATTATGTCTCAGTACACCCCTCCCGCTTTCTTAAAAGTTTCCTCTGCCCTAAGGTTGCCTGGAAGAGATCGCTGTTTAAGCGATAAGGCCGCCTGTTGTGCCCTATCTATTAATATGATTGTTTTTTTTTTATCATATCATTTCTTTGTGTACAATAAAGCATATTTTACTTTTTACTTTACTTTACGAGGGTTCCAAACGCGCCGGTCTGAGAAGAGCCCACAACAAACTCAGCCGGGTTTTTCCCGGTCCCGGTTATTATCACTGACATGATAATACCTACACAGCCCACAAGATTACCGGGAATCGAAACCGGGACCTCCCTGCTCCCAAAAGCCGCAATAAACTTTCCTCTAAGCTTTTAATCGTGACTCAGTGTTGAGGCGCTTTAACTTATTAGAATTAACTATTTACCTATTTATTTATTCAAATTATCATTTATTTGGTATCGTAAATAATAATTAATCATTTCTAATCATTCATAGATCTGTTTATGGATTATTTACATGCATTGATTGTTACTAAAAATATTGTTGCAAAATAGGTAGCAATAGTTTTTTAAAAGATGTACCTAGATAGATAGATAAACTCTTTATTGCACACACTTAAAACAAAAACAATAAACAAAAAGGTTATAAGATAAAACAGAAGGGTGCAAAGGCGATCTTATTTAAATACTTAGGTACTCAGATTAAATAGATAGCACAGATTTATAAATTATGATGTCTGTGATAGATAGGTACCTATTTATATTTAATCTGAGCTTTATAACACATAGCGCCCTCTTTATTTTGAAAGAGTACAAAATAAAGAGGGCGCTAGTGTCGATCTTATGACATCTCCATGTACTGCAACCAAATCGATCATGTTAGTTGAAGTTTTTTTAAATTTTTAAAATATTGGAGAATCCTACAATTTTTTTTTTACAGATGTATCAAAATTTCAATTATACTATATATAGCTCAATTACCACTGACTCACTCACTCATTGACATAATTGTTCTCCTAGAAAGAGACAGAAAATGATATAATGATGTACGGGAGATGTGTTCGGGTGCGGGAGTCGAGTAAGGAAAAATTATGACATTTCGGAAAAACAAGATGGCGGCCGACGTGATTCTTGCAACTCTTTTGTTTTCCAACCGATTTCATTACAACTCGCAACGATTGAAGAAACCAGGAAACGATTAAGAGAAAAAGTGGAAAAAATTGGAAAAACAAGATGGCGGCCGAGCTGTAGTGTTTTGAAATTTTTGATTTTTCGACCCCGAACCGCGGCGCCACAGATCCGAAACGGCTTGGTCGTGCATAATATTTTTTTCTGTTTTCGCCTACAACTATCCTGTATTTTGACAGAACGGGAGTGGTTTTTAAAAATTCAAGATGGCGGCTGTCCCGGCGGCCGTTTGGTATGAGGTACGAAAAAACGCAATTTTAAAATTCAATTTTCTCACAGTTGGCAACGTCGGAGCGTTTCGACTTCTATGGGGCGATTGTGTGTACCGACTCGAAAAATGGATTGGGGAAAAAAATTTACCCCATTTCTCGGGAAATTTTCAAGATTTTCCCGAAAAATTAAAAAATCGAAATACGTATTTTTTGCAAAGTTCGAGTATGAGCGACCACGTGTCCCACTTGTACGAATGACGTTTGGGTATTTATGTCGCCGAGGTCTGGCAACACTGGTATTTATCAAAGTAAAAGTGATTTTCGACATGGTCTTTTTTCAGGAGCAATCATTTCGGCTGGGTGCGAGCGAGATGAAAAATTGAAACGTCGTCAGGAGCGGTATATCCTCTAGTTCACGGGAAAATTATGAAACTGTGTAAAATGTTTCTGTGAAACGAGGTGGCGGCCATTTTGTATTATTTTTGTGTTTCTGAAAATTTCGATCATGATTTTGAGGCAGTTGGCAACATTTGGGAAAGTTGACATGTATGGATCGATTATGTAGCTCGACAGGCAGTATCGAGATATCTAAACAGTGTTGCCACATTATGGGTAGTTTTCGAGATTTTCCCCAAAAATGTCCTCCTGTAAAATTTTGTATGAAAATTTTTTTTTTCACTGATGGCTTCGTGTAGAAGTCAGGAAATATAACTTTAACAAAAATATGGAGACAGCTGATGATTGAGGATTTCGGAGACGGGTAAAGGGCACGGCCAAGGTATTGAAGATAGGTGGGGGGTCCTCGAACTAATGTCACTCGGAACCTCATCCAATTGACAAAGAGCAAAAAAAAATTCAAAATGGCGGATTTAAGATGGCTGCCATACAAGTTTGGTGTCTATCTCAGAAAGTATAAAAGATGGAAGTGTGGTTTCTTGACAAAAGATGATCAAGACTTGAAGGTCTACTTGATGAACAGGAAAAAAATTCAAGATGGCGGAATTTATTTTTCCATAGAAAATATATGGCCAATATTGAAGAATACTACGACTGTGTAGAACTATGCAAGATTTTGATACGGTTCCGTTTTACCCACGACGGGGCTCCCTGCGATTACAAAGCAGGAAACTGGTACTAAAATTTAAAAAAATCAGCGCCATTTTGAAATTCTTTGTTAATTGACCGATTTCGATCAAAATCGATATTTTAGACTCCCTGGAGTTACAAAACAGGAAACTGAAACCAAAGTATTAAAAAATCAGCGCCATTTTGAAATTCTTTGTTAATAGACCGATTTCGTTCAAAATCGATATTCAGGGCTCCCTCTGATCACAAAACAGGAAACTGATGCCAAAGTTTAAAAAAATCAACGCCATTTTTAATAATTTTGCTATAATCATAATAAATGTCTGTACTACTTTTAAGTCAAACCACAACCCGTGAGCTGCTTTAGCAGCTCGCGCACAGGGCGAAACACTAGTTATTATACTATATATAGCTCAATTACCACTGACTGACTCACTCACTCATTGACATAATTGTTCTCCTAGAAAGAGACAGAAAACGATACAATGATGTACGGGAGATGTGTTCGGGTGCGGGAGTCGAGTAGGGAAAAATTATGACATTTCGGAAAAACAAGATGGCGGCCGACGTGATTCTTGCAGCTCTCTTGTTTTCCAACCGATTTTGTTACAACTCGCAACGATTGAAGAAACTAGGAAACGATTTATAGAAAAAGTAGAAAAAAATGGAAAAACAAGATGGCGGCCGAGCTGTAGCGTTTTGAAAATTTTGATTTTTCGACCCCGAATCGCGTTGCCACAGATCCGAAACGGCGTGGTCGAGCGTAATAATTTTTTCTATTTTCGCCTACAATTATCCTGTATTTTGACAGAACGGGAGTGGTTTTTAAAAATTCAAGATGGCGGCTGTCGCGGCGGCCGTTCGGTCTGAGGTACGAAAAAACGCAATTTTACAATTCAATTTTCTCACAGTTGGCAACGTCGGAGTGTTTCGACTTCTATGGGGCGATTGTGCGTACCGACTCGAAGAATGGATTGGGGAAAAAAAATTACCCCATTTCTAGGGAAATTTTCAAGATTTACCCCAAAATTTAAAAAATCGAAATACCCATTTTTTGCAAAATTCGAGTACGAGCAACCACGTGTCCCACTTGTACTAATGACATTTGGGTATTTTCGTCGCCGAGATCTGGCAACACTGGAATTTATCAAAGAAAAAGTGATTTTCGACAGGGTCTTTTTTCAGGAGCAATCATTTCGGCTGGGTGCGAGCGAGATGAAAAATTGAAACGTCATCAGGAGCGGTATATCCTGTAGTTTACGGGAAAATTATGAAACTATGTAAAATGCTTCTGTGAAACGAGGTGGCGGCCATTTTGTATTCTTTTTGTGTTTTTGAAAATTTCGATCACGATTTTGAGGCAGTTGGCAACATTTGGGAAAGTTGACATGTATGGATCGATTGTGAAGCTCGACCGGCAGTATCGAGATAACTAAACAGTGTTGCCACATTTGGGGTAGTTTTCGAGATTTTCCCCAAAAATGTCCTCCTGTAAAATTTTGTATGAAAAATTTTTTTTTCACTAATGGCTTCGTATAGAAGTCAAAAAATATGACTTTATGAAAAATATGGAGACAGCTGATGATTGAAGATTTCGGAGACCGGTAAAGGGCACGGCCAAGGTATTGAAGATAGGTGGGGGGTCCTCGAACTAATGTCACTCGGAACCTCATCCAATAGACAAAGAGCAAAAAAAAATTCAAAATGGCCGATTTAAGATGGCTGCCATACAAATTTGTTTGGTGTCTATCTCAGAAAGTATAAAAGATGGAAGAGTGGTTTCTTGGCAAAAGATGATCAGGACCTGAAGGTCTACTTGATGAACAGGAAAAAAATTCAAGATGGCGGAATTTATTTTTCCATAGAAAATATATGGCCAATATTGAAGAATACTACAAGACTGTGTAAAACTATGCAAGATTTTGATACGGTTCCGTTTTACCCACGACGGGGCTCCCTGCGATTACAAAACAGGAAACTGGTACTAAAATTTTAAAAAATCAGCGCAATTTTGAAATTCTTTGTTAATTGACCGATTTCGATCAAAATCGATATTTAAGACTCCCTGGAGTTACAAAACAGGAAACTGATACCAAAGTTTTAAAAAATCAGCGCCATTTTGAAATTCTTTGTTAATGGACCGATTTCGTTCAAAATCGATATTCAGGGCTCCCTATGATCACAAAACAGGAAACTCATACCAAAGTTTAAAAAAATCAACGCCATTTTTAATAATTTTGCTATAATCATAATAAATGTGTGTACTACTTGTAAGTCAAACCACAACCCGTGAGCTGCTTTAGCAGCTCGCGCACAGGGCGAAACACTAGTTATACTATATATAGCTCGATTACCACTCACTGACTGACTGACTCACTCATTGACATAATTGTTCTCCTAGAAAGAGACAGAAAACGATACTATGATGTACGGGAGATGTGTTCGGGTGCGGGAGTCGAGTAGGGAAAAATTATGACATTTCGGAAAAACAAGATGGCGGCCGACGTGATACTTGCGACTCTTTTGTTTTCCAACCGATTTCGTTTAAACTCGCAACTATTGAAGAAATTAGTAAACGATCAATAGAAAGAGTGGAAAAAATTGGAAAAACAAGATGGCGGCCGAGCTGTAGTGTTTTGAAATTTTTGATTTTTCGACCCCGAACCGCGGCGCCACAGATCCGAAACGGCGTGGTCGAGCGTAATATTTTTTTCTCTTTTCACCTACAACTATCCTGTATTTTGACATAACGGGAGTGGTTTTTAAAAATTCAAGATGGCGGCTGTCGGGGCGGCCGTTCGGTCTGAGGTACGAAAAAACGCAATTTTAAACTTCAAATTTCTCACAGTTGGCAACGTCGAAGCGTTTCGACTTCTAGGGGGCATATGTGTGTACAGACTCGAACTATAGATTGGGGAAAAAAAATTACCCATTTCTGGGGAAATTTTCAACATTTACCCCAAAAATTAAAAAATCGAAATACGTATTTTTTGCAAAGTTCGAGTATGAGCGACCACGTGTCCCACTTGTACGAATGATATTTAGGTATTTTCGTCGCCGAGGTCTGGCAACACTGGAATTTATCAAAGTAAAAGTGATTTTCGACATGGTCTTTTTTCAGGAGCAATCATTTCGGCTGGGTGCGAGCGAGATGAATAATTGAAACGTCATCAGGAGCGGTATATCCTGTAGTTTACGGGAAAAATATGAAACTATGTAAAATGCTTCTGTGAAACGAGGTGGCGGCCATTTTGTATTCTTTTTGTGTTTTTGAAAATTTCGATCACGATTTTGAGGCAGTTGGCAACATTTGGGAAAGTTGACATGTAGGGATCGACTGTGTAACTCGACCGGCAGTATCGAGACATCTAAACAGTGTTGCCACATTTGGGGTAGTTTTCGAGATTTTCCCCAAAAATGTCCTCCTGTAAAATTTTGTATGAAAAATTTTTTTTTCACTGATGGCTTCGTATAGAAGTCAGAAAATATAACTTGAAAAAAATACGGAGACAGCTGATGATTGAGGATTTCGGAGACGGGTAAAGGGCACGGCCAAGGTATTGAAGATAGGTGGGGGTTCCTCGAACTAATGTCACTCGGAACCTCATCCAATAGACAAAGAGCAAAAAAAAAATTCAAAATGGCGGATTTAAGATGGCTGCCATACAAATTTGTTTGATTTCCATCTCAGAAAGTATACAAGATGGAAGAGTGGTTTCTTGGCAAAAGATGATCAGGACCTGAAGGTCTACTTGATGAACAGGAAAAAATTCAAGATGGCGGAATTTATTTTTCCATAGAAAATATTATATGGCCAATATTGAAGAATAGGTACTACGACTGTGTATTACGACTATGCAAGATTTTGATACGATTCCGTTTTACCCACGACGGGGCTCCCTGCGATTACAAAGCAGGAAACTGGTACTAAAATTTAAAAAAATCAGCGCCATTTTGAAATTCGTTGTTAATTGACCGATTTCGATCAAAATCGATATTTAAGACTCCCTGGAGTTACAAAACAGGAAACTTAAACCAAAGTATTAAAAATTCAGCGCCATTTTGAATTTTTTTGTTAATGGACCGATTTAGTTTAAAATCGATATTCAGGGCTCCCTCTGATCATAAAACAGGAAACTCATATCAAAGTTTAAAAAAATCAACGCCATTTTTAATAATTTTGCTATAATCATAATAAATGTCTGTACTACTTGTAAGTCAAACCACAACCCGTGAGCTGCTTTAGCAGCTCGCGCACAGGGCGAAACACTAGTTATTATCTATATTCGTAGATTATACGTTATTCGGAATTTCGAAAAAAATCGACCTTTAGTCTTAGTGCATTACTAAGCTTATTATCGTTTATGTAAATTGTAAATTGACATACTCAACAAAACCTTGTAAAAATTCACGGGCTTCAAGCCAAGTCCAAGATCTACGATACAATTTGCTTTATCAATTCCTATCGTAATAACGATCGATGAACACGAAAATCAACTCCAAAATGTACATGAGCTACACATGTTTGATTATAATTTTTAGATTTTTATCGATGTTTTATCAATTATTTGATGCCCAAAATGCTCGGTGTATACTAGGTATATTTGACCGGGCGAAGCGAAAATCTCTGGGTCTACTTGGGTGAATTGGCACTTGTCCGTCCGTCCGTCCGTCCGTCCGTCCGTCTGTCAGAGCATTATAACTTCTGAATTACTGAACGCAATTACTTCAGCTTTAATAAATATAATATGTAAACCAATGGTCTCCCGCCGAATATGGCTTAAAAAATAATAAAAATCTTTATTTCAGGGGGGCTCATAGAAGCGAATGCGAAGTAAAATATTTTTTATAATGTTACATAGGGTTGCGGTATATCATTTTAAAGATAATTAGGAATAGGGTCCAAAATTTTTTTTTTTTAATTTTTCCCCCAAAATTGACGAAATGGGGGGCTTTCAAAGTGTAGATTTTCTAACGTCCAAAGATGACCTCAGAACTCCAAATTTTCTGAAAGGATGAGCCTGAAACTTGATCAATTATTTCAATTATATCCTATACTTGAACAACAAATACTAAAAAGTAAAAGTAGATAAATATTGTGAGGAAACGGAATTATTTAATTTTTAATAAGCTTCAGTATTTTTATCAGAACTTCACATTCATGTCAATAGATGGCGCCGCGAGGTCTAAGTTCGGGGCGAACCACTAGTTATTAGGTTTTAAAATGATTAGGGTTGATTTCTGGTATAAAGAGTACCTACCTAACCTATGTGACTCTCTAAGTCCTAAATTATGTGATTGTGCTGCCTTGGCATAAATAAAAGCCAAAAATAAAACTAAGAAGAAGAAAAGATGACGTCGATTCATTAATCAGTTGCGGCGTGATTGAAGGACATACTAACAAGCAAACACACTTTCGCATCATTATATTTCTATCTATATAATTCATCGATATTTAAGTAGGTACTAGATGGGCCCTTTCATAGAAAAATGACGGGCGTCCGACTTGCTGAACACGTTCCTCACCTGTCTTTGTCCCCGTCGTAGCGCTGTCACGGTCGCTCGTCGTGTAGATAATTTGTTATTATTAAGTTAACATCTAAAGTCATATTAGTTTGGCACTGTATAATTTGTATTTTAAGGTAAGTGTTTCAATTCACAATTATACATTTCCAAAGAAACGTTATTAATCTTCCTATTTAATATTTTTATCCATTAGGCAATCATTTAATTTCCGCGGCCAACGACCTCAATTTACATAGACGGGCACTGTCAAACAAAGAATGTGGGCGTATTTTTAGCAACGCCATCAACGCCATCTAGTCTGAAAAGCGAGAACTTGCTTGCAACATCTTGAATAAAAACTTGAAAACGTATGACTCGGTCATAGATAATATAGGTCATAGCCGTGGCCGTAAGGCCAGTTAGTAAAAAAAAAATTATACAGTTTGCCGCGGAAATTAAATGATTGCGTAATGGATAAAAATACTAAATAGGAAGATTAAATAACGTTTTTTTGGAAATGTATAATTGTGAATTGAAACACTTACCTTAAAATTAAAATTATACAGTGAAAAACTAATTAAACTTTAGATGTTAACTTAATAATAACAAATTATCCGCACGACGAGCGATCGTGACAGCGCTACGACGGGAACAAAGACAGATGCGGAACGCGTTCCGCATCTCGGACGCCCGGCGTTTTTCTATGAAAGGGCCCATCTAGTGCCTACATATATATCGATGTCCGCGGCAAACTTTATGATATTTTTTTTTTACATAACTGGCCTTACGGCTTAGTACGGCTATGACCTATATTATCTATGAACGAGACATACGCTTTCAAGCTTTCATTCAAGATGGGGCATATGTTGCAAGCAAGTTCCCGCTTTTCAGACTAGATGGCGTTACTAGACATACGCCCACATTCTTTGTTTGACAGGGCCCGTCTATGTAAATTGAGGTCGTTGATATAAGTATTATAATATATAAAATGAAAGTTGCTAAGCGCAAAACTCCAGAACGGCTCGACCAATTCGGCTAATTTTTTTTCGTATGTTCCATCTTCCACGGAATGTTTTTTCTAAAAAATTATATGAAATGTGCACAATAATTCATAGTTCGAAAGTTAAACTTCCCGGCCTAGGCCAGTAAAGAATGTATGTATTTTCATTACATATCATAAGTTTGAATTTGGAATCTTTCTTCCTGAATATCTTGTTATAATGTTTTTTGGCCTAAATAGTTTAAATTTGGAACTCTACCGTATTACGCGTTCAGCACTCACAGAGCAAAAAAAAATTAAAAGTATAAATATAACTAATTTAACTTTTAATATTTCTTAAGTAGGTTGCTTTTTTATTTACTTTCTTTAATTACATAATATAATATATTAAAAAAGTCACTTGTTTCATTTTTTAGAAAAGCACTATACACACCTCGACCGGGAGAGCATTTCCTGGTCTCGTTTATAGCCGGCCTCGAGGCCGGCTAGTACGCGTTTTCTGGTCGAGTGTTAGTTACCACTCGACCAGAAAACGCGTACTTCCCGGTCTGGCGATGTAATGTACTATTATATAAAAAAATATAAAAAAAATGCGTTTAATTTACTTTTTAAATTGGTACAGAGATAGTTTACATGCCGGGGAATGACATAGGCTACTTTTTATCCCGGAAAATTGAAGAGTTCGAACGGGAATTAAAACCGCCATCCACGCGGACAAAGTGGCGGGCATCATCAACTTCCAAACGAGTGCACCAAATTGGATATTTTTTTTGTGTTCGTTAAAGTCAGGACAGGTTTATTATATATTTAAAAAAAAAATATGAGTTCAAAAAAACCAAATACCCCAAATGGATGTTTGTTACACAATCACGCCAGAACGGCTGAACGGATCTAATGAAATTTGGGAAAGAGATATATTATTATAGTCTGGAAAATAAGATAGGCTACTTTTTATCCCGGAAAATTAAAGAGTTCCACCGGGAACCAAAAAACCTCAATCCACGCGGACGAAGTTGCGGGCATCAGCTTGTAGATATTATTAGTTCAGATAAAGCAAAGATAAAGTGAAGTTTTGATCAAATCATTGATGTTTTAAGATTTCAATCTTTTTTTTACATTTTTACCGTTTACGATATTTTAAATCTTCAGCGTACCTACGTATGCAAAATTCAATAGTTTATAAATTATTATCTCTATCACATCGTAGTACTTATTAGTTCCATGCTCTATCACTATTTATTGATTGTGTGAAACCATCGACTATATAAATAACCAATATGAAACCCTCTTTTCATGGGTAGAATACTTACCTAATTATTAATCGCGCCGACAAAGCAGTAGGTAATATAAAAACTTACCTTATACCTCCACTATACTTTACGTATAGTGGGGATAAATTTTTTTTCATGTTTTAATTCAAGTAGTTATCCGTTTGCGCAATATTACATAAGCTTTTAAAAATTGCAAATTTTTGCTAAGTATCCCCCCTGGGCCCTATGCCAGCTAAATGTTTTTTTTGGATATTTGAAGTGAAAAAATTCGTACCAATAGTAGGTTAGCCGTTAGTACCTTACTAGGTACTAACGGCTAACCTACTATTGGTACGAATTTCAAATATACAGAAAAGTACTATAGTATAGTATATAAAATATAAATAAATATTGCATATTTCTAACCGTATTTTTATCCAATATTTAAGTAGATAAATACGACTTTTATTCCGTCTTTTATTCGTTTGTGGCCATCGATATATATGTAGGCACTAGGCACTAGATGGGCCCTTTCATAGAAAAACGCCGGGTGTCCGAGTTGCGGAATACGTCCGAGTTGCGAATCTGTCTTTGTTCCCGTCGTAGCGGTGTCACGATCGCTCGTGGTGCGGATAATTTGTTATTATTAAGTTTTAACATCTAAAGTTTAATTAGTTTGGCACTGTATAATTTTAATTTTAAGGTAAGTGATTCAATTCACAATTATACATTTCCAAAAAAACGTTATTTATTCTTCCTATTTAATATTTTTATCCATTACGCAATCATTTAATTTCCGCGGCAAACTGTATATATATATTTTTTTTACTAACTGGCCTTACGGCTATGACCTATATTATCTATGACCGAGTCATACGTTTTCAAGTTTTTATTCAAGATGTTGCAAGCAAGTTCCCGCTTTTCAGACTAGATGGCGTTGATGGCGTTGCTAAAAATACGCCCACATTCTTTGTTTGACAGGGCCCGTCTATGTAAATTGAGGTCGTTGTTTGTGGCATATTATGGAGTTTTATAAAAAAAAATGTATTCGATCACAAATTATGTCTGTGTGTATGATGGGCTCAAATGGCTAGAATCCGGAGCCGTTAAGCCAGTTCATAAAAAAATCTATGACATCAGCTGTCATTTTTCATTCAATATTTTATTTTGTTTTTGCCAAGTTTTTGCTTGCTTGCTTGACAATTTTCGAAATTGAGAGGACTATTTTATTTTTACCAGGAAAATTAGTATTTTTATTTTATTACAAACGAAGTGATCAAAGGTAATAGTTTACCTATTTAAAGTTACCTATTTACGTTTTTGAAGAAAATTGTATGAAATCAACAAAGTCAAAACTGCTTGTTGCGGGTTGAACTCACAGATTTTTAGAGGAAAGGTTGAACTTGATTTCAAACAAATATTTGAGAAACAATTTTATCAATAAATCTGATAAAGTTTTTGATTTGGTAATCTTGTGTGCCATTCTATCAAATGTCTTCATCGGATTCCGATGATGGTTTTTACAGCAATGCAAATGTATTTAAGAACATAAGAATAGCCCGGGAACAGTTACGAAAAGACTTGGAAAGTAAACAAGAAAACTGCGCAACGAAAAATGACGGGAAAGTTCATGAAGGCAGCATTACTGAAAACCAAGTTAACACGGTCAAAACTACGGATAATGTACCAAATAATACAAACGAGGTAACCTTTATTGATTCAATCGAGGACGATTTGATTTTGGACGAAATAATTGCCAAAAACACGAAGCCGGCTCGCGGAAGAGGTAGGGGGAGAAAAAAGAAAGAAACCACTGTAGAGGCTCCAATAACCCCTGAAGTTAGTAACCCAAGAGGTAGAGGTCGAGGTAGAAGAGGTAGGGCATCAAAAAACAATGTCACAGATACAGAACCGAGTAATGCATTAAACACATCCGTAGTATTAAATGGTACAAGACAAAATGGAGATACTCTGGAGGATAATAGTTCGATAATTGCAGATGTATTAAATAAGTTAACAGGCACGAGTAGGGGTAGGGGTAGGAAAAGGAGTAGAGCTGGATATTCTCCAGACAGTTCAGTTGAAGAGATATTAGATAGTCTACTGTCTGGTAACGTTAACGGAAGAGGTAGGGGTAGGCAACGGGGTAGAGTACGGTCTAGCCCACGAGGCAGAGGGAGACGTGGCCATTGGGGCTCAGGGAGGAGTACCATGACGCAACCTTTCATACCCATGCCACCAGCTTTATCAAACTACAATATGGTACCAAGTTATCCAACATACAGCATTGGCAATACTGATGAATATCAGGATAATTCTGATGATGTACCTTTATTTAGTAAGCCTACCAATACCAATCAACCAACCAACGTGACGGATGATGTTGTCGTATTAGAAAACGAAGAAACAGACAACACGGATGACAATGAACTGTTACCAGTGAAAGTCATATGGAAGAGTCTGGACGTTTTCAAATTCACGATACGCAAATACCAAAAATTAACACAGATATTCGATTCCTTTGCATTAAAAGAAAACGTTGGCAAAGATAAGTTACTGTTTATGTATAACAATAAAATAATAACTTCTGACGATACACCTTCGTCAATAGATTATAATATTGCTAAGTTCATAGATGGAGGTATTGTGAGTCAAAGCATGAAGATCGTTAAGGAGAATACTAAAATTAACGGAATCCAAATTAAATTCCAATGTCAGAATAGGAAGAAGCCGATCGAAATAACAATTGGGAAGGATGACAAAGTTATGATGGCAATGAGGCAATGTGCAGAGAGCTTAGACCTGCCAATGGATAAGTTGAAGTTTGAATTTGATGGTGATATGGTCACTGGTAAGATTCTATTTTTCTGACTTATGATTTATGCAACTTTTTTTTTTTTTTATCCACTACAAGCTAGCCCTTGACTGCGATCTCACCTGATGGTAAGTGATGATGCAGTCTAAGATGGTAGCGGGCTAACCTGTTAGGAGCATCGCAGTTAAACCCACACCCCTTCGGTTTCTACACGGCATCGTACCGGAACGCTAAATCGCTTAGCGGCACGTCTTTGCCGGTAGGGTGGTAACTAGCCACGGCCGAAACCTCCCACCAGGCCAGACCAGGGAAAATTCAGAAATTATAAATTTCCAAATTGACCCTGCCGGGGATTGGACCGCCGCACGTTAAGACAACAGCGCTACACACTGCGCCACGGAGGTCGTCAAACTACAACGTCAACTTAGTCTGCATGGATCTGCATGGATTTATTTTTTGGAGTTTATCTCCTTTAGAATCGATTTTCATATATAAATAAGCCCGGGGTATGAAAATTTATGGGGAGTATGCATTCAGTAATATAAAAAATGTGTTCATTTACCCTCATTTGCTAATCTATATATTTTATAATCGTTCTTAAAGAGTAAACTCCAGTTGTGCATTGGAGCTGAGTGCTGACACACAATTTTCTTTTTATTCCAATATAAGTTAGCCCTTGATGTGATGGTAGTCTAAGATGGTTGTGGGCTAACCTGTTAGGAGGATGGCAGTAATAAGTATAGTTATATTGAGACACCCCTACACCGTTAAACGGATTATATACAGCAATGCAGGGTTGTAACTAGCCTAGTAGCCTCCTACCAGGCAAGAGAGACTGTGATAATGTCTTTGTCCGTCTGGAATCTGGATTAAGATTTTTCAAAAATCCTGTCATAATAAAATAATATAATATTACTAGATGATGCCTGCGACTTCGTCCGCATGGATCGACGTTTTTGAATTCCCGCGGGCACTCTTCAATTTTCCGGGATAAAAAGTAGCCTATGTCCTTCCCCGAGATGTAAACTATGTCTGTACCTTCATCAAAATCGGTTCAGTATTTGGGCCGTTGCTTTAAAGCGTAGGACAGACAGACAGACACACTTTCGCATTTACAACATTAGTATGGATTTATATTTTATACTTAAAACTAAAGAAAACCTTTTTTTCAGGTATAAGCACCCCACAGCAAATGGGCTTAGAAAATGGCGACTGCGTCGATGTTTCCATACTAAGCTAATATTCTACTGCTTTAATAGTTATGTATTATTTTGTAATATTAATATTTTGAAAGTGATTAATTATAATAACTATTTTTTGTTTATAATCTATTATTTTTATTTATGATCCAAATTCCAATCTAACTGTAAAATTACTAGATGCATGCGAATTGTTCAAGTAGATTCAGATTTATAAAACTCCGCTCAAAGCTGACGGCTTTACGTGCTTTCCTAGGCACTGGGGTAAAACACAACCAACTCCCTAACTCAGGGTTAGTACTGAGAAGTTCATGTCAGAAAACTCCAATAAGTAATTATATTATGGCCTGACCCGGTAATCCAACCTCGGACCTCGCTCGTCGAACATGCTAACCACATACCACTGTTATCAAAAATGCAGCTAAGTACTGCATATTTAAAAACTAGCTGATGCCCGCGATTTCACGTGGATTGATTTTTTGATTCCCGCTTTAAGTTTCCGGGATAAAAAGTAGCCTTTGTGTTATTCCAGACTATAATCTATCCCTGTACCAAATTTCATCCAGATCCGTTCTGCCGTGATTGAGTAATTGTAAGTAAGTAATTGTTGATCCATTCAAACTTTCGCATTTAGATTAGTATAAAAGTATAGTTAAGTGTGTTATACTACATACCGATCATTTTTTTTTTAAATTAAAAAGCCACACTTCCCTTATCACTGCACTTCCTTGAATAGCACTTTAATAAGGACTATTAAATTTTTCTACTTCCCCAATCTTATATAGATTTCGATTATACTATCGTTTTCACGCGAGTTTGATTGGGGGGCAACTAAAATATTTTACTTTGGTGATCTACCTCAGAGGGCTTACACCTTATATTATATGCTTATCACCGCTTAATTAAAGCAGTATTATTTTAAAATTCACGTTTTGTATGACGTACCTTGACATCCCTAAAATAAGGATGATATTTCTAAAACCAGAGTGTCAACAAGATTAAAATAATACTGCTTTAAGTGATGATAGTAAGCCCCTGGGAAGTATTAATTAAAAAAAACTGTAACCCTACTACGGTAAAAGTTCTAACTAAGCGATTGTTGCCTCATTCATCAAAATCGGTTGAGTAATTTAGGCACTACGTTGGAACATCTTCTTGCTGATGCGGCTTCGCAGGGCTCTGTAGCGAGACCCAGTATCACATTGACCGTCGCCGATCTATTGTGATCATTACTATTTAAAGTTCCTGACCAATGTTGCTTGCCGCTAGAAACAGCAGCATGGCCGGGATGTTATTTGCCTCTTCAGGGTCTACAAGGTGTTTCCCTAGGAGGAGGCTGCGTTTGTGCATTAACGCGGGGCAGTAGCAGATAAAGTGCAGAGGCGTTTCCTCAGCCTCACAGCAAAGCCTGCACATATCTGCTTCTCGGAGCTTTACATAAATAATAAAACATACATAAATACAAACATACTGTATACATAAGTGGTAAAACTAGTCTCTAGTTTTCCGTAGATTAAAGAAAAGGTAAAAAAATCACAGATATTAATTACCTACCTAGCATGATCTTGCGCGTCTAAGCTGTACTTAGGTAAATAAGTACGAGGTATCCCATGGGTATAGCGGTTAAAAAACCTAAATCTTCCTAGATTCTCGGATAAGAAATGGTCAAGTTTAGTTTTGGAGATACGTAAGCTGATGATGCAAACATTGGAACATACAAACGGATTCGCTTCCCCGAGTTTTATATTAATATCTAATAAAACAAAGTCCATATGCACTCTAAAAACTAAATGTTACCGCAAAATGTCCTTTATCACATTAATATAAAGGACAATACATTTTAAATTGTACGCAGATACGTAATTTTTTGATTGTGATAATAATTATTGGACTTGTAAAGATTAATTTTATCTTTATTGTTGTATGTATTGCAGATATTTCTATGTATTATAATTTATTTACCAATCTACCACTGTCGTAGGCATTTGATTTTCACTTACGAAATAAGTTCCGCAATTAAGATTTTATTTTGCAATTTTTACACGCCTATGTTCTTCCCCGGGATGTAACCTATCTCCATACAAAATTTCATCAAAATCGGTTGAAAAGATAGTCCGTCAAAGCTTAACAGACAGACTTTCGCATTTATAATATTGTTAGATAAGTTGTATCTAAGTTATTTTGAGATTGAATAAGTTATCTAATGACAGGCGTGTAACATTAGTGTTTACATCACCCTATTTGTTTATTTTAATTAGTGCCTAATATAAAGCTATGATTAGATTAAATTTTTGCAAATTTTGGAAAGCGTGTTTAGGAAAATTTTTGCTAAGTAACTAGGTATATATAATATATTCTGCTATTACCTATTCTGTGGTGATATAATTCATAGAAAAAAATAATAATTTATCTACTCCGTGATATAGACCCACGCAGTGGGTGATATAATTTATATCGTTTTAACTATTTACTTATATTTACTCCAACAGAGTTTCTGGATTTGCCATTACATAAATTTAAAGACTGTGTTAAACAGCATTTGTTAATTCGAGGCTATTATAGTTACTATCGATGATTTTATTAACGACAAAGTTGCATGGAAGCAACCGGCCTCGCATCCAGTGACCCGTGCAAGTCAGTAGGTTTATGTCACCTACCTTTTATAATTATTGTAAACTTTTTATTTTTTGTAAAGCAACTGCTGAGTTTCTTGCCGGCTCTTCTCAGCAGAATCAGTTTTCCGAACCGGTGGAAGAGGTGAGCGACAGTAGCGCCGCCAAGAGACGCGACACCATGGAAAACTAACGTACCTACGCGAAAACGTCTGTCAGTTTGAATGGCTTCGTATCGCGTCGCGTCGCTTCTGTCGCACTAGGACAACGGGTCAGTGGAATAAAAAAAACCCATGGTTTCGTCTCGTCATCGATAAAAAGCGTACAATTTGAACTTTATCGAGATTTATCGTGAAATCGATTATATCGAAATAGTCGCGCGTCACGCGAAGTACCGACTGTAGGTAATAAGCAATGTAACAAGAGAAATACACATGTTTCAATAATCGTTAGAATAACTAATCTTAGATTATTATCAGTTCAGTGTCGTACGTAGGCCAATCACGTATCTATCTACTTAAGTACCTATATAGGAAATTCGCAAGTAACTATTTCAAAATATTGCAGTAATGTATCCATCTTACTTCTTACTTAATATTATAAATGCGAAAGTTTGGATGTATGGATGTTTGTTACTCAATCACGCCCCAACGGCTGAACGGATCTGGCTGAAATTTGGCACAGAGATAAATTATATTCTGGAATAGCACATAGGCTATAGCCCGGACAATTAAAGAGTTCCTCCGTTACAGCGTGATTGAAGGACAAACAAACAAACTTTCGCATTTATAATATTAGTATGATTTCAAAATTTTCTGTTCTAAGGTAATTGTACCCTTTTTCGTTATATTAAGACTCCCAAGACTAAGATTTTTTAAATATATTCCTAAACATGATATCAGTTTGAAAGCTTTTGTGTCTTGAATATTGGTATTTTGCCAGTAATTTGTATTTTAATGTATGAATTATGTAGTTTTGTTTCGTAGTTTTTTTTATATTAATTTATTTGTGGACCTCTTGTTTGAACCCTATTTCGTGATAAAATTTTGCTCTGCTCCTAAGTTCGTGAATTCGTGGCCCCTATTTCGTGATAAAGTTTTTACAGCGAGTTACGATTATTTATTAATAAAAACATAATTATTTAAAGGTTTTATAATTAAGAACGGGTTAAAGATATTTTTTTATAATAATTATTATAATAAAAAAGATGTGAGAGTGAGATTCAGCCGACTGACAGCTTTTATTAGGTGCTTATCTACTTGAAACTTAATATCAAAACAAAGCTAGTCCCTTGTTTGAAACTTTGGTTTGTTAAAAAATATTATTAACTAGATGATGCCCGCGACTTCGTCCGTGTGGATTAAGGCTTTCTGATTCCCGCGGGATTTCTTCAATTTTCCGGGATAAAAAGTAGCCTATGTCCTTCCCCTGGATACAAACTATGCCTATCCCAAATTTCATCAAAATCGGTTCAAGAGACAATTTTTTTGGTTCCCGCAGGAACTCTTTAATTTTCCGGGATAAAAAGTTGCCTATGTGCTATTCCAGACTATAATCTATCTCTGTGCCAAATTTAATCTAGATCCGTTCAGCAGTTCGGGCGTGATCGAGTAACAAACGTACATCCATACATCCAAACTTTCGCATTTAAAATATTAGTAAGATAAGAAGTATGGATATATTGCGATACCAGTGGTATGTGCCTTACCTACTAGCCTACCACTATAGATATATATCTGTCACGAACTTGGGGAAATGTATAACAAAATAGACAGTCCCTTGGTTCGTGATATTGATTTTTGGAAATTCCAGCATTTAATTTTTTCGACCATTTTAAAATTATGTAAATTAACTACTAACTGCCCTATATATAGTAAAAATATACAAATATACCTAAAATAAATCGAATAACAAACAAAATTAAGCTGGAAGTACCTGTGCGAATTTACCTCCAAAATGTAAATTCAGGTCACCTTCAAACTCGTTTTATAAGAATTCTAGTGGACAAAACATATAACGAATTTAGCTCCTAAAAAACTTAATTAAATACATTATTTGATATTCAATTTACATTTAAATTATCTTAATTATTATGTAAATGCACGAGCTACAAAAATGTATCTCGAATATCCCTGATTCGGTAGTGTCACGAACTAGGGTACACATGAAAAATAAAATGACCGCTATTTCGTGAGTCGGTTTATTGCAATTTTAAAGGAATCCTATGTTTTTATTTAACTTTTTCCGAGTCAAATCGATTGTTAAGGAACACATAAAAGCCCTATTAAATTTTTTATTCAAATGGACTTAGCTATGCCTTTCTGTAAGCTTAAGAAATACGAGCGCTACGCTTACGGTGACGAGTCATAAAAGCAAGCTCCACAGCTGTTCGTGGCCGGCTGACAGTTTCGAGGGTCGTATTGCTTTCAGTTTAGCAGCCAAAATGTTGGTACTTAATTTTTTGGACAGTTTAAATGATAGAGACTTTATACAAATGTATAATTTAAATAAATATTATTTAAATCGCTTATTTTTTGCGCCAGAAACAAAACTAACGAAATGACGTACTATCACGAACTAGGGGCCCGTTACGTTATATCTACTTATTGAATGAATGTTATGATCTAGTGAAAGACGTGCCGCCAAGCGATTTAGCGTTTCGGAACGAAGCCATAGAAAAAAAAAACAATTCGCCTGGCACTTTTTTAAAATTAGAACACGGGCCACTGCACCACAGTTAATAAAATCAAATCTTTGATATTTATTATATCCAGTTATCAATGGTTTATCGTTTTAAATTCTGTATAAACAACGGTAACAATAAAAATACGATTTCCTTTATTGTGGGATTCAATAAAATTACGTACACTCAATAGATTTATTATATAAAGATAATTTTCATTCGCTTTGTGTTGAACGACTTCTAGAGGCTGTTTTGAAGTCATACAAAGGTGTGTGTACGCGCCTCAGGTACGCGCCAATCTTTGTCTATGCGCATCAACGACCTCAATTTACATAGACGGGCTCTGTCAAACAAAGAATGTGAACCTATTTTACTAATGCCATCTAGTCTGAAAAGCGGGACAGCGCTATGGCGGGGACAAGGACAGGGCTATACAGGTTAGGAGCGTGCTCTAAAGGTTGGATGCCTAATTTTTTTCTATGAAAGGGCCAATCTAGTACCTACATATTATAATAGGTATATCGATGATGCGCATGCGTCTCACAAGCCCAAGCTTTAGTATACCTACTTTATTACACACGACACAAATAGCGGTTACAAAAAAAATTTTCAAAAAAAAAATAAAAACCGACTTCAAAAACCACAAACACTAAAAAGTAAAAAATAATTTAATTTATTATGTATACAAGAGTTAATGTAGTTCTATAATAACATTTTTTGGAGTCGGTACCAATTAGCCGCATGAACCGTCTACCTACTCTTCATTATTGTTGACGTGACTCCACATTCCTTTCAGAAAATTTTGAGTTTTGAGGTCAACTTTGGACATTAGAAAATCTCCACTTTGAAAGCCCCCCATGTCGTCAATGTTGGGGGAAAAATTAAAAAAAAAATATTTTTGGACTCTATTCCTAATTATCTTTAAAATGATATACCGCAACCCTATGTAACTTCATAAAAAATATTTTACTTCGCATTCGCTTCTATGAGAGCCCCCCTGAAATTAAGATTTTTATAACTTTTTAAGCCATGTTCGGCGGGAAGCCATTGGTTTACATATTATATTTAAAGCTGAAGTAATTACGTTCAGTAATTCAGAAGTTATAATTCTCTGACAGACGGACGGACGGACAAGTGCAAATTCATTCAAGTAGACTCAGAGTACGTCTCTTTGCTAAACTTTAACGGCCCATTTCCAACCGCTTTTAATGAAATTTGGTATGGATGTAGGTTACATCCCCCGGGGAAGGACATAGGCTAAGAAACTTTAATCACAACATAGTATAAAACAAATTAGCTTCCCGCTGTCTGTCCCTATGTATGCTTGGAATTTGGATCTTTAAAACTACGCAACGGATTTTGATGCGGTTCTTTTAAATAGATAGAGTGATTCAAGAGGAAGGTTTATATGTTTAATAAATGCATAATATAGTAGAGAAACACTGATAATTTTAGAGGTTTCTAATGTGATGTGATGTGAAATAAACAGATTTTTTGCGCTTACATTGCAAACGCCGGCTGAACCCTACGAGTTAGATCAAAATAATGTACTACAGCATTGTACACCTTAAAAAGGTCTACAAAAAAGTCCGCTATAGTATATGTCTATCTCTTAGGAATAACTCACAATAAACATTTTTAACCTCTAAAGAATACATGTTTGTATTGTCTAATGACAAAAAAGCTGTGAACGTTGTATACCTATATAAAGACATTCTGTAGTATGTTTAGATACTATTTAGTATTAGCATTGCACCCGTGCGAAGCCGGGGCGGGTCGCTAGTAAAAATAAAACAACGTTTACTTCTATTCATAATAATTTTTAATAGGTTACACATAATTATTTTGATTACGATCCAAATATTCTCGCACGCTAGCTAAACTCTACAATAAAAACATTTCAATTCGCATATCTACGTCATTATTACTACAAGACAGGGAAATTCAATACTATTCTACAGTAGGGAAATATTCTATCTAATTTTATAGTTTAACTTTTGCAAACGAACGGAATTTTAGACAACGCTTTAAAAAAGTTATGACTCTTTTAACGTTTAAACTATCGTGAGTGATATACATTATTTAAAACTATAGGCATAAGACCTGGATAATAATAATAAATATAATGTCCTCCCGACCGAATTTCGGTCACGGCGGCCTATCTCCAGAGATTAGCCATCTGCGAGGGAGATATTATAGTGCACGAGTGTGTGCGCGTACACAGGTGCACTCTGTTCCTTTACTCTCATAGCCCGATGGGACGGAGAATCCGACACGAACGGAGAGAGATCAGGCGCAGGACCGACGGCTTAACGTTCCTAACTCCGGGCTAGTACTGAGAATTACTGGAAAAAAAAATCCAATATTTGATATGGCCCGACCCGGGACTCGAACCCGAGACCTCGTCGGCCGCAGTCGAACATGCTAACCACTAGACCGACGAAGCAGTTAAAGTTGTGAGAGGACGCATTACCACCATCGCACAGAGCTGTACGGCATGCGGCCCGCAGTCGAGCTGCGACCGCGTCGCGCGAACAGGCTCATGAATAAGGGCCCCGAACGGGTTCGAAACTAGTCTTAAAAATCCTTTCGTTTGCGTCTAAACAAAAACTTTATGCTACCTTTTGATATGAAATTTGCGAGATCCTTAATTTTACTATAGATGATGATACACTAGCGTTTGCACGCAACTCTGGCCGCGTGGAATATGTCGTCTGCACAATATCTCTATCCCATGGGATAAAGGGAGGGATAAAAAATAGAATTTCATGTGTATAAATCAAATGTGACCCAAAATTCTATTGAAATTTGCGATAAAAAAATGATACGCGACGGTAAGTAGGCCAAGCTCCATACAATTAAATTAAGACAGGTTAATTCTTATAAAGGGATTGAAAAAAACATAAATCCACGCGGTTGAAGTTGCAGACATCTTCTAGTATTGGTATGAAAATGGATGAAAATCTTATACATAATGCGAATGAGCCCTTAGGGACTATTTACACATATAGAGAGAGGTCCGAAAAGCCTGTTTTGGGAAAATGGTCTTTGATATAAAAATCATAAGCGCCATTTTTTCGAAACAGTCTTTTCTGACTTACTGCTCTATCAATTACCACGGCAGATTTTTTTTGAATTCTATGAATGTATGAAACAAAGGTGGCATAGAGTTTCCTAAATTTACTTTTTTTAAATCTTAAAGTTACAGAAAAAATAGGCGGTAATACAAGTAACATCAAATAGGGTTGTACACTAAGGGTCGATTGCATCGTCAATGGTAATGGTTATTGTTGAATTTAACCACCATAAAAAACCACTTTGGGTTACAAAAATTCTTCATCAGAGTTTTAACAATATTTGACTAATAATAATTATGGATGTAAGAATACTGATTTGTGCCACTCACTTTACGAGAAAATTTAAAGATAACCATAAACATCGATGGCGTAATTCACTCTTAAGTTTTAACAAAACCATATATTATTGTGGCTAATTCTGTTGTACACAATTTCTCTTGACTAAATTGAGTAAATCTAGTGCTGTATAGTATTTAGGGTCAATAGCACCATCGATGGTTATAGTCAACGTTAAATTTGACCAATAACATAGCTGGTTGATTCAAATCATTGTTACTTACGTTCGTTAAAATTTAGCACACGTAAGTACTTTAACGTCGGTTAATTTACTCTATGGTAAAAATGGTAATTCAACGCTTTCTTTGACTAACGTTCATTAACGTCATAACTAAAGGTTACGTGTCCATCAAAATATAATATTGATGCAACCGAGCCTATAACGATCATAACGGACAGTTAATTTTATTATGAACATTATAGATTTACAGGTATAATATTCCAGCCATAATCTAGCAAAGTGAGTGGCACAAGTCTGTATTCTTATGATTTATTAATTGGTTTAATATTAATTCCATCAAAATGTTTCTCTTTGTGGACTCGCACAAGCAAACATGTTCACGGTGTTGTTCAAATATGGGGTAGAAGTTTGCAACTTTGAGGTGGTCAAATTAAACTTTAACCTCGATGGTGCAATTGACCCAAGTCCAGTTACATATGATTATCAGGCTGTTAAAGTTACAGTTAAACATAATTTTAACCGCCAGTAATGCAACCGGACCTTAGTCATGTCAATTTTAAGTTCGGTGTTGTTAGTGTTATTTGAATCCAAAAAATACGAATTAATTCAAATACAAGCGAAAAAAATGTGACTCATTTTTTAAGTACATGTGTAGTTTTTGCTGCGTCAAATAAAGCTATTATAATATTTTTTTCTTAGATTTTTTGGGTTTATAATAAAATATTAAAGAGATCGATCTTTGATTTTTGAAAACAACACAAAATATCAGCTAGTAAAACCATTTTGATTATAAGAATTTAAAAACAAATGCTTAGATTACATACAGTTATCGAAAATAAATCTATAATAACTTTTAAAAAATCATTACAATAGGAAATTACAAAAATAAACCTTACAATGAAAAGAATAGCAAGGTAACGTAAGATTATTTAATTAAAAATTCCCAAACATCACATCATACTAATATTATAAATACGAAAGTGTATTTGTTTGTTGGTTTATTGGTTTGTCCTTCAATCACGCCGTAACGGAACAACGGATCGACGTGATTTTAGCCATGGGTGTGAGGACCTAGAGTGTGACACAGGCTACTTTTTATCCCGGAAAATTAAGGAGTTCTCACAGGATTAAAAAAACATACAACGCGCGGACGAAGTCGCGGGCAGCAACTAGTAAATAAATAAAATTATTTTGTATGCTTTTCACTCCATATAACACGGACATACAAGAAAAACTTATAATCAAATAGCACCCGCTACTTATATATAGAAACTTACATAAAATGTTAAAATAAATCATTCCATAAGAAGTTATTGTACTATAGTATGTACACTTTTCACAATATATTAATACATACTGTGTTAAGTTACTGACCTTAACCCACTTGCTTAGAGCTCAAATTCGCCCACACATGTTAAATCATACTGGCGAGCGTATATAAAAAAAACATTTGGTGTTAAAGTAAAATGAACTTTAACCAATTGGTCTAAGAGCTCAGATTCGTTCATAATAGGGAATATGCATGTTATTTTTAAATTTTTTTAAACTATTCATTAAGTGATTTTATAACCGGAAAAAAATATAACACTTGCACAATTTTATTAAATAAGCTAAAAATAAATAATTAAAACTACTATCATTTTCGGACGATTTAAACACCCCCATTTTGGCGCGCTCGTTTGGTGACGTCACCGTGCACAGCGCGAAGTGTTTGATTCAGTTTTAATAAAAGTGAGTGAAGTAAAGCGTAAAAGATTAACTTATTGTGATGGAAGAGCACCCGAAAGCTTATTATAAATATTGTATGGTCCCTATGTGCACAAATAATATTAAAACTGCACCTGACAAGATATATTTTCAAATGCCCAAAGATGCAAATGTAAGGAAAAAGTGGTGTAAGGTGATGAGGAGAGAAAATGTATCGTATTTGAGTAGTTTATAATGTTGTGAAGATCATTTCGACGTGAGTATTAAATATGTATGTACCTACCTACCAAAAATCTTTTTCATTAGGACTCGCGAACAATATAAACAATAAACATTGCCTTATTGCAGTGGAATAGATGATATTTTTAATGTTTAGTTTTTAGTTTTTTTTTTTTAACAATAAGTAAACTAACCTAAAAATTTAATTAGGTACATGTTCAGAAAACTATTCGATTCCCAATGTTTTTACTTATTTATTAATGTTACACAAGGAATCACTGCTTTCAGTTAATAATTCCCAAAAAAACTAATAATTTATCATAAACAGCGGCAAAACAATGCGAATAACCTTCAATAATCATACAAAACAAACGACCTGTCAACAGTCTACAGAGTGGAAGGTGACGTCATGTTTCGTTCCGCCAATAGCGTTGCGTTTTAGAAATTTGAGCGGGAATTTGAAAAATACTACTTTTAAATAATTAAATTTATCAATAGAAACATGATAATTTGTAAAAATAATCGTCTGTATATATTTCTTTAGCAATAAAGATTACACATAATTTTTTTTGTCCATTTCTAAATCACATGCATATTCCCCATTAATAGCCTAGCGGAAATGTGAAATCAAAATCGGCGGTACGGAATTGGAGACTTTAAATCAAGAGCGTTTGGGTTCATTTTACCCTGATTACTCTTTTGGTAAAGGTATTGCATGAAATAACTAAGCTTCATTTAATTTTTATTTATTTTAAAAATAAAACCTTTTATTAATATGATGAATCAAAAAATTAACGGGTGTCCTTTATAGCCCAGGCTACTTGTGCAAGCTATGTATGGGAACCCTAAAATAAAAAATGTAAAGCTGATTTTTGGCACAAGCGTTCCTTGGGGTCTGAGAAGTACTTCTTAAAAATTCCCCCCCTCTAGGCCGCGGGCTTAACCCCCCACCCCCCCAAACGTCTCCCCAACCGCAGTTTTTTGTAATTTTCTCAAAAAATATTAGTGCTAGGAAAAAACCATCTATGGCGAAAATAATTAACATTAAATAATCTACCATATGGCACTTAAATCATTATGATCGGATAAATAGTTTTGCAAATATGCCGGCTTATTTGACGCATTTGTTTTTTTTTTAAATCGTGTAAGTTTCTTGTGATTTGCACAAAATGTATAAGAGCTAGGAAAAAAACGACAAGAACAAAATTAAAGTTCTTAAAATCTTCTACAAAATGCTTTTTATTTCATTTCAACCGACCGAATACTTTCGGAACGTGCATGATAGAAAAATATTTTGCAATAATTTTGACTTTGTACCTACACATTCTATTTGATAATGATCGATGCTATATTACAATAAATTAATAGTAGGTAATAATCATGATATCTTTATCTATAAAACAACACCACACTCAGTAATAATATACTAAATATTATTATTTATATTCGTTCAAAGTTCTAACAAAGACAAGGCGTCGCGTCGGCCGAAGAATAACGAATAGGATTGCAAAGGAAATGCGGGTGGAATGACATGGTTCGTGTGCAAAATATGTTACCATTGATGGGGAAGAAGGTGATGATGACGACCATGATGATGTGCTTTAATAATACCTACTAATATTATAATAATAATAAATACCTACGTCTCGAAATCCTCTCAACTATATGTAGGTATGCAATATGCATTTATCTAAAAACAATGTAAATGAACCACCAACATCCAACAGCTATCTTGCAGATAATTTTATCAGATTAACTTTTAACTGTTAACGCCATTCCGAACCAATGGTAGATTCTCTGGACGATTCAAAAGCACTTGTAAAAGTTTACTTGAGTAAAAACATTTGATTTGATACTTGAATTGTAATACGATTACAAAAAAGCACAATCGGCTAGATATTTGAGAAAGGGAGGGGGGTCGTGGTAGGGGGGAGGTGAGAGGGGGGTTGTGGAAGGTGCGAGGGGGGTTGTGGGAGGTGCGAGTGGGGTTGTGGGAGGTGGGAGGGGGGGAGGTGGGAGGGGGGTGTGGGAGTGGGGAGAAAAGAGGACATCATTTGCGCCTAAAATCAAAAATACGTTATTTATTTAGAGGTTAATTTCTATTTATTCCATAGTACTATGCTAAGTCTACATGACTACCACCGGTTCTTACACAACAGCAAGGTATATTTCGAAAATATTCGTCCTATCAAAATAAACTAAACACTATTTTATAGGTAAATTAATAATCTTTGTACTAAGTCCTGACAGCTTTTTTCCTAACTCTAATACTTTTTCTTGAAATTACAATAAACATTTACGGATTTTACAAAGGTTTAGTTTTTTATTCCAGTTAGGCAGCCATATTTCCGAAACTATTAGTTCTATCAAAATAGACTAAAATCTTTTTTGAAGATAATTTAATGAAGTTCATTTTTACTTCTTATGTTTTTTTTCCTAGTTCTAGTAGTTTCTGTGAAAATTCAAAAATATACCAATGGTTGTCGAAAAAAAAAAAATCTTGGAATATAGGTTGCCATATTTCACGAACTATTGGTCCTACCTAAATTCACCATAAGACTTTTTTGTGGGTAATTTAGTGAAATTAATTACTCTTCCGAGGATTTTTTCCAGCTCTAATAGTTTTTGTGGAAATTGCAAATAACATAGGATTCTAGCAATTTTTTTATTTTTTTTCGTACACTATACATGGATATATATTCGAAATTATTAGTCCTATCTTTATGAACTAATTTTTTTTAATAAGTGGTTAAATGGTGTTTATTTTTACTTCTGGGAGTTTTTTGCCTAGCTCTAATAGTTTTCTAGAAATTACAGAAAACATATAAAATTTTGAAAAATTTTGCTTTTATGTTAACTATGACAGGTATATTTTCGAAATTATTAGTGCTATCAAAATTACCTAAATACTATTTTGTAGGTAATTTAACTATGTTTCTTACTGTTTCAATCAGTTTTTCCTAACTCTGTTATTTTTTTTTCGAAAATTAAAAACAACGTACACGATATTTGCATATTATTTTCTTTATCTTACAAAATAGGTAGGCATATCTCCAAAACTATTACTCTTATCAAAATAAACTAAATATCATTTTATAGCTAATTTAATAGCCTTTCATTTTGCTTCAGACAATATTTTTGTAACTCTATCAGTTTTTATGGAAATTACAAGAAACTACATTACAAAAAGCCATACATGCAAAATATTTTCTTTTGATGCACAAAGGGTTAACATATCTCCGAAACTATTAGTCTTATGGAAATGAACTGAAATATTATTTTGTAGATAATTTAATGAAGATAATTTTCACCATAGAAAGTTTTTTTCTAGCACTAATATTTTTTGAGAAAATTACAAAAAACTGCGGTTGGGGAGACGTTTGGGGGGGTGGGGGGTTAAGCCCGTGGCCTAGGGGGAGGGAATTTTTAAGAGGTACTTCTCAAACCCCAAGGAACACTTGTGCCAAAAATCAGCTTTACATTTTTTATTTTAGGGTCAATGTTTATTAGTCCCGTACTATTATATGTTAAATAAATAGTAATAATTATTTTCTAATGTTGATATTATATTTAATAAGCACGCCAACCCGCATTGGAGCAGCGTGGTGGGTCTAAGCTCTAATTCCCTCTCTCCTATGAGAGTGGAGACCTGTGCCCAGCTGTGGGACTGTGGTGGTGGTGATATTATATATAGGTACGTAAATAACGGTACGTACGGTAAATCATTAAAAAAAATAACAAAATATATTTTGAAATGAGTATTTTTCAATTTGTTCGTACGGTTGCAGTAACCGGCTAATAGTAATAACAATTAAACCCCTAACGTAAAAATTGTAAATTCCCAAATCGGAATTTTCCGGAATTCCGTAAACGCAAGTTGTTTTTTTTTTTTCAAATTGTCTAAGAAACCACATTCACATTTTTCAACTATCAATTATTATCATTTTCAAGAGATGTTGAAATGTTAGCCAGCCAACCATATCATTTGACCAAGCCCTAAAAGCAAAATCTAAAACAAAAAGTGAAATACATTTTATATACAATAATTATTATAATATAGCTTCAAATTCAAAATTATCACGAAAATTATTAAAACAAACAATAATCACAGAATAACAAAAATATAACTGTTAGTTGTAATAATTTGAAATTCACTTAACTATTGTATCGATTTATTTCATTAATAATTATATTAATAGTTAATAATAAGTGATTTTTTATTATAATATAAATTTATAAAGATGTACGCTCACTGAATAGGTCCTTGTCAAAACTGATCGGACTGTCAAATTACATTAATATTTCAAAAATTTAGCCACGGAAAAGCCGTTTTGGCAACATCGCGTTAACATCGCAGTACCGTTTCAAAATGTCAGTTCTATATCACGTACCTTGACGTCCCTAAAATAAGGGTTATAATTCTAGAACACAAACATCAACAATATTAAAACAATTTGGCTTTAAGTGACGGTAGTATGCGCCTTGAAGTGGTTGAAAACTGGCTTTTGGTGATTTTAAACTTTCACCTTTATTTTAATTTCAAACATTTTTTAAGCGATATAGTTTCTTTTTAAATTAATTTATTAATGTCTTGACTACTGAGTCAGGCGTCTCGATAATCTAAGTTCCTAATTTTAAACCTGACGGGTTTTTGGGTTACGTCGATCATTATTATTTGGGTCCAAACGGTTATTTTAAAAAAAAGATGTTATTATTATTTTAAAAATCAAATTATTTTCGCTCTAGGTCCCTTTTTGTTAGACCACTCGCATAAAAAATAAATACGTTTCCTTTTTAATTACAATTTTGTAACTCTTCCGAATCACAAGTTATTTTTTTTTAATTTAAAACGGATTGATTTTTAAATCGAGGCGAGACATTCAAGCGCTGAAGAATTGAAGACCTATCTCACAAGTCCGCAGCTTGAGAGCACAATGCGACACTGCTCAATTCTTATTTTATATTAATTTTAGGTACTAGCAATACTACCTCTTTGTTTTTAATTTTAAAAAAAACATTTGAGTTTGAGTTGATTCGCTTGCCAATACTTAGGCAGATCTTTTAGATATTAAGGTGAAATATTTGTTTAAATATATAGGGGTAATCCTGTACTCAATATCACAAAAATAGAGAGACTTAACTTTATTAAAAAATTAAAGTTCATTTGACAGTTTTTTGACCGAAACACGGTCCTATACAGTGAGCGATAAGCTTTTATTTTTAAATGTCGACTTTCAATAAATTTTCTATAGTATCATAATAATCATAATTTTATTCATTATTTTCATTCTAAATATAAATAATAATAATAATAACCATAATTCATCTCATTTTATAATAAAAAATTATTACCGATTCGTAATTTATACTTATATCATAATTATTCATAATTGATAATAATGTATACTTATTAGACAACTAAAAAATTATTAAACTAACCACATGTTTTCAAGTGTTAAAATAATATACCTACTTGTTTTTTTAATTACTATACAAATATTCTTTTCGTATTTGTAAAACGATCAGATACGATAAGTATGAGATTTGAGAAATGGAACTTATATGCCTTGTTAAAAAACACAAATTCTTCGGCACATTTACTCCAGTCAGAGCTTTTAAGAGTAAACCTTGTAAAATTATACACTATTATAGCGGTAATTTTCGACTTTCAATCAAACTCTAACTTAAATGAACTCTATTTTACTCTGACGCTATCGGTTCGACGCTCGAATACGATCAACGTTTTCGATATTGAACATCTCATATTAACCCATTTGAAAGTTGCGAGTTAAGGCGCACGTGCATAGGTCGACTTTCATACATTTTACTTTTCGATTATTCTTGAAATATATACATTTTTGTGTTTTTTTAATTTGTTTTATCATTTCTTTAGGGCTTTTTATGGTCGCAATTTTCATGTCAGACAAATATTTACATTATTTATAATATAAAAACGGCATTCAAAAAGTGTCAGATTTACGCATGTGTGAGTTGTGAAGTTTACATTCGTCTTGATAGATGTCGCCCGTGTCGCCTAAATAATGCGTCAAAAAATATATTTGATCGCCATCTATCATTATACTGTAAAACTAGTTCGCTGTTACATGCTATAAACTTTTATAGGATAGGGGAAGTTGCATGAAGGTTCATATCTAAGTACGCGGATTGTGGATAAATTATTTTCGTAGTAGATCCCGCTATACCACGACCTTCACCGATCTGTATAATAGATGAAACCTACTTTTTATTTTTAACCGACTTCCAAAAAAGGAGGAGGTTCAATTCGGCGCGTATGTTTTTTTAAATGTATGTCGGTGCATATCTCCGTTGTTTCTAAACCGATTTGAAAAATTTTTTTTCACTGGTTAGTGGAAGCTCCCGATGTGGTCCCATAAAAAATTCTGACTCCAAATCCTCAATCCTGATGCTGTTGGTGTACCGTACTACATGAAATCCTCAAAACTAGGCATTTAGGAAATTTTGATGGTAAATTAATATAGTAGGTATCAAGTCACGTGTATAAAATACAACTCTGAGTCCCAACTCCTCAACCCTGATGCTGTAGGGTACAGAACTCCTTAAAATAGCAATTTAGGATTTTTTTATGATGAATTCTTATTGTAGGTGTCAAGCAACGCCTTCATACTTAAACCCAAGTGCCAAATCCTCAACCCTGATGCTGCAGGGAACAGAACTCCTTAAACATAGTGATTTAGGATTTTTAATGGTGAATTCAGATTGTAGGTGTCAAGCAACGACTTCATACTTAAAACCAAGTCTTAACTCCTCAACTCTAACGCTGCAGGGTACTGCACTCCTAAGCCGTGGGGATTTAGAGTACACTAAAAAGTTAAAAATAAAAATTCTTTCCAAAAAGCCGACTTCCAAAGCCATTGTAAAGTATAAAATAATTTTGATTTCTACAGTGGCTTTGGAAGTCGGTTTTTGGAAACAACTTTTATTATTTAATAATAGATAAATACGCCTAAATTAGTTTGCCTATCAAAATCCGGTCCAGGCTATTTTTAAATAAATTAATTTTAATTTTTTTTTTGACAAGTTTATTGTAGCCAATGCTATACCATCGCGTTTGTTATCAAATTAACCTATTTTAGGCGTGTTTATCTATTATTAAATAAAAAGTAGGTTTCATCTATAAAACAGATCGGCGAAGGTCGTGGTATATCGGGATCGAAACTATTTAATCGTATCCAGGCATAAAAAGAACGCTTATTTCGCCTACAAGTTCGTCGCTCGTTTAGCACCACCCAGGCACAGTATTGGTATCTATATACCAATACTGTGACCCAGGGGACACGTGCAGTGATGTAGAAGGTAGTTCCTGCGGACGTTAGCGACGGGGCTTCCCCCAATTGTGGATTGTGTGTTGCGATATACCTACCTACTTGGATTTGTTGAGATCAAAATGAACTAAATAAACAAGGCAACCTATAGTCCAATGCGTCGAATAAATCTAGGAAAAGAGTAAAATATCATTGTAAGTTTCATCAAAATCGGTTCAGAGTTTAAAAGATAACTTTGTAACTACCTAGCTGATGCCCGCGACTTCGTCTACGTGGATTAAGTTTTTGAAATCCCTCGGGAACTCTTTGATTTCCTGGGATAAAAAGTAGCCTACCTAGGTACCTATGTAACTCCAGGTCCTCTATTATTCCCATGCAAAAAATAACCTCGATCCGTAGCTCTGTTGCGGCTTGATTGAAGGACAAACCAACAAACAAACACACTTTGGCATTTATAATATTAGTACCTATGAAGTATGATTATAATTTTTATACATACAAGCTTTTGCAAGCGGCTTCGCCCGTGTGGATAAAATGTAGCCTAGGTATGTTCTAAGCTATCATAAGCTATCTCCATTCCAAATTTCAGCCAAATCGGTTCAGTAGTTTTTGCGTGAAAGAGTAACAAACAAACTTACTTTCCCCCATAGGTATAATATTAAAAGTATGATAGGTAGGTATACCTACCTACTTACCTATAGATGAAATGTCTACTGTGTTTATAGCCTTCATGTTTTTAGGTATTTACCTACCTACCGTTTTTCCGCGGCTTTATACCTACCTAGGTTTTAATTGAAACTTTTTATTGATACCTAGGAGGTATAATTGAAATCATATCATACTTCATACAAGGACCTTGGTCTAAAGGTCCTTGACTTCATAATATCATCATACTAATATTATAAATGCGAAAGTCAGTTTGTTTGTTGGTTTGTCCTTCAATCACGCTGCTGCAACGGAGCAACGGATCGACGTGATTTTTGGCATGGGTACAGTTGAGGACCTGGAGAGTGACATAGGCTACTTTTTATCCCGGAAAATTCAGGAGTTTTCGCGGGAATCCAAAAACGCGCCACCACCCACGCGGACGAAGTCGCGGGCATCAGCTAGTATAACATAAATTTGCAATTATGGCTCAATTTCAAATTAAAGTTTTATTCGTTAGTACTAACTACTAACTAGGTAGCCTACTAATCGACTCGAATTAGGTAGTGGAGCATTATTCAAGTTAGTTACTGATTTTGATAATTCGAATTGAATTCAAAATCGCGCATCGCTAGCCGATGCGGCCTAGTCCGGGAGGCAGCGGCACTAATTTCCGTTAATTTCCTCCTGTTTTTATTTTTTGAGTATCTGCATGAGTGATGAGATAAGTACCTATGCAATATGTACCGTACCTATCTCTAATTGACCGAGCGAAGCGATTTCAGATCAGCGGTTCAGATTTGGCTGAGTTATGGAGTATAATTAAATAAATGAAAAAAAATTAAAAAGATTATGGAGTACTCTTCAAAAAAAAAATTTTTTTTCAATATACTGAATTGGACCCGTTACAGTTTTATTATAAGTACCTACCTATTTATATTTTAATATAAATCGTTCAACTTCGGTATAGGCATAACATTCACATCAATAAGTAGGTACATTATCAGTTTTACTTGTATTTGTCATAATCTGTTGTGTGTCTAATAAATAAAATCAGATAAAAAAACATTTCGTTTCCTCTTGGTCTATAATATCGCGGTGATAATAATTTCTTATTTCGCTCTTGCGCGTGGCTTGCAACAGTACGCCTCATCAGTAGGGTTGCCACTTGCCACCCGTACTCGGTACTACCCAATTATTAATTTATTATTACATCTCTCGAAAATTTAATTATAAGCCGGCACTCTGTCCGAAATGACAGTTATTGCATTAATGAGTACTTAAACGGGGGGAAATCACGCAAACAAGCAAACAGAAGAAAAAAAAAGAATTAAAGCGAAGTATGTGTATCACTTCAACGGGGGACCTGACCAGGAATCTTACAGATGTTTGTTACTTAATCACGTCACTACCGATTTGGCTGCCACGGGATTCGTAAAAAACCAACTTAATTATATAATTTTCCAGAACTAGTATATTTTCACAACTTTTGAACTATTTTTAACCGACTTCCAAAAGACAATTCGACACGCATAATATATTTCGTGTGTTATATTATTGGAACTGCAAAATCATACTTCATATCATACTAATATTATAATTAATGCGAAAGTGTTTTTTTTTGTTGGTTTGTCCTTCAATCACGCCGCAACGGAGCAACGGATCGATGTTATTTTTGGCATAGGTATAGTTAGTTGAGGACCTGGAGAGTGACATGGGCTACTTTTTATCCCGGAAAATTAAGGAGTTCCCGCGGGAATAACTAAAACTCAAACCACGCTGACGAAGTCGCAGGCATCAGCTAGTATTCACATAAATGACAATCTATTAGGGCTTCCAAACATAATATGTATATGTAAGTCTGTATGTCATGTATGTTTGTCCATGCATTTATTCGAAAATATGCGACTAATCTTTTTTACTGGCTTACATTTACTTCAACTTAGGGAACAGTGCAAGTTTCATTAAAATCGTTTCAATAGTTTTCAAGAATTGGCCAATTGTTCGTTTTCTGTAGGTAGGTATATTGAAATTTGAAGTAGCTTGTTTCCAAAAAAGTTGGCAACCCTAGCCACATTATTGTAAGTTGTCATCCGTCCGCAGCAAAGACACCCTACCGGCAAAGCCGTGCCGCCAAGCGATTAGCGTTCCGGTACGATGCCATGTAGAAATCAAAGGGGTATAAAGTATGGGTTTAATAAAAACTACCATACCCCTTCTAGGTTAGTCCGCTCCTATCTTAGACTGCATCATCACTTACCGCCATCTCACATGGTGGCACCATCAACCATGTGAGATTGCAGTCAAAGCTGAAAGTTTATCTTGTATCCGAATGAAATAAATAAAAAAACAATACTAAGCAAAACGCAGCAGTTTTTGTTTCAATGCCATCTAGTTAAATTTTATAGTAAACAATTCGTAGTTTATGTTAGAACCACAGAACTTGGATAACAACCATTGTCAGTGTGTGCGTGGGTATTGCGTATATACAGTAATCGATATAACAGAGGTTTATAATTTGACTATTTGACTAAATGGCTCTGTTTTAAAGTAAACTAATTATGTGATAAAATAATAGGCATTGATGTACTGCCGCAATTTTAATATTTTTAAAATCAGTGCATTGCAACTTTGCGAAAATATCAAAAACCTGTCAAAAGCCCTAACAACGCCATCTAGCGGGAATCTGTCCGGGAGAAGACGTTGTGTTGACCCTTAAAATAATTTTTCCCTCTCTCTCGCACATTCTGACAATTTAAATGTTTACTTATCATGTTTCTCTACCAAAAAGTAATCTAATCAAGCCTTAATAGCATAAGGCCGCCATTCCACCAGAGATGTACTACGTTGCACATCTCCGGTGGTAAGGCACGCTAATAACAGACAGATTTTGATGAAACTTTTGAAAACATGTAGATAGAAAATCTAGTACGACTTGTGTGATCACGATGATGTATTAAGCTCGTTTAATCGGGCGGTAGGTAACTGAACAGTTTGTATTTATCCCTGATGTATGGCCGGACGTCGTCTTTCTGGAAATTGAAATAATAAAATCATTAATATATCAAAGAACAAGAAGCTTAATTAATTATTATAAATGCGAAAGTGTGTCTGTGTAAAATTTCTGGTGTATGTTTTAAACGATACTTAGCTGTTGGTGGACCAATTAAACGAAAAAATTGACAGTCGACTGACTGCCGATAGAAATGAAAAATAAAAAAAAATATTTAAAATATAAACCTTTAAACAAAAGCATTAATAAAGTGTAATTACGAATGTAGTATATTTATATTTAAGACCTTTTTTTATCTTCGTAACAACGCGGTGTCGGTGTCGGTGTCGGTCACGCGAATTCACAAGTTTACCGCCTACCAAACAAGTGCTCAACGCGCCTAAAGAAGTTTTCACTTCAAAAATCCGCTAGTTTACAATTTTAGTATAGATCTTGTACTCACAGTGGCCAAATGTTCAAGGAAGGGCAACAGCTTCAGTAGCTCATTGTCGCTGCGGTCCACAAACCAACTGTCTATGGGGATGCCGTTCTCCAGTTGATATCCGAACGCCTGGGGACAAAAAGGTATTCAATCTATACTAATATACTAATTCTTACTAATACTAATCTTACTTCTTACTTCTCACTAATATTATAAATGCGAAAGTTTGGATGTATGGATGTCGGTATGGATGTATGGATGGATGTTTGTTACTCAATCACGCCCCAACAGCTGAACGGATCTGGATGAAATTTGGCACAGAGATAGATTATAGTCTGGAATAACACATAGGCTACTTTTTATCCCGGAAAATTAAAGAGTTCCCGCGGGAACCACAAAACCTCGATCCACGCGTACGAAGTCGCGGGCGTCAGCTAGTCTTACTAATATTATAAATGCGAAAGTTTGGATGTATGGATGTCGGTATGGATGTATGGATGGATGTTTGTTACTCCATCACGCCCCAACGGCTGAACGGATCTGGATGAAATTTGGCACAGAGAAAGATTATAGTCTGGAATAACACATAGGCTACTTTTTATCCCGGAAAATTAAAGAGTTCCCGCGGGAACCACAAAACCTCGATCCACGCGTACGAAGTCGCGGGCGTCAGCTAGTCCATACTAATATTATAAATGCGAAAGTGTTTCTGTCTGTCTGTCTGTCTGTCTGTCTGTCTGTCTGCTACGCTTTCCCGGCCCATCTTTTCAACCGATTTTGCTGAAATTTGGTACAGGGGTAGATGGTATCCCGGGGAAGGACATAGGCTACTTTTTATCCCGGAAAATTAAAGAGTTCCCGCGGGAATCAAAAATCTTAATCCACGCGGACGAAGTCGCGGGAATCATCTAGTATTAAAATAAATGCGAAAGTTTGGATATATGGATGGATGTTTGTTACTCAATCACGCCCCAACGGCTGAACGGATCTGGATGAAATTTGGCACAGAGATAGATAATAGTCTGGAATAGCACATAGGCTACTTTTTATCCCGGAAAATTAAGGAGTTCCCACGGGAACCAAAGAACCTTAATCCACGCGGACGGAGTCGCGGGCATCAGCTAGTATGACATGAATATGACACACAATCACATAAATATAACGCATCATGACATGAATATCATACAATATGGCATGATTATGACATATCATAATATGTGTCAAAAATAAATTATTTCTTACTGATTATTGTTTATTTGGTACCTAAACAAAACAGGAAATAACTATAACATTTCAGGTGAGTACAAACTGATAGGATCGTTTCTAAGTTATAACCCAAAACATGTGTACACATCATGGACTTATACACAAAATATATAACATAAATAGAAAAGACTAGTGAATGAATGAATATGGAATAAAATAGATATCCAAGTGTTTGAAGTTACAAATAAGTACAAATCAGAGAGATTATACATATATAATTTATAAAATTAATTAGCAAAACATGAACAACAATGATTTACCAGATTACAAAATGTACTATGTATTTTATACAATTCAAATGGGTGTTTTTTGAATTTATTTATTTTATTATTGATGTTAAGGCTCACAGTGTTTGTGACACTCAGAAGGACTGGAATCCAGAGCCGTTAAACCAGTTAAATAAAAAAAAAAAAAAAATGTTTGTGACAATCGCTTTCATATGTGTCAATGCTAATATACGACGACAGGCGCTGTCAACTATCTAACGTTCATGTGTCACTTTTAAAAAAGTGCATTCTAATGTCAACATTTATCTCTCTTGGTCAATCATTGTACAAATTTACAATAAAGAGTTACTTACAAACTAAAACAAGTGTTTCCCATCCAAATAAAACAACAAATTCAGTTCAAGCGTGCACAATTGATTATTAAATAGAGGCTCTTCCAAAAGACCTAAATTCACATCCTAGGTTAGTTTTAAGTTGATAACCATTTTAAAATATAGATTAAAGAAAAAAAGTGCGTTGAAATTTGATGACGTCACAACTGTGAATTTTATACAACTTCCATACTAGAAGTGCGTTTTTAAGTTTGATAAAGAGGTGCTGATTTGATTGAGTGGTCATCATCCCTATTGCGAAAATTTCATAGGTGTATGTATGTATGTTTGTTTGTCCACGGATTTCTCCGAAACTATTGCTCGGATTGGGAGCATTCTTTTTTGGGCTTACATTTATTTCAACTCAGGAAACAGGGCAAGTTTCATCGAAATCGGTACAGTAGTTTTCAAAATATGGACTGGTGTGTGGTGAAGTCGGTTTAATTTTCAAGGTTATGACTTGTTTTTTGACCTTAAATCTATGGTTGAGTTAACACAAACATACCTGCGGACTGTTGTCGACGATGACGGTTTTGCGTAGATCCCTGCCGAGGATCGATAGATCTTTGACATAGTTTCCGTTCACTAGCAGACAGTGCTCACGAAACAATCTGTAACAATAACATTATTATAATTACTAACAAAACAATAGTGGAGTAACAAAAATCGAAATTTACAAATTCACAAATATCCAAACTTTCACATTTATAATATTAGTAGGATAGATTATATAGAATAGCCCTAGTAAAAGTATGTCACAAAACCTATCATGTTTTGTCATAATCATGCCATATTATGTCGTGAGTCATGACGTGTCATATTTATGTGATTATGTGTCATATTCCTACGATTGCGTGTCATTGATAGGTAGTGTATAAAACACTTAAATCATAATTGAATATGGCTCATACTTCATAGTCGTTTAAAAATAAAATAAAACTAGCTGATGCCCGCGTCTTCATCCGCGTGTATTGAGGGTTTTTGGTTCCTGCAGGAACTCTTTAGTTTTGCGGGATAATAAGTGCCCTATGTATTGTTTCGGACTATAATCTATCTCTGTACCAAATTTCATCCAGATCCATTCAGTCGTTCCGGCGTGATTGAGTAAACAAACAATCCATCCATCCATCCAAACTTTCGCATTTCTAATATTAAATTATTCTAATATTAATAAATAAACCTTGACTCTGGCTTCGACATGGACGCGAGGCGTTTTATTTCCTGATCTCCTTAAATTGTAGTAATAAAAAGCTAGGCTAGGTGTGCAGTGAATTACTTCATAGAGTTGAGACAAGCAAGTGTATATTAATATGTAGACTATAGATTACGAATAACCCAGAAATATGTCACAAAAATATCATGATGTGTCATAATCATGCCATATTGTGTGATATTCATGTCATGATGCATCATTTTTATGTGATTGTGTGTCATATTCATGTGATTGTGTCATATTCATATGATTGCGTGTCATATTCATGTCATATCATCGTACCTGTACTTAATCCACCGTCGCGCGGGGTCCAGAAGGTTCAGAAGTCGGTCCGCATATACACGCTTACTCGCTGTGAAGAGAATCACTTCGTAGAGTCGAGACACGCGGGACAGAAACTCGGCAAAGTGCGGACGCGTTCGGACGAAGACCTGCGAATAAATTAATGTAATACACTTTGTTTATTAGCCCTCCTTGTTGCCTTAACGTGCGGCGGTCCCGGATTCGATCCCCGGCAGGGTCAATTTGGGAATTTATAATTTCTGAATTTTCCCTGGTCTGGCCTGGTGGGAGGCTTCGGTCGTGGCTAGTTACCACCCTACTGGCAAAGACGTGCCGCTAAGCGATTTAGCGTTCCGGTACGATGCCGTGTAGAAACCGAAGGGGTACGGGTTTAATATAACTGCCATGCCCCTAACAGGTTAGCCCGCGACCATCTCAGACTGCATCATCACTTACCATCAGGTGAGATCGCAGTCAAGGGCAAACTTTTAGTGGATGAAAAATAAAAAAAACTCACCGTATACCGGCAGTCCTGGAACAGCACTGGGAAATGGAAACTCGCATCTGGCAGCTCTTGTAGCGAACAATGCACTAACGTTTCATCCAAGTCCAGCACCTGAAAACCAAACAATCTATTTTATTAAATGCAAAAACTGGTTATGCACTCAATGATTATTTATTCCTTACTAGATGATGCCCGCGACTTGGTCTGCGTAGATTAAGTTTTTTTAATTCCCGGGGAACTCCTTAATTTTCCAGGATAAAATACACACGGATCTCCCTCGAATCACGCTGTCACCAGAGGTAGTAAGACCATGGATTTAATCTGTCAATACCAGTCTAACACTATATAAACAAGGTAACATCCATCATCATCACCACTACAGCCCAGTAACGTCCCACTGCTGGGCACAGGCCTCCACTCTTATAGGAGAGAGGGAATTAGAGCTTACACCACCACGCTGCTCCAATGCGGGTTGGCGGGCTTTAACGACTGTTATCATGTTAGTGATAATAACCGGGACCGACGGTTCAACGTGCTCTCCGGGGCACGGGGGTGAAACACCGCCAACTTATTAACTCCGGGCTAGTACTGAGAATGTCTAGTCAGAAAAACCCAATACTTAATTATGGCCCGAACCGGGACTCGAACCCGGGACCTCGTCGACCGCAGTCGAACATGCTAACCATTAGACCAACGAGGCAGTTGGTAACAAGGTAACATACTAAAAAATAAAAATAACGATTGCAGCGCAGCTTGGTAGACTATGCCCTTAAAACATATCTAAGCCTATACACAAATTTAAGAAATCCATTAAAAGTATGCTCCATAAAAGCTTATTATACTGATGAAGATTTTGTAAATGATAAAAGAGCATGGATTTGACTCGATCCAGCTAAGGATTGTATATGCCACCGTAAGATTGTAAAATCCGTTAGATTATAATATAACGGTTTCTATCCCGCTAGATTATAATCTGTCGAAAGATTGTGAATGTTCTTAGTATTAATTTATGAAATATTTATTGTTTTTACGTTTTCTTGTCTCTTTCTTGTACAGTTCGCGCGCGAGTTGAATGCAGAGTAAATGTAAGTGTCACTGTCTAAGACAATTTACGTTTCTGTTATTTGGTGTTATATTATATTATGTAGATATAAGTTTGTATTGTTGCTGCCTATCTATAAAGTTAAACATATATCTATGTCAATTGGTCCGAAGATATCTTGTAAAATATATATCATATATCACTCTCGCATGTCAAGCTAATTAGCAAATCAGTTGGCAGTAAACAAGTAAGGAAGATACCCGCATTTTGATTTATTAGTCCAGTCAACGAAAAGTGAACCTTAAAGTAGTGTACAGTCACCACACATTTACTCTGCATTCAACTCGCGCGCGAACTATAGGTTAGGTTAGGGTTTGACATGAATATTCTGGTAGTGTAGTAGTAGTATTCAGTAGCACTTAGATTCTATCGGGTTCATATACCTAATATATTACAATTTACCGAAAAATAACGCGTTAAATTGTAAGCAGTATGTTACGGTTCACAATCTGTCGACAGTTTATAATCTATCGAGATAAAAATGATGATCTGATAGTATAGCGACAACTTAATTTTGCATGTTGTGGTCATATCTAGAAGGTGCAATCTCATTCTATACCTAAGCCTAATTATAAGTTAAGACATGATTGTTACCAGTTTTATGGCCCAAATAAAAAAAAAAAAAAAAAAAAAAAAAAAAAAAAAACTTTATATTATAATCGGTTTTTACAATCTTACGGTGACATATATATATATATATATATATACACATTGATATAATAATTGTAAATGAATTATTAAAAAAAGAGCAACCACCTAGTTTCTTGCTGATTCTTTTCGTTCGGAATGCCATTCCGAACCAGTGGTAGATTCACTCGACGATTCAAAAGCACTTGTAATAAGTTGCACTTGTAATTAGGAGTTCCCGTGGGAATTTAAAAAACTTATTTCACGCGGACGATGACGCGGGCATCTGCTAGTATTACATATAATGCAAAAAATCGCATTATAATCGGTTCAATAGTCTTCCAGGTAAGTGGTAACAAAAAAGTGCATAAACAAACAAACGCACAACCTCTTAGAGCAAACACATATAATACCGTCTCGGTTCCTTCGTGGGTAAATAAAAAGACAAAGTGACTGGCTGACTGATCTATCAATGCACAGCTCAAACCACTGGACGGATTTTTAAAAATTCAACTCCTAAGAGTGAAAAATAGAGGCTTGAAATTAATGAATGAAATGGAAGAAAAAATCTTTTCATCCCATGTATTCGAAAAGGACGACTTGGTTCGCCTTTAAGTGCACCCAAAGGTGGTGTTTTCTATAAGAAACTTTTAGCGAGCAGAAATGAGTTTTTAATCCTCTTTATTAAAAAGTGCGCGGCAAATCTAGATAATTGCGGCGCACTTTTTGAATTTGGAACATCTTAGTGTTCAGCGCCAAAGAAATCGAACGCAAATATTGTTTGAATAAAGACTGGCTGGTACGACGGCCCATAGTCGCACCGCCGGCTGAATAAAAAAAAAGAAATCAAATTAAAAACGCGCCAACTACAGCCCGTGTTTTCGTCAATTTTTACGGTTTTGTTTTGAAAAATGAGTTCTTTGTGACAGTGAAAGTATAGAATTACTCTATGTTTTATTAAATAAAAATATTACAATAAAATATGAGGCGCCTTTTATTTTCTCATATAGAGTGGTGAAAAGTAGAGTGTATCATTCGGGCGTAAAATTTTTTGGCTCGGGCGACATACTTTGGATCCCTCGCTACGTTCAGGATTCTACTAAAGAATCCCTTGCTACGCTCGGAATTCTACTCTAGAATCCCTCACTTCGCTCTGGATTCAAAAAAAGTGCACTCGCCGTAAAAGTATTATTTTGCTCCCTTATAATACAATCTACTATATCCTTATTCCGAGTGTTGAAGTTTTGATTTCGTTTAATTTCCTTAAATAGGTGTGGATTTTTGCGTACAAATGTAGTATGTGTATAAAAAGTTCACCGCAAAATAAAAATCAAAAATGACATACCAGATCAAAGACTACATAACTGACATGACATGACCCATGACATCTATCAAATTTGACTTTATTTCCGTAATAGTTAAAAATTACTAAGTACCTAATATTTAATTCAAACAACTTATGAGATTAGACATTTTTATTTTTATTGTAATTAGATTAGTACGTAGGTAGATAAATTGAAATTTAATGTTTTTTTGTTAGACTTACTCAAATAATTGTCTATAGTACTAATATATAAATTGCAATGCCCTGACGGGGCCTCATGTCATTATAATTAATTAAACATATATTGTATGTACATGAATGCAATGAATGAATAAATGAAATAAAAAAATTCAAAAATTATAAATTCGAAAACTAACCCTGCTTGTAATTGTAAGACAATGCTAACAACTGCGCCAAGAAAAATGTTTCATGACAAAGTCGACGACAGGTGGCACTGTACGTTACTGCATCGCGCTAATTGTTTGTGTAAATTATTAGTTTAAATAATATGTACCTATCCATAACAATCCGACAAAGTTGTAGTTGTTGTATCACTTTGATATGCATTTCCACATGAAATTTTTGGATAGTCCCCACAACCCTGATACTTCACAGTTAACAGTGGTTTGGGGACGCAGTCAAACGGATATACCCACATCTGTACGCTCACTCTTTTACAATGCAAATACGATTGATCGCAGAGCTCACCACGCAAAGTGTAAGCATTTAATGAACCTAAAAAAACCCAGCTGAGTTTGTTGTGGGCTCTTCTCAGACTAGGGCGCGTTTGGAACCCTCGTAGCTTTAGTTTTAAGATACCGTTACTGATTATACCATTATATGTATTATATTTTATAAATAACTAGCTGACCCGGCGAACTTCGTACCGCCTTAGTATGCAAAATTAAATGTATATTTTTCAATATTTCTGAGAGATTTTTTCTTAATATTTTTTTCCGTAAGAACCTTCTCCTAATAATAACAAATACAACAAAAAAAGAATTAGTGAAATCGGTCCAGCCATTCACGCGTGATGCCGTGCCCAAGGAAAACGGGTTTCATTTTTATATATATAGAAGACTAGACGTCAATAAGTGTAGTGTACCTACCTATATTGAATAAACATTATTTGAATTTGAATAAGTGCATTGGTTTAGAGCTCATTTCATCATTTCAGGTATTTATACACAGCCAGCGCTCTAAACGCTGAATTTGTGACTTTAAAGCAAGAGCTTTTGGGTTCATTTTACTTTGACATTTTACACTTGGCGTGGTGTTATTTGGCATTTTACACTTACATCTCACGTCGCTGTCGTCGATCATAGTACATTACATCGCGAGACCGGGAAGTACGCGTTTTCTGGTCGAGTGTTAGTTAGACAAGTATATAGCCTATATACGAGACCAGAAATGCTCTACCGGTCGAGGTGTGTATAGTGCTTTTCTAAAAAATGAAACGAGTGACTTTTTTTTAAATATATTATATGATGTAATTAAAAGAAAGTAAAGAAAAAAGCAACCTACTTAAGAAATATTAAAAGATAAATTAGTTATATTTATACTTTTAATTTTTTTTTGCGCTGTGAGTGCTGAACGCGTAATACGGGAGAGTTCCAAATTTAAACTATTTAGGCCAAAGAACATTATAACAAGTTACAAGATATTCAGGAAGAAAGATTCCAAATTCAAACTTATGATATGTAATGAAAATACATACATTCTTTACTGACCTAGGCCGGGAAGTTTAACTTTCGAACTCATTTACAGGGTATATCATTTTTTAGAAAATAGTATTTGCAATGTAAAAACTCAGAGTAAGCGTAAATGATCATTTTGACGTATCGTATTTCCGTGGGACCGTCGTCGTGTATAGTGCCACAAACTTTTCTGCCCGGTGACAGCATCTTACTATTTTTTTTTATTATCCAGTACATAAATGCGTTTTTTTTAAAATCCATTACAAGCTAGCCCTTGACTGCGATCTCATCTGATGGTAAGCGATGATGCAGTCTAAGATGGTAGCGGGCTAACATGTTAGGGGTATGGCAGTTATTATTCTTTATTCTTTATAATTATTATTGACCCTGCCGGGGATCGAATCCGGGGCCTCCGCACGTTAAGACAACAGCGCTCAACGCTGCGCCACAGAGGTCGTCACATCGGATGTATCTACATATTGATGAAATTGTAAATTATTTTTTTCAAAAGAGCAACCACCGAGTTTCTTGCTGGTTCTCGGTAAGAATGGCATTCCGAACCAGTGGTAGGAATCTACCACTGGTTCGAAATATGTTCGAAAGTCGACGACAGGTGGCGCTGTACGTTATTGCAACGCGCTAATTGTGTTACTCAATTATAAGTATATCCAGTACCTATACTTAACCGTAACCAAACTACTTCTCAACAAAATTTTTGGATAGTCCCCACAACCCTGGTACTTCACAGTTAACAGAGGTTTGGGGACGCTTACTGGGTATTAGTGTAGCATAACTATCGATAGTTACACTATTAATAGTTGTCACCGACCTATCGATAGTATCAATATATGTACTCGATACTGAAGATAGTATCGTTTGTTTTTCATAAAAGTTTTATTAATAATATCGAAACTTTCGACTCTTTCTATTATTATTTTTAGTTACAGAGGTTACTTATGTATCTACTTATTGATGAAATTGTAATTTTTATTTTTTAAAAAGAGCAACCACCGAGTTTCTTGCTGGTTCTTCTCGGTAGGAATGGAATTGAATCTACCACTGGTTCGAAATAAGTTCGACAGTCGACGACAGGTGGCGCTGTACGCTATTGCAACGCGCTAATTATGTTACTCAATTATGAGGATATCCAGTACCTATACTTTTGGATAGTCTATAATAAAAACCAACCTTAATTTTTGGATAGTCCCCACAACCCTGATACTTCACAGTTAACAGTGGTTTGGGGGCGCAGTTACTGGGTATTAGTGTAGCATAACCATCGATAGTTTCACGATAAATTATTAAATAGTTGACACCGATACACCTATCGATAGTATCAATATACTCGATACTAACGACTGCCTCGTTGGTCTAGTGATTGGCATATTCGACTGCGGCCGACGAGGTCCCGGGTTCGAGTCCCGGGTCGGGCCATAATTGAGTATTGGATTTTTCTGACTAGAAATTCTCAGTACTAGCCCGGAGTTAGGAAGTTGGTGGTATTTCACGGCTTTCACCCCCGTACCTCGGAGAGCACGTTAAGCCGTCTGTCACGGTTATTATCACTAACATTATAATAGTCGATAAGCCCGCCAACCCGCATTGGAGCAGCGTGGTGGGTCTAAGTTCTAATTCCCTCGCTCCTATGAGAGTGGAGGCCTGTGCCCAGCAGTGGGACGTTAATGGACTGTATTGGTGGGCGTGGTGGATTGTCATTACATAGGGACTGTTACTTAGGCTGTTAATTGAATAAAAAAAACATTTGAATTTGAATATATTCGTGGCCTGATATTCATATGTTGTTGTTGTATGATAAAACGGTCTGAAAAGAGCCAGCAAGCTCATGATGATGGAACTAGTTAACTCTGAGGAAATCTGTTATTGGCCATATTAATCCTGTTTTTTTAGTGTTTAAGTATTATTGTTTACTAGCTGAAGCCCGCGTCTTCGTCCACGTGCATTGAGGTTTTTGTTCCTGTAGGAACTCTTAAATTTTTCGGGATAAAAAGTAGTAGTATTCCAGACTATTATCCCTGTGCCAAATTTCATCCATATCCGTTCAGCCGTTCTGGCGTGAAAGAGTAACAAACATCCATACCATCCATACATACAAACTTTCGTCCGCGTGGATTACTGCTTAATTTTCCGGGATAAAAAGTAGCTTATATCCTTCCCCGGGATATAACCAACCAAACTTCAGCAAAATCGGTTGAAAATATGGGCCAGGAAAGCGTAGCAGACAGACATACAGACACACTTTCGCATTTGTAATATTAGTATGGATTAGTAGGATTAGAATGGCTGTTGATTTTCTTAGGATGATAAAAATAAAATAAAATAAACTCACCAGACTGAAGTCGGGGCTGGTCCTTGTCTTGAGCGGCAAAGCGGGATACCGCGCTCGCAACGCGCCTGTCGCTACAGTCTCTAATGGCGGCAGCTGGAATATTCAATTAACCATTATATCATACTAATTATAAACTTGGATAACATAGTTACGCAGGTTTTGTTACCCCACATTCGATAATTGGGTCTTTGACAAATATTCAAATAAATTACTTTCATGGTGATTGTTAAATCAAATATTCATTTATTCACATTAGGTACGCTGTACACTTATTGACGTCCATACATAAAAAACAACTTGATGTCACAATCAGTTAAGGTATCTTAAAACTAAAGCTACGAGGGGTTCCAAACGCGCCCTGGTCTGAGAAGAGCCCACAAACTCAGCCAGGTAATATCCATACTAATATTACAAATGCGAAAGTGTGTCTGTCTGTCTGTCTTTCAGCTGCGCTTTCACGGCCCATCTGTACAACCGATTTGATGAAAATTGGTACAGGGATAGTTTGTATCCCGGGGAAGGACACAGATTACTTTTTATCCCGGAAAATCAAGTTCCCGCGGGAACCAAAACCTCAATCCACGCGGACGAAGTTGCGGGCATCAGCTAGTAAAAAAAATAAAAAAATAAAAAAAAAAGATTGTTAATATATTTATTCATAAGGGTTTAATTGAACCGATATTTGACTCATTCGATGTATTTCACTCGGTTCGTTATTTGGCGGGGATACGCCATATTGGAATAGTTTGCATAAATACGAATATTTTGACGTTTGAAAATCAGTCTGTTGCCGGCACTCAGCGATTATTGAATAATTTGTGTTTAGATCGCAGTTTGGTTTAGAGCTTAACGATAGCAATCGTAGCCTGATCAAATGATTAATTTATTGTTGTTATGATGTTTTGGCAAAGTTTTATACATAACTGTTTACATTAAATCGAGTGCAAGTTTTAAAGAGAGTACAAACACATTTTAAAAGCAATTTAATTATTGCCCACTTCTGGAAATATGCTTACATAATGTATAATCATATAATAATAACATGATAGCCCACCTGTTTGATGAACAAATAGGGATCAAACGCGTCCGCCCACGAGGAGATCTGCTCACAGTCTGACCGAGTGCTGCAAGACGATATCACAGCGGCCGCTTCCTCCTGAAACACACCGGCCAAGCGCGAGTCAGACTCACGCACAGAGGGTTCCGTACCACCACTACAGCGCAGTAACGTCCCACTGCTGGGCACAGGCCTCCACTCTCACAGGGGAGAGGGAATCAGAGCTTAAACTGTGGCTTAAAGATGGACAAGGTTGACAAACATACAGAATTGACACAGACAAGACAGACGGACTGACAACAAGATGATTCTATAAGGGTCTGCGATCTCACCTGATGGTAAGTGACGATGCAGTGTGAGATGATAGCGGGCTAACCTGTTAGGGCATGTCAGTTATATTCGGTTCGGTACCCCTATTCGGTTTCTACACGGCATCGTACCGGAACGCTAAATCGCTTGGCGGCACGTCTTTGCCGGCAGCCACCCACCAGGCCAGACCAGGGAACATTCAGAAATTATAAAATTCCCAAATCACCCAGCCGGGGATCGAACCCGGGACCTCCGGGTCCTCCGGGTAAGACAACAGCGTTACTGCGCCACGGAGGTCGTCAAACGTCCGTACTTCTTGAGGTAAGGAACCCTAAAAATTAATAAAACTGTACAGAAAGTAGGCACCTTACCTCTAAATCAGGTGTTGGTTCATCGTGACAGTTCAGAGAATTCTCGTCCACGACAACGTCAGACGCACTCTGAAAAAACCATATTTAATTACTAGATGAGGCCATCCGTTCGTCCATATTAATACAATTTTTGAAGTAAAACTTCTTTACGCACGCTTGACTTGGGGAGTAAGCTGGTGGATGCGTTAGAGCGTTACGAAAAGTGTGATCGGACGAGGCGAACGGAAGTTGAGAGGGAGATATAAGTTAGTGAGGATAGAAAGAGAGAGAGTTACGTTTCGTATATTACTGTAGGGGCAAGAGAGAGAGGTGCGAGGACACATTTTCTTTCTCTCATAGCCAGTTACGTTTCGTATACATGTGTTTCAGCTATGTATAAAGAAGTTTTACTTCAGTAGGTAGTACCAAATTTCATCAAAATCAGTTGAAAAGAATGGCTGTGAAAGCGAAGCAGGTGGGCAGTATCTAGCTATTTGTATTACTAGTAATACAAATTAATTTTCCGGGATAAGTAGTGTTATTCCAGACCATAATCTATCTCTGTGCCAAATTTCGTCCAGATCCGCTCAGACGTTCGGGCGTGATTGAGTAACAAACATCCGTACATACGGAGAAACCACCGTTCCATTTCGTCTTATTGTCTTTTTTAATTAGTGTGCAATAGCCATTTACAAATAAATAAAATATAATAAATAAATATTTCAAAAATCAAAATCAAATATTTTTTATTCATGTAGTCTTTCAACAAGTGCTTTTGAATAGTCGAGCGAATCTACCACTGTTTCGGAATACCGCTCCTACCGAGAAGAACCAGCAAGAAACTTGGTGGTTGCTCTTTTGAAAAAATTATTTATTTACAATAATACATTAATGTGAAGATACATAAGTAACCGCTTTCCTAAGCATTGCTGGAGCGAGTCAAATCCATGCTCTTTTATCATTTATATAATCTTCAACAGTATAATAAGCTTTTTTCTGGATCATTTTTTAATAGATTTCTTAAACTTGTGTAAAGGTTATGTTGTGGAATTTTATTATAGAATAGAAAGCTCATTCCCACGAACGACCTTCAGACTTTCTCGAGGCAGAGCGATCGCGTCACGAGCCTATGGCAGTTTCTAGTTGGCCTATATTGTAGATCGCATATTCTTTTGTGATTCTTAATGACTTTTAAAATTATTTTAATTTGTTTAATTTAACACTAAAAATTTATAAATATTTTTTTTTCTATTACTGACCCATCCAGCGGCTTCCGCAGCCAGGCTCTGGCTGATCTCAGCTAGGAAACCGGAGCTAGGGCTTCGAGCGGACAAAGCTTCAAGGCTCTCAATAGCCGTGCCCTGCGCGTCTCCGCAGGTCGAGGATATCTCGCATTCAGGGTCCCGCACGTAGTTGTCCTGCTCTAGCATTGACACGAAATCCGGCTGAGGGAGGGAGATAAACAATTTTAACGTTTAAACTATCGTGAGTGATATTTATTTTAAATATATGTCACCGTAAAATTGTAAAAACCGTTAGATTATAATCTATATATTATATACTTTATTTTAGTATCTGTATTTTAGTATATTACATACCTGGACATATTTCTCTGCTGTATTTAAAAACTCGCCACACGAATCCAAATCATCAGTCGTAGAAGTCGGTTGATACATCTCCAGATCGTTACTAGACTTCCTTCTCTTCTGCAATTTTTTATCACAAACTTTCTTCTTCGTATCTTCTCTATCTCTATCCGTTGTCATGACTTTAGCTGCTCTATCCGCTAGGAAGTTGATATCATCATCTTCTGTGGCTAAACCATTGGCCAAATCATTTGTCAAATTGCTGGTCAGAAGTCTTGTTGGCAAATCATTGGTCATTAGTCTATTTGGCAAATCATTCGTGATTAGTCGTGCGCATTCTGCTATAGCCATTAAATCGTTGAGGCAGTCATTGGGAAGACATATTTCGGATGATTCAACTTCAGAATCGGATTCCACTTTTGGTATTGGAAAGTCAACAAATGTTGTTGTGTGTGGTTCATACATTGTCACATCGTTGTCTTCTGGTAAGCCGTTGGCTGGTTCGGGCACGATTGGAGCTATAAAAAATTATTCAATTAATTAAAGAATAAAATGCAGCAGGGTATTGATATATGTTTACTTACACACACACAATAAAACCTAATTGTGTGTGTGCAAACACATCAATCTATTGTGCTGGTTAATACATTCTGAAGATGTAACAGTTGACTGTATTTTGAAAATTCATAGGACAGTATGGTTGCAGCCAACTATTTTGCAACTTAGTTATGTAAATTGACTGCCTCGTTGTTCTAGTGGTTGGCTTGTTCGACTGCAGCCAAAGAGTTCCCGGGTTTGAGTCCCTAGAGAGACTAGAAATTCTCAGTACTAGCCCATTAGGAAGTTAGGACGTTGGGGGTGTTTCACCCCCGTGCCTCGGAGAGCACGTTAAGCCATCAGTTCAGGTTACTATCCCTAACATGATAATAGTTGTTAAAGCCCGCCAACCCGCATTGGAGCAGCATGGTGGGTCTAACCTCTAATTCCCTCTCTTATGAGAGTGGAGGCCTGTGCCCAGCAGTGGGACATTAATGAGCTGTAGTGGTGGTGGTGGTGGTGGTGGTATGTAAATTCCTTTTAACATTTTTTGAGCAACAGAGTAGTGCATACGTGGAACAGTTATGTTAACCTCTGTAAATACTGGATAAACTGCTAACTGATAACTGGAGCACTTAAAGACAAAGCACAAGATTAGATATAGCACATCAGAGATAATAATATACCCATAATCGGTTCCTACACTGAAGCATACAGTGACCCTAAATCGTTTGACGGCACATGTTTGCCCGCAGGGTGGTAACTAGCCACGGTCAGTCTTCAACCAGGCCAGACCAGTGAAAAGAATATTTTAAATGCAATATTAAACAAAAAAAATGTAACTCCTTTAAAAATTACATATAATAAAATTACCTTTAGCCTTTAACTTCTTCTTTGGGCTCTCATTGGTGGAACTAACTGCAATTTTGCCCAACTTCAGTGGAGATACACCCATCTGTCGTACCTTACGTATAGGCGAGCTATTAAGGGAAGCAGATTTATCTGGCTTATCCATCCTCCTAGTTTTACGAGGAGAACTCAACGCTGAAGACACAGATTCTGTCTTCCTCAGTTCCCTGTTCAATGAGCTCTGCCGTAATTGGACGCTTTTAGTTGTACGTACATCTTTGAGTTTGTTTTTTGATGTTGTTGAAACCTTATCATTCTGAGCCTTAGGTTTTAATGATGCTATATCTTTATTTGAGCTTCGTACGACTGTTTGAAAAATTGGTTTTTTTGGCTCTTCTTTAGCTTTAGCTGCCCTGTTCTTATTTTCTAATGGCTTCTCCATGCTTTTAGCAATTTTAGTTCTTACAGGTCTAGTCTTTAAGTCCAAATTCTTTTGAGATCTAGTGATGCAATGAAGATTTGGTCCAGAAGCCAGACCATTGTCCGCCTTTAAGATCTTTTTCCAAGTGGACTTGGATTTTAGGATGTTTTTCAAGGGTTTCTGTTTTGATTTTGTCACCCGTTGCGTATTTCTCTTTGAGAGCGGCCGCTCCCTCTTTCTACTTCTTAACCGCATCGCAAGTTTAAGAAGATGCTTAATCTGTAGAAAATTTGAAACTTTAGTTTTAAAATGATTTTTGTTATTATTTCCAAGACTAAGTTTACATTATAATCTGAATGTAGTTCTGTTTTTTGAACTACTATATTATGCCAGTGACTTTGTCCATGTTAGGTCATTTATAATCTTGTGGGAATTATTTCAATTTCCCTGTCTCGCAAAAATAACTTAATTTTACAAAGTCCACCAAGTATTAAGTGCTGTACTGTTATTCTAGTTCTAGGTTTATGATATATAGGTAAACCATTTCTTTATATATAAACCCAGTATAACACTATCAGGTATATAACTATAATATATACTACATAGCGTTCTAGATATACTTACTTGGAACTCTATAGCATTAGAAAGTTAGGTATTACTCCACATATACAAATGATGTAACAGTTTATATTTGTGCATTTCAATAAGTGTATTACAAGCGCTAATAACGCGTTGAAAGCCTATGAAATAATTCGCACTTGATCAGGAAAATCCTAGTCACAAAAAAATACCTATCGGCGCGGCTGCCTTCGCGCCTTTTTGTAGCGTCTAAAATATTTACACTTTTAACAGCTACTGCTCACCTAATGCTTCTTTAAACGCCCCGAAAACCAAAAACAAACATTCATAATCAATAAAATCACTGTAATACTAAAATAATCACAGAATAACTATCCCGAAAAATAAAAAAGCGGCGGTGCTGAATTATTGATTTGTGCGCCGCTTATCATTAAACACTCTCACTCATGCGTACAGTTTTATTCACTGGACACTTCACTGAAACTATTTAATGAAGAAAAAGCGAATGCGCATCGCGATAATCGCGTAATTTACGCGATATTTTGTCCATTGAAAAACACAAAGCCAAACAAATGTCAAAATGGCGGCGATTTCTTTCAATAGTGAATAATTTTTTCTTCAGATGGCGTTGCGGAACTGCGCATGCGTTTTGTTCATGCTCTAAAAACGTCGATAATGCACTGCAGTGCAGTCACAACTCACAATCTTGCAAGTGCATAGCAGAGAGCACCGACCAGAAAAAAAAGGCAGAGAGGTGGCAGAGAGTCAGAGACAAGTGTGCACAGTGCATGGGATTTATTATGATGGATATATGCATGATATATGTTACTTGTCTCTGATGGGAAGGTATTATTTATGCCAGTAGGCAGTAATGCATGGAGGTAACAAATACATCCATGCAGTAATGTATCTCTAGTATATAGTGTATTATCTATGATTTATGCAGTGTACGAAGATATTGTATATGTTACTTGTCTCTGGATATTTCGTCCAAGGCTTTTTTTCTGGTCGGTGGTCCAAGGTACGAAGGCGGAGGGACGCAATACAAACTTGAAACAAAAAATATTATTTTTTGTCAAAAACATTCAGAGATGTTAAATTGGATCGAAATATCTTCCACCTCCCGTTTCATTTTGGTCATAACAATAGATGAATATGTACAAACTACAAAACTCATAAGATATTAAGTTTAGCTCTGTCTTCAAAATAAAAATTAGGGTTTCCTGTCACTTGAAAAGATGGAAAATGGAATACTGTGAGCATCCTTTTAAAAAATATAATAAATAGATGTAATATTTATCCTTTGATTTTTAATAATTATTAGAAAAGCCTATAGCCGCATGGGCATCTTACTAGTGGTTCGCCCCGAACTAAGACCTCGCGGCGCCATCTATTGACATAAATGTGAAATTCTGTTAAAAATACTGAAGCTCATTATCAGAAAGAATAAAGTGTTTTAGTAAAAACACTTTATTACACATTTATTAAGTTAGTAAACTTAAATACTTAAATAATAATAATAATAATAATACAATTAGTTTCATTTATATAAACGTTTGGTTATTGCTTTTATGGTTATTGTTAAACCAAGAAGCTACAAACTTGTCTCTGCTACAGTATATTTTATGCTTCTAGAGATAAACGTACAAGTACCTACAAGAAGGCTCAGAAGGACTGGAATCCAGAGCCGTTAAACCAGTTAAATAAAATAAAAAAATACCTACAAGAAAGAAGAAGAAATAAACTTATGCGTTTGGTCATTGGTGCGTTTGGATCAAAATGGCTCAGAAGGACTGGAATCCAGAGCCGTTAAACCAGTTAAATAAAATAAAAAATTGGATCAAAATAATCGTCTATGGTATTATGTCAATGTCAAAAAAAAACGCCAAGCCAACAAAAAAGTATCATGAATCATCTGTGATTTAAAATTTTTAATAACGGCAAGCGGCAAGATTTTAACGAAAACCATTTATTCAATGTACTCTGTGACGAAAACTATAGGGAAGTAGGAACCGATTTATAATTATTAAACTTGAGTTAATAAAATAATAACAGTGTTTATTTAGACGAACAAAATGTCCAGTGCATCTGTAAGTTCGTCTAAAAAAGGGGTAGGTAGCATTTAATTTGTACATAGGTACATACATATTACATACAACTTACCAATTTACTATTTATTGCTTTTCAATGGTCAGCACTCAGCAGGCACCACTCGTTCGGTGTTTTCATATTAATGTCCCTATTTGAAAGGCTGTAGAAATAAGTTGGTTTAATTGTAACTATGGACGCTAACCTATTAAGTTGTTATAACATAACACATGTAAATAATTGTTAGCGGAGCCCCTTAAAAATGTATTAAATGTATAATATCATTCACTATTTCTTCCATGATACTTTTAATTCATTCGTTCATTAATTTGAATGAATAAATCGTACAGATCCATACTATATATGTACAAATGCGAGTGTGGAATAATTTTTTTAAATTCCCACGAGAGTTCCTTAATTTTCCGGGATAAAAAGTAGCCTATGCCACTCTTCAGGTCCACAACTATACCCATGAAAAAATTTCGTCGATCCGATGCAACACACACAACTATATTGCAACATGATTGAAGGGAAAACCAACAAACTAACACACTTTCGCATTTATAATATTCGCATGGCGTAAGTTTTTTTATTTGATTGAAGCTTTGATAACGTTAATAATTAATATGTATATATACTCTTTATTTATAGCAACTAGGGCTCAATTTGTTAGTTTACAACCTTAAAAACTAATGTTAGTAAACACACAAAAAATATTAGAAAATTATTAAACAGAAATTATTACTTACACAATATTATTTTTTACAGTTTAGTTTGGCCTCACCAACACTTGAATTATGTGTTCAAGTATTGATGACTCCACCTTACTCGAAAACATGTTCAGGATGCGGTTGGTTAAGTAAAGTAATTTTTCGATTACAGCAGGTAATGTCAGATTTAAAACAAGAAATAGAAGCCGTTGCTGCCCTGAACGGCAGTTTGCGAGCCTACCTGGAGAACCTGCGGACTATGAGGAAAGACTTATACTCTGTCAACGAGAACTGCAAACACCTTGTAAAAGTCAATAACCAGTGGATGGACACATTAAATATTATGAAATGACATGATACTAAAGCCTTTAATTTGATGACCTCTCTGGTACAGTGGTAAGCTATGGTCCTATTAGGAGACAGGTTCAATCGCTGGCCGAAAGGTACTTATTGAGTTTTCTATGGTTCCGGTGCAATACCATGTAGAAACCAATTGAGGGCGTACCCTCAATTTGCAGTTATAGGTTTAATGTAACTGGTATACTCTTAACAGCAACAGCATGACCTCATCATCACTTACCCACTTACCATTAGGTGAGATCGCAGTCAAGGTCTAACTTGTAGATGGACACACTCTCTCATTTACAATAGGCATTAGTATATGGGATGGATAGAACTAATGGAGGAAAAGTAATTCTACATCAATGGGAAAAGTATATTAAATATTGAAGATATCCTTCAGTCAAAGATAGTCAAAGAAGAGTTTCATTTTTTTTAAAATAAAAATATCTGCATTCAATTATTTCGAAATTTCTGTTAATTCAATCATTCTATAGAGAGATTTAAGTAAGATAAAAATATTTTTTTAGAGATTTTATTCTTATCATAGGCTCTATTGAATAGTTCATTAAAATAGTGACTGTATCATTAGTAGGTTTGATTCCCAGCTCAGTTTGATATCTTTAATATTAATTGATGTACTTGCCTCCATGTCCCGTTCGTTTTTTTTATCCTGTACAATCTTCTGTCTTGGGCTTGGGGCAGAGATAATTTGGGAATTTATATATTTTTTCTTTTTTTTTCAAAAATATAGTATATATACGCTTGGCTGCAATCAGACTTGCATGCAAGAGGTGATACAGCCTAAGGTGGAGCGTGCTTGCCTAGAAGATGCCCATTCACTCTTGATTTGAAAGTGAATGCCCTTCCGGCTTCCGGCTTTCTAATTCGAACTGCTAGGATATGGAATGCCATATCCTAGCAGTTCGAATTAGAAACGAGGAAGCAAATCGCTTCGTACGAGCCCGCGGAATTTCGACTGCGTAAGGGTGCAGACCTTGTCGATGCCTTGCGGTTCGATAATAAAAAGGTGACGGAGGAACCAGATCGAATTTCTGAATTTCACTGGTCTGGCCTGGTAGGAGGCTTCGGTCGTGGATAGTTACCACCCTACCGGCAAAGACGTGTGCCAAGCGATTCAGCGTTCCGAATCGATGCCGTGTAGATAACTAGATACCGATTAGAGGGGTGTAACTGCCATACCCCTAACAGCTTAGTCCGCTACCTTAGACTGCATCATCACTTACCACCAGGTGAAATAACTCAAGGGCTAACTTGTAGTTGATAAAACGTTTGTGTGATAGCCATACTAATAATAAGGTTGTTGGCAAAATAACAGACACCTTTATTTACAAGTTTTATATTTTAACCTCTCTTTGCATGTTATGTGATGCTAGGTTTGTATGAATGCACTAGTGGATTCATTTGGCTTGGGCGTGTCTGACTGAGATTTAATTGTTTTTGTTTCTGAAATGAAAAATAATAATTTATTTTAATCATTACAAATATTATATGCGACTTCATTTTTTGATTCTTGCGGGAATTCTTTAATTTTCCGGGATAAAAAGTAGCCTAGGCCCTTCCCCGGGATACAATTTACCCCTGTACCTTTCATCAAAATCAGTTGAGCCGATGGGCCGTGAAAGCGTATCAGACAAACAGACACTTTTGCATTTATAATATTAAGTATGGAAGTATGGATTTGTTCAATGAACTATCAAACCTACCTTTATATACCTGTGTAGTGCTTTCACTGACAGGTGTAGTTGAGGGTTTCTCTGAAATAAAAAAAAACAGTTAGCCTGCTAATAAACTGTATAGCCCACTAGCCATGGCCAGTCTCCCAACGGGTTTGACGACCTCCCTGCGCAGTGTTAAACGATGTTGTCTTAACGTGGGAGGTCCCAGGTTCGATTTCCAGCAGGGTCAATTTAAGAATTTATAATTTCTCTCTGGTTTAGCTTGGTGGGAAACTTCGGCGGTGGCTAGTTACCACCCTACCGGCAAAGACGTACCGCCAAGCGATTTAGCGTTCCGGTACGATGCCGTGTAGAAACCGACTAGGGGTTTAATAAAACTGCCATGCCCCTAACAGGTCAGCCCGCTACCATCTTAGACTGCATCATCACCTACCATCAGGCGAGATCGCAGAAAAAACGGGCAAAAAACATTGAAGTAATTAAAACGCAATAGTAGTACATTATTATACCTCAATGGCAAAAAAGCGAAAAGAAATGTAAAGGTACATTCACATAGTGCGTCAACGCTCATACAAATGACAGACCCGGTTACCATGAGAGTTGTAGTACCTAGAGCTACAATACTCTGGTACTATGGTTCAAAGAGGTGGGAAACTGCAAACTTTGACATCAGAATGACAGAATGTTGTATTGAAAATTCGTTCGTGTCACCCAATGACTATATTTCTTTATTCATTGGTGTCACCGCGCAGCGTTGCTGTGTCTAGACTAGACGCCTCCGCAACCTAACAGATCCGTGAAGTTACCTATGGACTATGGTAACTTACCAAATTACCATAGTCCATAGGTAATCGGACGGTCGTAGGTCGGATCGGAAATAGGTAATTTTATAATAAACGCGATGGTATAGCATTGGCTATAATAAACTTGTCCAAAAAAAATAAAAATTTAAAAATAGCCTGGACCGGATTTTGATAGGCAACCTATTTTAGGCGTATTTATCTAGTAATAAATTATATTAAATAAAAATAAAGTCAAAGTCAAAGAACGTTTATTCAATTTAGGTAGGTATACTACACTTATTGACGTCCGGTTATTTATAACATATACGAGTAACAATATAATGGTGATAATCAGTACGACATCTTAAACTAAAGCTACGAGGGTTCCAAACGCGCCCTGGTCTGAGAAGAGCCTACAACAAACTCAGCCGGGTTTTTTTTTTAAAAGTAGGTTTCATCTGGTAAACAGATGGGTGAAGGTCATTGTATATCCGGATCAAAACCATAAGAACGTATATATCTATGATGATGATAAAGCCAAATTACCTATCATACAAACGGAGTACTGCTGAGTATCGCAGGGCAGGCCGTAGAGAAGCCCGTTCAGATGATCCTGTCTGTCTAGGTTTAGGCAGGAATTGTCCATGGAGTAGTCTTCGGTCAGCCATGGCGCCATCTAGCGATGAGTAGCGGAAGTTAGCGTTTCCACCAAAAATGTGTGAGCCCAAAAGGTGGCGTTTTTAGTAATTAAAATAACTAGAGGTTCGCCCCCCGAACTGAGACCTCGCGGCGCCATCTATTGACATCATTGTGAAGAGAAGTTAAAAATACTGAAGCTCATTAAAAATTAAATAATTTCGTCTCCTTACAATATTTATCTAATTTTAGTATTCGTTGTTCAAGTACAGGCTATAATTCAAATAATTGATCAATCAAGTTTCAGGCTCAGCCTTTCAGAAAATTTAGAGTTCTGAAATCTGAGGTCAACTTTGGACGTTAGAAAATCTCCACTTTGAATTGGGGAAAAATTTAAAAAAATGTATTTTTGAACTATATACCTAATTATCTTTAAAATGATATACCGCAACTCTAAGTAACGCTATAAAAAATATTTTACTTCGCATTCGCTTCTATGAGAGCCCCCCTGAAATAAAGATGTTTATACTTAACTTTTTAATCCATATTCGGCTGGAAGCCATTGATTTACATATTACATTTAAAGCTGAAGTAATTACGTTCAGTAATTCAGAAGTTATAATGCTCTGAAAGACGGACGGACGGACGGACAAGTGCAAATTCACTTCGCTTCGCTCGGTCAATTATTAAGTATATAATCACTTGCTATATACGGTGAAGGAAAACAGTGAGGAAACCTGCATGTGCCCGAGAGTTGTTCGTAGTGTTTTCGAATTAAAAATTAAAGGCATCTTTGATATGGATAAGCCATACCACTAATAGTCTAGCCTGCTACAATCTTAAACTGCATCATCACTTATGTACAACCACGTAAGATCGCAGACAACTAACTTGTAGTGGATAAACAAAACCTACTTACATACACTCCGAGTAAAGTTTCATTGAAGGTCTTTGGGTCTGGTATTCTTTTCCCATTTGCTGGATTGTACCAATAGTACGTGACCGCATCTGTGGAGACGTCTTTTCTCATGTCCAGACGACCGGAGATCCAGATGTGTTCGATAGCTGAAGTTTGAATTTTTTTTTTTTCAAATCTTATAATTTCTACTCAACAATAGATGGCGATGTTCGTGCATGATTATAAAAACTGGAACCCAGAGCACAACAAATGGTAATTTAAAAAATAACTTTATATTCACTACTCGAAAATAGATGGCGCTACATTTAAATATTTAGTTCAATATTCGATGATAGATGGCGCTAAACATCCTTCAAAAGTCTCAATTTTTTTTTAATGTTTGATTCTGTCACACTGAGGTTTTTATTTTCCCGTTCATAAAATATAACAACCTTGGATACATACGTTCGTCTTTATTTTCGCCCATCACCAGTAGTAGTTGTATCAATACATCATAATTTTCGATGGTCGCGAGGGAACCGTTCAGCTTTTGACAGTTTTCGAATGCGTGTTGCCAGTAAAAGAGCTTTCTAACTAGAACGTAGTAATAATTGTCATCGCTAGGTGGCGCTGTCGGCTGGAGAGTTTCTACTCCTGTAAAGAAAGTATATTATTTTATGTAAAGATCGCCTCAGACCCCCTAAATCTCGCCTATATTATATAATATATTGATTGAATATAATACCTTGATAGCATATAAACTGCATTCTTCTTTCACAGCGCGATTCCAAAAACACAGGTGGGTTAGATTCATGTCTGTCGATTTGCATGCAGCCATTTTGTTTTATTGCCAATCCGTCCCTGTAAAGATGTCAAACTTCAGTCAGTAATTATTTATACAAGTGCGAAAAAACCAAGAGTCGCAAACATTATTAACTTTACTAGACTACTACATACCCCTTCGATTTCTACACGGCATCGTACCGGAACGCTAAATCGCTTAGCGGCACGTCTTTGCCAGTGAGGTGGTAACTAGCCACGGCCGAAGCCTGCCACCAGGCCAGACCAGGGAAAATTCAGAAATTATAAATTCCCAAATTGACCCTGCCACGGAACTTTCGCATTTATTATATTTGTATAGGTCGAACATAGGTATTGCTAACACCTTGTTGTAAGAGTGCTTCCCATACCTATAGCATTGTGACTAAGAGAGTCAAAAGCTTTTGTAAAATCTATAACATGGTTGAAATATTCCTTGGCCTTTTCTATTATTTGCGTTACTGACTGGAGATGGTCTATTATTGAGAAATTTTTGCGAAAACCTGCTTGTTCCGGTGGTTGATTCTCTTGTAGCGTTTTTAAAATTCTGCCCAAGATTATCTTTGAGAATATTTTGTATATATTGGACATTAAACTTATTGGGCGGTAGTTGTTTAAATCGTTTCTGTCACCTTTCTTGTGTAATAATATTATGATTTTCGATTTCGACCATTGTTTAGGGGTTATTCCAGTCCTCAGAATGTTGTTAAATAATGTCTCCAGGGGGTACTGCAAAATTTCTAGTAGTGATTTTAGTGCTTCATTTGTAACATTGTCCTATCCTGGTGATTTATCATTCTTCTGCGTCTCTATAGCCTGTTCTATCTCGGTGCCTAGAATGCTTTGTAGAGGTTCCGTGTTAACGGTATATAGGAGTTCATTTTGAATGCGTGGGGACAGTACTTCATATGATGAGTAGGAGATCTTTATAGAATTTTGTAGCTTCCTTTATAATATCTTGACGAGCCGTCAATAGATTCCCTCTTTTTTTTTCCGCAGACCGCCCTTTCTTTCTATAAATCTTGTGAACACCTTTTGTCGATATATTTTCATTTCTGTACTTATATTTCGGTTTATTTTCTTACTAATGTTTTTGTTATTTTCACTTTAACTTCCTTGTTTCTTTTTCCTTTACATAAAAGCATTCTCTCTTCTAAAAGTTTTAGTGTTTCTGAGCTAATAAGTTCTATATCTTTGGTTTTAGCCTTCGGCAACTGTTTTAGAACGGTTATAATTTCTTTTTCAAAATTATCGTACTGTGTCTGAATGTCAGGTGATACTTGTAGGGAATGTAAAAGTTTTTGTTCCCATTGAGTTCCGTTCCCTTTATATATTGCCGGGAGATTGACGGAAATAACACATACCTAGGCTACTTTTTATCCCGGAAAATTAAAGAGTTCCCGCGGGAACCGTAAAATCTCAATTCACGCAGGCATTATATAGTAAATAAATAAAAAAGTGAGCAAAAACGACTTTGTCTCACCGCGCACCGGTTTAAAACATCAACGGCACCCTATTTGAACTAGTGAGGTAATAATAATTACTTATTTAAGCTTAAAATAATTTCTTTGAGTTATTGTGTACTGTACCTCTGGTAACTAGGTATGAGTATCTTCTCTGGTCTTCTCAGACCGGGCGCGTTTGAAACTTCCGTAGGTTTAGCTTTAAGATACCGTAATTGATAATTATCACCACCATGATTATATTATTAGACTTCCGTCAATCACGCCGCAAGGGGGCTACGGATCGACGTGATTTTTGGCATGGGTATAGTTAAGGAGCTGGAGAGTGACATACGAGTAGGCTACTTTTTATCCCGGAAAATTAAGTAGTTACCGCGGGAATCTAAAAAACTTAAACCACGCGGATGAAGTCGCGGTCATCAGCTAGTAAATAAATAAATTGAAGTGAGTGAGTGTGAAACTGCCTCGTTGGTCTAGTGGTTAGCATGTTTGACTGCGGCAGACGAGGTCCCGGGTTCGAGTCCCGGGTCGGGTCATAATAAGTATAGGGTTGTTCTGACTAGAAATTCTCAGTACCTACTAGCCCGGAGTTAGGAAGTTGGCGGTGTTTCACCCCCGTGCCTCGGAGAGCACGTTAAGCCGTCCGTCCCGGTTATTATCACTAACATGATAATAGTCGTTAAAGCCCGCCAACCCGCATTGGAGCAGCGTGGCGGGTCTAAGCTCTAATTCCCTCTCCTATGAGAGTGGACGCCTGTGCCCAGCTGTGGGCCGTTAATGGGCTGTAGTGGAGTGAGTGAGATACCTCGTAGGCGGCCAGATCGGAGTATCAGTGTATCGAGTGCTGAAGACGCTCCGTCCACTGTCCGTCCACGTCCACTGTCCCAGGGCGCCTGTGGCCCCTATCCATGCGCTCTCTATACCTGGAGACATCGAAAAGATCCTATTATAGCAGTGTTCTTTTTCCTTTACACAAGTTTAAAAAGCCTATTAAACTGTTGAATTATGTAAACGATAAAATAGCGTGAATTTGATGATGACGAAGTCTAAGATGGCAGCGGGCTCACCTGATATTGTGTTAGACAACGGACGCGTACGAAGCGATTTACTTCCTCGTTTCTAATTCGAACCGCTAGAATATGGAACGCCTTTCGCTTCCGTTTTTCCATCCGCTTATAATATTGGTATCTTCAAATCAAGAGCGAGTTATCTTCTTTGTTCCACCTCAGGCTGCATGACTACTTACCAGCAAGTCTGATTGCAGTTTTGACGACCTCCGTGGTGCAGTGTGTAGCGTTGTAGGTCCCGGGTTCGATAGCGGGCAGGGTAAATTTGCCAATTTATAATTTCTGAATTTTCTCTGGTTTGGCCTGGTGAGAGGCTTCGGCCGTGGCTAGTTACCACCCTACCGGCAAAGACGTGCCGCCAAGCGATTTAGCGTTCCGGTACGATGCCGTGTAGAAACCGATTGGGGGTATACCCCCAACAGGTAAGCCCGCTACCATGCTAAACTGCATCATCACTTACCATCAGGTGTGATTGCAGTCAAGGGTTAACTTATAGTGGGGTAAAAAACAAATTATTTTTTTCACCATTTCAGCTATCTTCAAATGTAGAGCGAATAGACAATTTATCTTCTATAGGCAAGCGGGATCCACCTGAGACTACATCACTATTCACTACTTAGTAACAAATCTGACTGTAGCCGAGCGCTAGTTTATAAATTTAAAAACCCCCTTTTTTATCCTCTAGGTTAGCCCTTGACTGCGAGGGTTCCAACCGCGAGCTGTTATGAGAAGAAGCCCAATAGTAAACACATATTTTTTTCCAAAAAACTGACTTCGAAAGCCACTGTAGAGTAAAAAATAATTTTGATTTCTACACACTATGTTGAAGTCGGGCGAGCCTGATACGTCATCTTTGCTTATTGTGGTTATACCCGCCCGACTTCAACACAGTGTGTAGGAATCAAAATTATGTTTACTGTGGTTTTACTTTACAGTGGCTTTGGAAGTTGGTTTTTTGGAAAGAATTTTTATTTCTATGTAACTACTAGCTGACCCGGCGAACTTCGTACCGCCTTACTATGCAAAATTAAATGTATATTTTTCAATATTTCTGAGAGATTTTCTTATCATTTTTTTCCGTAAGAACCTTCTCCTAATAATAACAAATACAACAAAAAAAGAATTAGTGAAATCGGTCCAGCCATTCACGCGTGATGCCGTGACCAAGGAAAACGGGTTTCATTTTTATATATATAGATAATATATATAGATATAGAATATAGATATAGATAAGATAGATAGATAGATATAGATAGATTTAGTATCAGGGTTGAAGATTTGGAGTCAGAATTTTATGGGACCACCTCGAGAGCTTCCTCTAACGACTGAAAAAAAATATTTTCAAATCGGTTCAGAAACAACGGAGTTAAGCACCGACATAAATTTAAAAAAAAAACGCGCCATTAGATATTGAAAACCTTCTCCTTTTTCGGTTAAAAATACTCACTCGGTCTTGACTTCAACATGGTAAGTCCAAGCTTCTTCAAGCATTTCATTGAAGCGATGTTGGCTAACCTGATGGAATGGAATTAAATTTTTACATTGTGAAAAACTTGGAGACTTGGAATTTTTTAAATCAAAAACTAAGTTACATAGATAACAAATAACAATTACTTAATAGTTTTTTTCTTAATTTATCATTTCTTTTTTTATATAGCCATAGCTTAGGTACTAATATTATATATTATGCGAAATTTTGGATGGATGTATCTATGGATGTTTGTTACTCAATCAGGCCCCAACGGCTGAACGGATCTGGCTGAAATTTGGCATAGATTATAGTCTAGAATAGCACATATGCTACTTTTTATCCCTTAAAATTAAAGAGTTCCTGCGGGAACCAAAACATCTCAATTCACGCGGACAATTCAAAATTTTCAAATTCAAATTCAAATATTTTTTATTCAAATAGACTTTTTACAAGTGCTTATGAATAGTCGAATGAATCTACCACTGGTTCGGAATGCCGTTCCTACCGAGAAGAACCAGCGAGAAACTCGGTGGTTGCTCTTTTGAAAAAATAAAGTATTTTTACAATTGCATTATTCTAAAGATACATAGGTAAGTAACAGCAGTCCTGAGCATTGCTGGAGCGAGCCAAATCCATGCGCTTTTATCATTTATATAATCTTCGACAGTTTAAGCTTTTTTCAGGAGCATTTTTGTGTCGCGGGCATTCGCTAGTTATATCTACTAAGAATAAGTATTGCATTAATTGATTACAATTATATGAAAGTGTGTCTGTCTTTCTGCTATAATTTCACAGCCCATGTGTACAACCGATTTTGACCGGGGAAGGTTACTTTATATACCAGAAAATTCAAGAGTTCCCGCGGGAATTAAACGGTTAAAAAAATAGAGAGATATGGAGGCCAATTCTGTTTAACACAATCTCTAAACTAAATTTAATGCTGTCATTTTAGTTCAGTTTAAAGATTGCGTACAACAGAATCAGACCCACTCTATAGCTGATGTCCGCAACTTGGATTGAGGTTTTTGGTTCCCGCGGGAGCTTTTTAATTTTCCGGGATATAAGGTGTTATTGCAGATTATAATGTAGGTACTCTACAAGACGATGCCCGCGACTGCGTCCGCGTGGATTAGTGTTTTTTGATTCCCGCGGGAACTCTTGAATTATCCGGGATGATAAGTAGCCTAAGTCCTTCCCCGGGATATAACCTATCCCTGTACCAAATTTCATCGAAATCGGTTTAACAGATGGCCATTGAAAGCGTAACAAACAGACGGAAACACTTTCACATTTATAATACCAGATGATTCCCGCGACTTCGTCCGCGTGGATTAAGATTTTAATTCCCGCGGGAGCTCTTTAATTTTCCGGGATAAAAAGTACCCTATGTCCTTCCCCGGGATACCATCTACCCCTGTATACCAATCCCGGGATACCATCAAATTTCAGCAAAATCGGTTGAAAAGATGGGCCGGGAAAGCGTAGCAGACAGACAGACAGTATAAGTATGGAATGGTATGGAAGCATGGAAGTATGGATATGGATCTCTGTGCCAAAATTACATCCATCCATTTATCCAAAGTTTCGCTTTTATAATATTATTAAGTACAGAGGTGCGATTATATAAGAATTGTCGATCTAATCGTACGATAGGGTATCGTACATACCTAAACGTATGAGAATGGATACACGAAATTGAGCTCTAATTCAATGCTGTTATGGTTTATTTTATTTTGAAGCCGAACTTTGACGATTTAATCGGCAATCTTTACATAATTGCGCCTCAGATGTTACTCACGCCATCTTTCTCATAATACAGTAAGCCGCCGCCTGGTTCCAGTCCAGCCTTCCGTCGTACACGTGGTACAGTCCGGTGCGACATCGGACAATCTTCAGTTGATGCACCTTCACTTCTTCTCGAGCCTCTGGTGAAAAGAACAACGACCTCAATTTACATAGACGGGCCCTGTCAAACAAATAATGTGGGCGTATTTTACAACGCCATCTAGTCTGAAAGGCGGGAACTTGCTTGCAACATATATATAATGCGCCATCGTGAATTACAGCTTGAAAACGTATGACTCGGCGTATGACTCGGTCATGGTCATAACTCATAGATAATAAGTCATAGAAACCGTAAGGCCAATTAGTAAAAAAAATATCATACATATAGTTTGCCGCGGAAATTAAATGATTGCGTAATGGATAAAAATAAGATTAAATAACGTTTTTTTGGAAATGTTAGTTACTATATTTTACTAACTAAAGCTGACATCCAGTGCGCTTTGAAACTGTTGTCCTGTCTATCAGCTATCACCTTCAGAATAATGTTGGAACTACTCTCCAATCTACTGGATCCTCTTCCGTATGATTGCGAAAAAACCGTCCACACGATTTTCCGATACCGGACGCACTGCACTAGTCTGTACCGACTACCGAGGCAGTCCCAACATTATCCTAAAGATGTTAGCGCTTAGAGATTTTTGGCAATGTATAAAACCCACAGATTCAATATGTACCTAGGTAATAGGAAAAAAAAACTAGTTTTATAATATTAGTACCTGAGATTAGTACAGATGAGTATAATAGTACCTCTTTCGCATACAAAAGCCCTCTCCAAGTGACAGGGTAGGTCCAGGAACACGGGTTTGTCGTGTTGCACCCTCTCCAGTGCGACGCAGTCCGCCCCGCTCTCGGGCACCGGGACATGGGTGCGATTCACCCACTGGAAATTACCATTACACTCTTTAAACGTTGACCAAGTCGGTAGCTGGATGGGTGATCGAATTTGGTAGTCCGAATTTGGCCATTTCGTTTCCTCCGTGCCTCGGAGAGCACGTTAAGCCGTCAGTCCCGGTTATTATCACTAACATCTGATAATAATCGTTAGAAACGTAAGTGTTGAAATAGTACCTACTCTAAGTCGAGTCATATGCGGAAGGACCTGGGAACCCACCGCATTATTATTCCAAGAAAACACCTACCATTAAGTGATTAATGGAAAGGGGTCACGACCCTCAGCAATGAGGAATCAAATCAAATCAAATCAAATCAAATATTTTTTTATTCAAATAAACTTTTACAAGTACTTTTGAATCGTCAAGTGAATCTACCACTGGTTCGGAATGCCATTCCTACCGAGAAGAACCAGCAAGAAACTCGGTAAAACTCGGTAACAAGAAATACGACGCATTGTAAACGCATGTGTGTCTGTCTATTTACTAATTTTTCACTGTCCATCTAACCGATATCAAGGCTAAGTTTGGTAAAAAGTAGCCTATGTGTTATTCCAGACTATCCATCTCTGTGTCAAATTTCATCCAGATCGGTTCAGCCGTTCGAGCGAGTTTCAAACTTTCTTTATAATTATTATTTGAAGTAAAGATTTACCATAGGATAGTGCCCCCCCGCGTCGTCCATCTCGTTGGCCAGCACATCGGCAGCTGTCCTCCTCAGCTCCACACCCTGGCTCCAGCGGTAACCCTCGGGATCCTCAGCTGATTGGCGTCTAGCACCCACCCACGCTGAGTCGATCGCTGGAACAAGTTATTGCAATAAAAAATGCACTCGCTTCGCTCGTGTTTGGAACAAAAATCTGCTCTTCATACAACATTTAAATCTAATCTAGCACATCCATTTGAGCGATGGGTAATGCGGGTATTGTCCCACAAATTTATCTGACCCGGTGACAGCGTCGCTAGACACTAAGAAAAAAAAAGTGTGTGTGTGTGTGTAATTCACACACGGCAGAAGTGAACTTTCAGAAAAGTAGCCTACAAGGGAATGAGATAAATATATTCTATTTCATTCTCTCGCAGGCTAAATCCTATATATAATTATGTTTGTCTATTTTTGGTAGAATTTTCAAATCACAACGATTCTAAAGAAGTTTCACTTCAAAACAAAAACAGGCATAAAAATTAGTTCCAATTTTGGCCACCGGGTCAGTTATGTTTGTGGGACTATAAAATATTTTTGACTTTGATTAAAGGTTAAAGAGGAAGCATGGAGAGCTGTGGTCTTGTGTTGCGAAACCGTTATGGTTAAGAACGAGACCACTGAGCGGGTTCGGGAAAGAGCCGACCCGGTTCAGAGACGTGGACGTCGGAGTGGCGGTGTACATCGCACCCAGACGTCCGTGTAATAATCCCTGAGGAAGGGACCTTAGGGTCCAGTACGGCTGTAGTCGTGCACCTTAGATTACGACCCTGGGACGATGGCTTGCTGTGGCCAACAAGCAGCCATACCTTGTGTACAGGTCCGGGTAATGAGGAGTCTTCCCCAGCAGTCCGGGGTGAGCCCTGGGGGCATCGCACAAGGGAGGCAACATGCGTTTAGGTCAGCCGCAGAGGGGGTTTTAGTAGGTAGAAATCCCCCCCAGGAAGTCGGAGATTTCCCAATAACAAAAAAAAGGTACTCTGTACTCACTAAATTTTAGTTCTGACAGCGCCTCTGCCATAAATTCAGCCTTTTCTTTTGTGTCCAATATAGCCAGCGAACCGTTGTGGTGTCCACTATAGAAAACACAAAGATTAGAAGTTTTCTGTTTTAGTTTTCATTCTATGCCTAATCCAAAGCACAGATTTAAATAAGGCTAAGGCTAAAAAGGGCTAAGGCCCGCGACTTCATCCGCGTGGATTGTGTGGTGTGGTTTTTTGGCTCCCGCGGGAACTGTTATATTTTCCGGTATAAAAAGCCTATGTGTTATTCCAGACTATATAATCTATCTCTGTGCCAAATTTCATCCAGATCCGTTCAGCCGTTGGGGCGCTTCATCCAAACTTTCGAATTTGTAATATTATTACCACGGTAATATTATACTACAGATTGCACAATTGGGTATTTAACAAATAGTCAAATCAGCAACTTTTTTTCAAACGTCAAATGAAAACGCGTATCTACTAATATTTATATGAAATTCTGAATGTGACGTCATTAAAGTTCGACGCTTTTTTTTACTTGTTTAAAATGGTTATTCAACATAAAACTAACAGGGGACGTGGATATTACAAATTTTGGAAGGTCCTCTATTTAATAATCACTAAAAAATAATTTATTTGAATAGTACTTAGTCAAATACCCAATTAGGTACTGGGAAGAGACTGACCCCAAGATACAGGCTATCCTAGTTTGGGGGTCTAGGGTAATTTAAGAAACATTGTAAGTACTATTTCGTTTTGGCACAAATAAAGATTTTATTTATTTATCACAGATTACGTAAATACTCCAATGAATTTTAATGTAAGGCGGATGCTTGAGTTATCCGATCCTTTCTTAAAAACCGGAAGCTACTAATCCTTCGGGCTTCGAGTTGAGATGAAAGATATTTTTAAACAGTAGTTATTTAGACGATTGCTTGACTTACCTTACTGACTTACCGATACCTTAGTTAGACGCACCATCGAAACGCAAAAAACGGTAATCTTTCGACAGTTTATAATCTCGCTAGTTAGATTATAATCTAACGGTTTTTACAACTTTACGGTGACATAGTGTGAGTTACTATACTATCCTGTGGGGGCTGTACGCAAAGTCGATTGCGAACCCGCGACCCCGTACAGGAGGTCGGGTGTCTTAACCACCGCTTTAATTTATACGTACCGGCATAAAATTTTGGCGTTCTCCCAATTTACTGGCAGGTTCTGTATCAGATACTCCTTGTCGTTGAAGACGTAGGCTTCCCAGCGGTCTGATGACGCGCGCGGTACTGGAATAAAACGATAGTGTACACGGTCAACGACCTCAATTTACATATACGGGCCCTGTCAAACAAAGAACCTATTTTAGAGTTATTGTAGACCTATTTTACTAACGCCATCTAGCCTGAAAAGCGGGACAGCGCTATGGCGGGGACAAGGACAGGCTTATACAGGTTAGGAGCGTGCTCCAAAGGTTGAACGCCCAATTTTTTTCTATGAAAGGGCCCATCTAGTACCTACATATATATCGATGTACACGGTATTATTAGAAACTAGATTTTTGAAGTGAAACTTGTTTAGCCGCGTTGAGCACTTTTTGGTAGGGGGTAAAAATGTGGAAACGCGTGACCGACACCTCGCGTTGTTACGAAGGCAAAAATTTGCTTAGACAATTATTGGGCTAAGCTTCACTGAACGCTTAAAAATATCCTCTTACCTCTATACTGCTCGTGAAAACTGCCTATACACTCCCGCAGTTTCAAAATCAACACAAACTTTATCAAAACGGGAACCATGCTTACGTCTCTACCGTACACAGACATTTGTAGAACTGTCGATATTCTATCGTAATAGGTAATCCACATATTTTATCATTTGCTTGAATAGTGATGTACGTAAGTTCGTCGACTTTTCATTTATCGATTAAAACAAAAACGACCTCCCTGGTGCAGCGGTGTGCGTTGTGATTTTATAGTGGAAGGTCTCGGGTTCGATGCCCGGCAGATTTTTTTGGAGTTATGGAGGTCTTTTTTAAGCACTACAAGTTAGCCCTTGACTGCGATCTCACCTGATGGTAAGTGATGATGCAGTCTAAGATGGTAACGGGCTAACCTGCGTTAGGGACACGGGAGCTATATTAAGGCGCTGTGAGCTCACGAGATGAAAAACACAGGCGCGCGGGGGTGAAAACGAGCAAGCGCATGTCGCAAAAAAGGCATGAAATAATTTGTAAAAAAATTAACATTTACTTTTCGATACAAATGAATCCAACAATGTGTTTGATTTACAAATATAAATTTTATCTTATATTTCTAGAGCTAATTGTTAGTTTTAATAAGGAGAAAAATTGAGAAATAAATTAAGAGGTATCTTTAAAATAAATTTCAATGCAGAGATTTTTTTAAATTGTGTTTTGAGATCCGTCAATGGCTGCTCAAAGGTCTTGAAAACAGCACATTATTTTTACACGCATACATTATGTCACCATTTGATGGATACACTGCTTTTAAAAACCCCCTTTTACGCTACACATGGCCTTAAACCCATACGCCTATTCGGTTTCTACACGGCATCGTACTGGAACGCTAAATCGCTTGGCGGCACGTCTTTGCCGGTAGGTTGGTAACTAGCCACGGCTGAAGCCTCCCACCAGAAAATTGTAATTTCTGAATTTTCTCTGGTCTAGTCTGGTGAGGGGCTTCAGCCGTGGGTAGTTACCGGCAAGGAATAAAATAGGAGAGTGACTTAGGCCAAACAACTGCTTTTTAAACAGGAAAATAGGATTATAAAAAGCCCTACCACTAGATATTATTTCGTATAGAGGGAGTCAGGGCGTCATAGCCCTCACTATTTAAAATACATTAAAATCTAAATTAAAACTAAACATTAAAAATATCATCCAAATTGCTGCAATGAGGCAATGTGCCCAGAACGCTGGCTGCGTTACCCCGCTGAATAGCCAAACTTATATTATGTTGGCCGAGGTAACCAGCCCTCCGGTCACCTATGGACTCTGTGAGACGAGAAGATAGATCTTTAAAAAAGGATCTAGCATTTTCACCCCATGACCCCAGGGGTTTCAACACCAAAAGGCACTAAAATCAAATTATTTTCTATAATTTCGCGCCCCTTGGCTCTTTCTGCAAATTAAAATTATGATGTAGAGATTTTAAAAGTATCGATTTCGAGTGATAGATTTCATCGATAATATTGAAAGCCAATGGATTTTACTAACAACACTATAATTTGCTACCCAGCAAAACAAAAGGGCTAGTGTTATAATAATATAATGCCACGCATAGGTGTTGCATAATAATCTATTACCTTACCTACTCATTCTAAATATGCATTAGGTATAATATGAGTTTTCAAAACATTAATGAGAAATTTTAGAACAAAGGGACATTTTTAGAGTTCCGTAAATCCGTACCTCAAGAGGAATAAAGGAACCCTTATAGGATCACTTCGTTGTCTGTCTATCTGTCAACCACTTTTTTCTCGGAAAATTTGTGGAGGTATTAAGTTGAAATTAATATCAAATACTTAGGTCTACCTACGGTCCCTTGGAGTTGGAGCTGTAAAAAAATAAAGCTTTTTTACCAACTCCGCGTTATGTTTAACCTAGGATTAAAATTGATGTTTTGACAGATGTTATGTAGTAATTCTGTCAACTTTTCAAATTTAATCCTAGGTTAGACGTTATTCGGAGTTGGTGAAATCGACGCATTCAAAACAGCCGTTTATGCCGCATATTTTGACACTCGCCAATAAAAAAAACTTATAGGGAACTTTCAGCGAGGTCTCACAGCACAAGTACAAGGATAAATCCGAAAATCGATAATTAGGGTTCCGTACTCATATAATGTCGAACTGTTTGTCAGGCGCTACCAGTTGAGCGATGAGCGCCATATGTAAGCCGGTTATTTCACAGCTGATCACTTGTTGTTATAACATTATCATTGTTATTTACTAAAATAATTTATGCGGGACGCTTTGTGCGCTAGTCTGACTCGAACTTGACCGGATTTTTTTTACTAATGATGCCCGCGTGACTTCATCCGCTTTGTGGAGTTTATTTACGAATGTAGTATATTTATATTTAGGACCTTTTGTCTTCGTAACAACGCGAGCATGTCGGTGATGGTCACTTGAATCCACAAGTTTACCCCCAACCTAAAAGTACTCGGCTAAAGAAGTTTTCACTTCAAAAAAAAACTGTAACAGCACCCCTATTGTCTAACTCAGTGGCTATCAAAAAATGAAAGCCACACGCAATTTTGCTTTGGAAATTCCACCAATGTGATCCGTCACGTCCCTGTCAGTCCGCAGCGTTGCTCTGTCTAAACTCTAGACGCCTCCATCGAACGACTTGTAGGGAAAAACTTATCACCTTAGAGTAGACTGTGGGTACTGTGCTACGTACCTACGTGTAGAACTATTTTCCATATGATCTTATTGTGGTTTCTTCCACTCAGATCGTCTAGTGTAACTTTGTAGTCGTAGGCAGAACACCGTGAGTGTCTACAAAGCAGCATCCCACATGCCTCGCGTACACAGAAAAAAGAAATTTAACGATTTTAGAATTTAAAAAGCCCTGACACATTAAAATCTAATGCTCATGTCTCGCTCTAGCTCCACCCGGTTATCGTTGGGTACTTTACACTCGAAATATTATAAGAGATAGCTGCACTTTTGGTAACTATCGCCAGGAAGGCTGATTCAGTATTAGGTGGGTGTAGAGCTCTCCCTGATCACGATAGTGAAGGGCTGACCGCATGCTGATGGGCCTTTCGCTAGATAGGGACGCTCAAATACGTGTTATGGTTACCAAAAATGAACGAAAACGAATGAAAGTTTGCGCAGTACCCATGTAAAAAGTATAAAATTATTTAAAAGAACACGATTTACCAAAAAAAACTCACCCAGGTACTAAATAAGTAACAGAAACAAGCTTTAATTATACCCAACATTTCTCTCTCTCGGCTGGGCAGCGTTCGGGAAGCTTACTCAGAGACCTGAAGACTCTAAAATCTTCGAGCAGTGCGTGTTACCACTGCCAGTGATGTCATACGGATGCGAGACTTGGTCGCGGCGATGGAGAGAGCTTTGCTCGGAGTTTCTCTGCGAGATCAAATGAGAAATGTGGAGATCCGCAGAATAGAATTGAAAGTAAACTAAGTAAAATAACTGAAATTTCTCGACATGTTGCAAAGCTGAAGTGGCAATGGGCGGGGCACATACCTAGTTCCACCGATAGGTGTCGGGGTCCTAAGTGCTGGTGTGGCGACTTCGCACTGGAAAACGCAACGTTGGACCTCCAGTCACTCTAGCAGACAGACGGACTGACAGACATAGACAGACACACGTCGCATTTAAAGTATTAGTATGGATTTAATCAAAAGTCGCGGGCAAACATTATTTATCTAGTCCTTACTAAATACTACTAATATATGTATGTGCTAAAGTTTGGATGGATGAATGTTTATTCTCATGATTTCTGTGTTGTGGTGAATATCGCGGGCTATAAGTGCGGGACACACACTGTACCACTTTTTTTTTTTTATTGTCGCGGATTAAATTAAACTTGAAGTTCCTTCATTATCATGGACTTCCGCAAAGTAACGCCACGCCTGCTTCTATCCAATCATACTAATATTATAAATGCGAAAGTGTGTTTGTTTGTTGGTTTGTCCTTCAATCACGCCGTAAATGAATAACGGATCAACGTGATTTTTCCTATGGATATAGTTGAGGACCTGGAGAGTGACATAGGCTACTTTTTAATCCCGGAAAATTTAGGAGTTCTTGCGAGAATCAAAAAAACAATCCACGCGGATGAAGTCGCTGGCATCAGCTGGTTTAAAATATTTTGTATGGATTCAAAACAAACAAAAGTCTCGGCCATTATCTAGTTCCTATTATCAATCAACCTCGTTATTATTTTTATTGCAGAAACATTTCAATGCAGGTAAACCCACGGGCTGTACGCAACAATACACAATCAATCCATGCATATCACACCTCACCTGCGTTCCATTGAAACCTCACTATGAATCTAAACAGGTAGGTTTCAGAGAAGATTACAGTTTTATTGAGAGAAGCGAGGTGAAATTGCAATTGTTCGTACGTCTGTCTATCCAGGGGCCCATACTGCTATTTTTTTGTCGCTTTAAAAATGACAGTTTTTTTTTTTAAAAATATAATGGGCTAGCGCTTGGCTGCGATCAGACTGGCACGTGGTGGCATAAGGTGGAGCGCGCTTGCCTAGAAGATGCCTATTCACTCTTGATTTGAAGGTAATATTATAATAGGAGGGGAAAATGGAAGCCGGAAGGGCATTCCATATCCTAGCGGTTCAAATTAGAAACGAGGAAGCAAATCGCTTCGTACGAGCCCGCGGAATGTCGACTGCGCAAGGGAGGTTGTATGGAAGGTGGTACATATGAAGCAACACATGAAGAGAGTGTGTAAACGTCTTATGGACAGGGTGTTGTGGTATCTATGTAGTTGTGAGGTGTAACAACTAACAATTTAAAAAATTGGGCAAATGTTCCAAAGTAAATGAATGCATATGGAATAAGTTGTAAGTTGAAAGAGGAAATAAATGGAGACACAAAGAGAAAGACGAAGTAAAAGATGAAGTGATGTAGTGGAGTGGTGGAGCAAAAGTAAAGGTGTTAGTGTGTTAGTGAGGCAGACCTTGTCGATGCCTTGCGGTTCGATGATAAAAAGGTGACGGAAGAACCAAATCGAATAGTTCATTGTTGTTTGATGTCACGTGCCTCGGCGTTCCTAAAATAAGGATTATAGTATTCTAAAACACGAAAGTCAACAATAATGAAACAATATGGCTTTAAGCGTTGCTCAGGCTACGTTCCATTGAAACTTCACTATGAATCTAAACAGGTGGGTTTCAGAGAAAATTACATTATTGAGAGAAGCTAGGGGAAATTGCAATTTCGTCCATTCGTCCATCTGTCAGCACCTTTTCTTTTACCCCATGATTTTAGCAGTCTACATGTATGTATGTATTAGCTGATGCCCGCGACTTCGTCCGTGTGGATTTTGGTTCCCGCGGGAACTCTTTCATTCTTTCAGTGTTACTCCAGACTGTGCCAAATTTCATCCAGATCCGTTCAGCGCAGCCGTTCTGGCGTGATTGAATAACAAACATCCATTTAACCATTTATAATATTAGTATATGTAGATGCCCGTGACTTCGTCCGCATCGTTCCAATCGCATCGCAATCGTTCCAGACTATAATCTATCTCTGTGCCAAACACACAGATCCGTCTAGCCGTTCTGGCGTGATTGAGTAACAAACATCCATTCATACAAACTTTCGCATTTTCGCATTTATAATATTAGTACAGAAATACAAAAATAGTTAGAGGGGTAAAAATGGGGAGATCGTCGGAAAGCTTTCCAAAAATAGGTCCACCCGGAGTAGAACCCGGGACCCCTTTCTTGTTAATAGCCTGTTAAACGAGTTAATTGAATCGCACGTACAATCCGCGCACTCATTAAACTAACCCCCGAGATACGTAAGGGTTAATTACAAAAATCCACCCCTCAAAGACGCGAGATGTTAAGATGCTGCTAACGCGAGAACAGGGGTGGAATAGAGACGCTTTAGGTAGGTATATATTTATGAAAATTAAATGTTATTCTTTATCCACTACTTAGTTAGCCCTTGACTGCCATCTTACTTAATGGTAAGCGATGATGCAGCCTAAGATGGTAGCGGGCTAACAGCTGTTAGTTAACACTTTAACACCGTACATAATAAAAAAAAATCGCCTCTTTTTGCATCCAGTACAGCCCATTATATTTATAAATAAAGTAATACTTTTAAGTGCTTACTACTTAACCTAATAGATTTCTATAAAGATATTAGAATAGATATTGCATTCGTGGTTTGTCCGTGACTTCACCAATTAACGTTTTCACTCAAAAGCAGTGCTGCAGCCTGCTGTAGCATGATGCTGAGCTGGAGACCTGTATTTGGTTACACAACTTTGTTGCTGTACCTGATTTGATAGTTTCTTGACTAGTACTTAGATTGTGATCAAATAAAAACATTTTCTTTCTTTCATTAAGGTCCCACTGCTGGGCACAGGCCTCCATTCTCATAGAAGAGAGGGAGTTAGAGCTTAGACCCACCACGTTGCTCCAATCCAGGTTGGCGGCCTTTAATGACTAAATATTATCATGTAAATGATAATAACCGGGACCAACGGCTTAACGTGCTCTCCGAGGCACGGGGGTGAAACACCGCCAACTCCCTAACTCCGGGCTAGTACTGAGAGAATTTCTAGTCAGAAAAACCCAATAGATACTTAATTATGGCCCGACCCGGGACTCAAACCAGAACTCGAAAATCTGCAGTTGAACATGCTAACCGCTAGACCAACGACTCTCTTTAATTGTATTAAAAGCAATACAATGGAACTTAAAGCTAGCCTAGCCTAACCTAATTACTATATAAATCTTTCCCGTGTGAAATGGTGGCAAGAATGCTGGCTGCATTTCCGCGTTTGACAGCCAGACTGATAATTATGGAACTATAAATTTAATTTGCTATAATCCGCCACAGTCTAGTTCCTTCATTATCACGGACTTCCGCAAAGTAACGCCTGCTTCTATCCAATAGCCAGGCTGGTCCTTTGCGTAAAAAATGAGCCAGCCTGTCATAAAATAGTAAATTATGTCGTCTCCACGCCTCCCTTGCTCGCGCCTCCCACCTGTTACACCTAACGCTGCAAGCACCAAGGCTCAAGCAAAGATCACATAAAAGCTACCGCGAGCCCGCGCGCGCCGCACTTACGGCGCGAGTTCATCAAAGTTACCCGCACCAAAGAGCCACAGGTGAGTTTAAAACTTCGAATGTTTCGTGTTCACTTTTTAAAATGTTTTTTTCTGATTGGGTGCTTTGACATTTCCACTGGATGTTTTTTTTTTATTTATAGGTCTTAAATTATCATAGAGACAACTTATTTAATATTGCAGATAAATATGTAAAGTTTTATAGAATATGTTTTTTTTTCTATATTTTGTAAGTAATGTTTTGATAAATAGAATTTATTATTCATGGATTACAATTGGAAAATTACTTAAGTTTTTTTTTATTGATAACAAAACAGTTTTATAAATTAAATCTTATTTATTGTTCAATCGTTCAATCAAATAATATTTAAAAAGCTTTTTCTAAATGGTGAACGGATGTTTTTTTTTTAATTTATAAGTAGGACTAATTTTAAAATAGGTCTTTGATCGTGCACAATATTGATTTTAAATAAATAAGGTATTTAACTTAATAAATATCTTCTCATCTAATTAAGCGATTGCAGTTATTTCAAAAATGATTTTATTTTTTTATTTTTTTTTATTTTTTTTTATAGGTATCGTATTTTTGTTACAAAAAATAACAATTTAAAAATAGAAAATTACTAAAACATGATTAAATCTCTGCCGAAGTTATTTTGTGTTTACCACGCAGTGTTGTACCTTACAAAAATTTCAACATAAATTAAGTGTGGTAAAGTCGTTAAAAAGTAAGCTTATATAAATTAAAACGTAGTTACAAAAATATCAAACTAAACTATGAAATACATTAAAATCTAAATTAAAAACATACAAACCGCTGCAACGAGTCAATGCGCCCAGAACGCTGGCTGCGTTGCTCCGCTGAATAGCCAAACTTATAATATGTTGGCCGAGGTAACTGCCAGTGCCAGCCCTCCGGTCACCTGTGGACTCCGTGAGACGAGAAGATAGATCCTTAAAAAAGGATCTAGCATCTTCGCCCACGACCCCAGCGTTTCAACACCAATGGGCAGTGTTGAAAACTTCAAAATTCAAATTCAAATTCAAATTTGAATTTGATTACCCTATAGGACCCTTTTTTCATTATTTCGTCGGTTTTTTTCCGAAATATTTACAGTTTAGTAGTATAACAAACACCCCCCAAAACCCGAGCTTTTTTTTTTTTCGAAAAATGTAAATAAGCATTTGCATCTGATAACCATTTTCAAAGGTAAAATTGAATTATTTCGAAGTCGCCCAGTCTTGCTAAAAATTTCGACAACTGTGCCTCGGAGAGCACGTTAAGCCGTCGGTCCCGGTTATTATCACTAACATGATAATAGTCGTTAAAGTCCGCCAACCCGCATTGGAGCAGCGTGGTGGGTCTAAGCTCTAAGTCCCTCTCTCCTATGAGAGTGGAGGCCTGTTTCCAGCAGTGGGATGTTAATGGACTGTAGTGGTGGTGTAGAGGTGGAGTCTTGTGACGTCATCATAATTCCACACACTTTTTCACCTTAATCGATACTTTAAAAAAAAAAAACATACGCGCTGGATTGAGGACCTCCTCCTTTTTTGGAAGTCGGTTAAAAATGGTTATCAAACATAAAACTATAACATGGCACGTAGATATTACGCCTTTTGGGAGTTCCTCTATTTAATGATCACTAAAAAAATACTTTTAATATATTATACTGCTATACTTATCCAAATAAAAACCCGGCCAAGTGCGTGCCGGGCCACGCGCAGAGTAGGGTTCTGTAGTTGCCCGTTGCAATATCCGACGACACCCCACACCATGAGAAAGACGAGAAAAAATTGGCAGTCATAGGGACCGCCGATAGAAGTGAAAAAGAATATTTAAATTATTTTTATTTTTTTAATAAAAAAAATACTTAAAATATAAACCTTAAAACTAATTTAATTACGAATGTACTATATGTATTTATATTGTAACAACGCGAGGTGTCGGTCACGCGTTTCCGCATTTTTACCCCCTACCAAAAACTGCTCAACGCGCCCAAACAAGTTTTCACTTCAAAAATTAATTCACCCCCTTTACACTACCCCTACACTTTACGTGTAGGGCATAATTCATAATATGTGTGTTAAATCCCACTAACTTATCTAGCCCGGTGGCCAATGTTGGAACAAATTTTTGCCTGTTTAATTTTTTTTTATTAATTGATTCTGATTTCTTCTAATTCTGCACAGTGTTGAGCGCTGTTGTCTTAACGTGCGGAGGTCCCGGGTTCGATGGACCCCGGCAGGGTCAATTTGCCAATTTATAAGTTCTAAATTTTCCCTGGTCTGGCCTGGTGGGAGGCTTCGGCCGTGCCTAGTTACCACCCTACCGGCAAAGACGTGCCGCCACGCGTTCCGGTACGATGCCGTGTAAAAATCGAATAGGGGTATGGGTCTAATATAACTGCCATGCCCCTAACAGGTTAGCCCGCTATATTAGACAACATCATCACTTACCATCAGGTGTGATCGCAGTCAAGGGCTAGCTTGTAGTGGATAAAAAAAAATAAACTCTAAGGTTCCCTTGTTGACTACAGAACCCTGAAAACGAACCAATACGCCTCCGGTCGAAAATGTTGACAAAAACATTGGATTCGACTCAAATAATTGGTGTATTACTTGTGTGGGTAATCTTCATCAAATCTGTAAGGGCTCTTGACATTTTTCTGACATCTAAGATGGTATTTTAAGGTGGCTAATTAGTACAGGCCATGTTGCCAACGCATAACGCAATGTTTAAGCAGTACTTAAAATGAAATATAATATTTCATATAACCTGCATTGAAAATACGAGTTTCAATGCCTGTTGAGCCACCTGAATCTACCTAGTCAATTTGAGACGAATAGATACGACATTTCACCATCACTTCACTCTTTTCTACCCGTTGAATGACGTAGCAGCCCTCCTTTCAATCCGTATCTTTTGTTTATTTCAAACCTTTACGCTTTAATCAGACGCTAAACCTAGCGATTGTAATATTTTTTTTTTATGGACAATAAATGATTTATTTATTTATTATTATTATTTACAAATATCGTATATTTGTTAACAACAACCTAGCAACTAAAAAAGATAAGAAATAAAATTTTAACAAAACTCGCACTTTCAATGCAGGATTTAAAATAAGAAACATAAGATGTGCCGCGGGATGAAATACAATTTCAGATTTCGGGTGATGCCCGCCTGAAATCGTCTTGCGTCTTGTTTCACCACTAAGCACACAATATAATATTTCATTTTAAAATCCATACTAATATTATTATAAATGTCTATCTGCTACGCTTTAACGGCCCATCTTTTCAACCGATTTTGGTGAAATTTGGTATAGGGGTAGGTCACATCCCGGGGAAGAACATAGGCTTTTTATCTCGGAAAACTAAAATACGTAATCTTCACGAACGAAGTTGCAGGCATCGTCCAGTAATATAATAATTCTAAAACACCAAAGTCAACAATAAGGAAGGGTTTTCAATATGGCAGAGTGGTACTTGTAATTAGTTAATACCAAGCGGTGAAGCCTGAAGCGGTAGACACCAATACCTCCTATACGTGGTCGCAGGTTCTATACCCGGGCACGCACCTCTAACTTTTCAGAGTTAGGTATTGTGCGTTTTAAGAAATTTAATATCACTTGCTTCAAACGGCGAAGGAAAACATCCGAAACCTGCACGCCCGAGAGTTTTTCTGTTTTATAAGTTCTCTATGTTTTAATACTGTAACTATCATTGTAACACATATTCAGGCAAATAAATTCATTATATATATTCTAGTCTTCTAAGGTGTGTGGAATCTGCAAATCCGCATTCGCCAGTGTGGTGGATTATAGCCTCATTAATTTCATCACTAAGCAGTAATAATTTCTTGTTTGTGATGATGGCAATCATGACTTCCGTGCAGTATGATCCTTTTGATCTCCCAACAAAAGTCATTTATATATCAAAACGTCAAAACTCTGTAAAAGGCGTAAAATGTACTTAGGAAGACTTCTGTCTTCTACTATACCCTTTAAAGAACGATTTAAATTGTTTTGTTAAATTAGCTTTCTGTAGTGGACTACGCTGGTTTTGATACCATCTTCTATACTTACTTACTAATATTAGAAATGCGAAAGCTAGGATGGGTGGATGGACGGTTGTTACTCAATCACACCAGAATGGCGGAACGGATCTGCCATTTGGATGGCACAGATATAGATTCTAGTCTGGAGTAAGACATACCTTTTTATCCCGCAAAATTGTGCTCTATAATATCTCCCGCGCAGATGGCTAATCTCTCTGGAGTTTGGCCATCGAATTCAAATTCAAAATTCTTTATTTGCAGAAAAAAATTTTACAATGAGAATGTTATTTAATTCTTTTTCAGTATTATAAATGTTTCACCTCATTTAATCAGACATACAAAATAAATCTAAAGTTTAAAATTTAAAAATTCATCGACCTAAAATATGTGTACCTACCTATTAGCCGAAATTCGGTCGGGAGGGCATTATTATAAGGCTCTACCTGGCTCTACCTATAATTATATACCTACCTTCAATAATCACAAAGAAATAAATTATTTTTGACATAAGAATCATCCCTAATTTACAATATTTCTTATTTGAAGGATATTGAAGGATATTTATAGTCCTATTTTGCAATGAATAAGCAAAATGTTAAAAGGTTTTTAAAAGTGAACGTCCTATTGTTAATGAAATCTATTGTTGGTTTCAAAGAGTTATTGAGCTCGCGTAAGTAAATTGTAATTATAGGAAGGTGTATTAAAAAAATTAAGATTAATTGCTGTATTCACTTTCTGTTCATTAATATGTTTTCTTTTTTTTTTTGGTAACGAACGACTTAAAAAATAAGATCATATTCAGAAGGATTGCAAATCTACGTTTAAGCTACGCACCCCAAATAATGAAATAGTTATATGATGTTATATTATAGATTAATAATTTTAGACAAACATTGCCGAAAAGTTTCTAAAGTAGATAGGGTACTAGTTAGGTTAGGTTGCTCTGTTGCGGCATGATTGAAGGACAAACCAACAAACAAACACGCTTTGGCATTTATAAATGATAAATGATTAATTTATTTCATATAGGACAACTTGTGTCACTAATTATACGTTAAGACTCTACCACCGGTTCGGAAAGCTGTTCTACTGAGAAGAGCCGGCAAGAAACTCAGCAGTTGCTTTTTCTTTTTATTATTAAAAATACAAGAATTTTAAAATACAGAATGATGCCCCGCGATTTTGTCCGCATGGATTAAGGTTTTTGAAAATTCGTGTAGAAAACAGACGACAGATAGACAGACAGACTTCCCCATTTATAATAATATAAGTATGGATATTTTACTTGATTTAATGGGTTTCGATTTTATCGATGCAGTCTTTATTTACCATACTCGTAATACTTTAAATACTTATAGGTACAAAGTAAAATATTTCTCAAAGAAGTTTTATCAGCACCCGTGTGAAACCGGGTTGAATCAGTTAGTTAAACAGCAAATCCATAAAATATTTGAAATACAAAACCAACGGAGGACGAAATAAAATTATTAATATTATAATATCACCCAATTTGAGGACCCCAATTAGCATTTATCAGAAATTCAAAATGGCGGCGCACATTCTGAATTCAAAGTTCCAACTTTGAATTTTAAAGCCCAGTGTTGCAACTCAAAGGAATTCAGCCCGCGTCGGATATTGTTTTTACGCCTGGCAACACTCTAATAAGATACGTGAGTTTCAAAATGGCGGCCGGGGCGCGATGTCTTTCGCACACAGCCATCACACAAAGTTTTATAATTCCTTCCTTTTGAAATGCTTTACTCATGTTAGTTATGTAAATTGTCGAGTTAAGATATATTAAACATGTACGAAAGTTAAATATAAATATTTCTAGCTTGGAAAGGTGCAATTTTGTTGAAAAACTATATATTATTAAATACGTCCTACGTTTCCTTTTTATATTTTTATCTAACTGATGCCCGCGACTACGTCCGCGTGGATAGAATTTTTTTGGTTCCCGCGGGAACTATTTAAATTTCCAGGATAAATAACCTATGTGTTATTCCAGACTATAATCTATCTCTGTGCCAAATTCATCCAGATCCGTTCAGCCGTTCTGGCGTGATTGAGTAAAAAACATCCATCCAAACTTTCACATTTATAATATTACTTGCTAATGCCCGCGACTTCGTCCGCGTGGATTGAGGTTTTTCGGTTCCCGCGGGAACTCTAATATTCCGGGATAGAAAGTAGCCTATGTGTTATTCCAGACTATAATCTATATCTGTGCCAAATTTCATCCAGATCCATTCAGCTCTTCTGGCGTGATTGAGTAACAAACATCCATAGAGAAGATGATGCATAATATGTCAAAAATAAATTATTTCTTACTTATTTTATTAAATAGAGGGTCTTCCAAAAGACCTATTTCACATTATCGTTTAGTTTTAATTTAAACTATGGAAGTTCGTTGAAATTTTATGACGTCACAAGTCACAACTTGATATTATAAGCGCGTTTATAAGCTTGATAAAGAGTTGGTGATTTGATTGAGTTGTCATCAGCCATATTGACATGAAAAGGAAAGGTTTAACTTCTTTAGCTCAAAAACATTTATCGGCTTTGTGTGAGTGAGGCTTAATCCACCACTAATTAAAGTCTGTCTTAATTACTTTAAGTAGCAGTTAAAATGCAATTACAGATCAAAAGGTTTGTTTACGTTCTTCCCAAATAATAATGTCCTTCGACCGAATTTCGGCCACGGCGCGGCCAACCTCCAGAGAGATTAGCCGAGATTAGCAGAGATTAGCACAAGTGTGTGCGCATACACAAGTGCACTCTCTGTTCCTTTACTCTCATAGCCCGATGGGACGGAATTCGATACGACCGGAGAGAGATTAGGCGTAGGACGACGGCTTAACGTTCTCTCCGAGGCACGGGGATGTCACACCACCAACTTCCTCACTCCGGGCTGGTACTGAGAATTTCTTGTCAGAAAAACCTAACACTTGTTATGGCCCGACCCGGGACCCGAGACCTCGTTGGCCACAGTCGAACATGCTAACCACTAGACCAACGAGGCAGTTAATACCAATTTGAAGGCAATTTGAGTGACAGGTACGGTCTACTTCGAAATTATTATTTACTAGCTGACGCCCGCGACTTCGTAGGCGTGGATCGAGGTTTTGTGGTTCCCGCGGGAACTCTTTAATTTTCCGGGATAAAAAGTAGCCTATGTGTATGTGTGTAGCCAGACTATAATCTATCTCTGTGCCAAATTTCATCCAGATCCGTTCAGCCGTTGGGGCGTGATTGAGTAACAAACATCCATCCATACATCCATACATCCATACCTCCAAACTTTCGCATTTATTATTATTATTTCTTTATTATTATAAAAACATGCCAGGGAAGACTTTACAGTTGCCCAATTCGTCTCCCCTGGCTACATAATTACCTAAAACTACAACAATTACAAATTAAACATAATAATAATAATATAGGAAATTACATAACTAAATCTTTACAGAAAAAAAAAACGTTTACTTACTAAATATTTACAGATAAAATTACACTAACATGACCACAAAAATTAACAGCTAAATCACAGATGTAGTATACATCTGTGAGCTAAATCATTTATACTCTAAAAACTCTAAAAAAGGTTTTATTTGTTTAATGAGTTGGAGCGGTGGGGTGTGAAAAATGTCCAGATGTTTTTGCGTCAGATATAATATTATATATATAATATAAAGTAATAAGTAAGATTTAATATTATTTTGATTTCCTTTATCAAAGAAAGGCAAGAAAAAAATGCCATTCAGAGTACCTACCATGTACCTACCGACTACCGACCTAGAACCACAGATGTAGTACTAACAGATACCGCGCTAGGAACACGGCAGGCGCGCCAACAAAGCAAATACAAAACGAAAAGCAAATACAAATCTCATTTAGTTGGATGCGACGCGTCGAGAAGTTTCCATGTAACGTGTGTTTAAACAAGTTTCTCAAAATAATGCCTTCTTGTGTCTTGAAACACTGTAAAAATTGTTCCCAAAAATTAAAAAAGGATAATGGTGTTTCTTTTCATAAGTAAGAATTTATATTTTCATTCTGTAAGTTTTTTTTCCCTTTTTATTTAATTGCTGATGACTTGAAACACAAAACCTCAACGATATCTATCAGTGTTGCTAATTTACGTTGTAATATTTTCCCTTAAATTAAAGAAGGTGTAAATGAGCTGTTAGTAGATAGTTTTTTTTTTTGTGAAACAGCTACGCTGCCGGCGTATTTCGAGGTACGCCGATTAGCTTATAGGTACGCCAGCTGCTTTTGAGGTACGTCAGCTACTTTGATGGTACGTAGGCTACTTTTAAGGTACGCCAGCTTCTTTAGAGGTACGCCAGCTACTTTAGAGGTACGTAGGCTACTTTGGTGGTACGCAGGCTACTTTGCTGGTACGCAGGCTACTTTTAAGGTACGCCAGCTACTTTAGAGGTACGCAGGCTACTTTAGAGGTACGCAGGCTACTTTAGAGGTACGCAGGCTACTTTGGAGGTACGTAGGCTACCGGCGTACCTCTAAAGTAGCTGACGTACCTTAAAAGTAGCCTACGTACCACCAAAGTAGCCTGCGTACCTCTAAAGTAGCCGGCGTACCTCTAAAGTAGCTGGCGTACCACCAAAATAGCCTACGTACCTCCTAAGTAGCCTGCGTACCTCTAAAGTAGCCGGCGTACCTCTAAAGTAGCTGACGTACCTTAAAAGTAGCCTACGTACCACCAAAGTAGCCTGCGTACCTCTAAAGTAGCCGGCGTACCTCTTAAGTAGCTGACGTACCTTAAAAGTAGCCTACGTACCTCCAAAGTAGCCTGCGTACCTCTAAAGTAGCCGGCGTACCTCTAAAGTAGCTGGCGTACCACCAAAATAGCCTACGTACCTCCTAAGTAGCCTGCGTACCTCTAAAGTAGCTGGCGTACCTCTAAAGAAGCTGGCGAACCTTAAAAGTAGCCTACGTACCATCAAAGTAGCTGACGTACCGCAAAAGCAGCTGGCGTACCTACGTACCACCAAAGTAGTCGGCGTATCTCTAAAGTAGTCGGCCTACCTCCAAAGTAGTCTCCGTACCTCCAATTTAACTGGCATATCTTGAAAGTATTCGACGTACCGCTAAATTACTCAGCGTAGCTCCAAAGTAGCCAGCGTACCACCACAGTAATATGCGAATCTCCTTTTCCAGGATACAAGCTATTCTCCTACCATATGTCGTTGAAATCGGTTAAGTAGTTACCTTAAAAGTAGCCTGCGTACCAGCAAAGTAGCCTGCGTACCACCAAAGTAGCCTACGTACCTCCAAAGTAGCCTGCGTACCTCTAAAGTAGCTGGCGTACCTTAAAAGTAGCCTGCGTACCTCTAAAGTAGCCTGCGTACCTCTAAAGTAGCTGGCGTACCTTAAAAGTAGCCTGCGTACCAGCAAAGTAGCCTGCGTACCACCAAAGTAGCCTACGTACCTCTAAAGTAGCTGGCGTACCTCTAAAGAAGCTGGCGTACCTTAAAAGTAGCCTACGTACCATCAAAGTAGCTGACGTACCTCAAAAGCAGCTGGCGTACCTATAAGCTAATCGGCGTACCTCGAAATACGCCGGCAGCGTAGCTGTTTCACAAAAAAAAAAACTATCTACTAACAGCTCATTTACACCTTCTTTAATTTAAGGGAAAATATTACAACGTAAATTAGCAACACTGATAGATATCGTTGAGGTTTTGTGTTTCAAGTCATCAGCAATTAAATAAAAAGGGAAAAAAAACTTACAGAATGAAAATATAAATTCTTACTTATGAAAAGAAACACCATTATCCTTTTTTAATTTTTGGGAACAATTTTTACAGTGTTTCAAGACACAAGAAGGCATTATTTTGAGAAACTTGTTTAAACACACGTTACATGGAAACTTCTCGACGCGTCGCATCCAACTAAATGAGATTTGTATTTGCTTTTCGTTTTGTATTTGCTTTGTTGGCGCGCCTGCCGTGTTCCTAGCGCGGTATCTGTTAGTACTACATCTGTGCCTAGAACAGTCTCCGATGGCCATATGAAAAAAGGGAGGAACACATTAAAAAAAAATTGCCGGTAGAAGTGGAAACGAATATTTAAAATAATTAAAAAAAAAAAAAATATCAATAATAATAAAAATATTTAAAATACTTAAAATATAAACCTTAAAACTAAGGTATTCAAGTTGAATTACGAATGTACTATATTTATATTTAAGACCTTTTGTCTTCGGTCACGGTGTCGGTCACGCGTTTCCACAAGTTTACCGCCTACCAAAAAGTGCTCAACGCGGCTAAAGAAGTTTTCACTTCAAAAATATTATTTCTCGGTAGCACAGTCTACTCAATGCTTGGTAGGTACTTAATATTTTCCACGGGAGGGTGCCTCGAGCGGTCCCTGTAGTTATTAGATAGATAATAATTGATCGTCAATTTGATCGTGTCGAATGGCACAAAGAATAAAAAGTAAACTTAGCGATAATCATTCCGTTGTTGTAAACGCAGGTCAAATCACCTGCAACTAGAGATGTGACTATCACAACATCGATACAAAATATTATTAACACGTAGGACAACTTGTGCCACTTTTGATAAGCCGTAACACCACCGGTTCGAAAAGATGTTCTACTGAGAAGAACCGGTAAAAAACTTAGCAGTTGCTCTTTCTTTTAGGCTGACTGTTGTATCAACGGCCAACGCACAGCTCAAACCACAGAACAGATCGGGCTGAAATTTAGATAGATAGATAAAGATAGATAGATAAGCGTAGGTATCCGCCAAGAAACTATTTTTGAAAATTCAACCCCTAAGGGGGTAAAATAGTCCACACTAGTTAAATTTTAATCGAGCGAAGCTGAGGCAAGTCAACCATCGTTATATCGATATTGAAACTTAGGCACAGCACTAAATTTACCGTAGAGAAGGCTTGTAATTTTCCCGACAAAGATTTATAGAAAAGCGGGTAAATTCATCCTCAATTACAGGGGGAAATACGGCGCTGCTTGCGTTACCAGTCGATGAAAGGATAACAAGCATTTTTTTCACGTTTTAAACAATAATGTTTTGTTGTTTCTATACTCTATGGAATTTTTAAATTGAAATAATAGGTATAGGAATTTGTGATACAATTAATTGCTTATAAATCAATGAAAACTATTATATCCATACAAATATTATAAAGGCGAAAGTGTGTTTTTCTTTGACAGATTTTGGTGAAATTTGGTCTTTCATCAATATCGGTTTGTAGGTTGTATGCCGAGGAAGGATTTAGGCTACTTTTTATCCCGGGAAATTAAGGAGATTCCGCGGGAATAAAAATAACCTCACCCGCGCGAACGTAGTCGCGGGCATCATCTAGTTTTTACATAAAATTATTGTCTATCTAGTAGATGATGCCCGTGACTTCGTTCGCGTGGATTAAATTTATAATTTCCGCGGGAACTCTTTAATTTTCCAAAATAGTAGCATTAAATTTCCTTGTCCTCAGGGATATATACCTATCTCTGTAATAAAATCGGTTAAACAGATGGGCTGTGAAAGCGTAGCAGACTGACAGACATTTCTAATCTATACTTGATGGATGGAGGATGGAATGGATGTTTGACTCAATCACGTCAGAACGGCTGGACGGATCTGGATGAAATTTGGGACAGGGATAGATTATAGTCTGGGGTAACACATCGGCTTTTTATTCCGGAAAATTAGTCTCTGCGAAAACCAAAAACATTAAATCCACGCGGACGAAGTCGCGGGCATCAGCTATAGTAATACATATAAATTATTAGTTTGGATTTCTAGGACAGAATCTAATTTGACGGAGCATTAGGATAGCTAATATTTTCAAATAAAGTGCAGGTATTGCAAGCAATATTTCATTATTTAGCCAATAAAGTAACCGCTAATGTTGTACGGCCAGTATATTGCGCTGTAAATCATGCGTGCTTTACGTTGGCCGTATAGTGGCCTTTTTATTTTTCTCAAGGAATTCTCATCCATAGATAACATTTAATTTTTCTTTTTTCGCGCAACGGTCAATTACCATACAGCCTATTTAAAATTCTGAATTTATTAAGAAATAACTGATGCCCGCGACTTATTCCGCGTGGATTGAGGTTTTTCGGTTCCCGCGGGATCTCTTTAATTTTCCGGGATAAAAAGTAGCCTATGTGTTATTCCAGACTTTATTCTATCTCTGTGCCAAATTTTATCTCTGTACTAAGCCATTCTGGTGTGCACAGAGATGAAATCTGGCGTAACAAACATCCATCCATCCATCCAACGTCGTGTCGCGTTGCGTCGCGTCGTTTTCATCACACACCCATTGCCCTAGGTGAGCAACAAATGCGACAACGCGACTCTACGCGACATAATCAAACAGTAGCCGACCCTTCAAGTGGCCTACGTTGTCGCGTAGATAATTTTGTCACATTTTTCTACAGTCATATCGCGTCGCGCGGCGTCGCGTCGTTTTCGTCGCCCATAACAATAGTCATACAAACGCGGAAAATTTTGAAATGATTTGCGACTAAAATTATACGATTAGAGAGATTTTTATTATCTACAAGTGGCATTTTATTTTTAATCCTACCAATGTTATAAATGTGTAAATATAAGACGAAAGTGTGTTTGTTTTCAATGCACTTTGTTTTCAAATTTCAACGCTCTTTTTTTTCTTTAATCTATATTTTAAAATGGTTATCAAACTAAGGTTAACTAACCGAGGATGTGAATTTTAGGTCTTTTAGAAGACCCTCTATTTAATAATCAGTTAGAAATAGGTAATTTATTTTGGATAGGTAATAAAGCATCATCACTATTAGAAACGAGGAAGCAGGAATCGCTTCGTACGCGTCCGCGTGGTATATCTTACTTCTTACTAATATTATAAATGCAAAAGTTTGGATGGATGTATGGATGTTTGTTACTCAATCACGCCCCAACGGCTGAACGAATCTGGCTGAAATTTGGCACAGAGATAGATTATAGTCTGGAATAGCACAGGCTTTCCCGGAAAATTAAAGAGTTCTCGCGGGAACCAAAAAACCTCAAACCACGCTGACGAAATCGCGGGCATTCGCTAGTAAAGTTATAAAACACTTTAAACTTAGATACATAAAACTATAAGTGGGCAGAATAAACTCATTACACAAATTAGTCTGCCTTTTGTCGGCTCTGTTATAGATATCGCTGCAAAGCGGGAGAAGTGCTTTATAAACATGGCCGCCATAGTCTAGGGTTCTAATAGGGTGATGACAACTCAATCAAATCAGGAACTCTTTATCAAACTTGAAAACGCGCGCGCTAGTTATGGAATACCTAAGTATAGAAGCAGGCGTTACTCTATGATCATACTAAATCATCATACTAATATTATAAATGCGAAAGTGTGTTTGTTTGTTGGTTTGTCCTTCAATCACGCCGCAACGGAGCAACGGATCGATGTGATTTTTGGCATGGGTATAGTTGAGGACCTGGAGAGTGACATAGGCTACTTTTTATCTCGGAAAATTAGAGAGTTCCCGCGGGAATCAAAAAAACTTAAACCACGCGGACGAAGTCGCGGGCATCAGCTAGTAATAAATTCGCTATTTGGCCTGGTGGGAGGCTTCGGCCGTGGCTAGTTACCACCCTACCGGCAAAGACGTGCCGCCAAGCGACTTAGCGTTCCGGTAGGATGCCGCGTAGAAACCGAATAGGGGTATGGGTTTAATATAACTGCCATGCCCTTAACAGGTTAGCCCGCTACCATCTTAGACTACATCATCACTTACCATCAGGTGAGATCGCAGTCAAGGGCTAACTTTTAGTGGAAAAAAAAAACAGTGGAATGGAACAGAATGTGGTACAGTGTGTATCTTGCGCTTACTAGCTTGCGATATTCACCACACACACACAAATCTTCCAAATCACTCTCAACGTACGTTTCACTCCGACACCGGAGCATCTTAGGAGATGTTGACTCGACAATGCACGATTGTAAAAACTAAAATCTGATGCAAGTGCAAGACACACACTGTACGGCGTTGGGCGTACCACATCTGGGGTCACGGGAGTGACGCCGCCAAGACGAGATAAAGGAACGGGGTACTACCTACCTTTTCTCGAAGCGTTTCGTCGTATAGATTTGTCTACTGTAGCCACAGACCATACAACCAAGTAGCGGATTATAGCGAATCAAACTTCTAGTCACAGAGTACCTACATTGAATATACGAGTAGGTGCTTCTAGTTCATTCATAATCTATTATGTATAGCACTAGCTGACCCGGCGAACTTCGTACCGCCTTAGTATGCAAAATTAAATGTATATTTTTCAATATTTCTGAGAGATTTTCTTAATATTTTTTTCCGTAAGAACCTTCTCCTAATAATAACAAATACAACAAAAAAAGAATTAGTGAAATCGGTCCAGCCATTCACGCGTGATGCCGCGTGACCAAGGAAAACGGGTTTCATTTTTAATCTATTATAGCAAGGAAGTTTGTGTGAAATGCTTGTGACGTAAACTTTCAACGTACTTTTATTCTTTAATCTATAGTTTAAAATGGTTATCAAACTTAAAACTAATCGAGGATGTGAATTTGAGGTCTTTTTGAAGATCCTCTATTTAATAATCAGTAAGAAATTATTTATTTTTGACGTAGGCATCATCCCTAACGAGTATAACTGCCGTAGGCTGCAAGTTATTATTAGGTACTATACATAGACTATATTATTTGTATCATAAGTTCATCACTTCAACTTACGGCCCACTACTAAGCACGAGACACTTCCTTATCCTTACTTCCTTTAATATAAACGCGAAAGTTTGTAAGTATGGATGTATGGATGTTTGTTACTCTTTCACGCCAGAACGGCTGAACTGGATGAAATTTAGCATTGAGATAGATTATAGTCTGGAATAACACATAGACCGTAGGCTACTTTTTATCTCGGAAAATTGAAGAGATCCCGCGGGAACCAATAAACCTCAATCCACGCGGACGAAGTCGCGGGCATCAATTTCAATTTCAATTTCAAATATTTTTTATTCAAATAAACTTTTACAAGTACTTTTGAATCGTCAAGTGAATCTACCACTGGTTCGGAATGCCATTCCTACCGAGAAGAACCAGCAAGAAACTCGGTGGTTGCTCTTTTTAAATAATTCATTTACAATTACTATATCAATGTGTACATAAGTAACCGCTGTCCCTAGCATTGCTGGAGCGATCAAATCCATGCTCCTCTATCATTTACATAATCTTCAACAGTATAATAAGCTTTTTTCAGGAGCATACTTTTAATGGATTTCTTAAATTTGTTTATTCAATTCATGTCAAAGACGGGCAGACAGAAAGTAGCCCCATTCCCGCCGGTGGCACCCGTTCACGAGCATGACGCATGATCCAGCCATTGCTTCGCTCGACCATATTTGAGGGAACGTAACAACCCGCACCACACGACACCACCACAGAAATGTTTAAAGAGAGCGTGACATACCCAGTCTACCCGTATCAAAGCATCGAATTGAATACTAATATTCAAACACTAATTTATAATCAGTAACCGCTGTCCCCAGCATTGCTGGAGCGATCAAATCCATGCTCCTCTATCATTTACATAATCTTCAACAGTATAATAAGCTTTTTTCAGGAGCATACTTTTAATGGATTTCTTAAATTTATTTATTGGCAAGTCCAAAATAGGTTGTGGAACCTTGTTATAGAAAACAATGCCCATTCCCACGAATGACCTTCTGACTTTTTTGAGGCGGAGCGATGGAGTCACGAGCTTATTACGGCCTCTAGTTGGCCTATCGTGCAGATCGCATTTTTTTTTATAATTATGGATGTGCTGTTTTACAAAAATTATATTACTGTAAATATATTGCGAGGCTACTGTTAGAATACCAATTTCTTTAAATTTCTCTCTAAGTGAATCACGCGGTTTTAAATTATAAATTGCTCGTATTGCCCTTTTTTGTAGTACAAAAATTTTTTGAATATCTGCCGCTTTACCCCACAGTAAGATTCCGTAAGACATAATGCTATGGAAATAAGCAAAATATACGATCCTGGCAGTTTCGATGTCAGTTAACTGTCGAATCTTTCTGACAGCGTAAGCAGCAGAACTAAGCTTGCCAGCAAGTGTTGATATATGGGTGCCCCATTGAAGCTTTGCGTCTAAGGTCACCCCCAGGAACACAGTAGTATCTTCTATTTTCAACATGTCGTTATTTACCATTAGTTTAATATCACTTGTGGATCTGGCATTCGGCAATGCGAACTCGACACATTTAGTTTTTTTTGTATTTAAAAGTAGATTGTTAACCGTAAACCAGTTCGTGACTTGAGAAATTGCAGTATTTACGTCGTCAAAGTTGTCCTTATGTCTATCGACTTTAAAAATCAAGGACGTATCATCAGCAAATAGTACAATATCACAAGTGTTACGGACAAAATATGGCAAATCATTGATGTACACTAGGAACATGAAGGGACCCAAAATGGAGCCTTGAGGGACACCCATTAGTGAGGCTGATCCGGATGACTTCACATCGTTGACACATACTGTTTGAATGCGATTACTGAGGTAGGATGCAATGAGGCCAAGCGCAGTGTCTTTGACTCCATAGTAGCTCAACTTAACTAAAAGCGTCTCGTGCTCAACGCAATCAAATGCCTTAGACAAATCACAGAAAATACCAATAGCATTCTGTGATTTCTCCCACGCGTCGAATATATGTTTTAACAGCACGGCGCCCGCATCAATTGTCGATCGACCCTTAGTAAAACCATACTGCTCGGAGTGAAGAAGTTTATTTGAATTAAAGTGCTGAAGCAGTTGGTTGAGCATAATTTTTTCAAATATCTTGCTGAGTGTTGGCAAAATTGAAATTGGTCTGTAATTATTTGGATCGCTTTTGCTACCCGATTTAAAAAGTGGAATCAATTTACTACATTTCATAAGGTTTGGAAAGGATCCTGAGTTTACAGACTCATTAAAAACTAGAGCAAGATATGGTGCAATAACATCAATAATATTGCCGATTATTTTTACGGATATACCCCATAGGTCTCCGGTTTTTTTAAGTTGCAAAGATTTAAATACTTTAATAATATCATATGGGGTCACATGTCTAAACTTAAACAGCACACTGCACTCGGTGACACTATCCTTGAGAAGTTTCTGGGCTTCTGTTGGCGAGGAGTTAAGGAAACTAGTAGTGGTGACTGGAATATTTCGAAAAAAATTCTCAAATGTGTTTGCGATTTCTGTTTTACAGTCAATAATACGGTTGTTAATTTTTAGCTCCAGTTTATTGTCGTCCACTTTATGTTTCCCAATTTCATCGGCGATTATTTCCCAAACTGCTTTAATTCATCAGCTAAAACATCAGCTAGTTTAACATGGCAACGAACAAACTGCAAATAGCAAAAGCTTTTCTGGAGTACCAAAAGAGTTTCTGGAGTTGCCATTGCATACCAAAAAGTTTCTAGAGTTGCCATTGTATACATTTAAAGAATGTGTTAAACAGCATCTGTTAAGTCGAGGTTATTAATTATAGGTATGTGCTATTGCTGATTTTCTCGATGACGAAGTTGCATGGAAGCAACCGGCCTCGCATCCACTGACCCACAAGTCAGTGTAATACTTGTAACATAACGTAATGCATTGTGTTTTTTTTTTTTTTTAATCCACTACAAGCTAGCCCTTGACTGCGATCACACCTGATGGTAAGTGATGATGCAGTCTAAGATGGTAGCGGGCTAACCTGTTAGGGGCATGGCAGTTATATGAAACCCACACCCCTTCGGTTTCTACACGGCATCGTACCGGAACGCTAAATCGCTTGGCGGCACGTCTTTGCCGGTAGGGTGGTAACTAGCCACGGCCGAAGCCTCCCACCAGGCAAAAATCCTATCTATGGAACGCTAAATCGCTTGGTGGTAAGTCTTTGTATGGTGGTAACTAGCCACGTCCGAAGCCTCCCACCAGACCACACCAGAAATTATAAATTCCCAAATTGACCTTGCCGGGGATCGAACCCGGCACCTCCCACGTTAAGACAACAGCCCTCACCTCTGTGCCAGGGAGGTCGTCAAAAGGACTAAGCAAGGAACTCTCATACCTAATTATTTTGATCTCCGATAGGAATAAGTAGGTACGTAAGGGCTGATTCTGTAGTGCACAATCTCTAAACTAAACTAAAATTAGAACATTACAAATATTGCTATCCCTTTCATAATACTTCCTACGGAAAGGGACAGAACTAGATTTGAAGCTGACATTTTAGTTTAGTTTAGAGATTGTGTTATACAGAATCAGCCCCAATATCTAAGAAGTTTTGACAGGAAGCGGGCCATATATTATGTGTTTGTTATTTATTTTAACACAGATTACATTTCATCCCTGAAAATTACTTTAAAATAATAGTTCCCGCAGGAATAACAAAGTACTTATAAGTGACTAGCTGATGCCCGCGACTTCGTCCGCGTGGATTAAGTTTTTGTTATTCCCGCGGGAACTCCTTAATTTTCCGAGATAAAAAGTACTTAGTCTATGTCACTTTCCAGGTCCAACTATACCCATGCCAAAAATCACGTCGATCCGTTACTCCGTTGCGGCGTGATTGAAGGACAAACCAACAAACCAATAATCCAACAAACAAACACATTTTCGCATTTATAATATTAGTATGATGATATTAGTACCTATGATATGATTTTTATCCCGATTTGAGCCTGCCAACCCGCATTGAAGCAGCGTGGTGGGTCTAAGCTCTAATCCCTAGCGAGTCTGACTCGCACTTGACCGCTTTATAACCGACTTCCAAAAAAGGAGGAGGTTCTCAATTCGGCGCGTATTTTATTTCACATCATCGCCGGCCCACATTCGCTTCTTAAAATGAGGAGCGTTCAATATAATCGATGCTTTTCATCGAAACCATACTCGAAATCCCCGAATCGAGATTTAATATTGTAATCGGCGAATAAACGGCGCCGGTCCCTTTGTAATACAATCAACTTTATCTAATTAGTAGTTAGAGGAAAATGCGGACGCCTTTATAGATAAAGACTAAAGAGTGCCACTTTTCATCAAAAACGTAGGTACCTATCTACAGTAAGCATAATTCCAGAAGTGGGTGAATAATAACATTGGTTTTAAATATTATGTTTGTACTCTCTTTAAAACGTGTAGCAGTTTCAACAGTTGATTATAAAAACTTGGCCAAAGCAACAACAATAAATTAATCATTTGATCAGACTGCAGTTGCTTCTGCTAAGCTCTAAATCAAAGTGCGATCTAAACACAAGTATTCAATCGCTGAGTCTGCCGGCAACAGACTAACTTATATAATATATAATGTACTCTGTGGACTAACTTTCCAACGTCAAAATTCTCGTATTTATGTAAATTATTCCAATATGGCGATCCCGCCAAGAACGAAATAATTAAACCCTCATGAATAAATAAATTAACAATCTTCTATTTTTTCTAAAAATTCAATTCAATTTTTAAACACAAAGCTGACACTACTGACGCTTTTTTGACCTTATTATTAGAATATTAGTTGTAAATAAAATAACTTAGACTCGCACACGTAGAATAATTTTTGTACTTTTTAACTACCTACAAGTTACTGTAATTTGTATGGTATTATTAGACCCCTTCGGGTGTAGAATTTCGAAAAATCCTTTCTTAGTGGATACGTACTCTTCACAAAGAACACACCCTCCAAATTTCATATCTCTAGGACCAGCTGTTTAGGCTGTGCGTTGATATCAGTCATTCAGTCAGGACTTTAAATATATATAATAGGTTACAGTGGATAGTTACTGAAATATGCAAGGGTAACAGACAGACGGACGGACGGACAAAGTCATAATTTTGTACGGAACCCTAATTTTATAGTTTTTTTGCCGGTTTTTAGTAAAGCCTTATTAGTTGAAACTCATCAAACTAGATGGAGCCACTAGTAACTTACGTCGCGCTATGGTTTACGTCAGTTCCGAATGTAAATGGAACCAGAAACTTTTTCTCTTCGACGAAGTCACGGGTACAACATAATTTATATTATGTATAACTCTAATATATAAATGCGAAAGTGTTGTTTGAATTTTTGAAGTGGGTGAAACATTGACACGGATCCCACTAATATGACCTTATCCATAAAATTATATTAATATTATAAATGCGAAAGTGTTCCTGTCTGTCTGTCTGTCTGTCTGTATGCTGCGCTTTCCCGGCCCATCTTTTAACGTGCGGAGGTCCCGCCGGGACCTCTCACTCCCGGCTTCGATCCCCGGCAGGGTCAATTTGGGAATTTTTATTTTTTGAATTTTCCCTGGTCTGGCCTGGTCGTGGAGGCCTTGGCCGTGGCTAGTTACCACCCTACCGCAAAGACGTGCCGCCAAGCGATTTAGCGTTCCGGTACGATGCCGTGTAGAAACCGAATAGGGGTATGGTACTATGGGTTTAATATAACTGCCATGCCCCTAACAGGTTAGCCCGCTACCATCTTAGACTACATCATTTCTTTTTTTTTATCCACTACAAGCTAGCCCTTGACTACGACCTCACCTGATGGTAAGTGGTACCACCAGGTGAGATCGCAGTGAAGGGCTAACTTGTAGTGGAAAAAAAAGACGCAAGAAGCAAAGTATCTAGCACAAGTAACTATAAGAATAAGTCCTAAAATCGATAATTAGGGTTCCGTACTCACATTGTGTCAAATTCTTTGTCAGGCTTACCAGTTTAGCTATGTAAGCTAGTTATCAGCTGATTACGTGTCATGACAGCTTTCTTGTTATTTGCTAAATATTATAATTTATATTGTAGTACGAAACTCTTTGTGCGCGAGTCTGAATCGCACTTGACCGTTTTTTTTGTCAAAAATTCCACAACCTATTTTTGCCTTTACACAAGTTTAAGAAATCCATTAAAAGTATGGTCCTGAAAAAAGCTTAATAAGTATGAAATGAAGTACAGTGTTGAAGATTATGTAAACGATAAAAGAGTGCATGGATTTGAGTAGCTCCAGCAATGCTATGGACAGCGGTTGCCAAAGTAATCTACACATTGATGTAATTGTAAATAATATTTTTCAAAAGAGCAACCGCCGCGTTTCTTGCTGGCCCTTCTCGGTAGGAATGCTATTCCGAACCAGTGGTAGATTAACTCGAATATTTAAAAGCACTTGTAAAAGTCAGATTGGAAAAAGATTTGTATTTGTAAAAGAAACATCCTTAGGTCATTCATTCATTGTTGCTGTTAATCCATTCATGTAGGTTGCCTGGCAGAGATCTAGTGTTAAGGACGCCTTTTGTATGTAATTTTGTAATAATGTTCTTTGTATAATAATATGTCCTTTTTTACGCAATAAAGTATTTTGCAATTAGTATAAATAATACTTGGTTGCAGCCATGCGCGCCCTCGTGTCGGCCATCTTGTTGCTGAGCGCCATCTTGTGTTGCGCCGCGCAGGCGCAGTACCCGCGCCCGCGCCGCCCCGAGCGCTTCGACACAGCGGAGCAGATCTCCAACTATCTGAAGGAGCTGCAGGAATACTACTCCGTGCATGGGAGAGGACGGTGCGTGACTTAACTGGCTTAACCTTTACACCCATAAAGGCATAAAAATAGTTCCAATTTCGGCCACCGGATAAGTTTGACGGACGGACATACCTATGTTTTCACAATTTTTTTTCTATTACAGATACGGAAAAAGACAAATGCACATAGCGGATTCGTCGATTGTCTTCAGAGAAATGCCATTTTTCGACGAACCGCACAGCGAAAACTCCATCTTTAAACACCTCGGATATAATAAGTAATGGAACTGAAATCTAAGCAAATGAAAAGAAAACCAAAAAAACGTCCCAGTATTATTTAATTATGATAGATAAAAATAAGAAAATAAATCATTGTAAATATTTGTTTAATACCTAGTCAATTTTCATTCTTTTTTTGTTTATAGCGTTAGAATTTAAGAATAATAAATAAAATATGCCAAGTTATGTATTACGCTTATGTAATTATTATTTACTGTTTCATTTTATTGACAATTCTAATTCCAAAATCTACTAGTCAATTGAGTATAACATTAGTCAATTAAATTCACGACTAAAATCCCAAATATAAATTTTCGGGCTGGGAGAAAATTATTTTTGGGATTTTTGGCCAATATCCTGTTTTATTATTTTAAGGACTTAAATTGTTCGGTATATTATGTTTTAAGAAAAGCAATTGTAGAGTTTTATTAAATAGTATTTCTGAAATGCATCACGGAATGTGATATGTTTGTTTTTTTATTAAACTCCTCTCTGGATTCAGAGGTCCAAGCAAATGGTAATCATTTGACAGCTTAAAACGTTTTACCTGTGGTATTACAGCTATTACTATCAAAAAGCATAAATGAACCCCATAAACAGATACGTTTTAAAGTATCAAATGATTACGATTTGCATAGACAATTGGGCCTCCAATTTATATATTTAAGTTCCTTTAATTTCTTGGTATAAAATGTACCCTCTGTCTCGAGGACTTAAACTTTATTATCTATGTCCAAAATTCAGTTCAAAGCTGAAGCCATGAAAAGGAAGCAAATTTTTCGCCAATAAAGTACCTACTATATGTACCTACTTAAGTACTTTTTGCAATTGAGATATTTTAAATACGAATAAGAAAAAACCCAGTGAAAAATACGAAAATAGCTCCAAGTCCTCCACTTAAATCCTCTCTCATAATGTGTCTATAGCGATGGAGAGGATGGAGAGTGCTTGCTCACTTGCTCATAAAGTGGGTCTAATTTCACCGCAATTAGGCACATAATGACACCTATAATCAAACGGTGACTTTTTCATTGCTATTATTCACAAGCGAGTTAGAGGTTTTTTATTTATTTTATCTACTAAATAAAATTATTTTTTAGTATTATTTTCTTCACAAGTGTGTAGAAAAACGTCGTACGTATGACGACCTCCGTGGCGCAGTGTGTAGCGCTGTTGCCTTAACGTGCGGAGGTCTCGGGTTCGATCCCCGGCAGGGTCAATTTAGGAATTTATAATTTCTGAATTTTCCCTGGTGGGAGGCATCGGCCGTTGCTAGTTACCGGCAAAGACGTGCCACCAAGCGATTTAGCGTGCCGGTACGATGCCGTGTAGAAACCGAAGGGGTGTGGGTTTAATATAACTGCCATGCCCCTAACAAGTTAGCCCGCTACCATCTTAGACTGCATCATCACTTACCATCAGGTGTGATCGCAGTCAAGGGCTAGCTTGTAGTGGATAAAAAAAAATGATACACGTACATATTAATTACCGTCCTCGGCTATCTTAAGACCCTCACCTAACGGCTCAGGTCTCAATGGCGGCTCAGCGGTAATCACCAACTGCACTACACACTTGTACCTACCATAATGTACTATTAATCAACCAATCATGATAATTAAATATCTTATTACTACATTCATCATTTTGATGCTATAAGCATGAATCTCTTGATTGCCAATCAAGATCGGAATCACTTGACCAAATAAAACAACTAAATTAAACTATTACAAACCAATTTGATCCCTAGTTGAAAACAATAAAGTTCTTATTGCTGTAGCAACTGCATTTTTTTGTGTAATCGAAGTTAAATAGATTACAAATGCTGCGCGCGCATCTACGAAGCTTTGTAGAAGGTTCTTTAACGTGTCCAGATTGAAAATTGTCTATGGTGTATACCAACAAACATAGGGTCTGTCTGTGTAATTATAATTACAGAGCTAAGTATGGTCATTAATTAACAAATTATAATGATTATACACTGGTAAAGTAAATGTTTTCTGTATACAGTTTTCGAGTTTCTATTTTACCCGGTTTCACTGTATCGTCTGTGGTGACAACAAAATAATAGAGACTAGTCGACATTATAAAACACTTACCTTTTCAGTGTTTTTGAGGAATTCGACAAGATAGTGTTTTTTATCGCGTGTATTTTTGCAAGTATTCATATTTTCGGTACCTATATACGACCTTTTTTTATCAATATTATAAATATATCCACTTATATTTCGGGAACAAGTTAAAATATTCTTTTACGGACTATTTTTTGAGTTCTTACTATACTGAAGTGTTTATATCAACTACTATAGCGTCTACAATCTGTTTTATAAAATTGTTTTCCAAAAATTGTGTGTTGTGTTGTGTTAAATGTAAATATACCTACACCTTTACAACTAAATTTAGAAATTTGAGGTGAGTCATTTTTATTTAACTAGCGAATGCATATCTTTATATGTATAGATTTAGAATTTAATTTATAAAAGGTATCACTTGAAACGTAAATAAATTAAGATTTTGGTCCCACGTTGGGCGCCAAAGTATTAACAATTAGCTACAATATATTATTATTATATACAATAATTGTAACAAATTTCATGGTAGGTAATCCAGAAACCTTAGGTCATATTGTGCTTTCAGTACTTTAACCTTGAGAACCTTAGATCAGAGATGTTATTTAAAGTCAAAATAGTTACTCGACATCTATTGTTTTTTGAGTTGTTTTTATTTTGTTTCCAGTTAATAACGTAGAGTTTGAGATTTTTTTATTTGTCAATATTATGATCCAAGAAAAGACATTATAATGGCCATATGGAATATTACATGGCCAACTTTCTACCAAAAATATTGGCCCATTAAAGTGTTGAGATCAAAATTATGACCAAGTTCTTTGATACGTTTTTTACATCTTTATGTACCTAAATAAATAATTTATCTGTGTAGATACGTCATTCCGAATCAGTGGTAGGTTCACTCGACTATTCAAAATCACAAAAGTCTACTTGAATAAAAAATATTTGACTTGATATGTGAGTTTCTTTATTCCACAATTAGATGATGCCAGTGACTTCGATTTTCGATTCCCGTGGGAACTCCTTGATTTTCCGGCATAAAAAGTGTATGTCCTTCCCCGAGATACAACCTAGGTACTCTGTACCAAATTTCGTCAAAATCGCTTGAAAACATGGGATGAGAAAGCGAAGCAGACAGATAGACCGACACTAGGGCGGATCCAGCTTTGGCGCCAGGAGGGGGTCACATAGTCGAGGTCAAGTCAAGAACTTATAATTTAATTTTGATAACAATAGATACAAGTAAAAAGTAGGTATTTTATTAATGTACGTAAGTACTGCACTTAAAAATATTTATTCTTTATTATACACTTAAAAACTTAACACATAATAACTTGTACATATACACGTTAATATTGCGATCTTCTCTTGAAGACATCCAGAGAAGCACTATCACGCACGGAATGAAGCAGCCTATTTATATAAATATATAGGTCTGGTATAGTGTTAAACAAGCAAAACAATTTCGGGTTCTCTAACATTTTATAGTTTTTAAAAATCTGTAGGTAATATACAAATAAAGTAAAGTCCTGGAACCAGCTCAGGGGGGGGGTCATGACCCCCATGACCCCCCCCCCTGGATCCGCCGTTGGACCGACACACTTTCACATTTATAATATTAGTATGGATAACTTCTAAAAGCCTGAATAGGTTTGGATGTATGGGATATCGTTAGAATCCTTCCATCATACTGAGTAACTTTATGAAAAAGAAAGTGGCAGAGTAGGTAGTCGTTTTAATTTTTTAAACTTGTTAAATTTCTTTTCAAAATCACGATTGCAGCGCAGCTTGGTGGACTATAGTCCTGAAACCTATTTAAGTACCTTCTCAGAAGCTATAATATATGTATATCTTCTGCAACAAACCGCATTATAATCGGTCCAATAGTTTTCGAGGAAAATGGTAACAAAAAGTGCACAAACACACAACCTCTTAGGGCAAACACATATACCGTCTCCGTTCCGTTGTAGCTAAAAATCTTAAAAATTGAATTCATAACTATACTAATATTGTAAATGCGAAAGTTTGGATGTATGGATGGATGTTTGTTACTCAATCACGTCCCAACGGCTAAACGGATCTGGATGAAATTTGGTACAGAGATAGATTATAGTCTGGAATAGCACATAGGCTACTTTTTATCCCGGAAAGTTAAGGAGTTCCCGCGGGAACCAAAAAACCTTAATCCACCACATCAGCTAGTAATTTACATAGTTACGATCATAAAAATAATAATCACAAAAAAAAAAATTTTTGACACGTGAAATAAGTAGGTATACCTATCTGTTCCAGAAAATGGCGCCGACGAAATTCGGCCTGTTCAAGTCCAGGAGTAGAGAGCAGCCGGAGCAGCCCTCCACTGAGAACCTTCTAGAAAGCACCAATGAAGTCGAGCATTGTGAGTAATTTTTTTAAATTGATAGACAAGCACTTTTTTGTGGTCCTTGTATAACTCGAATCTCGATCATCATTCATTCATTCATTCAAACTTCAGAAAAGTAGCCTACGAGAGAATTAGGTAAATATAACTACTATCTAGATCTCATTCTCTCGCAGGCTAAATCCTATTATATTATATTTGTTTCCTAGGACATTTTCACAGGAAACACATTATTTTAAAAATATTTAATTTGTTATTATAAATGCGAAAGAGTTTGTTCGTTGGTTTATTGGTTTCTTGGATTGTCCTTTTTATCAGTATTTAACCCGGCGTGATGGGGGTGGAAAAGTGATACACGGACGTTGGGGTGGGTCTCACCGACCCGTTCATTAATGTCAAAATTATTCCAATACTTTATAAATAATAAAGATTATATTTATACGTGTTTAGTTTTTTGGGTATTTATGTGAATAAATGAAACACAAATATTTTGTTTTATTATGTTTTAATTATATTTAATAGAACTTTAAAAAAATAACGAAAATTGTCAAAAAAAATATTCTCTTCTACTTAAATGTAATAATATTATTAATTAACAATCAGTCTTAACTTTTTAATGGCACTTTTTTGTAGGAAACTAAATAAATTTGAGAAAAAAAACAAATTAATAACTTGGAATCATTATCTTTGGTACAGTCAGCACATAAAGGTACTATAGGTATGTTCTATTTCTATGCAATCGAATAGACAGTGGAATATCATCATCATCATCAGACTCTGAGATATCTTGTTCTGTGTCACTAGGATTACTACGCTCACTCAAGTGATATTCTTCGTCGAACACATCCTGGTCTGACAACTCAGAATCAGAGTCAGACTCTTGTAAAATTGCAAGAATACGCTGTCGTTCTGCCTCTTCACGGTCCATTTTTTACTAAGTACCTACAAAAATACAAATAAAATACATTGAACTATATATAACCAGCTATAATTGTAAATAACAACAAAAAATCAAATACAAAACTATAAAAACACAGATAATAAGTAAAACAATATCTATACAAAATGGCGCAAAATTGTTACACTGACTGCGGGGATGGGTCTCACATACCTTTTTCAACTTTGTGTACCTGTATCTCCCACTGCGGCTGTGGCACGACTAACGTGTTGCTTGCGACGCATAGAACAACTCAACAGCTCCAGCTATTGAGAAGAGCAGCAACGTCGCACGCATAGTAACCGAACTACAAGCGAAATAAAATGTGACGGGTCGCACAGACCCAGCCCCCATGACGCCGGGTTAAACCCCGAGATTGTACATGTGAGACGCCCATTCGCTAGTAACCTATAACGTCGCCGACAGATGGCGCTGTACGTTATTGCAGCGCGCTTGTGATACGTGTTCCTAAGAAGATAAGACGTATCATATAATATGATCGATTTTTGATTCCACCCGCCACATCAAAGTTCAAACATTTAATAAATTTTTGGAAGCTGCAATCCCGATTACAGCTGACTGATTAGAGGTTGCGACAGAAAACATCCAAGTTCCAAGAAACCACGAACTATTTGTTTTGGAGTCACTTCTGACCTATTAATAACTCAAAATCGAACTAACTTAAACATATAAAATTTGGTACATTTATTAAACCCCCTTAGATTGATTAGAACCCCGAAATTCATAAATACAGCTCAAACAGTTATGGAAATATTAACTTTTAAATATCAGCATTTTCTTCACTGACTGACTGATATATAGATCCAAAACCTGACCTACTTCCAGATGACCTAGAAAGTTTAAATTCGGCGTCAAGATGAGTAATTGTGTGTAAACAAAGGAATAAATCAGAAAACAGTGTATTTTTACGATTTGGAATAAATTTCAAGCAATCGGTTTTTATTATTAAAACCTAGCGCCCTTCGAAATTATAATAGCAAAAACGTTTTCTTTCGCAGGAGTAACAGTAAAAGAATTACTTTACAGATCATCTTTATTTCCTACTAGCTGGATGGCTGATGCCCGCGACTTCGTCGGCGTGGAATAAGTTTTTTGGATTCCCGCCGGAACTCCTCAATTTTCCGGGATAAAAAGTAGCCTATGCCTCTCCAGGTCCTCAACTATACCCATGCCAAAAATCACGTCGATCCGTTGCTCCGTTGCGGCGTGATTGAAGGACAAACGAACAAACGAACAAACAAACACACTTTCGCATATTAGTATGATATTTATTTATGAACGTATATATACTCATGTATATATTATGTTTCGAAAGAAAGAAATCTCTATTCGGGGATATAAGTAAACAATTTTCCGGGATAAGAAGTAGCCTATGCCACTCTCCAGGTACTCAACTATACCCATGCCAAAAATCACGTCGATCCGTTGCTCCGTTGCGGCGTGATTGAAGGACAAACCAACAAACGAACAAACAAACACACTTTCGCATATTAGTATGATATTTATTTATAAACGTATAATATATACTCATGTATATGTCACCGTAAGATTGTAAAATCCGTTAGATTATAATCTAACGGTTTCTATCCCGCTAGATTATAAACTGTCGAAAGATTGTGAACCGTTCAATGTTCTGAGTATTAATTAATGAAATATTTATTGTTTTTACGTTTTCTTGTCTCTTTCTTGTACAGTTCGCGCGCGAGTTGAATGCAGAGTAAATGTAAGTGTCACCATACATTTACTCTGCATTCAACTCGCGCGCGAACTATAGGTTAGGTTAGGGTTTGACATGAATATTCAGGTAGTGCCCGGCCACAGGCCGGGCACTTAGGTTCTATCGGGTTAATATACCTAATATACCTATTACAATTTACCGAAAAATAACGCGTTAAATTGTAAGCAGTATGTTACGGTTCACAATCTGTCGAAAGTTTATAATCTACCGAGATAAAAAACGTTATATTATAATCTAACGGTTTTTACAATCTTACGGTGACATATATATGTTTCGAAAGAAAGAAATCTCTATTCGGGGATATAAGTAAAAGAAATAACTAATAATAAAATAATTAGACTATAAAGAAAAAGAAAAAAAGAAAACTACCTACTGTTTTTCACTAAAAGGCATAGTTCGAGTAGGTATGTATGTACTCGTAAATGCATGGCGAAGTTTACATTTTTTTCAAAACCGCCTTTTTACATATTTTAGATATTTACTAATTGCTATTACCTATGTACTATAACTGGTCTGACCAGCTGAAGGAGTCTAACACGTCGAAATTTCATTCTTTAGTGAGAATGGCGACCAACAGAGGCCAATGGAAGCGAATGATCCGTTCGAGGGTAGGATCTCGGACCACGATCTTGCAATGAAGGAACGACCGAAGAGAGAGAGATTTACTATAAGAGGGACGAGTGGCCTTTTTGTGACAACGCATACCAGTCGATTGCGATGGTTAAGCAACGTTGACCCAAGTCGGTAATTGGATGGGTGACCGAATTTGGGGATTCAAACTGGCCTTCTCGTTTTCTCTGTGCCTCGGAGAGCACGTTTAGCCTTCGTATGCGGTCGTATTTAAGGGATTTTGTATGGAATATTTACTTGTGAGTTGTCGTCATGAAAATTGTAGGAATTTATTTACTTCATTATCTATCTATCGATATTGATATTTTGAAATGGTTCATCATAAAACTAGCATTGGACATGGATATTAAACGTCTTTTGGAAGATTAATCTATTTTTAATCCCGGAAAACGATCGGTGTCTGGCCGGAAACAGTCGCATTCGTCTGAAATTGACTAACTAGTTTCGGGTGGCTCAACAGTCAACAGGCATTGAAACTCGCACTTTCAATGCAGGATTTATGAAAAATACGCACTAGCAGTCAATTAACCAATTTGGTATAATTCCTTTTTTTTAATTGTCAGATAAAGCCCCGGATTCCCCCGTGCCATCGACAAGTAAAGGCTTCATGGGCAACGACGACTTGATTACAGCAGAAATATTCTCCATACTTAGCATAGACGACGACGATGACGACGAGGTAAGATATTGAATACAATAGAAATATTATTAATATTACTAGTATAAACTAGCTGACGCCCGCGACTTGTCCTCGTGGTTTAAGTCTTTTTGATTCCCGCGGGAACTCCTTAATTTTCCGGGATAAAAAATAGCCTATGTCACTCTCCAGGTCCTCAACTATACCCATGCCAAATATCACGCCAATCCGTTGCTCCTTTGCGGCGTGATTGATGGGCAAACCAACAAACAAACACACTTTCGCATTTATAATATTAGTAGGTATGATGCGAAAGTGTGTCTGTCTGTCTGCTACGCTTTCACGGCCTACCTGTTCAACCGATTTTGATGAAATTTTGTACAGGGATAGGTTGGTGAATAAATTTATTCCATTACATCTGGACTTTTGACTGCCTCGTAACCTCGTTGGTCTAGTGGTTAGCATGTTCAACTGCGACCGACGAGGTCCTGGGTTCAAATCTCGGGTCGGGCCATAATTAAGTAAGTTTTTCTGACAAGAAATTCTCAGTTAACTAAGACTATAGACTAGCCCGGAGTTGGGAAGTTGGCGGTGTTTCATCCCCGTGCCTCAGAGAATACGTAAAGCCTTCGGCCTGCGCCTGATCTCTCTCCATCGGGCTGTGAGAATAAAGGAACAGAGAGCGCACCTGTGTATGCGCACACACTTGTGCACTATAATATCGCCCGCGCAGATGGCTAATCTCTCTGAAGATAGGCCGCCGTGGCCGAAATTCGGTCGGGAGGATATTATTATTACATACTGGCAGACCCTTAACTCCGGGCCTGCTAACTTAACTATGTTGTTGTTAGTATAATGTATGGTTGTTGTACTGTTGTTGTTCCAGATAATCTGTGACGACCATCACAGCTCACGCAGGGCCAGTCAGTGCAGCAAATTAGACGAGCAACAGGTAATTTTTAATTTCTTAGTTTAAATAAATAAATAATATTTTATTTGCAGGATTAGGTACTTACTTACCCTTATTTGCTTGTCATAACGTTGGGGTCCCAAAATGCCGTTACCAAAAGTTCCTTAAAATAAACTAAACCAAATTCCAAATACCCAAATAGGTAAATAACTATAAAAGACTAGCTGATGCGCGCGACTTCGTCCGCGTGAATTAAGGTTTTTTGGTCCAAAAAACCTCAATTCACCCGGGAAGGCCTGTGTGCTATTCCAGACTATAATCTATCTCTGTGCCAAATTTCATCCAGTTCCGTTCAACCGTTGGAGCGTGATTGAGTAACAAAAATCCATCCCATCCATCCATACATCCAAACTTTCGCATTTATAATTAGTATAGAAACTAATCTATAGTATGAATTTGATTCACAGATAGACTACCACCAATTCCAAAACCAATCATCAGGCACATCATTAAGTACCCTCGAGGATATCGACCCGCTATCACAGATGCAGAACGAACTAGACACCATAGCGTTGGACGAAGACGCATCTACCACATACGATGCGAACTCGATACAGTTCGACGAGAGCTCGATCGCCGATAGCGAGGATGTGTCGATGTATTGTGCGATGTTGAAGAAGCCTAAGAAAAGCCGGTCCAAGGAGCAGCAACTGACTGATTTGGATATGTGGCAAGCGAGCAATATTGAGGTTATGCAGGTAAATAATTACTTCATTCGGTCGTTATTCATTCATTCGGGCTTCATTTACTAGAATCTCACTAATCCGGCACTTCACTAGACCGATACGTCCTATAATCCGGCACCCTCCGCCCACGCCTGCCTCGCCCCTCCCTACGCCACTTATAAAATAAATAAATAAATAAATAAATAATCCTTCATTCAGCCAATAAAAAAATTACATCTAAGTGAAACATACACGAAGTGCCACAGCTCTCATGGCTCGCACGCGCTCTTTCGTCCGTGCAGCGTGCTGTCGTCGTCGAGCAGTGTAACTCCAAATTTATCACGTGCACGTGCATACATATATACCTGCTGTTTTCAAGTGAGAATAGTCTAGTAACTAGTTAAAAATGTCAAGTAAATGGAAACACAAGACTCTACTTTTTCTATATCATCCAATCTTTTTTTTATTTTTTTTTATTGCGTGATAGGCTTGCGCTTGACGACAATCATGCTTAGTGCAAAGCAATGATGAGGTCTAGGTTGGAACGCGCTTGCCTAGAAGATGCCTATTCACTCTTGCCTTGAAGGTACTTAAGTTATAAGTGGCAGGAAACACGTGCGCTGGGAGGGTGTTCCACACCCTAGCGGTTCGTAGCAGAAACGTCGAGCAAAAACGCTTCGTGCAATCATCCGAACATTCCAATAATCCGGCAGCCTCTGCTGTTTTAATAGTACCGGATTAGTGAGATTCTTTTGTATTCCCTTTAACCATATTCCAAAGAATTTTTGGATTTGCCGTTACACTTTAAATAAGCCGTAAAGGAACACTTGTTGAGTCAAGGCTATTATACAACTAGCTGATGCCCGCGACTTTGTCCTCGTGTTTTAATTTTTAATGATTCCCGCGGGAACTCCTTAATTTTCCGGGATAAAAATTACCTATGTCACTCACCAGGTCCTCACCTATACTCATTCCAAAAATTACGTCGATCCGTTGCTCCGTTGCAGCGTGATTGAATGAGAACCCAACAAACAAACGCACTTTCACATTTATAATATTAGTTTGATGACAGTTTTATGTCACGCACCTTAACGCTCCTAAAATAAGGATTATATAATTCCAAAACAAGAACGTCAACAATATTAACACAATACGGCTTTAGGTGATGGTATGCCCCCAGTGTTAGATGACGAGTGACGACGTATCTACCACATACGATGCGACGTGCGAATGCGTAGGTACTTATTTGGATTTATATTTCGATTTATTTGTTGTGATCATCCAACAAATAAATAAATGCACAGCATGCATCCAACTATTTCAGGCGTACAACACTTTACATTATTACATAACAAAGTAATGTAGTTTTGGTTGGTTCGTATTAAATGATAAAATGTTGAAGACGTCTTTATTCTGTGCAGTCTAAATATCTACTCTTTATTAACTAACAGAAAGAATAACGAAACCTTACAATGCTATTGTTATATTATTATTTTCTAATCTAACCTATTTACATTTTCAATGCACCTTTCTTCCAAATCGATGAGTATAGGTATACAAGTGCAAGTTACAACTTAAATAGATTTATTGAGGAGTTGCATATTTATGTTGCAGTTAGTGTGAAAATGTTACGGCCCTGTGTAGCGTAAAAGGGGGTTTTTAAAAGCAGTGTATCCATCAAACGGTGACATAATGTATGCTTGTAAATATAATTTGCTGTTTTCAAGACCTCTAAGCAGCCATTGACGCTTTTCAAAACACAATTTAAAAAAAATCTCTGCATTGAAATTTATTTTAAACATACCTCTTAGTTAACTTTTAAAGCAGTTTTTCTCCTTATTGAAACTAATAATTTTCTCTAGAAATATAAGTTAAAATTTACATTTCTAAATCAAACACATTGTTCGATTAATTAATTGTACTGAACAGTAAATTTTTTTTTTTTTTACAAATGATTTCTTGTATTTTTTGCGACATGCGCTTGTTCGATTTCACCCCCGCGCGCCGATATTTTGATCTCGTGAGCTCACAGCGCCTATTCGTACGTATTACATGAACTTTTCATATCTTTTATTTCCAGAACCTCCTAAGCCGTAGCGGGACCCTGGACGAACAGATCAAATGGGAGGCGATAGCGACCTCGCGCGGCCTCTGCACCCTCACCGACAGTTGCTCCTGTGACGACTGCACGGGGGCGAAGTACCTCGCCGGCGTCGCGGACGGCGACGGAGGCCTGGGCGCTGCGCCCCTGCTCACCGCCATCAACGTCGGCTGCCAGATACAGTAACTGACACCCCTGAAAACTCGGATCGTGACTGGCACCCCTGAAAACTCGCATCATAACTGACACCCCTGAATACTCGAATCATGACTGACACACCTGAAAATTTTGATCGTAACTATAGGGCTTTTGAATACCGGTTTTTTCAATACCGGTATGCATACCGGTTTTTTTTCCCGTTATTGGAAGAATCTACCCTGATTTTTTAAACTTAAAACTAGTTAACTTAAAAAAAACAAAGCTCGAAACAGACACCCATGAAAACTCGCATCGTAACTGACACCCCTGAAAACTCGAGAACTTGCATCGTCAGTAGCACCCCTGAAAACTTGAATACGCGAGACAGTGGCGTTCAGTTCATAGAGGCATAAAAGCACTGCTTACGTTACCTAACTAATTATCTACCCGTGAGTGTAATAGCTACCTTTCTGTCACACAACAGCTGCACACTCTAGCGCGACAGGGCAAAACGATGTTTCCCCCGACGCTAACCGTTTATCCTGTACAGTTCAAAGTGTTATGAAAAAAATAGCGAAAAGGCGAGCGCGACAGGGCAAAACGATGTTTCCCCCTCCCCCTGACGCTGCACTATAGTGGCCAGTAGGGCCTACGCAGCATATTCAATCCGAAAAAAAAGAGCTCGGTGCTTAAACTAAAAGCACTTAATAAAACGGTTCTTCTAAAATAAGCACTTTAACACGGAAAAAAGCAATTATCTTTGATTGCTAGTTTTGATCATCATTAGGCTGGTAACAACTTAATGTAATTTAATTTTGGTCCAAATGGACCTAGATCTAATTAATTTTAAATGGCCTAAATAATGTCCCCTGCTTAAATAAAATGTGGATACAGTTTTAATAATTAATATAAAACCTAGGTAAAGGCATGGACGAAAGAATATTTTCCGCCGTGCATGGGTAAAGGGAAGGAAGCTAAAATAGGCATTCGCATGTGTCTATAAATATTATGTTTTTTGTTTGTTTTTGTATTGCACAGTTTCATTGTAACTGTGCATCCACATCTTAAGTTAAATTAAAAATATTGTTTTGCTACAATGTAAATCCTACTTAAACTGCTAAAACTTCCAAGTGAAATGTCATAGAACCATGTTATGTTATAATATATTCTAGATGTACCTTTAGTTTAACCGTTAAAACACGTTAAAAAAACCATAAAAAATATTCGTTGCGGCTCACTCACACGCATGACACACTATACACAGGTGTACGTGAATGATTAATGTTCTTTTTTTGTTCTTTATTGTCACGGGTTATGATTTTTATATTTGTTCTGAATATAAGTTTAATTAGGTAGAAAAGCCTAGAAATTATTTTTAAGACTGATGGGAAAAGGTAATTTTAACTAAGTAAGTAGATATAGAGAATGAATTAGGTAGTGAAAACTTGCGTAAGAGTCGAAATGGAAGATTATTAACTCAATTAAATTTTCGTCGTCGTTCGTCGTTTACGTGTCTATAGTTTCGTATAGCAGTCAAGTAGCCACCTACCTATTTTATTGATTTGTAGTTTAAAAAAAGTCATACTATACTTACCAAAATTAGTAAAAATCTAAAAAATAAACGTTACTTTTTATGGTTTTGTTTGTTGTTTGTTTGTTTGTGGTTTGTTTTTCATTTTGTCCTTGTTAAATTTGGCGCCAAATTTAATTTTTTTATAGCTGGCTTTACAGCTCTGAGTCTAGCACTTTTAAGTAGGTACATCTTTGGAAGTGACATACAATGGTCATGTTCTAACTACTTTATTTATTTTTTACTGATAGCAAAATTGGTTTGCATCCGGTTTTTTTAATAATTTAAACAATGTGTTTCATACTGTTATTATTTTATATTTTTAATAATAGTGATCGTATTTTCAGGAATAATAAATATGAATTAATTAATTATGTAACAGAATCTGTAAAAATATATACTCTTCTTGCTGACATAATAAGTACTAAAAATATACATTTTAGGTATAAGTGGGTGTAATTTCTTAAGTCTATAATAGGTATTTTATACTGTCTATTCATTGTCTACGATTAATACAAGCTAAATAAGCTTTTTTATAGTTCCTATGAGTTTCTTTGTAACGAATATTTGAAATCATATTGTTTACTAATTGTGTACTGTTTATAATTTACCAGTACGTACGTAATAGTGCAATTTCTTTCAAAATATTTTATAAAATAATAATATCAATTTTGTACCTCATCTAATTAAGCGTATACGGCAACTGCTTTTTGTAACTTTGAAGCAAAAGTTACAAAAAGCGTCTTTAAACGCCATTTGAAACAACCCAGATATTTTACGGACGAAAGTCACGCGAAAGTCACTTCTGTCCGTATTTCAAACGACCACCAAACAGAACAGTTATTTTAAAGCCGCCATCTTTAAATGAGGTGTTTTGAATTATTTATTTTAGCCCGGTTACCATCTCATAAATAAAATATAATAATTTTTAAGGTGACTTATTTCTTATACGTTATTTAATCGTTTATGCTAAACGTCAAAGAAGTTCTACTCGCACAATTTTTTTCTTAGTTACATAGCATCCCGTTCAGTTGTTGTGCAAATTGTAATAAAATAAAAGTAATCAAGTCCGTATTTATATATTGCATTAAAATAGTGAGTGTTTTTAATTATAACTGTCGTAGATTATTTAAATGTATATTTTGTAGTAACTCTGGGTCTATGTTTTAGGTTCAGATATTGTATAAAAAGCTAGGTCTCTAAGTGCGTATATTTTCGACGATCGCAACTTCGAGCATGTTTCAACGAGACCTTGCTTACGACTCGAATAGTTTGTAACTTTGTATGTTTGATGTTTAGAAGTCAACGTTGTTAGTATAATTCTTTCGTACCTACACAAAACTTTGAAAATAATAATGGTATTAAAACCTAACGTAGTCAGGGGGCTGTCAACGCTTAAAGCAATAGTAGGTACTAATGCAATATTACTCTTAATCACTGTTTGATGTCACGTACCTTGACATTCTTAAAATAAGGATTATAATTCTAAAACACGAAACTCAACAATAATGAAACAATATGACTTTAAGCGTTTGCAGTATGGCCCCAGACTAAAAAAGAATCTGTCCTTTTTTCTAGTGAACTAAATGAAAAGGATGGCTCTACATTTTTATGTTTAAGTAAGTGTCTAAGTTTTGTGTTTGGTGTCGATCATCAATAACATAATACAATGTGTTGTAATAAATATTTGTGTTGAAAAACATTTTGTTGTTTAACTGGTGAAAACAAAAGATACAAACCTGCCTTTATTAACATAACGATTTCTATGTGCGATTTTTTTTTGAATGTTTTCGATTTGGAGGCTTTAAATTCAATAAGTGATTTTAATCGTTTTGTTTGTAACCGCTTTTAAATTCGCCGCTAGGGGCGCTAGTGTATAGTGAGGTCTCTGAAATGTCAAATATCACGGGGCTTTTATCGCGAGTCTAATTATTTAGTTAATGTTGTGAATATTTGCCGATAACCGATTAATTAAGGAAGATGTAAGATACGTGTCAATGAATGCCAGTACTCTGTACCTACTTTGAAAGCGAAGCTAAGAAAAAGAGGTACAAAAATAAGCGGACTGAAAGAACAGCTAATTCATGGTTAGTATTTTCCTGGTTCCTGTATGTTTACTATTTACATAAAGGTTTTTTTTTCAGAAATATGCTTGTTTACCGAATTTACAGCTATACTTTAGGACCTTACTCGCAAGTGGCGCCAACTAGTGAGCATAAAAACGGTAGCCCTCCGTGTTTCTACGCTTAGGATTATAGACCCAAAAAGCACACATTGAAAATATATAATATCAAAGTTTGTGTTTTTATCATAACAAAAGGTATCATAGAAGGGATTAATTTATTAATAATAAATCCAGGACTTAAATAAAACCCAGTCTTTGCTCACAGGCTCTCTAATCGGATCTGTTCTCTTAGTCTACATTATTATAGGGGCACATTAAATCATTTGGTCGACCAAGAAAGGACTTAAGTCTAGCTAACACATATATTTATCTAAATTACGTCCATAATACTATGATCTTATGGTTAACCATAAAAAAAATAACTTTATCTATTCCGTGTGGTTAACTATGTCTAATCGAGCGTCGGAGGTATGCTAAAATTATTATTAAATACAAAAATGTCTTTCTTCTCTTTTCTATCCCGCTTCGAATAAAGAGAGATCGGCCTATAGTGTGGTCCATTTTTCTTTCTATATGGTCTGATCTCCCTTTTGAAGTGGAATAGCAATCAATAGGTAGAAAGGAGTGCGAAATGCAAGATCGACATAAATAGCTTCCTGATTTGACCTTATCTAACTATATTTTAATAACTTATGTATTTCTACTGCCTGAAAAAAGGAGTATATTGTTTTCAGGGTTCATGTATGTAAGTAATGTATGTATGTATGTATTGTATGTATGTATGTATGTATGTGAGTTTGTATATTCCACCATAACTTCTATACGCCTGAACCGATTTTGATAAATGAGGTATCGTTAAAATCCCTAGCTTATTCCGGGTGACATAGGCTAGTAAAATTTAATAATAAATTGATCGGGTGACCATCGTCCCGCATTAAAGACTAAAGTTGAAAAAAAAATTCGAAAATAAGATTACTATATAATCATCATCTACAAAATGATGAGTAGATTCCAAAAATATATAACACTCTAGTTCAATATCCAGTGATTCACAAAAAAATATAATTTAATAAAAATGTGATTATGATTCCAAAGGTAATTCAATACGGGCTACAGCAGAGCAGTCGTATGTTTTAACTAGTATGGCGTGTCTCGGCGCGGCCCGCTGAAACGGACCGCGTAGTAGACCGCGCGGCCCACTGTCTACTTACTTGCTCTCCTTCTATCCTAGTGTTTACTTCCTACGTGTTCTGAAGTAAACAACACACTGCTATGCACCGACCAGAAAAAAAGCTGCTATGCTAGCGAGCACAGTGGAAGCGACGGCCAAGCGTCCGACAGACTTAAAAAAAATCTCATAAGAAAACATAAACCCCCTAAGACCATAAAGGTCCTTTAAATGTAAAAAGACTTTCCAGACATGCATACAATGTAAGAGACCGTTGAAGTAAAAACAAAGAAACCTTCCTTAGTTGATTAATATCAATATCATACCGCTGACGATCGGGTACCTTTGGGTGCTTTGGCTTTCCTAACGGCAAACCGACAATTCTTCCATACAGAACAAATCTTGAAAAAAAATCGTATCAAAGTCATGCATATTTCCTACTTCCACTCTTCCATCTAGTATACTTTCTGAAATAGAGACCTATGAAATTTTGGCCGTGCTCCTAGCCCATCTTTAAAACCCTCGATCATCATCGCTCTCCATAAGTATATTTTTTTCTCCGAAAAATTATGTAGAGTTCTTCTTTAAAAACAAATTTTAAAAAAGAAACCGCATCAAAGTCTTGCATTTAGTTCAACACTAAATTGTAGCCTCAATGATTCGCCATACATTTTCCATGGAAAAATAAATTCCGCCATCTTGAATTTTTTTCCTGTTCATCAAGTAGACCTTCATGTCTTGATCATCTTTTGCCAAGAAACCACTCTTCCATCTTTAGTCTCCGAGATAGACCATAGACATAGAATTTTTTCGATACGCTCAAAGATAGACACCGACGGTATGGCGGCCATCTTAAATCCGCCACTATGTAATTTTTTTTCAGCTCACTGTCAACAGGATGAAGTTTCGACTTTCGAGTGACATTTGTTCGAGCACCCCCCCTATCTTCAATACCCTGGCTGTGCTTTTCATCCGTCTTCGAAATCCTCAATCATCAGCTCTCTCCGTATTTTTCCCCGAATGAATTTTATAAAATTTTACAGGAGAGGTGATCAATCAGTGAGTGAATCAGCACGAACAGCTATAAAAATATTAATAATTTTAATTATATATTTATTTTTTAAACTATTTCAAACTAGAGTCCAGAGCCGTGAATCCACGAAGCTAGTTATTAAAAAATGACATTCACAAATCACAACAAGTTATTCGTCTGTGGTGATTCGGTGAATAAATTAAAAAAAATTGGCGGCTACCAAACAAGTATTGCATTTTTAATAATTTTTATTTATGTAATATAACGCAATAATAGTAATTAAACAGTGTGGTACGATTTCAAGTGAGCGATGAGCGGCCCAAACGGCATGTTATATGGCGGCGACGAGATAGGAGCGTTAGTGTTTGACCCAGGGCATCATTCATTGAGGGTTGGATATGCTCAGGAAGACACGCCGAAAGCTGATATTCCAGCTGTGATAGGCGTGGGGCCGGCTACACATATACCTGATGCCGAGGAGAAGGTACCAGATGGCAATGTTACTCAAACCGGTAAGTAAGAAGTGATATTTAAGTGAAAAGTTCTTTACCTACCTATGGAGTCCTTTTTTAAAAATTATACTATAAGTTAGCGTTTGACTGCGACTGTAAGTGATGCTGCAGTCTAAGATGGTAGTGGGCTAAGCTGGTAGGCAGTCATGTTAAACCCATACCCCTAATCGGCATCATACTGAAACGCTGTTATGCTTGAAGGTACGTCTTTGCCGGTAAGGTAGTAACTATTTACTAGCCAGTTACCCTCTAGCCAAGCCTTCATTGATTGAAGGACAAATCATAAAATAAAAAAACCTACAAATAAACACTTGTGATTATTTTAAGGTTAGAAGTTTGTTGTGTGAACAACACTAGAATGCAGCAGGAAGTCTTTAGAGGAAGCATATATCACAGGACAAGTGAATGTTCAGACAAAACTGTAACAAAAAGATTATAATAGTTGTAAATTTTTTTGTTTAAATCAGCAACAAACACTTTGATTTTGAGTGTCCACAGAAATCAAAAAAGGTTGGTTTTGGAATGTGCAACTTACCTTGATCGGGAGTTGTTGTCTCTGTAGGGGTTAGGATGGTTACCCCTAGGGTTAAGATGGAACCTGCAATATAGATTTTATTTGCGTGAAAGAAAATTGCATAAAATTTCAAAAAAAATAAACAAACAGTACAAAAGCAATTCAATAATTTCACGTACATTTTTACTAATAATGAGGAGAAGTTTACTGGGAGAGGTAAAAATACCCCCCTGTACCCGCCTTACCGCTCGTTGGAGATAGCACGGTTCGAAACTTATGATCAAAAATTATTAATCCGCCCATGCAAATGGGCATCTATCATTAGGTAATCTTTATTTCCTTTCCAATGTCTATGTCTGTGTTTTCAGCCACCAAAAAGGATGAGCTCAGATACTACATAGATGTCACCGAGTTACACGTGCCGAGGCCTAACATGGAGGTGCAAACATACATGAAAGACGGCCAGGTGGACAACTGGGACTTGTTTGAAAAGATGCTGGACTATTGCTATTCAAAGGTCAACATAATATGTACAAGATGATGCCTGCGAGTTCGTCTATGTGGATTAAGGTTTTTTGATTACCGCGGGAGCTCTTGAATTTTCCGGGATAAAAAGAGGCCCATGTCCTTTCCCGGGATACAACCTATCCCTGTACCAAATTTCAACAAAATCGGTTGAACAGATAATTTATTTGATTCCTGCAGGAACTCTTGAATTTTCCAGGATAAAAGTAATCTATGTCTGTCTCTAGGATATAACCTATTCCTGTACCAAATTTCATCAACATCAGTTCAACAGATGGGCCGTGAAAGCGTAGCAGACAGACACACTTTCGCATTGATTATATGTATTTGACATAATATTATCAGTTAATGACTTCTGCAAAGTATGCCTGCTTCTATGCAATAACTCCATGCAGGTTTCCTCTCAAGCAGAATTTGGCTTTACATATTTTCTTATATTAAATTTTTGTGTAATCTATCTATCCTAATATTATAAATGCAAAAGTTTGTATGGATGGATGGATGCATGGATGGATGGATGTTTGTAACTCAAGCCAAAACAGCTGAACGGATCTAGCTGAAATTTGGCACAGAGATTATAGACTGGAATAGCACATAGGATACTTTTAATCTCGGAAAATTAAAGAGTTCCCGTGGGAACCAAAAACCTCATTAACCACGCAGACGAAGTTGCGAGCATTCGCTAGTCTTTTATAAACCCAAGTTCGCAATAGATACATTTGAATTTGATTTCCATCTTCTCCAGGTAATAAGATCACCATCGGAGCATCACCCAGCGTTATTCACAGAAGCCGTGTGGACGACTAGACCGGCGAGAGAGAAGCTCGCCGAGTTACTCTTCGAGAAATACCAAGCGCCCGCGTTCTTCCTCGTCAAGAACGCGGTGTTGGCCGCTTTCGCCAACGGCAAGTCCACTGCGTTGGTCGTTGACGCAGGGGCCAGTCAAACCTCCGCTGTGCCCGTTATAGATGGGTGAGACATTTACATCAATAATTTTGTCACTAGATGTCGCTGCACAGAGTTGAATGGCGCTAGAGAAGTTTCTCTCGACTGTAACATATTTTTATGATTGTAGTTGCTGAGGTAGTTTTCAAGCTGGTATAATTATGTGTATAATCTATGTTTCAAGCTTTGAGCCTTCTAACATGGCCCCAAATAAGAAGAGAGGTTTGTAACTAAATTTTGCTCTTTTTTTATTGTGTTCACTTGTTTTCATGTATATTTTTCAGGTACGCGTTAGTGAGCGCAGCGGTGCGCTCCGCGGTGGGTGGTGACCACTTGGCAGCTCAAGCGAAGAACATGCTCAACAATCTTCACATACAGATGCTGCCCGTCTACAGCATAGCGGTGAGTGCCCGCGACTTTGTCGGCGTTTGTCGGGTTCCGTACCTCAAGAGGAAAGAGGAAGCCCTATAGGATCACTTTGTCGTCTGTTTGTCTACCGCATTTTGCTCAGGAACGCGTGGAAGTATTGTAATCCCCGAATAATCCTACCGAATGCGCCACTAATATATTTAAATGAAACGCCGAGTCCGTTTACAGTTTATTCTAAACTGCAGGGCGACCGCGTAACATCTGCATCAATCATTGTTACAGTATGAATTGTTGTGATTGGCTGAATTTATAGTATTCTTGCTGCGTCAATGGATTTTGTCCAATAGTGGAAGAGTGTTATCCAATCAGAAGTGGTTGCGATCGTTACACTGTAGGTGTCATTTTAAGCCGGTCGCCCTGCCCTACAAATGACAGAACACTATCAAAAGAACATAAATTATTAAAATACCCACAGTAAATGGTACTTACTACAAGTATCAAGTTGAAACTTACATCATTCCTGTACGCAACAGGAAATTAAACAATATGGTTTTAAGCGTTGGCAGTATGTTCCCAGGTCAAATCTTGCAACTGAATATTGAAACAGTTACCTCCAACTGATTATACACGTTTCGTTTGAATTGTCATCACCATGGTTACTAAGTGACGTCCTTCTAAATCCAATATGGCGGACATCGAACAAAGGCGGAATAGTATTTTTAGGGTTCCGTACCTCAAGATTAAAGAGGAAACCTTATAGGATCACTTTGTTGTCTGTTTGTCAACCATATTTTGCTCGGGAACGCGTAGAGGTATCAAGTTGAAATTTACATCAAATACTTAGGTTTACGATCCCTTGGAGCTGTAAAAATATCAAGCTTCTAAGTCAACGCAATCAAAAGATACGGCCGTTTATGCCACATATTTTGGGAGTTATTTAGAATACAACATAAAACATTATCCATCCATCAGTCAGCATACGTCCACTGCTGGACATAGGCATTTTGGAGAGCGTGCCACCACACACGGTTCTCCGCTTTCCTCATATATCTAAAAAATAATATCTATTCAACGTAAGCAAAGTTTGAAGAAACATCATTTTGTTTCATTATACCTACGTCCGCTATGTTGTTTGTGGTTTTTTGCTTTGCTCGCAATTTATTTTAGAAAAAGAAGCATTTGTTACCTCTTCATTCAAGATAATGATAGATACTATAAATATATTATCTAACGTAGAACGGAATTCGAGGCCTCGCGTCTTTACCTGGGTTGGTTGTTTAACCCCGTGATTAGCCGATTCGCTAGTAGCTTAGAACACCGACGACAGATGGCGCTGTACGTTATTGCATCGCGCTAAACCCGGGTGGGGCGCGGGGTAACATTGTATTTAAACCCCGTGTACCTACATTGAAAAGCCGATTCGCTAGTAACTTATAACGTCGCCAACAGATGGCGCTGTACGTTAATGCACCGCGCTCGCACTTGTGTGTTCCTAAGAAGATAAGACGTATCAAACAAGTTTTAGCTCTAGCTCCCCCCCTAAATCCACCTAAATACGAAATTTTTGGAAGCTGCAATTCCGATTGCAGCTGATTGATTAGAGGTTGTGACTTGCGACAGAAAACAGCCAAATTCCAAGACCATGAAACTGGCGACGTGTGGTATATTACACGAATCGTTTGTAGCCACTTTTGATCTATTAATAACTCAAAATCTATCTATCTTACTTCTTACTCTTACTAATGTTATAAACGCGAAAGTTTCTAAGTATGGATGTATGGATCTTTGTTACTCTTTCACGCCAAAATAGCAGAACGGATCCGGATGAAATTTGGCACCGGGATAGATTATAGTCTGGATTCTGGAATAACACATAGGCTACTTTTTATCCCAAAAAACTAGAGTTCAACCTAACCTACTTCCAGATGACTTGGAAAGTTGAAATTCGGTGGACACTAACTATAAAGTACGGCCATTTTAAGCGCGGACGAAATGTAAACAAACAAACGAGAGGTCGTTCGCCTAATGAAGGGGTAAACAACACTTTGGTCTTCTGCATTTGTAATCAACTTAAAAAAAAGGAGGAGGTATATAAGCAATTTGACCCAGATGTACCTATGTATGTATTGAGGTACCGTCAAGGGCTACGTTTACGTATTTATTAATATGTTTGAAGATAAAGCCCGGAATTTTTGATCTTAGAAACTAATCACTCGTAGCCGTTGTGGTTTAGTAAACACAAACAGTAGCTATTTTTCAGTCATTAGTAGCAGAATTCGGTTTTGTTTTGCTTCCAATCTGAGCAACTCTGTGATTTGGAAAGTCGATAGATATGATTATTATATTATGTTTAATTCAAAGGCAAAGAAAATAAACAAATGAAGTAATTATTCATGTTTTTATTTAAAAAAAATTCACAAATTCTTAAGGTTCATGTAGCAATTGTGTAATTATTCGCAACATTAATTGATCGTTGATTACTGAACTACTAAGTACATAGCGTCAATGACCTTTTGTCCGCGCTTAAAATGGCCGTACTATAGTTGTGTGTAAACAAAGGAATAAATCAGAAAACAGGGTATTTATACTATTTGGAATATTTTCCAAGCAATCGGTTTTCTTTATTAAAACCTAGCGCCCTTCGAAATTATAATAGCAAAAACGTTTTCTTTCGCAGGAGTACCTAACGGCTAACAGTAAAAGAATTAACTTTACAGATCATCTTTATTTCATACTCGCTAATGCCCGCGACTTCGTCCGCGTGGATTGAGGTTTTTCGGTCCCCGCGGGAACTCTTTGATTTTCCGGAATAAAAAGTAGCCTATGTGTTATTCCAGACTATAATCTATCTCTGTGCCAAATTTCATCCATATCCGTACAGCCGTTGGGGCGTGATTGAGTAACAAACATCCATTAGTTTCCATTCCATTGAGTAACAACATGCTTTAAGAGATGATAGTGTGCCCCAGATAGTTTAGTAGTAAAACTTACTCTAACTTATGTTATTTCAGAGCAAGGAGGTGATCCGTGAACGGGAGCGTGCTCGATACACACTCAAAACCCTCCCCGCCGGGCTTACTACGACGTGGCAACAGTACATGCTGAAAAGACAGTATGAAGACTTCGTCCACTGCGTGGCCCAGGTAATGAGAGGGTTCCGTACCGAAAGGGTGCCATCGGAACCCTAATGAAAATGGAAATGAAATGACCCTTATTATAAAAAGGGCAATACGTGCAATTTATAATTTAATACCGCGCGAATACCTTAGAGAGAAATTTAAGGAAATAGGTATTCTTACAGTAGCCTCGCAATATATTTATAGTAATTTAATCTTCGTAAAACAGCACATTCATAATTACAAAAAAATATGCGATCTGCATGATAGGCAAACTAGAGGCCGCTCGTGACTCCATCGCTCCGCCTCAAGAAGGTCCGAAGGTCGTTTGTGGGAATGAGCATTCTATTTTATAACAAAATTCCACAACCTATCTTAAGCTTGCCTTTACACAAGTTTAAGAAGTCCATTAAAATTATGCTCCTGAAAAAGGCTTATTATACTGTTGAAGATTACGTAAATGACAAAGGAGCATGGATTTGACTCGCTCCAGAAATGCTAAGGACAGCTGTTACTTATTTATTTTACAAATTAATGAAATTGTAAATTATTATTATTTTTTTCAAAAGAGCAACCGCCGAGTTTCTTGCTGGTTCTTCTCGGTAGGAATGGCATTCCGAACCAGTGGTAGATTCACTTGACGATTCAAAAGTACTTGTAAAAGTTTATTTGAATAAAAATCATTTTGAATTTGAATTTATCGGCTTTTGAAAGTAGTTAGTCGATACTGCAATATATCGTTACTACTGCGTCCTTGGTCTAGTGCAGGGATTCCCAAACTGTGGAAAATGAACTGATGCCTCAGATCCCCATAGCCAAATTACTTTAAAAATCCTATCTCTCTATTGATGCAAATTCTTACCAATTTAAAGGCGACATCAGGCGAGATTGCAGTCAAGGGCAGTGTAGTGGATAAAAAAAATCTAGAGAGGTGAAAAGATTATTATCTCATTCCAGGTGTCGGAATCAGTGTACGACGAACGCACGGCCGCCGCCGTACCAATGGTACATTACGAATTCCCTGGAGGATACCACCAGGACTTCGGTCCTGAACGCTTCAAGCTGACCGAATGTCTTTTCGAGCAAAACCTGGGCGCGCCGCATCTAGGTAACTGTCCACATCTAAAATCTAGGTGCTTAGGTACTTAGGTAGGTAGGTTATAATTATCTCCTATATGCAACATCCGAAAGACACTAACTAGATAACGCTTGTATGATCACCCAAAAGCGAGTTATCATACAAAACTTTTTTATACGACTGCCTGAAAAAGGAGTATATTGTTTTCAGGGTTCATGTATGTATGTATGTATGTATGTGTTATATAGATGTAGTTACTTGCGCGGTGCGAGCTGCGACTCGCCGATCGTTTTGCATTAAAGCAGTGTGCAACCGGCTGGCTTGTTTGACTGACGTGTACGCGCGCCCTCCCTATCACGCGAGATACGTAACAGTGGCGACGACGAGGGTATTTGAAATTGGTGGAAATGTCTACGGGAGCGACTTATGGGGTCCTTTCGACTTTTGACCATCTTTCACAAGAATGGGACAGCTACAAGTCGCGTTTAAATCAATGGTTTATTGCCAACGACATAAACTCAATAACGGACAAAGCAACAACTAAGAGGAGGGCCATTTTGTTAACATCGTTATGTGAGTCATCATTCAAGTTAGCGAGTGACCTGGCGTTACCCAAGAAGGTGGAAGAATTAGGATATGAAGAGTTAGTGAAACTACTCGACGATCACTTCACACCAAAAAGGCTCGGGTTTGCGGAAAAGTCGACATTTTACGCCGCAACACAGCGACCAGGAGAAAGTCACACTCAATGGGCAGCCAGGATAAGAGGATTAGCAGCTCACTGTGAATTCAAGAACTTGGAGGAAGCCTTGTTGGATAAATTTATTATGGGCATGGTAGCAGGACGTGAACGGGACAAGTTATTTGCGCAAAACCAGCGGGAGCTGACCCTCGCTAAGGCCATCGATCTGGCCGAGAGCGTGCGGTGTGCGCGACAGGCCTCGTCACAGGAAGCGCCGGGCGCGAGCAGCGTCGGCGCAGGGAGTCCTGACACCGTGTTTAACGTTACCAAGAAGGAAAAGTGCAGTGTGTGTGGGTTCACCAACCATAAGTCTAATCAGTGTCGATTCAAAACCTACAAATGTAAAAAGTGTAATAATAGAGGCCACTTACGCAAGATGTGCCCTAACGAGGGGAAAGTAAAATACGTGGATGAAGGTACTGTGGACGACGGAGACGACGGTGAGTCTTTTTATAATATACGATGCGTAAAAGGAAAACCGATGACGGAGCGCGTCATGATCAGTGGTCTGGCTTTGGAATTCGAAATCGATAGTGGTTCTGCGGTAAGCGTCATTTCAGAAAATACCTACAAGTCTCATTTTAAACAACTACCATTGACAGTCACCACAAAAAAGTTATTTAGTTATACGGGTGAAAATATTAAAATAATCGGGGTTGTATTATTGCCTATATCATATAATGGTCGTACGCAAGTATTGAATGTTTATGTAGCGTGCGCAAGTGGACCGCCATTGCTAGGCCGGGATTTTATTCGCGAGTTTGACCTTGAACTAGCACCCGCCAGGGGCGCGGCCGTACATGCGTTATGCACGGAAGTGCAGGCCGGGTGCGAGTCTAATATTGTCAAGCAACTCACTAATCAGTTTCCTAATGTGTTCTCTGACAATCTTGGATCGTTTAACAAGTATAAAATAAGCTTACACCTAAAACCGGATGCTAAGCCGATTTTTATTAAAGCAAGATCAGTACCTTACGCGTTAAAGGATAAAATAGACAGGGAACTGGATCGGTTATTATCTTTAGGCATTTTGAAACCTGTCGAACACTCTGAGTATGCATCGCCGGTGGTACCTGTTTTGAAGAAAAACGGCAGCATTCGATTATGTGCCGACTATTCAGTTACAATAAATAAACAGTTGGTTATAGACCAATATCCGTTGCCGACAGTAAATGACTTGTTAGCTAAATTACATGGGGGCGTACAATTTAGTAAAATAGATTTATCAATGGCATACAATCAATTTATTTTAGATGAAGATTCGCAAAGTCTAACATGCATCAACACTCATCGCGGTCTCTTCAATTTTACCCGTTTAGTTTTTGGGTTGTCGAGCGCGCCGGCCGTTTTCCAGCGGGCGATGGAATGCCTGCTCTCGGGTATAGATGGAATCATATTTCTATTGGACGACATTCTCATCACGGGAGCGAATAAAGACCAGCATAAACATAGGCTGTATACGGTGTTACAACGCTTAGATGACGCGGGCTTAACGGTACAAATGAGTAAATGTGAATTCTTTAGAGATGAGATTTCATACTTAGGCCACGTCATAGACAGATACGGAATCAGGAAGTCGCTCGATAAGGTAAAGGCTATATTACAAGCCCCTAAGCCTACAAACGTGTCACAACTACAGTCGTTTCTGGGTCTTACTAATTATTATAGGAACTTTGTACCCGATGCGTCATCCGTATTAAGTCCATTATATAATCTGTTAAATAAAAATACCAAGTGGGAATGGACTGGCATTCATGATGACGCATTTATTCGGATAAAAAATATTTTAGCGTCTGATAAGACACTAGCCCATTTTAACCCTAGTGCCAAGCTAATATTGACTGTAGATGCGTCGCCGACCGGGTTAGGTGCCGTACTGTCACAAGTCGGCAGTGACGGGTTAGAAAGACCGATATCGTACGCTTCTCGCACGTTGAACTCGGCGGAAAAAAATTACGCTCAAATTCAAAAAGAAGCTACGGCTATCATTTTCGGCATAAGGCGGTTCCATCAGTACTTGTATGGTCGGTCCGAGCCCTTTACATTACGAACGGATCATAAACCCTTGCTGGCAATATTCGGGCCACACAAAGGCGTCCCTGAAGTGTCCGCAAACCGCCTGCAAAGGTACGCCATATTCCTAACTGCGTACAATTATACTATAGAATATATAGATAGCAAGCGAAACAGCGCGGATTATTTATCTAGGGCAAGCAAGGAGGGGGGGCTCGCGGAAACTGGCGAAGAACTCGCGGAGTGCGAAGATCGCGCGACCTACGTCAACTTCGTAGTGGACGGCGACCTGCCGGTGACACTAAATGACCTACGGCGCGAAACGGCGCGCGACCCTCACCTAGCTATAGTTATACAATACGTAATGAACGGCTGGCCTAGGAAAATAACTGACGTAAATTTAAAATCCTTCTTTAATTGTCGGTCACAGTTGTCGTACGAAAATGGTATTCTAATGCGTGGACACAAAGTCGTTATTCCCCCAAACCTACAAAACACTATTTGTAAAGAACTACATAGTTCACATTTCGGGGTAGTGAAAATGAAGGCGGAGGCTCGTAAGCGGCTGTGGTTCCCGGGCGTGGACGCAGCGCTGGAGGCGCTGGCGGCGACGTGCGGCGTCTGCTGCGCGCTGCGCCCCGCGCCGCCGCACGCCCCGCTCGCGCCTTGGCCGCTGCCGCCGCACCCATTTCACCGAATTCATGTGGATTTCTTGGGCCCGTTTCATAATCATATGTTTTTAATCATTGTAGATGCATATAGTAAATGGGTAGAATGTTACGACATGTCTTCGTCGTACAATTCGAAGGCAGTTATAAATAAATTGTACGATATGATGTCACGTTTTGGGGTTCCGCATACGCTGGTGAGTGACAACTTTTCTTCTTTCACTTCGATAGAATTTAATGATTTTTGTAAACGTAACGGTATTGAACATGTTTTATCCCCAGTATATCACCCAGCCAGCAATGGCCAAGCTGAGAGCTTTGTAAAAATTGTAAAAAAGGGGCTAAAGGGTATTATTTTAGACGGATTTAATAAAAAGTCTCTTCACGAAAGGATTACTAAATTTTTATTCGATTACCGGAATTCAAAACATAGCACCACTGATCAGTCGCCTGCGGAATTGGTATACGGGCGCGCGTTACGCTCGAGACTGGACTTATTAAACCCCGTCACGCCTTCACCCTCGTCCACGGACCTCACTCATACTGTCGAACGTAAACAGTACTCACAGGCTAAACATTACAAAGGAGTGCAACGTACGGAGTTTAAGGAAAATGATAACGTATGGGTAACTAAAAACAGGGATACTAAAAAATTCTATTGGATAGAAGGAATTATTAAAAAGAAAATCGGACATGTTATGTATGTGGTATATGTGCCAAGTTTGGACAGCGAAATCACCAGACATATCGATCAGATTAGACCACGAAAATCTTCGGCGGCAAGCGACGACCAAACCTGGGACCCGGACGTGATACCGGACGTATCACCACCTGCTACAGTCCACTGCGATACTATCCCACAATCAGAAAGGGAAGGAGAATCGGCACGGGAGCCCGGGCAAGAAGAGACGCCCGCGCCGGTAGATCGCCGAGCGTCACCGCCGCGCGCTGGCAACGTCGCGCACAGGCGACGGGCAATAAGTCCGATTTTCTCGACACCGTTATCGGATCCGCATCACGACAGTGACACTTCGATATAGTTAGATAATAAGATGTAGGTTTAATCGTGTTTCTTAGCCTAAGGGGAAGGGATGTTATATAGATGTAGTTACTTGCGCGGTGCGAGCTGCGACTCGCCGATCGTTTTGCATTAAAGCAGTGTGCAACCGGCTGGCTTGTTTGACTGACGTGTACGCGCGCCCTCCCTATCACGCGAGATACGTAACAGTATGTGAGTTTGTATATTCCACCATAACTTCTATACGTCTGAACCGATTTTGATAAATGAGGTATCGTTAGAATCCTTATCTTATTCCGGGTGACATAGGCTAGTAAAATTAAAAAATTAAATTGATGGGGTGACCATGGTCGCGCATTAAAAGTCTAAAGTTGAAAAAATAATTCGAAAATAAGATTAACTATATAATCATCATCTAGAAAATGATGAGTAGATTCCAAAAATATACACTATAGTTCAATATCCAGTGATTCACAAAAAAAATATCATTTAATAAAAATGTCGTATTCAATCTGGCAGGGCAGTCGTATTTTTTTATTATTTAATAATGTTCACTTGTTTTCTTTAACTTTTAGTTTAAAATTATTATCAAACTTATCATCTTTAGGAGATGGGGATGTGGGTATCAGAAGGTGCTATTGGTATCTCCTATTAAGGGTTGTGAAATTAATAATTCCCAGGTAGTTCCTGATATTTATTCCGTGTGTGTATGTGTATAGCACAAGATACCGAGAGACACTGTGCGAGACTGACAACTTAGTTATTAGTTACATACTGAAGTAACCTACGGCGATGTCCGACTGCTGACTAGGCGTCAGGAGTCGATGTTGCATTATGCATGTGTCCCTACAGACCCTACAGTGGTCTATTAGCTTGTGTGGACTCAAATCAAATATTCATTTATTCAAATTAGGTACACTGTAGGTACACTTTTTAACGTCAAATTAGTTATAAAACATGATGGTGATAATCAGTTACGGTATCTTAAAACTAAAGCTACGAAGGGTTCCAAATGTGCCCTGGTCTGAGAAGAGCTTCACAACAAAGGTTTTTTTTAAAGGAACTGTCAGAGCCATTAGAGCAAATTAGTGCCAAGCTTCCTTGTCATTTAAGTAATCCTTTATATGGTTAATAAGATTTTTCAATCAGTTTACGTTTTACATTAACTTGTAACTGATTCAAAGACATCTTCGACATGTCTTCTTGGAGCTTATTATAAAAGCGGACACTGTTTCGAACAAATTAATTGCTAGTTTTACTAAGCCTAGAAGCAGGAATTACAAGTATATTTTTATTTCTAGTATTGACATTATGACAATCACTTTTCTTCTTGCTGCGAAGACCATCACATACTTGATTACGTCATGCGTCTTTTTGGTCCTTCGAACCGGATCTTCTATGTTTTATCTTTTTTCAGTATGCGCAGCAGCGTCCGCCTGCGACGCGGACGCCAGAGCAGCCCTATGGGGCGCCGTGGTGGCGTGCGGTGGAGGGGCCTGCGCCACGGGCTGGCTGGAGCGCCTCAACAAAGAGTTGTCCAGCCGAGCACCCTCCGCGCATAGGCTGAAGACTAGCGCTCCGCCCGCGCACCACGAGAGGCGGTTCGCTGCTTGGATCGGTTAGTTACCACACTGTTACACTCATCGATATAATGTCCTCCCGACCGAATTTCGGCCACGGCGGCCAATCTCCAGAGAGATTAGCCATCTGTGCGGGAGATATTATAGTGCACAAGTGTGTGCGCATGCACAGGTGCACTGTCTGTTCCTTTACTCTCATAGCCCAATGGGACGGAAAATCCGACACGACCGGAGAGAGATCAGGACCGACGACTTTACGTGCTCTCCGAGGCACGGGGGTGAAGCACCACCAACTTCCTTACCCCGGGCTAATACTGAGTATTTCTTGTAAGAATAACCCATACTTGTTATGGCCCGACCCGGGACTCGAACCCGGTACCTCGTCAGCCGCAGTCGAACATGCTAACCACTAGACCAACGAGGCAGTCATCGATATATTATATGTAGCTACTAGATGGGCCCTTTCATAGAAAAAAAATTGGCAGTCATAGGATAGCGACTACCGATAGAAGTGAAACTATTTTTTTAAATTTTTTTTTTAAATTATAAAAGATATAAACATTAACACATTAAGGCATTAAAGTTTAATTTCGAATGTAGTATATTTATATGTTCGCGAACATGTCGGTCACGAGTTCACGACTCACGGGAATCTACATTTTTACCCCCTACCAAAAAGTGTCAAACGCGCTTAAGGGTCAACACAACGTCTTCTCCCGGACAGATTCCCGCTAGATGGCGTTGTTAGGGCTTTTGACAGGTTTTTGATATTTTCGCAAAGTTGCAATGCACTGATTTTAAAAATATTAAAATTGCGGCAGTACATCAATGCCTATTATTTTATCACATAATTAGTTTACTTTAAAACAGAGCCATTTAGTCAAATAGTCAAATTATAAACCTCTGTTATATCGATTACTGTATATACGCAATACCCACGCACACACTGACAATGGTTGTTATCCAAGTTCTGTGGTTCTAACATAAACTACGAATTGTTTACTATAAAATTTAACTAGATGGCATTGAAACAAAAACTGCTGCGTTTTGCTTAGTATTGTTTTTTTATTTATTTCATTCGGATACAAGATAAACTTTCAGCTTTGACTGCAATCTCACATGGTTGATGGTGCCACCATGTGAGATGGCGGTAAGTGATGATGCAGTCTAAGATAGGAGCGGACTAACCTAGAAGGGGTATGGTAGTTTTTATTAAACCCATACTTTATACCCCTTTGATTTCTACATGGCATCGTACCGGAACGCTAATCGCTTGGCGGCACGGCTTTGCCGGTAGGGTGTCTTTGCTGCGGACGGGTGACAACTTACAATAATGTGGCTAGGGTTGCCAACTTTTTTGGAAACAAGCTACTTCAAATTTCAATATACCTACCTACAGAAAACGAACAATTGGCCAATTCTTGAAAACTATTGAAACGATTTTTATGAAACTTGCACTGTTCCCTAAGTTGAAGTAAATGTAAGCCAGTAAAAAAAGATTAGTCGCATATTTTCGAATAAATGCATGGACAAACATACATGACATACAGACTTACATATACATATTATGTTTGGAAGCCCTAATAGATTGTCATTTATGTGAATACTACCTGATGCCTGCGACTTCGTCCGCGTGGTTTGAGTTTTAGTTATTCCCGCGGGAACTCCTTAATTTTCCGGGATAAAAAGTAGCCCATGTCACTCTCCAGGTCCTCAACTAACTATACCTATGCCAAAAATAACATCGATCCGTTGCTCCGTTGCGGCGTGATTGAAGGACAAACCAACAAAAAAAAACACTTTCGCATTAATTATAATATTAGTATGATATGAAGTATGATTTTGCAGTTCCAATAATATAACACACGAAATATATTATGCGTGTCGAATTGTCTTTTGGAAGTCGGTTAAAAATAGTTTTTATTTGTTCAAAAGTTGTGAAAATATACTAGTTCTGGAAAATTATATAATTAAGTAGGTTTTTTACGAATCCCGTGGCAGCCAAATCGGTAGTGACGTGATTAAGTAACAAACATCTGTAAGATTCCTGGTCAGGTCCCCCGTTGAAGTGATACACATACTTCGCTTTAATTCTTTTTTTTTCTTCTGTTTGCTTGTTTGCGTGATTTTCCCCCGTTTAAGTACTCATTAATGCAATAACTGTCATTTCGGACAGAGTGCCGGCTTATAATTAAATTTTCGAGAGATGTAATAATAAATTAATAATTGGGTAGTACCGAGTACGGGTGGCAAGTGGCAACCCTACTGATGAGGCGTACTGTTGCAAGCCACGCGCAAGAGCGAAATAAGAAATTATTATCACCGCGATAATATAGACCAAGAGGAAACGAAATGTTTTTTTATCTGATTTTATTTATTAGACACACAACAGATTATGACAAATACAAGTAAAACTGATAATGTACCTACTTATTGATGTGAATGTTATGCCTATACCGAAGTTGAACGATTTATATTAAAATATAAATAGGTAGGTACTTATAATAAAACTGTAACGGGTCCAATTCAGTATATTGAAAAAAAATTTTTTTTTTGAAGAGTACTCCATATTCTTTTGAATTTTTTTTCATTTATTTAATTATACTCCATAACTCAGCCAAATCTGAACCGCTGATCTGAAATCGCTTCGCTCGGTCAATTAGAGATAGGTACGGTACATATTGCATAGGTACTTATCTCATCACTCATGCAGATACTCAAAAAATAAAAACAGGAGGAAATGAACGGAAATTAGTGCCGCTGCCTCCCGGACTATAGAGGCCGCATCGGCTAGCGATGCGCGATTTTGAATTCAATTCGAATTATCAAAATCAGTAACTAACTTGAATAATGCTCCACTACCTAATTCGAGTCGATTAGTAGGCTACCTAGTTAGTAGTTAGTACTAACGAATAAAACTTTAATTTGAAATTGAGCCATAATTGCAAATTTATGTTATACTAGCTGATGCCCGCGACTTCGTCCGCGTGGAATAAGTTTTTGGATTCCCGCGAAAACTCCTCAATTTTCCGGGATAAAAAGTAGCCTATGTCACTCTCCAGGTCCTCAACTGTACCCATGCCAAAAATCACGTCGATCCGTTGCTCCGTTGCAGCAGCGTGATTGAAGGACAAACCAACAAACAAACTGACTTTCGCATTTATAATATTAGTATGATGATATTATGAAGTCAAGGACCTTTAGACCAAGGTCCTTGTATGAAGTATGATATGATTTCAATTATACCTCCTAGGTATCAATAAAAAGTTTCAATTTAAACCTAGGTAGGTACCTATAAAGCCGCGGAAAAACGGTAGGTAGGTAAATACCTAAAAACATGAAGGCTATAACACAGTAGACATTTCATCTATAGGTAAGTAGGTAGGTATACCTACCTATCATACTTTTAATATTATACCTATGGGGGAAAGTAAGTTTGTTTGTTACTCTTTCACGCAAAAACTACTGAACCGATTTGGCTGAAATTTGGAATGGAGATAGCTTATAGCCTGACTTAGAACATACCTAGACTACATTTTATCCACACGGGCGAAGCCGCTTGCAAAAGCTTGTATGTATAAAAATTATAATCATACTTCATAGGTACTAATATTATAAATGCCAAAGTGTGTTTGTTTGTTGGTTTGTCCTTCAATCAAGCCGCAACAGAGCTACGGATCGAGGTTATTTTTTGCATGGGAATAATAGAGGACCTGGAGTTACATAGGTACCTAGGTAGGCTACTTTTTATCCCAGGAAATCAAAGAGTTCCCGAGGGATTTCAAAAACTTAATCCACGTAGACGAAGTCGCGGGCATCAGCTAGGTAGTTACAAAGTTATCTTTTAAACTCTGAACCGATTTGATGAAACTTACAATGATATTTTACTCTTTTCCTAGATTTATTCGACGCATTGGACTATCGGTTGCCTTGTTTATTTAGTTCATTTTGATCTCAACAAATCCAAGTAGGTAGGTATATCGCAACACACAATCCACAATTGGGGGAAGCCCCGTCGCTAACGTCCGCAGGAACTACCTTCTACCTCCCTGCACGTGTCCCCTGGGTCACAGTATTGGTATATAGATACCAATACTGTGCCTGGGTGGTGCTAAACGAGCGACGAACTTGTAGGCGAAATAAGCGTTCTTTTTATGCCTGGATACGATTAAATAGTTTCGATCCCGATATACCACGACCTTCGCCGATCTGTTTTATAGATGAAACCTACTTTTTATTTAATAATAGATAAACACGCCTAAAATAGGTTAATTTGATAACAAACGCGATGGTATAGCATTGGCTACAATAAACTTGTCAAAAAAAAAATTAAAATTAATTTATTTAAAAATAGCCTGGACCGTATTTTGATAGGCAAACTAATGTAGGCGTATTTATCTATTATTAAATAATAAAAGTTGTTTCCAAAAAACTGACTTCCAAAGCCACTGTAGAAATCAAAATTATTTTATACTTTACAATGGCTTTGGAAGTCGGCTTTTTGGAAAGAATTTTTATTTTTAACTTTTTAGTGTACTCTAAATCCCCACGGCTTAGGAGTGCAGTACCCTGCAGCGTTAGAGTTGAGGAGTTAAGACTTGGTTTTAAGTATGAAGTCGTTGCTTGACACCTACAATCTGAATTCACCATTAAAAATCCTAAATCACTATGTTTAAGGAGTTCTGTTCCCTGCAGCATCAGGGTTGAGGAGTTGGCACTTGGGTTTAAGTATGAAGGCGTTGCTTGACACCTACAATAAGAATTCATCATAAAAAAATCCTAAATTGCTATTTTAAGGAGTTCTGTACCCTACAGCATCAGGGTTGAGGAGTTGGGACTCAGAGTTGTATTTTATACACGTGACTTGATACCTACTATATTAATTTACCATCAAAATTTCCTAAATGCCTAGTTTTGAGGATTTCATGTAGTACGGTACACCTACAGCATCAGGATTGAGGATTTGGAGTCAGAATTTTTTATGGGACCACATCGGGAGCTTCCACTAACCAGTGAAAAAAAATTTTTCAAATCGGTTTAGAAACAACGGAGATATGCACCGACATACATTTAAAAAAAACATACGCGCCGAACCTCCTCCTTTTTTGGAAGTCGGTTAAAAATAAAAAGTAGGTTTCATCTATTATACAGATCGGTGAAGGTCGTGGTATAGCGGGATCTACTACGAAAATAATTTATCCACAATCCGCGTACTTAGATATGAACCTTCATGCAACTTCCCCTATCCTATAAAAGTTTATAGCATGTAACAGCGAACTAGTTTTACAGTATAATGATAGATGGCGGTCAAATATATTTTTTTGACGCATTATTTAGGCGACACGGGCGACATCTATCAAGACGAATGTAAACTTCACAACTCACACATGCGTAAATCTGACACTTTTTGAATGCCGTTTTTATATTATAAATAATGTAAATATTTGTCTGACATGAAAATTGCGACCATAAAAAGCCCTAAAGAAATGATAAAACAAATTAAAAAAACACAAAAATGTATATATTTCAAGAATAATCGAAAAGAAAAATGTATGAAAGTCGACCTATGCACGTGCGCCTTAAAGAAGTTTTACACTTCAAAAATTGGGCGTCAGACCTGTAGAGCGCGCTCCACACCTGTATAAGCCTGTCCTTGTCCCCCGCCATAGCGCTGTCCCGCTTTTTAGACTAGATGGCGACATTCTTTGTTTGCCAGGACCCGTCTATGTACATTGAGGTCGTTGGTTACACTAGATGGCGCTGTATGGGTAACCCCTTTGACGACCTCCGTAGCGCAGTGTTGAGCGCTGTAATTGTCTTAACGTGCGGAGGTCCCGGGTTCGATCCCCGGCAGGGTTAAGGGAGGGACGAGTGGCCTAGTTGCCACAACTCATATCAGTCGATTGCGAATGTTAAGCAACGTTGACCCAAGTTGGTAACTGGATGGGTGATCGAATTCGGAGGTTCAAATTTGGCATTTTCGTCTCCTCCTTGCCCGCTACCGTCATCACATCATCACTAACCATCAGGTGAGATCGCAGTCAAGGACTAACTTTAATGTTTAAATAAAATTTTAAAAAAGAAATAAACTAGCAACTTTTACTCCATTCTGAATACACCGTCACTTCGATGGGCGAAACTTGTAGTAACTTTTAAATATGGAGGGTAGAGGTAAGGAGTGCTCTCTGTTATCTACATGTTATCTCTGTATATAAAAAGTGTCCGTCGAAATGTATTAAATTGGGGGCGCCACCTATCATCAGGGTAAATTTAAAAGGAAGCGACAAATATTATAGTAGGTTTGAGAAATAAACAAGGAAAGAAAACATTCATCATTATTTTGTACAACGTAAGTTGTTGAAATTTTTAAATAACTACTTTAGTCGACAATTACAATAAAATTATATTAAACTTTTTTTAACTCTGCATACTTCACTTCATCAACAATTGCTATATTCATACCATACCTTTTGTCTACACCAGCGCCACTGTGGGAGTTTTTTGAACTGTTACACCAACCACTGGACACTTTTTCAACTTTTCTCCCATATGAGATAACACTCCTACTCTACCTTCCATAGGCGAAACTTGTACGGTCTTGTAACTTTTAAAGTCGCCGACAGATGGCGCTGCACGTTACTGCATCGCGCTAAGACTTTGTTTCCCTGATATGTATAACCTTTTATTTCCTCCACATGTCGCTTGCAGGGAGCACCACCCTAAGGGCAGGTGTTAAATTTTTGAAAGTCTGCAATCACGATACTTGAGTTATCGCAGTGGTTGCAGGCACTATACTATTATTATTTCATAATATACTAGCAGATGCCCGCGATTTCGTCCACGTTAAATAAGTTTTTTAAATGAACTCCCTAATTTTTCGGGTTAATATAATATTATTTTATGCCTGCCTATTATGACACTCAGTCACTCACAAATAATGTGGCTTTCTATTGGTACCAGAATATTCAAAATCGGTTCAGTAGATCCAGAGATTACCCCCTACAACGTACAAACTCACAAACTTGACCTCTTTATAATATTAAGTACTAGCAGATGCCCGCGACTTCGTCCGCGTGAAATAAGTTTTTCAAGTTCCCACGGGAACTCCCTAATTTTCCGGGTTAATTGTTATAGCATATGATACTCACTTGAATTGTCAAAATCGGTTCAGTAGATCCAGAAATTGCCCCCTACAACGTCACACACTCACAAACTTTACCTCTTTATAATACTAGTATAGATTTTACTCCCGCGCCCGTGTACATAGTAATTAATATGCATAATTATATTATTATATATGCGAAAGTGTGTCTGTCTGTCTGCCTGCTGCGCATTCACGGCCCATCTATACAACCGATTTTGATAAAATTTGGTATAGGGATAGTTTTTGTCGTTTGTAAATGTTTGCTGTCTGTTTTTTTTGTGTTTTTGTGGCGTACAATAAAGAATATACATACACAAGCTAATGCCCGCGACTTCGTCCGCGTGGATTGAGGTTTTCGGTTCCCGCTGGAACTCTTTAATTTTCCGGGATAAAAATTAGCCTATGTGTTATTCGTTTGGATGTATGGATGGATGTTTGTTACTCAATCACGCCCCATCGGCTGAACGGATCTGGATGAAATTTGGCACAGAGATAGATAATAGTCTGGAATAACAGAAACAGGTACCCGCGGAAATCTCCTCCGTGGCGCAGTTGCCTTAACGTGCGGAGGTCCCGGGTTCGATCCCCGGCAGGGTCAATTTGGGAATTTATAATTTCTGAATTTTCCCTGGTCTGGCCTGGTGGGAGGCTTCGGCCGTGGCTAGTTACCACCCTACCGGCAAAGACGTGCCGCCAAGCGTTTTAGCGTTCCGGTACGATGCCGTGTAGAAACCGAAGGGGTATGGGTTTAATATAACTGCCATGCCCCTAACAGGTTAGCCCGCTACCATCATAATATACTGCATCATCACTTACCATCAGGCGAGATCGCAGTCAAGGGCTAGCTTGTAGTGAGTAAAAAAAAAGCTTCAATCCACGTGGACGAAGTCGCGGGCATCGGCTAGTATAAAATGGTATTAATCTATTGTCTGCAATCACTACGATGCTCTTGAAGTATCGGGATTGCAGACTTGCAAAAATTATACACTAGTAGTGTAACACCTTTGGGTGGTGCCAAACGAGCGACATGTAGAGGAGAATAAAAACGTTATACATATCAGGGAAACGAATCTGCTAGCGCGATGCAATAACGTGCAGCGCCACCTGTCAGCGACTATAAGTTACTACAAGTGTTTTTTTTATTTTTTTGGAGTCTTTTGTCCTTTTGGACATGAGTCTTCAAAAAATTAAAGATTAAAATAATGATGATGAAAACTCATCAAATCAGCAGCTCTTTATCAAACTTAAAAACGCGCTTCCGGTATGGAAGTTGTATGAAATTCACAGTTGTGACGTCATCAAATTTCAACGCACTTTTTTTCTTTAATCTATATTTTAAAATGGTTATCAAACTTAAAACTAACCGAGGATGTGAATTTTAGGTCTTTTGGAAGAGCCTCTATTTAATAATCAGTTAGAAATAATTTATTTTTGATATAGGCATCATCCCTATTGCAAAGTCAAATTTGAAAATTTGCTATATAGTTAGTGAATGCCTCGTTGTTCTAGTGGTTGGCGCATCCGACTGCGGCCTTTGAGGTCCCGGATTCGAGTCCCGGGTCGGGCCATAATTAAATATTTTACTTAAATGACAACGAAGCTTAGCAATAATTTGCTCTAATGGTTCTGATAGTTCCTTAGTTAAGATGATTTGTGAGATGGTGATGATGAAAAAAACCCGGCCGAGTTTGTTGTGGGCTCTTCTCAGACCAGGGCGCGTTTGGAACCCTCGTAGCTTTAGTTTTAAGATACCGTAACAGATTATCACCATCATATTTTTAACCGACTTCCAAAAAAGGAGGAAGTTCTCAATTCGGCGCGTATCTTTTTTTTATGTAACTAGACGTCAATAAATGTAGTTTACCTACCTAAATTTAATAAATATTTATGACTTACTAGCTGACCCGGCGAACTTCGTACCGCCTTAGTATGCAAAATTAAATGTATATTTTTCAATATTTCTGAGAGATTTTCTTAATATTTTTTTCCGTAAGAACCTTCTCCTAATAATAACAAATACAACAAAAAAAGAATTAGTGAAATCGGTCCAGCCATTCACGCGTGATGCCGTGACCAAGGAAAACGGGATTCATTTTTATATATATACCTATAAGAATAAGAAGATAAACTTACCTAAATATATACTCATGTGGGAGTGAAAAGGAGATATGGCTTGGTCTATATTACTCTCTCTGTCTACGCTTCCGTGCTACCGTCCCGCTCCCGCTCCGTTTTGGGTGAGAGGAGCTATAATTTTCATCGAAATCAAGCGCGCGAAAAGAGTTGAACATTCGTTTGGGAAACCCGTTTGTTTGTAAAAACTACTAAATGTATGTTTACAAACTAAAGTGGTTGAATAAGTAAACTATGTTTCTTGATAAATTGTTTTATAATTTTCATACTCCTAATCTTATTTATTTGCGCCCAAAGTTGTCATCAATGTAGTGTAAAAATAGAAATCTTTCGAGGCTCGTAACTTTAAAATCAATATTTTTTTCAATATTTTATATATCAATAAACCTAAATAATGACGAGACAAATCGAAATAATACTTAGTTTTGAACATACAATATCAAATAATGTAGTTATTACGTGTTTACGTTTGTATGAAGGTACCGGCTGGAGTCCGTAGACAGAGAGAGCTATATAGACCAAGCCATATCTCCTTTTCACTTCCACATGCATGAGATGCAGTGTTCGGATGTTACACAAGATAGAATGAGAAAAAAATATGTTTTCTTCTATCCCTTTCTGCGTGTCACGGGTTTTGTGCTTAATGCATACTATTGTGCTAGACAACTTATGACGTTTGTATGACGTTTGGGAGTTGTTTCAAGTAATTATCTATCCCTTTCGGTTACAGACTGGCCTTGATTCTAGATATTAATTATTCCATGGTTTTAACATACTCGTACGATGGTCAGCTCTCGCCAGACGGTATCGGGCTACGAGTTGACTAATGTCAATTAGTCAACTCGTATGTAAAAACCTACTTACCGCTGCTCTAATATCAGAACCTACTATTAAAGTCACCGACAGGTGGCGCTGCACGTCACTGCATCGCGCTAGATGATTAGTTTTCCTAATAATATTATGTATGATGTTTTCTACAGCTTGTCAGTTCGTTAAGGTACCGTCCCTTGTTAGTTAATTTTTGCAAGTCTGCAATCCCGATACTTCATAGTTACCACAGTGGTTGCAGACAATAGACATGACATTATTATTAGTTGTAGTTCACGGGTGTGAGCGAAAAATATATATTTTACACTCACGCCCGTGTAAAAAATAAACATTATATTATATACCAATAGATAAATATAATAAACTATTTATAGAAACTAGTTTTTTCCCGAGGCTTCGCTTACGTTGGTTTCAATTTCATACAAATTTAAAAGTCTCACTTTACCCTCTTAGGGGTTTAATTTTCAAAAATCCCCTCTTAGCGGATGCCTACGTCATAATATGAAAGCCGAATTTCAGTCCGTTCCGTCCAACGGTCTGTGCGTTGGTAGATCAGTCAGTCAGTCTCACCACTTCCTTTTATATATTTAGACTAGCGAAAGCCCGCGACTTGTGAATATGAAAAATGAAGGGCTTTCATACAAACTTTCATCCCATATTTCAGCTCTTTTGTATTGAAACACGTGTTTCTTAATTTTAAACCGGTAGCTCAAATTCCAAGATTCATGGATATAACTTGAAAAATAACGGACTTTCATACAAACTTTCACCCCCTTTGGGGTGGAATTTTGAAAAACCTACCTACTCTTCGCAAGGAACACACCCTCCAAAGTGTATGTCTCTATGACCAGCGGTGTAGGCTGTGCGTTTTTTTATCCACTACAAGTTAGCCCATTGACTGCGATCTCACCTGATGGTAAGTGATGATGTAGTCTAAGATGTTAGCGGGCTAACCTGTTAGGGGTGAACATGTGAACAAAGTGTCTAAGTTTGTCAAGAAAGTCTAATACTGGGATCTATAGAGCGTACTTTGACTTGGCTCAGACTTTACTTAGAGTTAAAACGAGATAGACTTATGTGATGAATTTTTTTTTGTACCTATCCACTACAAGCTAGCCCTTGACTGCGATCTCACCTGATGGTAAGTGATGATGCAGTCTAGGTAGCGGGCTAACCTGTTAGGGGCATGGCAGTTACATTAAACCCATACCCCTATTCGATTTCTATACGGCATCGTACCGGAACGCTAAATTGCGTGGCGTATTTGCCGGTAGGGTGGTAAATAGGCACGGCCGAAGCCTTCCACCAGGCCAGACCAGGAAAAATTCAGAAATTATGAATTCCCAAATTGACCCGTTAGATTTATTTTTAAAAAGGTCCGACTGCTGATAGAAGTGAAAACGAATATTTGTTTTTTTTTTAAATATAAACCTTAACTAAGGAATTAAAGTTTAATTACTAATTATATTTATATTTAAGACCTTTTGTCTTCGTAACAACGCGAGGTGTCGGTCTCAGTCCCACAGCACTTTTAATGTAAACCTTAAAAGTAAGGCATTAAAGTTTAATTACGAATGTACTATTTATACTTAAGACCTTTTGTCTTAAGAAGAACGGTGTCGGTCTCGCGTATTCCAAATTTTTACCCCCTACTAAAAAGTGCTCAAAGCGTCTAAAGGAGTTTTCACTTCAAAAAAATTAGATTCCATACCATTGTTCTCTACCCTTGTTCCAGGAGGCTCTATACTGGCATCGATCGGCTCCTTCCAGCAGATGTGGATATCCTCACAGGAGTACGACGAAGGTGGGAAGGGGCAGTTGGAGAGGAAATGCCCTTAGAATTAACTAGCAATAAGGATTAATGTGTAATTTTAATAAATGTAAGACTAAAATCAATGCAATCGTTTTATTTGATGCTACGAGTCTACGACATCATACATTCATATGAAACCATAGCGTGAGACAATCAATAGTACATTACATCGCGAGACCGAGAAGTACGCGTTTTCTGGTCGAGTGTTAGTTAGACTAGACGGCTATAATATACGAGACCAGAAATGCTCTCCCGGTCGAGGTGTGTATAGTGCTATTCTAAAAAATGAAACAAGTTACTTTTTTTTAATATATTATATTATGTAATTAAAAGAAAGTAAATAAAAAAGCAACCTACTCAAGAAATATTAAAAGTTAAATTAGTTATATTTATACTTTTAATTTTTTTTGCGCTGTGAGTGCTGAACGCGTAATACGGTAGAGTTCCAAATTTAAACTATTTAGGCCAAAGAACATTATAACAAGTTACAAGATATTCAGGAAGAAAGATTCCAAATTCAAACTTATGATATGTACTCAATGAAAATACATACATTCTTTACTGGCCTAGGCCGGGAAGTTTAACTTTCGAACTCATTTACAGGGTATGAAATGTGCATTTCATATCATTTTTTAGAAAATATTTTTTACTCAAGTAGACTTTTAAAACAAGTGCTTTTGAATAGTCGAGTGAATCTACCACTGGTTAGGAAAGCCTGCCGAGAAGAACCAGCAAGAAACACGGTGGTTGCTCCTTTGAAAAATAAATAAATATTTACAATAAATTAATGTGAAGATAGATACACAAGTAACCGCGGACCTAAGCATTGCTGGAGCGAGTCAAATCCATGCTCTTATATAATATAATGAGCTTTTTTCAGGAGCATACGTTCAATTATGCCAGGAAGGTCGTCAAAACATATTTCTTTATAGCTAGTACAGTTTGCTGGGTGATACGCGTCAGGGTCTTCTCGTTTGGCCCGTGAGGGCCAAGCGGGGATACGGGCCTCGAGGCGGAGCCTCTTTACCCGGGCGGGGCGCGGGGCAATACTGTGCCCCGGTGAATAGCTTTAAGCCAGTATATGGCTTGGGCCTGCCTAGAAAGGCTACGGGCCCTTAAGTTTGGTGCTGTGGGAGGTCCGCACTGCGGGTGACGTCATCACCGCCGCGTGGGGGGACCTGTGTTGCCTTGTTAGGCATGAAGGCGCGTGAGCACCGTCATGCCTGCTATGAGGGCCTGTGTTGCGCCCTGGCCCTGCAGGTACGCTGTCAGTCCGGTCGTGAGTGCCTCGATCACGGCCCGGACTAAAGCCACGATGTCCGGGTCGGTCTGCGCTTCTCGCTGTGCCGGTTGGCTTGTAGGGTGGGCGTTGTCGGAGGTTGGGGGTTGTGTGGTGGGTCGGCCGGCCGGGCGTGTGGCTGCGGCCGGGCGGGAGGGCGGTGCGTCTGCTTGCGTCGGGCTTGGTGAAGCCTGACGTGTGCGAGCAGCTGGTGGGGGGGTTGGCAGGCGAGTGGGTGGCGCTTGGCGTGTGGCTTCGGCTGGCGGTCGTCTGCCGGTGGCGGGTTCCGTCGTTTGTTGCGGAGTTGAGGCCGCCGCCGGTGCAGTGCGGCGCGAACGAGGCGCGCGGTTGCGGCGGCGTCTTCTCGCTCGCACAGGTTGGCCTCGGACCGTCGGTGGGTTTGCGGCCGCTGCCAGAGTAGTACTCTCGGCGGCCGAGTATTGCGTGGCACGTGGCGCCGACGCAGGTCGCGAGTCGGTCGTCAGCGACGGTGCGACAATGGGCGGCTGCGTTATAGTTGGCGGAGCAGTGGTTGATGCGGTTGAGGGAGCGGCGGAAGTTGCGGGGCCCGTGGCCGTGTCCCGCTGCTGTTGCTTGGTGGGTGCGCGAGGCGGTGGCGGCGGCAAGTTGATGCCTCGCTTTCTCGCCTCGCGTTTGAAGTGGATGCAACGGCGGTCGTTCGCCGAGTGTTTTTGCCCACAGTTGGCACATGTGGGCTCGGCATCTCGGGGGCGTGGGCAGTCTCTCACGCTGTGTTCGCCGGCGCAGCGGACACAGCGGAAAGATCGGTGACAGTTGGCCGAATTATGGCCATAAATCTGGCAACGGTGGCATTGGGGCGGTTTTGATCCTCCACGCCACGCCTCCACAGTGATTTGCGGCATGTGCAGGATTTCGTTAACTTGGTAGAGTTGGCGCAATTCCTCTTTCGTCATGTGCGCCAACCGCACAAAATAGGTGCAGCCATGTCGTCCTCTGGGTGGTGGGATGGCGCGCGCCGCCTCGGCCGGGTAGCCGAGTTCGCGCAGCGCGGCAACCAGCTCGTCCACTGGGGTCTCGACAGGGAGGCCACGGATGGCAACCTTGACGGGTATTTCGGAGGCCGGGCTGTAACAGTACCATGATATGGCGCTGTCTTTTGCGGCGGCGTCTGTTAGATACCGCTGCACGGCCCGGAATTCGTCGGCGTCTTTTGGGAGAAAGCGTACCCCGCGTCCCAACGGCTTCGCGTTCGGTAGACGTCCGAGCACTCGGGAGAGCGCCTGGAAGTGCCTCGACCAGTTAGGGAGGCACTCCGCTACGAGTGGCGGGTAACCGGAGCGCGGCGTCGGCTGCGCAGGGTCTGCGGTGGCAGTAGGAGAGGTGGTCGGCGCGGCTGGCGCGGGCGGTGGCGAGCGGCGCGGTGAGGGCGGTGCGGCGGCGGCCTCGGCATACGAGGTGCTCGGCTGAGGCGACGACATTTGCGCGTCGCGGTTTGTGGGCGAGGCAAGGTCTGCATAACTGGTCGAATCTTTCGACCAGCTAGCCGACTCTCGCGTTTGAGCAGGCGTCGGTGTATTGCGACGCGCGGCGACAGGGGTGTGCGGTCGGACAGCGGCCTCCATATATGGGTGAGTCTCGATGCGGGGGGGTGGGGGGTGTGGCTCCTGTAGTAGGGAGCGCCTTCTCGGTAGTGGTGACGGCGGTGGTGAAAGCGGTGGATCTTGGTAGTCGGGAGGCGGCGCGGGTAAGGCAAGGCTGAGCTTGACCCGCTTGTCCTCCTGGTTTCCCGACGAACCGGAGGAAGAGGTGCTTGGACGAGCCCGCTTTGCCAGTTCGCATCCAAGCGTGGACGCAGCTACGCGGGCTACGATGGCGGGCGGGTCGTCGTCGCTATCCTCGTCTGTTGTAGATGGCGGCGATGTTGTAGCGGACTTGGTGGTCCGAGGACGTCCTGTGGTCCCTGCGACAGGGGGCGTTGTCATGGACAAGTCCATAACGTTACGCCGTACCACTGCACGCGGGATTCCAGTGCGTCCTCTTCCCAGCTTGTACGGCCTCTGGTCGAGAGTTCGTCTGTCGGCCATGGCGGCATACAGTTAAAGGGAATTAAACATTCAAAGAAGGATAGAATGGTGAAAAAGGTAAGATGAAAAAGATGTTAGAACCTGTTTGACTGCGGCCCTTGCAGGGTGACCTGCAACTCCTCGCGTGCAACCCAGCCAGGTGAGACCCCAAGGGGAGGCCCAGCTTAGGCGCCCGCGGACCGGAGTATACTGGTCAGCCTTGCGTGGTGTGGAGGGCGTAGGCAGAGCGAGTTTGATCCCGTGCACCTTTTTCCTCACGAAAAAGGGCAGTAGGGATTCGCGGCGTTTTCGTCACGGTCGGGGGCAGTGGCTTACGCGGGGTCGACCCGGCCGCTTCCTCAAACTGCAAGCAGTGAGTACAACTGGCGCCAGGGACCGCGGAAGCAAGATACACGAAACCGAAACTAGACGCTATATCTCTCAAGGTAAGCGAGGCTTTTGTGAAAAGCAACTTCAAACAAACCGAGAGATGGGTGATAATTTAGCAGTCACGCCACTTTTGAAGTCTGCCAACAGATGGCGTTGTATGTCAATTACATCGCGACATTCTATAGGTGTTAATAAATTATCAAAGTATAATGTTACTGGATGATGCCCGCTCCTTCGTCCGCGTTATGTTTTTTTATTCCCGCTGGAAGAATTGAGGATAATTTTCTGCAGACATTACATTATCATTATCCCATATATTTTCTCTCACGCCCGTCACCCGTGTACAAAATAAATAATTAATAGTTCGGGAAAAAGGTCTTTTCGTATTCTGTGTTGTCGCCCTTAGCTGTGTACATTATCTGTGAACGGCATCGATATATATGTAGGCACTAGATGGGCCCTTTCATAGAAAAACGCCGGGCGTCCGAGTTGCTGAACACGTTCCGCACCTGTCTTTGTTCCCGTCGTAGCGCTGCCACGATCGGTCGTCGTGCAGATAATTTTGTTATTATTAAGTTAACATTTAAAGTTTAATTAGTTTGGCACTGTATAATTTTAATTTTAAGGTAAGTGTTTCAATTCACAATTATACATTTCCAAAAAAACGTTATTTAATCTTCCTATTTAATATTTTTATCCATTACGCAATCATTTAATTTCCGCGGCAAACTGTATGATTTTTTTTACTAACTGTCCTTACGGCTATGACCTATATTATCTATGACCGAGTCATACGTTTTCAAGCTTTCATTCAAGATGTTGCTAGCAAGTTCCCGCTTTTCAGACTAGATGGCGTTGATGGCGTTGCTAAAAATACGCCCACATTCTTTGTTTGACAGGGCCCGTCTCTTAGTCATTGGTTGGCAATGACTAAGGAAGTTGGTTGGTGAACGGCAGTTGGCAGAACTGACGTTTGACGGCGCTGTCGTACCTACCCGTATCTACTATATTATCTACGGTCGTACCGCGCCTCAGATCAATAGGTAGCGCGCTAATTCGACTTGCTATGGTGGCAGCTCTGATGCAAGAGGCGCCCTCTTGAGTGAAGTGTTTTCTTAGTTTATGTTAAATGTACTATGTTAGTGATTCATAATTCATTGATAGTGATTCATTCCAATTTCCAACTTCAGCAGAGCTTGTGGTAAAGAAGGTGTTTATTGTCTTAAACTTGCCTTTACACAAGTTTAAGAAGTCCATTAAAATTATGCTCCTGAAAAAGGCTTATTATACTGTTGAAGATTACGTAAATGACAAAGGAGCATGGATTTGACTCGCTCCAGCAATGCTAAGGACAGCTGTTACTTATGTATTTTACAAATTAATGAAATTGTAAATTATATTTTTTTTTCAAAAGAGCAACCGCTGAGTTTCTTGCTAGTTCTTCTCGGTAGGAATGGCATTCCGAACCAGTGGTAGATTCACTTGACGATTCAAAATTACTTGTAAAAGTTTATTTGAATAAAAATCATTTCGAATTTAAATTACGATAGTTGTAGCGTACTGGCGTAAAAACACAAGCGTAAATAATTAACTTTTCATTATTTTTTTAAAAAATACTTGAATTTAACTGAATTTCAATTTCTTATGACTTAACTTTCAATATGACTGAAAAAATAATTGAATTCGTCAAACTTAATTATGTATGGAACAATGTATGGATGGATAACAAAAAAAAGGATTCAATAAGCACGTCGCTTTCTACTTCCGACAAAATCAAACAATAAAAACCTCTTCGTCTGAAGAGAAAATAAGATCCTCAACATCCAAAACGTCTGGTGCCATGATTATAACAGCAATATCCAAAACGATACGTCAATGCGAAGATTCGTTTGTGCAACACTGCAGGTCTCGTACGCGTAGAATCACGATACGACTCATCTTACATCTACGCTTACGAGCCGTGTGCGACGGGGGTTAAAGTCACCGAAAGGTGGCACTGCACGTTACTGCATTGCGCTAGATTTGTGGTTTCCCTAATATGTATAATATTTTTATTCACGACTACAACTAACTTTCAAGATGTCTCATTCTATTATTTTGAAAATTTTTGCAAGTCTGCAATCCCGATACTTCATAGTTACCACAGCGGTTGCAGACAATAGATTAATTATTATTTTTCTAGGTATATATATTTTACACTCACTTTATTTTGCACCAAAAGCATAGAAAATACTTAGAAAAACAGTAACATAGTGGACAAGGAAGCACTATCTAACGATTTTAAAGAAGTTTCACTTCAATAAACTATATATACTAGAAACTAGCTTTTGCCCGCGGCTTCGCTCACGATAGGTTCGATTTTCATACAAATTTCAAAGCAATATTGAGGGTTGAATTTTCAAAAATCCTTTCTTAGCGGATGCCGGGTGCAATGCTCATACTAAATATACCTACTACAGAAAGCGTAAAAAAATGTGTCTATTTACGACATCACATTAGAAACCTCTAAAATTATCAGTGTTTCTCTACTATTATTATACATGTATTATACATATAAAGCTTCCTCTTGAATCACTATCTATTAAAAAAAACCCCATTAAAATCCGTTGCGTAGTTTTAAAGATCTAAGCATACATAGGGACAGACAGCGGGAAGCGACTTTGTTTTATACTATGTAGTGAAGAAGAAGAAGATATATAAATATTAGGTACTAAAATACATATTTGTAGCGGGCGGAGGATTACACCCCGACAGGGGAGACCAGACGGCCGGGGGTCAGGGGGACAGGTTGAGAAACCGGCGGACTATCCTAGCTGAGTCTAGCAACACCGCTTTCTGCATCCTGGCTGCGAGCGAACTGCCACGGAACCCCAGTCGCCTCAGATGGTGAGCGAGGCTGACTGGGATTAACCCATTCGCAGATATGACGATTAATTAATTTTTTATACGACTGCCTGAAAAAAGGAGTATATTATTTTCAGGGTTCATGTATGTATGTGAGTTTGTATATGCCACCATAACTTCTATAGGCCTGAACCGATTTTGATAAATGAGGTATCGTTAGAATCCCTAGCTTATTCCGGGTGACATAGGCTAGTAAATTTTTTTAAAAAAATTGATGGGGTGACCATGGTCCCGCATTAAAAAAAATATTCGAAAATAAGATTAACTATATAATCATCATCTAGAAAATGATGAGTAGATTCCAAAAATATACACTATAGTTCAATATCCAGTGATTCACAAAAAATATCATTTAATAAAAATGGGAATAAGATTCCAAAAGTAATTAAATACGGGCTACTTCAGAGCAGTCGTATTTTTAAATAATTTTAATTATATTCACTTGTTTATTAATTTATTTTCAATCAATTTGTAGCGGTTGCCACAGTCGGTTTGTGGTACGATGCCGTGTAGAAACCGACTATGGGTATGGATTTAATATAACTACCATACCCCTAACAGATTAGCTCGCTACCATCTTAGACTGCATCGTCACTTACCATCAGGTGTGATCGCAGTCAATGGTGTAGTGGAATAAAAAAAACAGCTTCGATCGCCTGATGTTAGATGAAGCACTCCTATTGGTAGGTTTGACACACATCAACGTAGCAACGTAGGAATTCCCCGATTTCTTGGAGCCCTAGGGCTCATTTATTCGGCCAGTAGGCCCTACGCAGCATACTCAATCCGAAAAAAAGTTAAGAAAGAAGAAAGGTGGAAGGCTGGATTTTTGCAACTTTTGAAGTCTGCCAATAGATGGCGCTGTACGTTAATACATCGCGCTATTAAGTGGGTGTTATTTGAGGCTATAATGGTTATTATTCGATAAATTGAGTATTCTTGTCAGAAAAAAAACCCAATACTTAAAAAATAGTTTTTGCAAAGCCCTACCAGCTCACAGCTGTTATAGAGCTAATTCTAGAATCTAGACAATAAATTATTATGAACCTATTTAACCTGCGCCTATTTAACCAACGAAATACAAATCCATACTAATATTGTAAACTAGCTTGATGCCCGCGACTTCGTCCGCGTCGAAGTATTGTTTTATCCCGCGGGAACTCCTTAATTTTCCGGGATAAAAAGGAGCCTATATCACTCTCCCAACTATACCCATGCAAATCACGTCGATCCGTTCTCGCGGTGTGATGAAGGACAAACCAACAAACAAACACACTTTCGTGTCATATTAGTGTGATGCAACAGTGTGTTTGTCTGTCTGTACCCATATTCGAGCATATAACAATCTTTTAAAAATACATAAAATAAAAGAGTTGTGGTTTTTCAGTCATTTTATTGAGCGTCGCATACATTATCAAGTTGGTAAGGGTTTGGGGCTGTACAATAGGGATGATGATAGAGGATAAGTCAATCAAATCAGCAACTCTTTATCAAACTTAAAAAAATGCACTTCTAGTATGGAAGTTGTATGAAATTAACAATTGTGACGTCATCAAATTTCAACACACTTTTTTTCTTTAATCTATATTTTAAAATAAAACTAATTGAGGATGTGAATTTTAGGTCTTTTGGAAGAGTAGAATCTTGTCGGTGTTGATGCCTATATTAAAAAAAAAATCTAACTGATTATTATACAGAGGGTCTTCCAAAAGACCTAAAATTCACATCCTCAGTCAGTTTTAAGTTTGACAACCGCTTCATACAAAGGAGACGGTTCAGATTTGTATGGGGCGTAGGCCTGGTCTTGTACAAGTAGAGAAATGAAGGAAAATAAAATACTAGACCAGTTATTATTGGTCAAATCTACGAATTCGTTGTAATTTCAGTGGTGAAATTATTTAATCTTTCCAAGTTAAGCAACGCTAAAACATGAGTGGGTAACAATGGTGGATTCATATTTTTTGACGTTTTCAAAAGAAAAACACGTTATTTTGACATATATGGCTCTATGGCTGAAGGTTGCCATCATGAAAACGTATCGAAAACTTGAAATACATGTTTTATTTTTTGCACGTTATTTACTTTACTGTTTTAAATTATTATATTTTTAATACAATCTATGTATTTTCCTCTATTCATGGTAGAATGTACAAGAGTAGGCCTAAAATGCACACTTGTCAATTTCATATAAATTTTATAAGATTAACATTAATAAATAAATAAAATAAATGAACCTTTTCCTTTCCATACTAGAAGCGCGTTTTGGAGTTTGATAGTTGCTGAATTGGATGAGCTGTCATCATCCCTATTATAAAGGCGCGCTCACACTATGCTGGACTATGCTGGAATTTTTTCACATCGTCGTCGTCATGGTATCACTGCGTAAGGGCGCGCACACACTAGCAGGCAGCGCATTAAGGCGCGCACAGACCAGCCGACAGTGGGTAAGGGCGCGCGCACACTAGCGGGCGCAGTAAAGGCACGCACACACTAGCAGGCGGTACGTTAAGGCGCGCACACACCAGATGATACTTCATAAGGGCGCGCACTCACTAGCAGGCGGTACATTGTTGCGCACACACTGTCAGGTGGTAGTGTATAAAGCCACGCACACACTATCAGGTGGCGGGTGGCGGGTTTTAAAGGCGCGTGCACACTATCATGTGGCGGCTGGCGGGTTGTAAAGGCGTGTACACACTAACATGCGCTGACGCCGTGCTCCTCTTCGATGTGTCGTTTGAACACGTCTCGAGATGAGGACTCGAACCCGCACGCGCCGCATACTAGCACATCAGCACTGCTTACCTCCTCGCTCGAAAGCAAGCCCGTGCCTGGGGGAGAAATAAAAAAATTTAAAACCTAAATATAAACTCAAACGTAATTTACTTATAACATGTAGGACATACAGGTGTCTCTTAAGTTACGTCATGTTTTGACTCTACCACCGGTTCGGTAAGAAAATTCCGCTGAGAAGAGCCGGCAAGAAAAACAGCAGTCGCTTTTTTTATAAAATAAGAAATTACGATACGAAGTTATATAAATTAAATACAGGAATCCATACTAATATTATAAATGCGAAAGTGTGTCTGTCTACTACCTGTCACTGTCTGTGCTACGCTTTCAAGGTCCATCCGTTCAACCGATTTTGATGAAATTTGGTAAAGGGGTAGGTTGTATCCCGGGGAAGGACATGAGGACTTTTTATCACGGAAAGTTAAAGAGCTCCCGCGGGAATCAAAAAAACTTAATCCACGCGGACGATATCGCGGGCGTCATCTATTCAAATATATTTTTAAGTTTTTTTTTCATTTTATTTCATTAATTTCATACTAGATTTTGACGACCTCCGTGGCGCAGTGTGTAACGCTGTTGCCTTAACGTGCGGAGGTCCCGGGTTCGATCCCCGGCAGGGTCAATTTGGGAATTACAATTTCTGAATTTTCCCTGGTCTGGTCTGGTGGGAGGCTTCGGCCGTGGCTAGTTACCACCCTACCGGCAAAGACGTGCCGCCAAGCGATTAAGCGTTCCGGTACGATGCCGTGTAGAAACCGATTAGGGGTATGGGTTTAATATAACTGCCATGCCCCTAACAGGTTAGCCCGCTACCATCTTAGACTGCATCATCACTTACCATCAGGTGAGATCGCAGTCAAGGGCTAGCTTGTAGTGGATAAAAAAAAAAAAAAAAAAGATGACTAGATTTTGATAAAAATATCCTAGTAGTAGAAATAGCATGTGTCCTTTCCCGGGATATAAACTACTTCTATACCAAATTTCAGCCAAATCGATTGAAAAGATGGTCCGGGAAAGCGTAGCAGACAGACAAACAGACTTTCGCATTTATAATATTAGTATGGATACATCTATTGTCCTATTGAGTCTGAGTTAATTCTTGAATATTATATACACGCGCGATTCTTTATAATCTCAAAACTGTGTGAACTCTACTAATCCGCACTTGATCAGCGTGGTGGACTAATAGTAGTAATAATAATAATAATGTCATCCCGACCGAATTTCGGCAACGGCTGCCAATCTCCAGAGATTAGCTATCTGCGCGGGAGATATTATAGTGCACAAGTGTGTGCGCGTACACAAGTGCACTCTCTGTTCCTTTACTCTCATAGCCCGATGGGACGGAAAATCCGACACGACCGGAGAAAGGACCGCCAACTTCTTATCTTCGGGCTAGTACTGAGAATTTCTAGTCAGAAAAACCTAACACTTGTTATGGCCCGACCCGGAACTCGAACCCAGGACCTCGTCGGTCGCAGTCGAACATGCTAACCACTAGACCGACGAGGCAGTTTTGTATGTAATACGATACTCACTCGTGCTAACTGTTATTTCTTGATGTTTGTCTTTCACGTGTTTCATTAACTGGAAAAATTAAAAAAAAAAACATTAATCCATATCAATACTAATTTTAATATAACCCATAATTAATATTATAAATGCAAAAGGGTGTCTGTCTGCTACGCTTTCACAGGCCATGAAATTTGGTACAGGGATAAGTTGTATCCCGGGGAAGAACATAGGTTACTATTTATCCCGGAAATCCAAGAATTCCCGCGGGAATTGAGGAGTTCCCGCGGGAGTGAAAAAAATTTAATCAGTCAAAAGTCGCGGGCATCAGCTTGTAAGTCTTCAAATTTAAAAATTGAATCAATTAAAAAAAATTAAACACATGTTTTTATGATCCGCCATATTGAATTTACTCGAAAATAAAATTGATAAAGAAATAGATTATAGTCTGGAATAACACATAGGCTACTTTTTATCCCGAAAAATCAGGGAGTTCCCGTGGGATTTTAAAAAACTTATTTTACGCGGACGAAGTCACGGGCATCTAGTACATATATATATGCATGATGTCTATCGAGGATATAAAAGTAGTTACCATTGTGTGCGTGTTCGCTCTATAGGGGCATCTCGCGCACTGCAGTGTGATGATGCCTGAACGCCACTTTGACGTCCCTCGGCGCGAGCCCGCGTGCTCTGCTGCCTGTCGACAATGAAAAGTTGTGAAAGTGTTGTGAAATGTTGTGAACCTCAGGGGACGCTTGTACAGTGTTAAGGACACCTATGAAGTGTTGTGAACGCTTGTAAAACTAATGGAGCACCTCGCGCACTGCAGTGTGATGATGCCCGAACGCCACTTGGCGGTACCACAGCGCGCGCCCGCGTGCTCCGCCGCCTGGGGACGATGAAATGTTGTGAAAGTGTTGTGAACCTTAGGGGACGCTTGTACAGTGCTGTGGACACCTATGAGCACCTCGCGCTCGTGCAGAGTACCCGCATGCCACTTGCGCATCCCACGGCGCACGATGAAATGTTGTGACAGTGTTGTGAACCTTACGAGACACTTGTGAAGTGTTTTGAAAACTTGAGAATTGTATTTTACTTAAATTTGAAAAACAATAAGTTTACTCTAGAAATTGTACAAATCCGATTTTTTGTCGAGAATAGATATGGATAATATAATATTATATACCATACTCCTAAAAGGTTAGCCCGTCACCATCTTAGGCTGCATCACCATTTACCACGATGAGATCGCAGTCAAGAGCAAACTTCTAGTAGAATTATAAAAATATTATAAATGCGAAAATGTGTTTGTTTTTTTGTTTGGTTGGTTCTTCAATCACGCCGTAACGAAACGGATCGACGTGATATTTGCCATGGGTATAGTTGAGGACCTGGAGCTAGTGACATAGGCTACTTTTTATTCCGGAAAATTAAGGATTTCCCGCGGGAATAAAAAAAATTGAACCACGCGAACGAAGCCGCGGCCATCAGCTAGTCAATCAATCAATGGGGAATATGCATGTGATTTAGAAATGGACAAAAAAAATTATGTGTAATCTTTATTGCTAAAGAAATATATACAGATGATTATTTTTACAAATTATCGTGTTTCTATTAATAAATTTAATTATTTAAAAGTAGTATTTTTCAAGTTCCCGCTCAAATTTCTAAAACGCAACGCTATTGGCGGAACGAAACATGACGTCACCATCCACTCTGTAGTCTGAGTCGACTGCTAACAGGTCGTTTGTTTTGTATGATTATTGAAAGTTATTCGCATTGTTTTGTCGCTGTTTATGATAAATTATTAGTGTTTCTGGGAATTATTAACTGAAAGCAGTGATTTGTTGTGAAAAAAGACTCGCCACAATAAACAACTATTGGTAGTAAACTATAAATTAAAGAGATCTCTCGGGAACCCAAAACCGCGCGGACGAAATCGCGGGCGCTAGTATATATTATAATATAATCAAAGATATGTCTAATTAGGAACGTTAAATGTTGAGAACATCTTTATGAACTTTAACAAACTAGGTTGTTTTCGTCAAGGCAACTGAGAAATTCTTTTCCAATAGAACTTTCAACAGTGCAAACAAAAAAACCTAGTTATAAACTTATAACGTTTTGTGATCAAAATCTACACTCGTAGTCAGCTGTTGACCAATGAAAACCATAATATATTTTGTAACATTAATAATTGGGAATCAGAATAGTTTTATGAACATGTACCTAATTAATTTTTTAGTTTAGTTTATTGTTTAAATTGTCCGCGATTCCTAATAAAAAGATTTTTGGTAGGTAGGTAGGTACATACATATTTAATAATCACGTCGAAATAATCTTCACAACAATATAAACTAGGTACTCAAGCACGATACATTTTCTCTCCTCATCACCTTACACAATCATATTATATTCATTGACCTTACACCACTTTTTCCTTATACCTAGGTATGTATTTGTATCTTTGGGCATATGAAAATATATCTTGTCAGGTGCAGTTTTAATATTATTTTTGCACATAGGGACAATACAATAATTATAATAAGCTTTTGGGTGCTCTTCCATCACAATAAGTTAATCTTTTACGCTTTATTTCACTCAAACACTTCGTTGTTAATTTATTCATGTGCACGGTGACGTCACAAAACGAGCGCGCCAAAATGGGGGCGTTTAAGTCGTCCGAAAATGATAGTAGTTTTAATTATTATTTTTTAGCTTATTTAATAAAATTTTTCAAGTGTTATATTTTTTTCCGGTTATATAATCACTTATAGAATAGTTTAAAAAAATAAAAAAAATACATGCATATTCCCTATTGCTAAAAATCAATTGCTGATTGTACGTATGCAGTATGCGCAACACTTCAGAACGGCTGTACCTATTTCGTTAATTCTTTTATTATTGTGTTTATAAATTGTCAGGACAAGGTTTGTGTGAAAGAAAATATTTGAAAAATTTTACGGAAATGTAAAAAAAAATATTCAAAAAATCTCCATATACAATAGTCAATGAGACATACATGAGACAAGACAGTAGGGAGATCTTCAAATGTATTGACAGATTGACAGTCAGTTGTTCAGTTTTTTATAATTATGTCACCGATAGATTGTAATATAACTAGCGATATTGTAAACTGTCGACAGATTGTGAACCGTTCAATGTTCTGAGTGTCAATTCCTGAAATATTAGGGCATCAGCTAGTATAAACAATATTAAAGAATGTAATGTTTGATTGGTATTCATTTAAGCCATAAGCCGTCAACAGATGGCGCTGTATGAAATTGTATCGCGCTATAGTTTAGCATAAGTTATACGTATACATACACTACCAATATTGACTATATTAAAAAGAAACTAGCCAATTTTTGGAAACCGCAATCTGTGCGGTTAATAATACAATATACACCCATAGACCCATACTTAAATATAAATGCGAATGTAAGTGTGTCTGTCCGTCTGTCGGCTACGCTTTCACTGCCTATCTGCTTAACCGATATTGATGAAACTTGGTACAGTACAGTTATCCCGAAAAGTTACGAGTTCCCGCGGGAATCGATCCACGCGGACAAAAAATAATAACGAAACCTGATTTTGGGGGTCTACGAGGTCTAAAAATCTACCCCTATTTTAATGTTTTTTTTTACGTAATTACGTAGGTAATTACCTACTTAACTATTTTTACGTAATTTTATGTGTGTTTTGTTAAATTTTGATGAGAAAATGATGTCTTATTAACCAATTTTGTACCGATAGGAAAAAAATTAGAGATAGGATTTTTAAAGTAAGTAATTTTTTATTTCTTTATTTGGCTATGGTCTGAGGTACAGTTCATTTTGGAACAGGGGTCTCTGGCCCAAAATAGTTTGGGAATCCCTGATGTAATTGATCGAGTTAATCTACCACTGGTTCGGAATGCCATTCCTACCACGAAGAACCAGCAAGGAACTTGGTGGTTGCTCTTCTGAAAAAATAATTTACAATTTCATCAATGTGTAGATACATGAAGTAACCGCAGTCCTTAGCATTGCTGTGGCGAGTCAAATCCAAGCTCTTTTATCATTTACATAATCTTCAACAGTATAATAAACTTAAAATCATACTAATATTATAAATGCGAAAGTATGTTTGTTTGTTGGTTTATTGGTTTGTCCTTCAATCACGCCGAAACGGAGCAACGGATCAACGTGATTTTGGGCATGGGTATAGTTGATGACCTGAGAGTGACTTAGGCTACTTTTTAGTAAATAGACTACATAGATTAAAGAATTTTCAAACAAATTCCATAGTAGAAGTGCGTTTTTAAGTTTGATTAAGAGTTGCTGATTTGATTGAGTTGTCATCATTCCTATTGTCCGCATTCAATGTATGTAGCGAGTAGCGACAGGAATGCAAGACCCCAAAAATTTTAATTGTTATATTTTATAGTTAATTAAATGGGGCATGTATACCCTTATTACACTACAGTTGTAGCTAAGTAATAGTGCGAGGCAATAAATGTACAGCGCCATCTGTTGACGACTTTCGCGTTTTTATGAATTTACTTTTTTTTACTTCTTGTAAAAGTTATGTATGTACTAGCGAATGCCCGCGACTTCGTCTGCGTGGTTTGAGGTTTTTTGTTCCCGCAGGAACTCTTTAATTTTCCGGGATAGTAGCCCATGTCCTTCCCCGGGATACAACCTACCCCAGACCAAATTTCATGGTTGAACGGATGAGCCGTGAAAGCGTAGCAGACAGACAGACACACTTTTGCATTTATAATATTAAGAATTAAGTATGGATTGGGATGGATTCTCACCTGCATATAACTGATGATGCAGTTTAAGATGCTAGTAGGCTAACCTGGTATGGGGAATAGCGGCCAATTTTAGGCTAAGGGTTATAGTTGCACGAGTATAGATATAGCTTGAATTGGGGAGAATAAATTAATAAATAATAATTTCATTTCATCAAAAGTGGCATCAAACTAGATCCCCACTTGATAAAAGGGTGTTGAATAACTTAACAAAGGCTCTTAGAAAAACAATCAAACATTTAAATTGTTCGCTAACCAACAGCTACCTCCAGAACCTCACGAGCGAACGTAGCTCAGACTACTCACTTTGGAAAGCGACTAGAAATTTAAAAAGACCGTGTGTGCATATTCCTCCAATCAAAGAAGAAAATGGAACGTGGGCAATCAATAGTGAGCAAAAGGCAAAAAGGTTTGCAGAATACCTGGAAAATATATTCCAACCAAACGAAGGAGACCTTATTGAACTAACTACGATCGGAACTAATCAAGAAAACACTCCTATTAAATTGGTAACACCAAAAGAAGTTCTCAATATGATTAGACAGCTAAACCTAAAAAAGACTCCGGGCTATGATCTTATTACAACGGAAATTCTGCGTAATCTTCCAAAAAAAGCAATCGTAAAATTAACAACACTGATAAATGCAGCGTTCAGATTGAAGCACGTCCCTGACTTGTGGAAAGTTGCGGAAGTCATTATGATTGCTAAACCAGGAAAACCTCCAAATGATGTTACATCATACAGACCGATTTCACTGTTACCGATTATTTCAAAACTCTTTGAAAAACTACTACTAACTAGATTGAAACCTATATTAGAAGAAAATAATCTGATACCTGATCATCAGTTCGGATTCAGGGAAAAACACTCCACCATAGATCAAGTACATCGAATAACAAACATAATTGAAAAAGCACTAGAAGAAAAGAAAGTGTGCTCAACTGTGGTAGATTCATTCGACTATTCATAAGCACTTGTAAAAAGTCTATTTGAATAAAAAATATTTGAATTTGAATTTGAATTTGTATTTCTGGATGTAGCCCAAGCCTTTGATAAAGTCTGGCATGAAGGTCTTGTTCACAAACTTAAAGTATTACTGCCTGAACCATTTGCAAACATACTGGAATCATATATATCTGATAGAGTATTTAGGGTAAGGCAAGAAGATGCCTACTCTAAACTGAAAGAGATCAAAGCTGGAGTACCCCAAGGAAGCGTTTTAGGACCTATCCTGTACCTCCTGTACACGTGTGATCTTCCCGAACCAATTAATAATACTATCGCTACTTTTGCCGATGATACTGCCATCATAGCTGTGGGTAGCACGCACCAGGAGGCAGTGGGAAAAGTACAAACAGCTTTAAATGAGCTCTATAAATGGACGAAAAAATGGCGTATAAGACTTAACGATTCTACCCATATTGATTTTACAAATAAAAAAGCAAGTTACTATCCTATTTATATTGACACACAAAATATACCCCATGCTGATACAGCAAAATATCTTGGAATGACCCTTGATAGTAAGCTACGCTGGAAAGCTCACGTCAAGAAGAAAAGAGAAGACCTAGACATGAGGTACAAAAAATATACTGGCTCTTAGGAAGAAACTCATCGTTATCAATACAAAATAAGATACTCTTGTATAAACAAGTCCTGATGCCAGTGTGGACTTATGGTTGTCAGCTGTGGGGCTGTACCAGAAAAAGCAATATCCTAATAATTCAGCGATTCCAAAATAAAGTACTCAGGGGTATCGTCAAAGCACCCTGGTACGTCAGAAACGAAGATATTCATCGCGATCTGCAAATGGATTTCGTAGATATAATCATAAGGAGACAAGCGCAATCCCACGAAAACAGGCTTCATCATCACGTAAACGTCGAGGCCATCCAGCTCCTCGACAATACAGACTTAGTGCGTAGACTTAAATGGACTAAGCCCTTCGAGTTAGTGTAGTGAAGTGAAAGTGTAGTGCTAAGTGCAATGCAAAGAACACAAGAACATAGTGTCTCGTAATAATATCTAGCGTAAACTAAGATAAGTCAATGGACCAATTCTTAGATATAATTTTATGGTATAAGTTTAGGTTAAAATAATGTTACTCATTAGCTTTATTTACTCATAGGCTACATCGTAACTTTAGTAGGGTATTAACTTTTGTTAGTACTTTATAATATTTTTAAAAAAAAATTTCATCATCTAGTAAATAATAGATGATGCCCGCGACTTCGTCGGCGTGGATTAAGGTTTTTTGATTCCCGCGGGAACTCTTTAATTTTCCGGGATAAAAAATTGGTTGAAAAGATATTTTTTTATTCCCGCCGGAATTCTTCTGTACATATATTATAAATCGTAAAAAATGTATTACAGTAAACAAAGAAGACAGAAGTTCGTTTGCAGCGCCGCACCGACGCCTTAGGACGGTGAAGTCGAAAAACGGCAATTTTTATTTGTTTAAACCAGGCAACTTTTTTTATTATCGTCAAAAGTTTTGCCAAAATTTGACTTCACAAGATGGCGTGACAACATGACGTCATATAGCGGTCGCTGTGAGAGTGCCGTCATTTGACGGTTTAATCAAATGACGGTACTGAAACAATATGACGGTACTGAAACAATATGACGGTAATGAAACAATATGATGGTACTGAAACAATATGGCGGCTGGACGGCTTGGTGGATTAAAAAATAACTGAAGTTCGGAATTGACTCACCTTATGTGCTGTGACCTCTTTAATGGCGTTACATTTGAAGTCGCACATTTTGTACGAGTACAGATACAGCTTGAATTGGGGAGAAGACAGGAACTTGTTTGCAAGCCTAAGGACGGTGGAGTCGAAAAACAGCCAATTTTTTTGCCAATTTATGGCCAAAATTTGACTTTACAAGATGGCGTGAAAAGCCTTCATTTGACTAAAACGTCAAATGACGGTTCTGAATCAATATGACGGTAATGAAACAATATGACGGTACTGAAACAATATGGCGGCTGGACGGCTTAGTGGATAAAAAATAACTGAAGCTCGGAATTGACTCACCTTATGTGCTGTGAGCTCTTTGATGGCGTTACATTTGAAGTCGCACATTTTGCACGAGTACAGATACAGCTTGAATTGGGGAGAAGACAGGAGTTCGTGCGGCGGCGGCAGTTGCGACTTGCGGCGCCGCCCGCGGTTTGTGCTGGGCGTGTGAAGCGACATTAACGTTCTGGAATACACAAGTGTGATTTTACAGTCGACGTCAAAAGTGCATCATTTTTTTTTATTATTATTTTTATTTATTGATCAAAACAAACTTTACAATATACAAATCTTAATATCGGAGCCATCCTCTAAAAAACTTGACGTTTATGGTGAGGATGGCGAGTTCGCCTTAATGAACTAATACATAATAATAAGAATATTTGGATGTACTTACCAGTTACACAGACAAATAACATATATTATGTTCTATATTAGGTTATTGAATTAGTTAGTAAGTATTATCATTATTTACCTAATAACTATCTTTTACACTTCCTTATATAAATATGTTTTTTTTCTTTGCTATTACTGTAGAAACGATGGGAGATCTTCGAGAATTTTAGGAAGCATATATTTATAATTTCTTTTGCCGTATATATTATTTGTTTTATAAGCCTGTATCGGACAATATAAAATATTTTTGGACAGTAATTGTTATTATTCTATTCCCTGGTTCTATTTGCTAGTCCGTGTGCCCTTTGGCAAAAGCCTCCTCCAATCCTTTCCAATGACTCCTATTAGTTGCTCGTCTCGTCCATGTTCTTCCTGTCCATCATACTAATATTATAAATGCGAAAGCGTGTCTGCTACGCTTTCACGGCCCAACTACTCAACCGATTTTGATGAAATTCGGTACAGAGATAGGTTACATCCCGGGGAAGGACACGGGCTACTTATCCGGCTAATTGAAGAATTCCTGTGGGAATAAAAAAATTGGCAGTCATAGGGACTGCCGATAGAAGTGAAAACGATTATATATTTTTTTTCTAATTAAAATATAAAGAAATAATAATAATATTTCGAATAAAAACCTTAAAATTAAGGCATTAAAGTTTAATTACAAATGTACTATATTATTATACTTAAGACCTTTTGTCTTAAGAAGAACGGTGTCGGTCTCGCGTAATCCACATTTTTACCCCCTACCAAAAAGTGCTCAACGCGCCTAAAGTAGTTTTCACTTCAAAAAACTTAAACCACGACGACATTTCATATTTCAGCCAAATACCCAATTTGGCTGAAATTTGAATGAAAAACAGAAACTACATTTTATGTCTACTAAAAAATTAAAGAGTTTATCCGGCATTTTTCAACTTAAAGCCAGGGGAGTGCGGAAAAAGTTAACAATGAAAACAAAAAAAACACTCACTTCGCTTTCTGCAACGCTTTGGCCCTTTCCAATATTTCGACAGGCGTGAGTGCAGATTTCTGAAATAATACAAAAAAATACATTGGTCTTATTGTGTAAAAATGATTGCTACAGTATAAACAGTTGAGGGACGAGTGGCCTAGTTGCGACAACGCATATCAGTCAATAGCGATTGCTAAGCAACGTTGACCCAAGTCGGTAACTGGACGGGTGACCGAATTTGGAAGTCCGAATTTGGCCTTTTCGGTTCCTCCGTGCCTCGGAGAGCACGTTAAGCCGTCGGTCCCGGTTATTATCACTAACTGATAAATAAAAATAACAAAGAAAGTGTGTCTGTCTGCTACGCTTTCACACCCCATCTGTTCAACCGATTTTGATGAAATTTGGTACAGGAGAAATTAAAGAAGTTTTATCCCGGAAAACTGAAGAGTTCCCGCGGCAATCAAAAAAACTTTAAACCACGCGGACGTTGGATATTATGTGTAGTACCTTTCTCTATCTACACAAAATTGATCTCTTAATCAACGTGGATTAGGTCCAATTTACTCTGACACTGATATAATATTACTATGCGGTACAATTACGGCAAATTGAGCTGTAGCACAATGTGTATTAGGTTCATTTCACTCTGACACTGATATAATATTACTATGCGGTACCTTTACCGGTTTCTCCGTTTCCTCGGTTGCGGGGTTTGTGGGTTTCTCCGGCTTCATGCACGAAATTGATCTCTAAAATAATGTATATTAGGTCCATTTCACTCTGACACTGATATGACTATGCGGTACCTTTGCCGGTTTCTCCGTTTCCTCTGGCGGCGGTTGGTCGGACGACGCCTGAAGGAATACGATTTGCCCGTCGTCGCCGTCGTCCATCACTACGTAAGAGTCTGTGTCGTGCTCTGAAAACATCATCGTAATCTATTTGCTAATGTTAAAATGCTAAAATTAAATATATAACAGTAAAACGGAAGGCGGAACATTAAACTTTATAAGCAAATAAGTGATACTCACAATCGATTTACTAGAAACCGCCACAAGCTTGTAACAGCGACCTCCGTGGCGCAGTCTGTAGCGCTGTTGCCTTAACGTGCGGAGGTCCTGGGTTCGATCCCCGGCAGGGTCAATTTGGGAATTTATAATTTCTGAATTTTCCCTGGTCTGGCCTGGTGGGAGGCTTCGGCCGTGGCTAGTTACCACCCTACCGGCAAAAACGTGCCGCCAAGCGATTTAGCGTTCCGGTACGATGCCGTGTAGAAACCGAAGGGGTATGGGTTTAATATAACTGCCATGTCCCTAACAGGTTAGCCCGCTACCATCTTAGACTGCATCATCACTTACCGTCAGGTGAGATCGCAGTCAAGGGCTAGCTTGTAGTTGATAAAAAAAAAAAGCGTCGTATCGTGTGCGCAAGGTGAAGAAATCCTTTTTGGGGTCGAGTGTACGCTTTTATAACATGGTTCCAAAAGAGTTTCTAGATTTGCCATTACATTTTAAAGACTGTGTTAAACAGCATTTGTTAAGTCGAGGTTATTACACTATTGATGATTTTCTGAATGACAAAGTTGCATGGAAGCAACCGGCCTCGCATCCAGTGACCCACGAGTCAGTGTAATACTTGTAACGTAATGTATGTGTTGTATTGTTTACTTATTGTAACCTTTTTCCTCTTTAAGAAAAGAGCAACTGCTGAGTTTCTCCTCCGCCAGCTCTTCTCAGTAAAATCTGCTTTCTGAACCGGTGGTAGAGTCTTGTCGTATCATAAGTTGTCCTACATGAAATAAATCATTTCATTTCAAAACAGGCACATAGGTCATACATAGATCTGTCTCGTTTTAACCATTTCTTGAGTCTAAGCAAAGTCAATGTTCGCTCTATAGATCTCGCACAGATGTGTCAAATGTCAATGGACAATTTCTTAGTACATAAGATGAATTCTACTCATTAGCCAATTACTCATTAGTTAGGTTAGAAATTAGATCGTAGTTATATGAGTACCTCCCTGAGTCCCTATACTCAATAATAGAAAAAAAACCATTGCGACTGTATGTATTGTTATATGGACTCAGATTGCGACTGTATGTATTGTTTTATGGATGGACTCAGATTGTGACTGTATGTATTGTTTGTTTTATGGACTCAGATAGCAACTGTATGTATTGTTTTATGGACTCAGATTGTGACTGTATGTATTGTTTTATGGATGGACTCAGATAGTGACTGTATGTATTGTTTTATGGACTCAGATTGCGACTGTATGTATTGTTTTATGGACTCAGATTGTGACTGTATGTATTGTTTTATGGATGGACTCAGATAGCAACTGTATGTATTGTTTTATGGACTCACCGTCACCGTCATCGTTGGACAGCACGCATGTGACAGTTTCCTCGCCACCGCTTTCTGTTTCGTCGTTGCTTACCAGACGGTAAGACTCCTGGCCGTTTTGGCATCTGGGAACAAAGTTACATCATTATCGACCCACTGTTAAGCACGAGTGTCTTCTCAAAACGAGAACGGTTTCGGCCATAGTCCACCGCGCTGGCCATTTGGCCAACGGATTTTGGATTGGCTGACTTCACACATCTTCGAGAACATTATGAGGAACTCTCGGGCATGTTAGATTCCTTACTATTGTTTTCTTTTAAATGGTTGTCAAACATAAAATTAACAGGAGACGTAGATACTCTTTTGGCAGATCTTCTATTTAATAATGACTAAACCATTTTCCAATTTCAAAACCTATGTCTATGAAGTGTCATAATTACAGGCAACCGTTAACAAAAAAATGCAATACTCCATAGACACATATCGTTTTTTATAATAATGAAGCGATGTGCCCTTTTATCCGATATTTCTTTATATTTAGTTGATGTACAGTACCCGGCAGTAAATATTGCACATCGAGCTTTAGAAAGAAATAGTCGTTTGCGTCGGCTTCGACGACGCTCTACGAAGCCGACGCAACCGACTATTTCTTTCTAAAGCTCGATGTGCAATATTTACTGCCGGGTACTGTACATGTTTTTACTACTTATTGTTTAAAATTCAGTAAAGTTACTCAGTGTTACTTACTTAACAAGTGTCAAATTGAGTAAATCGACCACAACGTTCTTGTCAGAGTCCAACACTTGTACGTATTTGAACTGTTCATCGTTGCTGCTCTCCGAACCTTCCAGTATGTGGCCTTCTACTGCTTGGAGCTGAAAGGAATATTAGCTAGTTAAAATTTTTAATTCTTTATTACACAGGGTTATTACCTGAATACAGCAAAGCCAAAAGGGAGGGTTATGATTTTAGCTGTGTATGTATGTTCCACTAGTGCCTTAAGTACTAAGCCGATTTTGATGAATGATATTATGTCAATTGATTTTTATTCAAACAACATAGTTTCCAACAAAATCAATATGATGGATTTTTCCTTGACTTAATATCCAAAAAAGTGGGCACCTTTGAATATTTTTCTGATACTGTATACTGATATGGTACTGTATTATTGAACTGAATTGAATTCAAATATTTTTTATTCAGCTACACTTTAGTGACATGCAGAATTTACTGTATGATCTAGTTTGTAGCTATTACTTACTTTACTTTTCTTGGCAGGTGGCATATCCACAATTTCTAAGCGACCTGAAATTGTGAACCAGTAACCAGTAAGATATATGGTATATTTTACTTATTGTCTTCATACAGTCTTTAAAACTACAATTTGGACTGTTCAAGGGGCCACCACCACTACAGCCTATTAATGTCCCACTGCTGGGTACAGGCCTCCACTCTCATAGGAGAGGGGGAATTAGAGCTTAGACCCACCACCCTGCTCCAATGCGGGTTGGCAGGTTCAAGGGGCAGATAAACAAATTTTCTTCTATAATACTAATTATTGTAGTTAGTAGATGATGAACTTCTTATGGGTGGATTAAGATTTTTCAATGACCACAGGAACTCTATTCTCAGGGATAAAAAGTAGCCTATGTCCTTCCCCGGGATACAACCCTGTACCAAATTTCATCAAATCCAGTTGAACAGATGGGCCGTGAAAGCGTAGCAGACAGATAGTGAATTTTATAATTAAGAAAGTCACCACTTCAGAAAGAAATTCCACTGAGAAGAGCGGCAAAATAGCTTGGCTGGTTGGCTTGACACAATAATGTATGTAAAAACGTACATACCATTTTTATACTCGGCTGTTAGTACAGTAGTTCCTGATTCCGATGATTGTTCATCGTCTGACATGATTTATCTGTAAGAAATTGTAGGACTTATTGCAGAATGATTATAGTTTTTTCTCCAAACACTATATTTTGTGCTAAAGGTGTCTATCATGTGTCTACTAGCTAATTTGTATATTTAAAAAAAAAAATTTGTAATATACAAGTTAGCTCTTGACTGAGGTCTCACGTGATGGTAAGTGATGATGCAGTCTGAGATGGTAGCAGGCTTACCTGTTAGGGGCATGGTAGTTATATTATACCCCTAATCAGTTTGTACACGGCATTGTACCAGAATGCTAGATCACTTGGCAGCACGACTTTGCTGGTCGGGTGGTAACACAGCTGAAGCCTCACACTAACCCAGACCAGGGAAAATTTGGATAATTACCCAAATTGACCCTGCTGGGGATCGAACCCAGGACCTCTGCACGTTAATACAACAGCGCACAATTATACTGCCCTAGGGAGGTCGTCAAATTTGAATGTATAGGAAACTTTATATCCCAAGTTATCAAATTTCCCACACTCTATGTTAACTTGGGTGGAAAGGTTGCAGTTGTCGATAAACTATTGACTTTTTATGTAATGATTACATATTCATGTAGAAACCTAAAACTTCGTATAACTAGATATACGGCATATCTAATCGTTTTCTACATGGCATCCAACTTGGACGCTAAAATACATGGTAATGTTCTTATAAAAGTTCCGCTTTGAACTTTTACTTACTTAAATTATTGCGAATAATTGTTAAAATAAAACATCCAACATAATGTAACTACATAAGGTCGTAAAAATTAACCATTGAAAATAATTGAAGTTTGAACATTGATTGCAGTCATTACACAGTGCCAGCAGTATTATCGTGGACATACGTCCACCATTTTACATATTTCTATCAAACTATATGTGTAATACTGTAAAACTAAAGAAGAGGACCGAAGAAATAATAATTGAATTTTCATTTTTGAAGAATTCGCTGAATTCGTAAATAAACAAACGTCAAATAAATGTCCAAAATTCAAAATAAAAAGCAAATTTATTGCAACACCGCCATTTTAGTGTTTCTATAAATAATGTTTTATAATTTAATGATTGCAACAATATTACTCACGTTTGATGGCAACAAATTGATTTGTTTTGTAAAGGTATTTGTTTGTTTTCACGTAATTTTACCAAACGCAGTCTATTAAAAGCGTTCTATCAACTAAAATATCACATAAAAAACGCCATGTTATTTTCACACGGACGAGATTTCATCAAATATTCAATAAAATGTTGCCCGCAGCAAAAATAAAATTTTCTTCTAAATTCAAAATGTTAGTAATTTAATATTATGTTAATCCCAGTTAATCCAGCAATAAATATGCAGAGATAAAATTTAAAATTAATTATTGAAATTACAGTTAAATTACATTAATAGTTAAGTATATCGAAAAAGTAACAAAAAATAAAATTTTTAATAGAAATATATAAATAAAAGATGAGCGTTATAAGTTTATGACCACTAAAATTAATAAAATCATTTCTTGACGAATTATTATTATCATTGATGATTTTTTTTTAAATATAGGAAAGTAACAGCCATTACGTATAATGAAATCCCTCATCCAGTGATTCATTCATGAGGTTTATCGTTCATTCTTATATTTAGGATGGAGCTTACCGTGTATATTTATCACTTTTGGCCGCATAGCTCTATCTCATTCTAAATATCAATGACTCGTCGTGGCCACGTAGAGTCGATGTAGAGCAAAAATGTAAATAGAACTGTACTGAATCAATATTATTGAAGCATGCAACTCGACTATCTCTTTCATTCACACAGACACTCGTATTAAAACCGCTGCAAGTTTTAATTATGAAATAAAAGTCATTACATGCACTTAACAATGTATAACTACTATTTAAATGATACTTTAACTTCATTTTTTTTAGATATGAGCGTATGATATTAAGTTTGAGGGCGGTGTGTAGGAGAAATTTGACTTGGAATTTGGAAGCCTAACTCGCGCTATCGAAGTTTTTTCCTTTGTTGAGTATATAGAACGGGTAGCTTTAGTTGTAACTCGGAAGGTCCGTAGCTACTAAGTAAGCTGGTGCTGGCAGGGAGCCGGTCTAAATCTCTGCTGTCTGAATAAGATGAAGCGCTGTAAAGCAATCATATATGGATATACTTAATTGTCAAATATGTCAAGAAAATGATAAAGAGAGGCTTAGGTCTCATCCACACGCTAGTAGCTGATTTGACCTTCTTTTGCCAATAGAACAATAATAATGCGAGTTGCTAATTAGTGTCAGTTCAGTGTCAGTTCAAAATTTGCTCATGATACTCCTAATCTCAATATTTCTTGATCAGTTTCATTATTTTATTCACCTAGATTTTCTATCGTTGGATATATTTAAATACTTCATAAAGTTAAACAATATTAATTAACGCCTTATCTTATAGGCGTTTACAGGTTCAAAACTGGGAATATGGTAAAAATAAAGACTTAAATAAGTAGTTAATCAAACATTCAATCGAAGTAGTCCTTACTCTCTAATATTAGTTAGATCAGTAATCTATACCTACTCATAGTACTTAACGAAATTGTGGACCTATCTGTTTGTCTGTTACATTTTTATGGCCCGATTACTTAATCGATTTTGTACCTACAGAATCTTCGTAAATAAATTATTTTTTATTCGTTAGCAAGTTTTATTATTTTACTGCAATAATAACATACAGTATAGTGAAGATACAAAAAAAGTCAGTAGGCCCTCCCAAACTACTAGGTACCATCTAACCGGAACGCTTTCGAATTATTGGCAACAACTACCTACCAACCCGAGGGACATATAGGACGCCAAAGTGGGTCAATAATGTCGGTCACCCATCCCATTAACTTAGGTCAGTGTTGCTTTACCAGCCATTTCATTTGCTCGCTATAGTTATACATCCATACAGTTTACCTACGGAAAATATATAAAATCCATGAATTCGATACAACCCACAAGTCGGCACTGTCACTTTTTGAATGTTCATTGGTTTTTAACTTATTAAAGTAAATCTTCGAGGGTTCCAATTCCAAATACGCCCGTCTAGAGAAGCCCACAACAAACTCAAACGAGTTTTCTGTCTCTTTCCATTAAGTAATATCATTTTAATTATTAATAAAATTGTCATGATATTTTTGGATTATTTGTCCATATGATTTTTTTACATTTATTTTTTTACAAAATACAAAAGGGAAGTCAAAGCTGCTACTTCGGTGTGTGTGAGAGAACTTCTCGATTTTTCATTTTAAAGAATTATGTATTTTTTATGTTCAGTATGACCATTTTTCAATAATACCTATACATGCCGCTGTAGAGCGACAGCATACAGATTGGTGACGGTTTAGACCGGCCCATCACCACGACCGGTTTCCCGTGTAGCACGGACTCCCCATCTGAACTGGAACATACTGCTTATATAAAGGACTAAAAGGAAAAAACTTCGAAAGCGCGATACAGGCGCGCTACTCCTATTGGTTGGAATGGACTGACGTCGTGTAACGTGTTACGAGAATAGAATTGAAAATTGGCGCGTGTTTACGGGCTAAGGTGGAAATGAGTGAGCCAACTTTGTTCATACTTCTTCTTGTGACTTCACCCACGTTCATTTAGATTAATTAAGTATCAAAGGTCCCGTTGAAATTACTGATTATCCGTTCTCGATGGGGCTATTTGAATTAAGAACATACATAAGTATAAATGAATAACATGTATTATACCTATGCCTTAAAGTTTGATCAAAATCGTTCTAAAAGGTTTACTTACTAAGTAGTAGTGTATAGGTACAGCGTTCCCTTAATTTAAAACAAGTGATGCCGAAGACAAAGGCAGATGTAGACTGTAGAGTCATATACGGCGTGTCTACAGTTAAAAGTGCACACAAGCTGAATTTAAACGTTGCATATTAGTTAATTTTATGTACCTATACATCTGAAATTAGAATGAAAGCAGACGTTTAGGTATATATACAAATCTTATAGATTTTATTTATTTTAGTAAACTCTTCAAGAATCTTATCATCTCAATTAATTCAGATTTTCTATTCTAATTTAATATGCACTCTATGGTTATATAAATCGAATTTTTGAATTCGGAATCGTAAACTAGTAATGGACGCTACTTATTTAAAAAAAAATACGTAAAGATACCTTTGATAATATATTAGGAAAGATACTAGGAGAATAAAAATTGTCCATTGAATAAAAAGGCTCTATGTGGCTCTAGAGATGTTTTCTGATGATTTTTACTAGATTAAATCGCATTATTTTCGCGACTTTTTAATGGTGGGTACCTACCTATCCTATTTTTATTTATTTACTAGCTGATGCCCGCGACTTCATCTGCGGGACCTCCTTGATTTTACGGGATAAAAAGTAGCCTATGTGTAAAATTTCTTCCAGATCCGTTCAGCTGTTCTGGCGTGATTGAGTAACAAACATCCATCCATTCAAACTTTCGCATCCATACAGAAAGTGTCTGACTGTCTGTCTCTCTGCTACGCTTTCCCGGCCCATCTTTTCAACCAATTTTAATGAAATTTAGTACAGAGGTAGGTAACATCCCGGGGAAGGGCATAGACATATTATCATTATCCCATTATACTATATTATCCCCGAAATCAATTATTATAGATATAGATGTACGGTCTATATGAGAAGCAAGTATGTATGATATACTTTAGAAATTCAGGATTTGCCATTCGGTAAAAAAAAAAGATTTTCGTGTAAAAAAAGGAGTCAAATCTACCACATCGGAACTGTAAGCAGTCATTTGTAGTCCAAGCATTCGTCATTCTCGTGTGTCCCGGTACAGTGTACGCTCTAGCAGTTACTCTAGTCGACCGAATGGCAAATCTTGAAATTGTATCTTATGTCTACATAGTCAAGGCTGAATTTAGCGTGCGACGCAATTGTGTGAGGCGGCTGCGTGGACCGCCGTACCATGTGGTAACGGACTCCCTGAGGTTCAATGCAGAATGGCTGTTTATATGCTACGGTTGGATAAAAACTTCGATAGCGTGAGTCAGGATTACAGAGTAGTCTAGGTACAGAGGCAGAATGCTGTTTAATGCATTTGTAACTTTGTAAGACTAGTAATTTTCCGTAACTACGCTTGTGATCGTATTTTTAAGCATTCCATACAATCGATATACTCGCTTTCCAGTGCGGGGTTACCATGAGACCCTAGAACGTCTTTACTATCATACTCTAATAAGTACTCCGCCCGGCAATAAATATAAAAGGAAATATAAAAGTTTTCACAGGTTTTTCGCGTATACGAACTCCAGGGTGACCTCCGTGACGCAGTGTTGAGCGCTGTTATCTTAACGTGCGTACTGCGGAGGTCCCGGGTTCGAGGGTCAATTTGGGAATTTATAATTCTGAATTTTCCCCGGTCTGGCCGGGTGGGAGGCTCCAGCCGTGGCTATAGTTACCACCCTACCGGCAAAGACGTGCCGCCAAGCGATTAAGCGTTCCGGTACAATGCCGTGTAGAAACCAAATAGGGGTATGGGTTTAATATAACTGCCATGCCCCTAACAGGTTAGCCCGCTACCATCTTAGACTGCATCATCACTTACATCGCAGTCAAGGGCTAACTTGTAGTGAATACAAAAAAAGGGCATGTATCCACTATCCAAGGACCTTACTATATTTATAGTATTTACTATTTATGATTGATACAATTGTAACGATCGCAATCACCACTGATTCGCTAGCACTCTTTCGCTATCGGTCAAAATCCTTTGTTGACTGAACCGATTTGGCTGTAATTTGGAATGGAGATAGCTTATACACTGAATGAACGCATAGAGTAGGTAAAGAGTTGCCGCGGTAATTAAAAGCTTTTATAGTCGCAGGCATAATTCTAGTAAATCAAAGTTTTATCAATGACAGTCACAGTTTATCCATATTTATAAAAGCAAAATATCACTCACTCACTGACTGACTGACTAATCACGATATCTCAGGAACTAAGCATACAGACTTGAAAATTGGAAAGTAGCTTCTGTACCTTCAATGAGCCTTACTTTTTGCACTAAGTTCATTCAAAATCGGTTCATTAGAACCAAACCTAAATATTTAACCAAAAAATTTGGACAAAGTCACACACAAAAGCTAGCTTAAAAAACTCTCTGAACATTCGTTACTCTATACTATATTCTTACATGTGGAAGGGGCTGAATCAGGTTTCTCTTTGAAGAAAATTCTAATTGACTGCTTTTAAAGAAATCGTTGCTAATGTAATTTCAACTCTAATTACAAAAGCATATGGTTTAATAAAGAATTGTATGAGCTACTTTTAAAGATTTTATAATCAAGGTACTTTAAACTCTAAACTTAACAGTTACGGTGTATTATTGATTGGTAAAAGGTAAGGTCTTAAAGGCTTGGTTGGAAGTCTTGGTTTTGCACGACTGCGCATACAATCCCACAAACTTAACTGACCCGGTGACAGCGTCGCTAGTTTATATGAAAAATAAAATAAAAACAAGAACTAAACAGGCATAAAATTAGTTCCAATTTTGGCCACCGGGCCAGATAAGTTTGTGGGACCTACCTATATACTAATCTAAATACAGTGGCCAAAATTGGAACTATTTTTTATAACTGTTTAATTTTTGACTTCAGATGTAATCATAAATAAGTAATTAATTTCAATAAAAAAAGAAATTGAAATTTTTTTTTTTATTTATTTACATAGATGATGCTAGGCGCCAGAACTTCGTGTGATTTACTTTTTAAATTCCCGCGGGAATTTCTTAATTTTCCGGAATAAAAAGTAGCCTATGTCACTCTCCGTCTTCAACTAGGATACCCATTCCAAAAATCACGTCGATCCGTTGCTCCGTTGCGGCGTGATTGAAGGACAAACCAACAAACAAACACACTTTCGCATTTTTAATATTAGTATGATTGGAAGGCGAATTTGAAAGGCCAACGACATAATGATAGGTCAACAAAGGGTATTCGGGTCTCAGGAGTTGATTGACCTTCTCACCTCTCAGCGAACGGATGAGTCACATTTTTTTAATTTCGTGATTGCAATTATGTCAAAAGTATAATATTAATTCTTACCTGCGCTATTTTTCTCTACGAACATGCCGATAATTTTTTTCTTGTAATATACCGCATTTTGTGCATGTTAGGGTACTTTTAAAACGAAAAATTTGCCGGCACCATCTCTTTCCCTCGTCGCGAGATATCTCGTTGTGCCCATGCTAAACCTGCATCAAGGTCCACAAAATATTTTTTGAGAAAAGAGCAACTGCTGAGTTTCTTGCCGGCTCTTCTCAGTAGAACAGCTTTCCGAACCGGTGATAGAGTCTTGACGTATCTTATGTGACACAAGTTGTCCTATGTGAAATATATAAATCATTTATCATATTATCATTTATCATTAAGCCGTGATAGGCTGATAGCCTAGTGGTCGAGCCGTTCGGAGTACGGACTCTAATTCGGGTGGTCGGTGGTTCGATCCCCGGGCACGCACTTTCAACTTTTCGGGAGTTGTATGTGCGTTTTAATTAAGAATTAAAAATCACTTGCCCACCAATGCTGGTCAGGCATGCGCCTGAGTTCAATTTGTATTGTTCACAAAGGTGCACTTGGCGTGGTGGACTATGGCCAATCCCTTTTCATTCTGAGTGGAGACTCGGGCCTCCCCGTAGTAAATAATATGTTCCTTGCTCGGGCCCTTGTTCTTGGGGTATGGATAGGTAATACTTAAAACTATAAATGCGAAAGTGTGTTTGTTTGTTGGTTTGTCCTTCAATCACGCCGCAACGGAGCAACGGATCGATGTGATTTTTGGCATGAGTATAGTTGAGGACCTAGGGAGAGTGACATAGGGTACTTTTTATTCCGGAAAATTAAGGAGTTACCGCGGGAGTAAAAAAATAATTTAACCACGCGGACGAAGTCACGGGCCTCGGCTAGTCTAAATATACATATATATAGGTAAAAGATGACCAACTGACTGATCTGTCTTGACGCTAAAGCTCAATCAAACTTCTGGACGGATCAGGCTGTAATTTGGCATAGGGATAGCTTTTATGACGTGACGTAGGCGAGAGAATTTTTGAAAATTCGACCCCTCAGGGGGTAAAATAAGCTTTGAAATTTGTATGAAAATCGACTCTAACGTGAGCGAAGCCGCGGGCAAAAGTTTGTTTGAGCATATGAGCAAGGAAATAAAGGGTAGCAACCCCTCAAAATTCATTTAAACCCTACTTAGTACCTGCTGCGCATGACTCAGAAACGTCATGTTCCAATAGTGCAAAACATTTCAGATATTTCGTGTGTTCTACTTACGAGTAGTAGATATTTAGTCAATAATGTAATTTAAACATAGGTAATACTTACCTATTTAAGGGTTAAAAGTGAAGAGTGGTTTTCGAATTTTTAGGTGAGAAATCAAACAGTTTTTGTTTATTACAAAAAGGCAGTGTTTTCTTATGTTTTTGTAGTTAACCTAAATTAATGCCATAAGGTCTTGTAAATTTTAATCCTTATACAGACAAGGCATAAAGTTTAATTTGTGTTTTTATATTCAAAGTTATTCTGTAAAGCTAGTCCATAAAATAGACAGGTATTTTTGCAGATCTTTGAAAATCTTTGATAGGTATTTCAATATATTTTCCAAAGACTTCTCCTAGTTTATATTTATTATTTTATATTTCTGCCGTTACGGCCTTACAGCCAACGTTGCTTTGTTTCCCGTTTTTCGTAATTTTTTTTTTAAATAATAAAACATACAATCAACATGCACAGTAAGTCAAAACGTAATACAATACAGTTTTGTACTTAATTATACTAGATGATGCCTGCGACTTCGTCCGCGTGGATAAAATGTTTTTGATTCCCGCGGGAATTGTTTAATTTTCCGGGATCAAAAGTAGCCCATATCCTTCCCCTGGATGCAAACTATCCCTATACCAAATTTCATAAAACACGGTTGAAGAGATCGTTTTTTTTACTCCCGCGGGAACTCATTAATTTTTCAGGATAAAAAGTAGCCTATGTCCTTTCCCGGGATACAACCTATCCTTTACCAAATTTCATCAAAATCGGTTGAAAAATGGGCCGTGAAAGCGTAGAAGACAGACAGACTTTCGCATTTTTAATATTAGTATGGATATAGTATGGATTACCTAACTCAAATTGTCTGGTGGGAGGCTTGGGCCGTGGCTAGTTACCACCCTACCAGCAAGGACGTGCCGCCAAGCGATTTAGCGTTCCGGTACGATGCCGTGTAGAAACCGAAGGGGTATGGGTTTAATATAACTGCCATGCCCCTAACAGGTTAGCCCGCTACCATCTTAGACTGCATCATCACTTACCATCAGTTGAGATCGCACGCAGTCAAGAACTGGCTTGTAGTGGATTAAAAAAAATACGCAATAAAAATCAAAAAAAGAATTCAAAATCATAAAAAGAATGCCTAAAATACATTTTTTTTCAATTTTGCCTTCCGTGGTAGACTAATCTAATACTAAATTTTGTTTTAGGACAAAAATGACTGCTAGTGGAACGGGAGCAGTTTTCTTTCTAGGGTCCCGGGCGCATTATCAAGTAAGTTGAAAAATTCAAATTCAAATGGTTTTAGAACATAGTTATTTTTGGGAGGATAAAATACGAGGGCCAGTAGGGCTGGCTTGCGCACGAGTAAAATTATAATATGTCTACCCGTTAATGTTATCTCTATTTGTCTACCGAAGCTCACATGGTTACACTGGTCAACCAAAAACACTTTTTGCATGTAGGTATAACATGAAATTTTTTGTCTAGTTATGTTTAGGACAAACAAGGATGGATATCATAAAAAATAATAGATGCGAAAGTCAGTTTGTTTGTTTGTCCTTCAATCACGGCGCAACGGAGCAACGGATCGACGTGATTTTTGGCATGGGTATACTTGATCCCGAAAATTTAAGGAGTTCCCGCGGGAAACCAAAAAACTTTAACCACGCGGACGAAGTCGCGGGCATCAGCTAGTTAGAAATAAAATAACAATGATTGAAATACGAAAAGTTTTTTTGTAATTAGTTTTTATAAAATTTTCAGTTTTTAAAAATAATTATTTTTCTCGTCACCTACGTCAAAAGTTACTCGTACTTATGTAGTACTAGCCTTCGCCCGCGACTTCGTCCGCGTACAATTTCTCATTTCCTATGAGATTATGAAATTTTCCCGCTGCAAAAAGTATCTAAAGAGGCTTTATATAGCGCAGGTTTTTATTATTTAATACTAATAACCGAAATGCTGAATTTTCATGTCTCTTTATACAAAATCATACAAATTTTTAACCCCCATTTCACCCTTTGTTATTATTATTATTTAAAACTAATAACCTAAATCCCGATTTTCAAGTCGCTATCTTCAAAAACATAGAATTTTCATAGAAACTTCCAACCCCCATTTCACCCTCTTTGGAGTAGATTTTCGGAAAATTGCTTATACAGGTTATTCAATCAATCAATCAATCAATCAAATATCTTTTTATTCAAATAAACTTTTACAAGTACTTTTGAATCGTCAAGTGAATCTACCACTGGTTCGGAATGCCATTCCTACCGAGAAGAACCAGCAAGAAACTCGGTGGTTGCTCTTTTTAAATAATTCATTTACAATTACTATATCAATGTGTACATAAGTAACCGCTGTCCCCAGCATTGTTGGAGCGATCAAATCCATGCTCCTCTATCATTTACATAATCTTCAACAGTATAATAAGCTTTTTTCAGGAGCATACTTTTATCATATTACAATTTAAAACTGATAACCTAAATCCCGATTTTCTAGTCTGTAACTTCAAAAACTTAGAACCATCATGCAAACTTCCAACCCCCATTTAACCCTCTTTGGGGTAGATTTTCGGAAAAAAATTACACAGATTTTTATTATTTTAAACTTATAACTAAAATGCTAATTTTCATGTGTCTAACTTCAAAAACAAAGGACTTTCATACAAACTTCCAACCCCCATTTCAACCCCTTAGGGGTGAATTTTCCCAAAACCGTTTCTTAGCTGACGTTTACACCACAGAGGGAACCTACCTTCCAAATTTCAAGTCTGTATGTTTTATAGTTCCTGAGATATCGTGATGATCAGTCAGTCAGTCAGTCAGTGACCTTTCGCTTTTATATATATAGATTTTTCTGTACGAACGCTTACAATGCCGACTATTTTTTTCTTGTTGAAATCCTCATTTTTCCGGGTCAAAAAGTCCTATGTCACTCTCCAGGTCCTCAACTATACCCATGCCAAAAATCACGTCGATCCGTTGCTCCGTTGCGGCGTGATTGAAGAACAAACCAACAAACCGATAAACAAACACACTTTTGCATTTATAATATTAGTATGATATCTCGTTGTGTGCATGCTAAGCCTGCTGGAAATCGTACGTGACAAAAAGGCGTTAAACCTTGTTTCTCTCCCTGTAGATATGGAGAAACTATAAATGATGCCCGCGACTTCGTAAGCGTGGATTAAGTTTCTTAACTCCCGGAGAAAAAGTAGCCTGTGTCCTTCCGTGATACAAACTACTTACATCTTTACCAAAATCGGCTGAAAAGATGGCCCGTGAAAGCGTAGCAGACAGACTGACACACTTTCGCATTAGATATTAAATAATATCGAATGCGAGGGAATAATTATAGTCCCACATGCCCGGTGACAGCGCGTCGCTAGTAAATATTTAAAAAAAAAACTAAACAGGCATAAAAATTTGTTCAAATTTTGGCCACCGGCCCGGGTCAGATAACTTTGTGGGACTATAAACTTCTAATTCCTTCATTCCGTCGGACTTCTCAATCCACAGGGGCCATACTGCCAAAACGAATATATATAGCAATCCTTGAGCAATACGTATACAACTCAAAATGACAGTTTGATGTCTCATGTCACGTACCTTGACGTTCCTAAAATAAGGATTATAATTCCAAAACACGAAGTCAACAATAATGAATCAATATGGCTTTATGCGTTGGCAGTAATGGCCCCTGATACGAGTTAATGTTGGTCATACGTCTTCTCAAACTCAAAACATCTTTCAAAATATGTACCTAAAAAGTATACCTTTTGAACGTCATGTTTACAAGGAATAAGACTTGATGGTGATTATTAACTAAGGTACGAGAGTTACAAACGCGCCTTGGTCTGAGAAGAGCCCACAACAAACTCAGCCGGGTTCCCTCTTTTCAGGTGTTAGAGCAACCAAGTAACTGCGACATAGAAAACGGCAACGCGTCTACAGAGACAATCTACAACGCGTCCGTTGAAGAGCTATGGCCGAACGAGCAAACAGACAAACATACAGATGTGGACTCCAACTGCAATGGGCAGCTTGGATGGAGATTCAACGATCAAAATGATACAGGTAACTTAAGCCTCTTTTTTTAGGGTTCTATACCTCATGAGGAAAAAAGGATCACTTCGGTGTCCGTCTGTTTGTCAACTACCTTTTTCTCGGGAATATCAAGTTGAAATTAATATCAAGTACTTAGGTCTACGGGTCTCTTGGAGCTATGGAGGGTAGAGGTAAGGAGTGTTAACACTCCTTACCTCTACCCTTTTTCTCCCATAAGAGATAATTATCTCTTAAGGGAGAAAAAGCTTGCAGTGGTTCCTGAAAATAACAGTTCAAAAACCTTCCACAGTGGCGCTGGTGTAGTAAAGGGTTTTTATCCCGGAAAATAAATACTTAAAAAGAGACAGACATATTCATTACTAGCTGATGCCTGCGACTTCGTTTGCGTGGATTGATATTTTTTTATTTTTATTTTATCCTCTACAAGCTAGCCCTTGACTGCGATCTCACCTGATAGTAAGTGATGATGCAGTCTAAGATGGTAGCGGGCTAACCTGTTAGGGGCATGGCAGTTATATTAAACCCAACCCCTTTTCGGTTTCTACACGGCATCGTACCGGAACGCTAAATCGCTTGGCGGCTCGTCTTAGCCGGTAGGGTGGTAACTAGCCACGGCTGTAGCCTCCCACCAGGCCAGAAAATTCTGAAATTATAAATTCCCGAATTGACCCTGCCAGGGATCGAACCCCGGACCTCCGCACGTTAAGGCGCTCAACTCTGCGCGACGGAGGTCGTCATAAATTTTTTTTATGTTCCCGCCGGAACTCTTTAATTTTTTGTGACAAAAAGTAGCCTATGTGTTATTCCAGCCTATAAGTATATCTTTCTGCCAAATTCCATACAAATCCGTTCTGGCGTGATTGAGTAATCTCAATCACGCCAGAACGGATTTGTATGGAATTGTTGACTCGAATGATTGAATGGATGGATGGATATTAATCCATCCATCCATTCAATCATTCGAGTTTGTAATATTCGTATCTAAGTAGTATTAACGTATTATTTGAGGTTAACTTCTCAGATAGGTACCACACAATGACACAAATCTTCCAAATTACTCTCAAGTCTCAACGCACGTTTCACTCCGACACCGGAGCATCTTCAGGAGATGTTGACTCGACAATGCACGACTGTAAAGAATTGAAAAATATCAAATAATTGCAGTACCAGACCGAGTAGGTAATACGAGCCAGGGTGAAGGAATCCATTAGTTTTTAACACAGTATGTATACGTTTATTACAAAGAACAAGAAGAATTTGATCAAAGAAAATGGTTTCACTTCTGTCGTGTGTGAATTTTTTGGTCGCACTTTTTTTAATACCTATTGTTTGGTGGGACGGAACCTGTTTTTAATTATCACCATTTCACAAATCATCCTAAACTAAAGAATTAACAGAGCCGTTAGAGCAAATTATTGCCAAGCTATAAAGTCCTCCGTCGTTGGTCTAGTGGTTGGCATGTTCGACTGCGGCCGAAGAGGTCCCGGGTTCGAGTTCCGGGTCGGGCCATAATAAAGTATTGGGTTTTCCTATTAGAAATTTTCAGTACTAGCCCGGAGTTGGAAGTTGGCGGTGTTTCACCCCCGTGCCTCAGAGAGCACGTTCAGCCGTCGGTCCCGGTTATATGATCACTGACATGATAATAGTCGTTAAAGCCCGCCTAACCGCATTGGAGCAGTGTGGTTAAGCTCTAATTCCCTCTTTCCTATGAGAGTGGAGGTCTGTGCCCAGCAGTGGGACGTTAATGGGCCGTAGTGGTGTAGTGGTTACTAAGTACTAATAAATATATTGCTTGTCGCCAGTGATATACGAGAGAACGGTGCCAGTTAGCTGTGTGAAGCGACGCGGGAAGAGGCCGTCTTCTGAAGCGCTTCTGGCCGAAGAAGCGAAGCCTGCCTTGTTAAATATAGGAGACAAGAAGTACGTACGTAGGCAGTCAGATTCAAACTCGAATCGAATCAATCGAACCCGGGACCTCCGCACGTTAAGGCAACAGCGCTACACACTGCGCCACGGAGGTCGTCAAAAACATCTCGGAAGTTAGCCGCAAGTGTTTAATTAATCTCTTTATCAAATTTCATCAAAATTTGTTGAAAAAATGGACAGTGAAAGCTTAGCAGACAGACAAATCGACGTGATTTTTTCAATAATCAAGGTCCCGTGGGAACCAATAAAACCCCAATCCACGTGGACGATGTATTGGGCATCATCTTTCTCTGCGTCGTATTCCTCATTACTGAGGGTCGTGATCCCTTTCCATTAATCACATAATGGTAGGAGGTTTCTTGGGATAATAATGCGGTGGATTACCACGTCCTGCCACATGCGACTCGACTTAGAATATTTAAATTCTAACGTTTTTGTAACGATTATCTTCAGATATTAGTGATAATAACCGGGACCGACGGCTTAACGTGCTCTCCGAGGCACGGAGGAAACGTAAAAGCCAAATTTGAATCTCCAAATTCGGTCACCCATCCAGTTACCGACTTGAGTCAACGTTGATTAGTAATCGCAATCGACTGATAAAGATAAGAGTAAGGAACCTCTAAAACATAATTTAACATAAGTTCTATACCACAGTGCACAAAAGCCGTCCGTCCGTCCGTCCGTCATATCGTTCCTGTCATCGCTCGCGCGGCGCAAGCAACGCCTGGCGTCCACGCAAGTGTATCTACAGCACCTGGACTCAGTGCTCAATACCTGCACCTATAGAGAGTCCTGCCGGTGTCTAGACTGTCAGGTGAGCGATACGTCACTTGATTTGCTAATAGATGGCGCTACTGGTATCATACGACAGAATCTCTACGCAAGGGGTAAGGTCTGCATCGCGATTGCGAAGTTTTCTCTGAACTGCGCTATATATTATAAAAATTCCAAAGTTCAATGATTGGAGCAGTGGTCTCAGGTGAGCTATACATCGCTAGATTTGCTAATAGATGGCGCTACTGGTAGCGTACGGCGGAATCTCCACGCAAGGGGCAGGGTCTGCACTCTGCACTCTGCATCGCGATTGCGAAGTTTTCTCTGAAGTGAGCTATATATATTATACAAATTCCAGAGTTCAATGGTTGGAGGAGCGGTCTCAGGTGAGTACACATCGTTAGATTTATTAATAGATGGCGCTAGAAGATTTTTCTGAATTGCGCTATATACCTATATTTTATAGACAACTTCCAAAGCTCAATGATCGGACCATGAGTCTCCTCGCAGAATCAGAAGGGCTGGCAAAGTGCGGATTGTCTACAGGGAGTCCTGTCGGTGTCTTCACTGCCAGGTGAGCGACACATCGCTAGATTCGCTAATAGATGGCGCTGGAAGTCTTCTCTAAATTGCTGCAATTTCACTTGTTGGGGGTTATGGCAGTTATATTAAACCCCGTATCATTCAAAATTAGTACCAGACAGAAAATAGTACCAGACAAAATTCAGAAATTATAAATTCTCAAATTGACCCTGCCAGGGATCGAACCCGGGACCTCCCACGTTATGACAACAGACCTCAACACTGCGCCAGGGAGGCGTAGCATTGCTACGTTCGTTTCAATGTGTGTACTTATTGTCAAAAAGTAAAATTAATAAAGTAATACTACAGAATCAGTTTGTATCATTTTTATTTGCGACCCAGCCAAGTAAACGCAACGAAAATAGATTTAAAATCGAAACATATTATTACATTTTAACATACCTACTTATTACAGAGCTATTTTAATTTAAAATGTGTTCATTATTTTATTAAAGCTTAATTTTTATTGAAACAAGTCAAAAATTCAGCACCATGGCAATATTATTTATACCTATGCACAGGTGTCCTATAAATAGGAAGCATATAATAATTTCCAAACAAGTATTTAACCAAGGTCTTTTTATTATTAGCTCACATTTTGTATTATTAGGAAAAATCCTTGTAATAAATTAAGACAATTTTGGCAACATTTATATTAAATGTCAGAAAAAATTGTACATTTTTAGAGATAATATGATGGAGTTTTGTTCTCATTGTAAATGTGAAACTTGGAAAAAGTTATCAATAAGGGTCTATTTCAATGACAAGATGTATCTCTAAAATTTTTTTTTAAAAAATGTATTTAAAATTTTAAATAAAAAAAAATTTAGGTCATAGGCATAGTAACTTTGTACTTAAAAAGCTAAAATTTTGCACAGTCCTTCACTTTTTAATGTAGAAGACAAGTAATAAGGCCAGATTTTTCCCAAAATCCTATTACACAAGAAACTAAAGACAATGGGGCTGATTCTGTATATATACAGAATCAGCCCCAAACACAATCTCTAAACTAAAATGGCAGCCTTAAATCTAGTTCTGTCCCTTTCCGTAGGAAGTATTATGAAAGGGTTAGCAATATTTCTAATGCTCTAATTTTAGTTTAGTTTAGAGATTGTGCACTATACAATCAGCCCCATTGTGTATTTAAATAAATCAATTTTAAACTTACAAGTTTTGGAATTATTTGAAAATGAGATATTAGTTTCTAGTCATATATATTTGGTGGGATTAACATATCTGCTGTAATAAAGACATAAGCTTCCGAAACTTCCAAATATTAATTATACTGTGCTATTTATAGGACATACTGTGCTATTTATAGGACATCCTGTATTTTTTATATATCTAAATCTTAAACACAGCTATTTATATAGCATAGCATAAATTGCATTTTAAATGTTTTAAACAAATATGTTTCACTTTCTCTTCAAAGAGATAAATTATATTATTATAATATTAATTATCAGCTAATCTCAATATTTACACTAAATTATAATTTATTGTTAGTCAAAACTAATGACATTTTATTGTTAGTCGTTTATTTTTCGTTAATAAAATTAATAATAACAGTACAATAATTGTTAACATATTTTTGAAATATGTGTAACGGAATAGTAAATCTATTCAACGAATTTATCTATTTCATATTCTAAATGTGAGTCAATATCATCTGTAACTTGTACAGTGGTCTTTTTTCTCTCATTCAAACGCATGCATTTTAGACATTTCTGTCCTTTTCTAAGCCAACAGCCTCTGTGGTACATAGAGTTGCATTTCTCACACATAATGGCACCGTTATCAAATGGATATAAAATCTCGTTGTTGCAGCAAACTTCACATAAGTAACCTTTACCGGAACATAAAGCACAGTTCGTTATATGAGATCTACATACTTCTGTGAGCTCCGTTAACTGGGTTTCTAGGGTCCCATCGTTGATCGCCTGTAAGTGTGCCATGCTGTACTTCTTATTAACATCACCTAGTTGCACAAATAACGGAGACAGAAGACTTGAACCTTCACTGCAAGCGCATAAATACCTCCGCATCCATTCTAGATCCTTCCTCATTTTATGTACCCATTCCAACTCAGCAATAAAGTTGAATAACCGTGAGTTTATACTCTCAACGTCTATGTATGGTCGTGACCACGATAAGTTTAACATTTGGTAGGCTAATCGTGATATATATTTCTTATCCCAATCCCAGTTATGTACAACTCTAGCAGGGATAACGGATAAATCATTCCAGTGGCAAGTCCCACAGAAATACAGTCCAGTATAATCGCATAACCTTGGTTCGTTCCATGCATCTTTAAACGTTAATGCTGTACCGCATTCCGCACATTTATAATCTTGAGCTGCCAATCCTTTTTCTGGGCAAATATTCATCTCGAACTGGCCTTTTTCTGTCATTACCACATGAGCGCACACCCTACAAATGTCATCGACACATTTGAAATGACAAACGTAACCACAATCTGTACAAATGTAAGAGCTCTGTACAATATTCCATACAATACCACTACAATGGTCACAGTACTGCTTTCTGTTGGCTATATTAATCTGTTGCTCAAAATGGTGACCTTTAATCGCAACTTTGGATCGTAACTGGCCATCATTGTCTTTTAAATCCTCTAATCTTAACCGTAGTTCAACTAAATATCGCACTAACCATTTCCTCTCATCCGAGCATTGTGGGCTGCTCAAAACGAGTTCCTTACACTGGTTGATAGCTCGTTCTATTTCTTCTCTAGTCGCTGTGCTGTGGATTTTGAGTTTTTTATTCGATATAGACTTAGGTATATAGTTTGAGTCCACACTCTCCTCTGCAGACACACAACCTGACGTGGAAGACGAAGATCTTGACACAACATCAGCACTACGAGGACTACAACATATTAAACTATTCCTGTACTTTGGCGAATCGTTCGCAATAGCAGCAGCCATGATTTCAACCTTTTTTAATCACGTAACTTATTTTAAAAAGCAGTATTCAGCCTATTAATACACTCTTTGCTCATTAAATTTATCACTTTAGCCTTGGGTTTAGCACATTTCATTAAATTTATAACAAGGCAAAGTATTTACACAATTGGTCGAGGAATAGACTACCGTGTATTAATTTATCATTTAAACGGTTTTGCGTTGTGATATCGGTGAGAATTAATGCGTAAAGTATCACGTCGTGCACTCATGCGTGATTTTTCTTTGTTTTCAACAAAATAATTTCCGCTAGAACAATGAATGAGTAATCCAAAAAAAAAACAACATTCAGTTGTCATTTTGACTTTGACACTGACAGTCTGACAGCGGTTCCCTTGGGCCTTGGCTCTGGGTTCTAGCGTATTAGCGTAATGTTTCATGTCCTCTCACGAGTTTCAACATGGCTGCAAGGTATAAAAATTAAATTTTTATACGCTCATACTGGGTTCCAGAAACCTAAAAACCATATTAAACCATAAACAATTCATTTAAGTCGTAATATTCCAGGGCCGCTACTTCGAATGTGCTGAAGAAAGCGATGAGTACAGTTCGGATGAAGACTTCACTTCATACAACCAAGAAGACAATCACGGTCTATCACAATTAGTTGATGACGATGATGATGAGGTAATATTCTTCGTCCTAGGGCCTAGCATATTCAGGGACCTCCATGTACGTGCCTTCTTGGTGGGGCCCTCGTGTTTATTGGGCAATTAGGGGCTTCAGCTTAAATAAATTATTTTTAACAATAGGGATGATGCCTATGTCAAGAATAAATTATTTCTTACTGATTATTAAATAGAGGGTCTTCGAAAATGACTTAAAATTCACATACCTGCTTTAAGTTTGATAGGTAGCCATTTTAAACTATAGATTAAAAAAAGTGTGTTGATGACATCACAACTATGTATTTCATACAAACTTCCTTTAAGCACGTTTTTATGTTTGCTAGTTTTTATTTTGTAGTTTGAGTTGTTGATTTGATTGAATTGTTATCATCCATATTCACAGGTATTCATAGACCCAAAATCGGACAACGACAACACATCAACGGACTTACTTCTAGACGATTCTACGCCCAAAGAAGAACGCTCGGTTTCGGAGGTACTGGATGATGAAGAGACAGACAAACAGCTGCAAATGGAGGTCGCCGCTAGCACATCGGCCATGTTTAATATGCTACTGTACCACCCTTTCTCTTGTTCTATACAGTAGGTAAATAAAACTTCCTTCAGCGTCAGTTTAAAAAATCTGACCGTCTACATGCGCGGGTAATTCGCAGATTTGTGTATCCAGATATAGTCCCACAAACTTAGCTAACCCGGTGGCCAAAATTGGAACTAATTTTTATGCCTGTTGGGCCCGTAGCCTACAAGGCAGGCCCTAGCCTTTTCCCAGGCTTCAAGACATCCACCGGGGCACAATTTTGCCTCGGGCCCCACCCGGGTAAGAAGGCCCAGCCTCGAAGCCCGGAGAAGACCCACACACACTAGTTTTTGTTTTTATTTAAGTTTGCATAGATACTAGCGATGCTGTCACATGCTGCTGTCAGATACCTAAGTTTGTCGAACTATAATATAGGTAACTATTTTGAGCCACGAATTTTTAATGTGGTCTTTTTTCTTCTTTAAACCTTTATTGATAATAATGCAATAGAACTTAAAGCTAGCCTAGGCTAACCTAATTACTATCATGCCCGCGTGGAATGGTAGCAAGAATGCTGGCTGGAAATTGGAATATTGAAAAGAAAAATAGGTACACCATAGATTAAAAACCAGGTAGGGATCAGGGGAGCATTGAGCAGTAACCCCTCTGCAATATCTGTGAATACCTAGATTCTTGCCTTATCAGGCCTATCTTGAAGCAACAAGCTGCAATTTTGCGATTATAATAATTCTGCTTGCAGTAAACATAACCTCACCAAAAAGTATATAAAATAAGTAGGTATATAACTACTAATAATAAATAATTATATTTTATGCTTGCTACAAATAATCACAACAAACATGAAAACTCAAACTAGGTGCATCTTACTCAAAGAGGATAAAATAATATTATATGTAAGTTAAATTAATTAATTAAAATTAAACTTTTCTCGCACTGTGCTTTGTAAGGCTTAAAAATAAAGTTTTATACATATGTTAAAATATTCATAAATGTAAGTTATAAATGAGTACCTCATTCAACAGAGAATTTATTTAACTCGATACCTGATAACTATCTAATTATTTTTATACTTCTACCATACCTTTACTACTGTTTTAATCATACTTTTGAGGGTCTAAAGTCAGTCTTCATGCCCTAGGGCCGTAATCTAGTTGATCGATCGCCCAACTAGTTGACCAACCCCATACTGTATGTGTACCTGCATAAACACTGGCAGCATGAAAAGCAAAATGACAAATGGACAAATGTGACTCTATCGAACGTGAACATTCACTTTTAATTTGTCTTTTCTTTTTATTATTTACTAGACCTATGTATCCTACTTACTATGATTTGCAATAAATATCTAACCGTTACAGTTTGTTTTACTGTTATGGTAGAAGTATAAAGTAGAGTATACACCACCGGGATAAAGCAGTTTTTTTCTTGGGCGCTTGAATCCCTCACTGCACTCAGGACTCAATCTTAATTCCCTCCCTTGGGTCGGGAATTAACTTATAACATCCTCGCTGCGCTCGGGAGTTAAATTTGGAGTCCTTCGTTACGTTCAGGATTCAATGTAGCGCCCGTGACATAAAACAGTGCTTTATCCCCTTGGTGTATAATCTAATATTATTAGATTTATTCCATAGCTCTTATGGTTTATGGTAATTATCATTGATGTAGAATTTTTTTAAATTATAAATTACATTAACTTAATTTTTATGTAAGAAATATACGGTCTATATTTATATTGAAATGAAATGATTTATTTATTTCATGTAGGACAACTTGTGACACATTATATGATACGTCAAGACTCTACCACCGGTTCGGAAAGATGTTACTACTACCGGCAAGAAACTCAGCAGTTACTCTTTTCTTAAAAAAGAAAAAGGTTATTAAAAATTACATATACATTTATTACTTATATTAAAAATATTTTTATATTATTATATATATTATAGAGGGGTGTTGTGAGTTGTGACTTGTGACCCCCCTAATTTTGGCTGGGTATGAGCTTGCAATATAAAATACTTAAGTATTAAAATGTAAAATGACTATGTACCGTATTCAATAAAATATGGGTCCAAAATAATAAATTCTTTTATTTCTACCCTCTCTTTACATTGATTTTTAAAGGTGTAGGGTAAGCCCTAAATTATCAATCTAGGAAACGGGCACAGAAATTCCCGTTGGTCAGACTAGTCTAACCCACAATCTGACCACTGGGAAATACTGTTGAAAGACTTGGGTATACTAGCTCTATGGTACTTGGTACTAAATAAAACTATGTAAAGAAATTAAATTTCATTTTATTTAGGATTACATAATTTTCCATAAAATCATACCGTTATTTTATTAATATTAAGTAAGTATTAAAAAAATTAACTAGGTACATTTTTCCATTTCTTGTTAAATATTAACAAAACCTACCGACGCATTTTCCGCGTCGGCGAAACCAAATCTCAAAACTTTATCATCTTAAAGTTTACAAAATCTACCTTTTCTTTTAATTTTTATTTTATTCTAATTTAATTTATTAAAAGTATATTACATTGTTCTAATTCTAACCCGTTGTCCTACGTGAGCGACAAACGCGACAAGTTTGTCATTTTCTATGGCGTCGTATCGCGTCGCGTCGCTTCTGTCGCTCACGTAGGACAACGAGTAAGTTTGTCGTACGCAATCTCTAAACTGAAATTGACAGGCCTAAATCTAAGCTGTCCCTTTCTACAGAGGCATTATGAATGGGACAGCAATACAATTAGTGGCCCTAAATTTAGTCAAGTACGTAGGACCAATGCGTCTTAGGCTCTTCACGAATCGCATCTTAAAGGCGCCTTCACAATAACATTAACCTAGCTAAACCTAGAGCTTAAATAAAATCGTAACTAATATTTACACTTTTCTTTCGAGCAATTTAAAGCCCTCTTCACACTGACATCTTATGAGTGTTTTCTCATAACTCAGTAAATTGAGTGTGTGTGATAAAAAATGATTGTGATCTGCCAGAGAATTGGGTGTTTAACAACTAATCAAATGAGCAAAACTTTTTTAATCGTCAAAACGCACATTTAGTAAGTCCTCTATTTCAAGAATCACAATAAAATTTGGAAATTTTTTTTTAGTGGTGTACTCAGAAAAGATACATAATTTTTTACCATATTAAGCGCGTGTTTTGAAAAGGTGCTGATTGACTAATTGTTAAATACCAATTCTGCTGTACACAGACTTAACTAAAATGACAGCTCTAAATATCAATATATAGATCCCTTTTATTACAGTTCCTGCGGAAAGGGATAGGTATTCGTTTGGAACTGTCAATTTAGTTCAGAGATTGTGTACAGCAAAATTTGCCAAAATATGAGTGTTGTATGAAATATAAATAATTAGGAATGATAAAAACTACATGGATGTGTTTAACAAATATATGGAAGAGAGATAGAGTATAAGTGAGAGTAACTGAATGATATGAGTGTTATAAACAAAATGAGTGTTGTTGACAAACAAATCATAGAGAGATATAATACAGTTTGTTACATAATATATTTGTGTAACTATATCATAGTTTAACAAGTTTATAAAAACGCAACTGATACAGAATGAAAAATTACAGTTTAATGCTATTTTTATTATTATATAATATTTTATTATTATATATATTATAGGGGAACTTTTCATAACAAAAAAAACACACACTCGTGTTGGTCACAGATATATTCACTGGATGATGTACAATAGAAACTTAACTAAAAACACAAAACAAAACGTAAGGTCTGTTACTCGCGACACGACTTAACCCAATCGCGGGTTGTAGGGAACTGAACTAGAAAATTGCCCGCGCGCCGGGAACGGCATCCAATTCCTGGAAACGTTTGGGCACACGGACCCTATGACGACGGTACTTCTCGAACCTAGCTAAATTAGGGATGGGACGATATGCGTGCTATAATATTCTATTTAATGACACTGTATTACAATTACAGTGTCATCAGACATAATTAAAAAAGGTAGCTGGTATATGAGTTAGATAAGTTAAATGATTGATAGCGAATTAGAGTGAGTGTCACTCACAATAATTATGAGTGAGAAATATGAGTGCAACTGCAAATTTTTCATATTATTACTTGCGTTTTGCGGTATGTAAAAGAGGGCTATGTATAGAAACTAATTAAGTCTAAATAATAATTTAAATCTAGAAAGTTCTCTAAGCTAAACTAAAACCTTATTCCGAATAACTAACATGAAAGTTAGAAAATTGTGCATAATTTCTATACAGGTACATGATCATATTTTATTATTAAATTCTCGTTCAGTCGTTATTTTATTATGTTTTAAGAGCTCCCTAAATTATAAGGACTTCTTATATTCATTAATAAACAGTAAAATTACAGAGACTTTTACTTTTTTTAGATTTCAGAGACCCCACTTTTTTGGATGTAACATCCGTTTTGTTCGTGTAAAATGCCTATGTCCCCCGGACAATAATAACGAATATATTGACACTTCATTCATCAAAATCGGCTCAGTAGTTTAGGCGCTACGGTGGAACACACATAAAACATACCATTTGGCTTTGCCATACTTGGATAGTAAAATAAATAAGAAGTTCTTATAACGTAAGGAAATCTTAAGAGTATTACTTATTGGAAGGCGGAGTAACTTTGGAAATAATAAATATATGCTATATCAACAGCCTAGTGAAAGAAATACAAAATGACGGTAGATGAAAAAAAATAGGTCATATAAGGCCAAATGTATGGTCGACGTCAAATGTCCATATAGAATAAGCAAATAAAATGGCGTTTTAGTAACAAAGTCAACCCTCAAACTTGCATCAATCATATTCATCTTGTAGTTTGACAATGTGGACAGTTACAAGTATCACACAATATCTGAACTAAACTAAAATGACAGCTTTAAATCTAGTTCTGTTCCTTTCTGCCGGGAGTATTATGAAAGGGTTAGCAGGATTTATTTTAGTTTAGTTTAGTGATTGTGCACTACAGAATCAACCACATTGTTGACTATTTATGGAAAAGTAATATTGAATAGTAATGGTTTAAACCTAATGCTGGTTAAAATTAAGGTAAATATTTTGGACAGCTTATGTTTGTGTGGATGAGTGATTCAGTTTGCTAGTTTTAGCATTTAAGCTATGTATGGACTTTTGAAATATTTTAGAACGCAAGTTCTTTATGGCAAGAGAAAACGCAGGGTCATGGGCTGGGGAAAAAGTGTTGTCTCTATTTCTCTCCCTCTAATACAGATGAAGAGAGAGAGAACCTACCTTTTATACTATCATCCTTAAAGCGGATACTATGATAGTATACCTGATACTTCTTATAATTGTTGTAATAAACTGACGTCGAAATATAAAAAGACTTCGAATGTGAAAAAAAGAAGTATACATTTATTATCCTTGTTACTTTTTTAATGTCAACTACGAAATCCTGCCACATAATTATTATAGTTACTCTAAAATTATCAAATACCTTAAAATATTTAAGTCTATTCAGAGTTATTTTAACTGCCAAATAAGATTTAACTGAGGAATTTTGACAGTTAACAGGCCAAATTTGGGTATTGGGTATTTGACAGTCAATTAAATTATTTTTTAGTGATCATTAAATAGAGGATCTTCCAAAAGTCGTAATTTCCACGTCCCCTGTTAGTTTTATGTTGAATTACCATTTTAAACTATCGATTAAAGTATTTAATAAAAATTTACTTTGATGACGTCTGAATTCAGTATTTCATACAAAATCCCATACTAAGCGCGCGTTTTGAGGTTTGAAATAAGAGTGATTTGATTAGTTATACCCAATTTATAATTTTTGAGTATAGCAGACTATCGTTGATACCTTTGACAGATGTCATCCAAATGACGCCTATGAAGTTCAGTATTATGTCATCGTAAAAATGTATGAAAAGTGTATGCGAAAAATGTCATACTTTATTGGTTTATGCACATTAATAGTGACGTTCCTTTTTTTATCGTAACCAAAGTCTATTTAAATCGGAATAAGTTGTTACTTTTTAAATTAAAAAATCTAGTTATTAACATTTTATTCATATTATTATTTGGGTAATTGAAAAAATAATAGCAATTTAAATACATTTTTGGAAATAATTAAATACATTTATCCCTTTTGTTTGATTTCGTCCCTATCTATGTCACTCTGACAGCTGTCACCGGTATCAAGCTATATTTTACCAACTATAGACTCAAAAATTTAGTATGTAAATAATCCAGTTACCACATTACCGGCAAAGACGTGCCGCTTTACGATTTAGCGTTCCGGTACGATGCCGTGAACAAACCGATTAGGGGTATGGGTTTAAAGCTGCCATAGCCCTAGCAGATTAGCCCGCTACCATCTTACACTACATCATAATTTGCCACCGGGTGAAATCGCACTTCAGGGTCTAACTTTTAGTGGAATGTTGAATAAAAAGTTTTGTATTTGAAATCTGTCAAAACTACAAATATTACATCAGTTACATTTTATTTGGCAATTCAAAAATCAGCCATGCAATTGCAAATTAAAGTCCTAAAAAATATAGCTTGATTAGAATGACAGCTGTCAAATTAATGTGACTACTGGAGGTCTAATTACGTAAAAATGATTGCTATCATAATAATCGCATAACACTATCGCAATCATTTCTGAACGCTTAACACTCTTCTTCTATTGGATAAAATTAATTGTCGCAGCAAGAAAACTGTAGTGACAGCTGTCATTCTAATCAAGCTACACATATTGTAAGTCCTACTTATTATATTAATATTTCTATATATACACATTATATTACTAATGCACCGTTCGTTTAACTTTAAACTTATGACATTTTTCTGGCCTCGTGATCTGGGACTGCTTATTGTCCGACCCAGGAATCAAACCAGTGTTGTTAAAAGCCTACCGAGTCTTAGGCTCGTATTATAAACCGAAATCATCTAAGAACAAGTATTAATGCTGTTTAACACAATCTCTAAACTAAACTAAAATGACCAGTGCTGCCCCTTTTCGCAGGGAGTCTTAAGAAAGGGATGGCAATATAAATTATGGTTATAGGAGTTCTTAGTGGAAGCAGAGGCGGGTGCGGAGGTTAACGGAGGCGGAGGCGGATTTCTCATCGTTCATTTTCTTTGCTTTAAGGATGCGATGAATCCCACATTTGATTTTTTAGAGGATTCTTCTGAGGACAGTTGCCTTTTTGCTTGGTGTAACTGACGCATTCGCATCGCATTGTAAGTCAACATAAATAAACCTCCGTTACAACTCCGCAAAAAAACGGCGGAGGCGGATGCGCAAGCGGAGGTTGGATTTCTTGCGAAAGTTCCGCACTTAGGGAGTCGGAGGCGAAGTTCCGTTACAACCCTAATATAATTGACATTTTAGTTTAGTTTAGAGATGATGTACAACATAATTGGACTCAATCTATGCTTAAGCCCATCCTAAGCATACCACATGATTTATTACATGACTGCCTAAAAAAGGAGGGTAATTTTTCAGGGTTCACGCATGTATGTATGTGAGTTTCTTTAGTCCACCATAACTTCAAAATGCCTGAATAGATTTGGATGCATGGGTGGATTGGATGGATGTATCCTTAGAATCCTTAGATCCGAGGGACACTAGCTATAAAATTTTTGAACATTCAATATAGCAGGGCAGTCGTGCTTTTAACTTTTTAAATTATGTTCACTTTCGTATTTCCCGAACCCGCGGGTAGTTCCGAATTTTGTGAGTGAAGTCATAGTCAAAAATCTACTTACTTATCAATAAAGGGGTTTGAACATTTGTATGGAACCTGGCCTACCCACTGTTCCAACATTTGAATTCCAAAGCTGTAGGTATTCTGTATGTATAACTCGGAAACTTGCCACTTTAGAAGATTTTGCCTCATATAATACTTGTTATTTGACGACCTCCGTGGCGCAGTGTGTAGCGCTGTTGCCTTAATGTGCGGAGGTTCCGGGTTCGATCCCCGGCAGGGTCAATTTGGGAATTTATAATTTCTGAATTGCCACTGGTCTGGTCCGGTGGGAGGCTTCGGCCGTGGCTAGTTACCACCCTACCGGCAAAGACGTGCCGCCAAGCGATTTAGAGTTCCGGTACGATGCCGTGTAGAAACCGAAGGGGTATGGGTTTAATATAACTGCCATGCCCCTAACAGGTTAGCCCGCTACCATCTTAGACTGTATGTACCATCAGGTGAGATCGCAGTCAAGGGCTAGCTTGTAGTGGATAAAAAAAAAATTGTATTGATGTCAGCCATTGATTAATACAAGTTTTATGAGAGGCCAAAAAAAAGTGTGTGTGTGTAATTCACACACGGCAGAAGTGAAACTTCAGAAAAGAAGCCTACGAGAGAATGAAATATATATAACTTGTATTCTATCTCATTCTCTCGTAGGCTAAATCCTATTATGAATATATTTGTCGCTTTTTATTCCATTGAATTTTCAAATCACAAAGATTCTCGAGAAGTTTCACGTCAAAAAAAGGCCAAATTATTCAAACCCCTTATGTAAGGTTACTAGGGTACTTAACCCTAAAATAGAACTATTTAAGTTAATTAAGTAACATAATTTCTAATGTTCGGAAGTCATTTCATTGGCAATTACTTTACAGTTCTAATATACTAGCGGATAACCGGCGTGTGCCAATACGCTAAAAAAAACTTGAAACCATCTTTGCATTATTGCCTTTCTAATGAAACCGGTTTGGGGCACATTGGTTGGATGGTTTCAGTCTATAACGTACATAGGTAGAAACATCTTTTGTGTTTTATAGAGATTTCATTGCAAATTAAATTAATTTACTTACACGTCGTAATAGGATTAAAATTAAAAGGGGCCCCTAATTTTCAGAACTAAAAAGGGGCCTGAATGGTTTGGGGACTTAAAAGAGTTTATTCAAACTGCGAAATTAAAATGGGCACGAAATAAGTTCTTTTCAGGTCCCAGATGGGGAAGTAGATGTTGAATGATGAATTTGAAGAAGACAAGATCTAGAATTAAACCTTTGTTTAATGTTTTGGACATTTAAAATAGGACCTTTAATGCACTATTTAAAAGGCCTTAATGGTTAAAAATTGGCCCTATTTCATAGTACGGCTTCTTTCATGTCCAAGATGTATAATTTGATGAGACGTTTAGAATTAAAGCATTGTTTAATGCTTTGGAAATTCAATAGGGGCCTTTAATATTAAAGGCACTATTAAAAAGAGGGTTTAATAGTTACTTAATAGTCTTAAGGCATAGATGAGGAGCCTAAGTTAGAAAATATGAATCCAATATTAAAAAATAGTCTTAAAGTTTTGAAATGTATCATGAATGATTTTTTATTATTATGCAATATTATTTCTAAAATGGAATTGTTGTCATGATTTCGAGGTATAGACAAGTCTAGTAATTTAATTGAGCAAAATAAAACTACACCACAATATTTAAGAAATGTAACTAAAAATGTGTTTCTCAAGGCACGAGGTCTTTTTGTCCATTGCTTAAGTGTGTAAATAAAAATGACGCTAATTTTAAATGTACTTAACTTGAAATTTTTTATGTTAACATTTACTCAAAAATGTTTTTTGACATTTAATAAGCATTAAAACCGATATTTTTGACGTATCTTATAGTCAAATTATTAATAATTAAATACACTATCCTACATTTTTGTGCTATGCTCACTTGTGGTGATTAATAAATCCCATAAATACCTCAAATCAGATTATTTGAAGATATGCTAAGTATTTTAAGTTTAAGAACCAAAATGTCTACGCCGTTTTAACGGCCCATATGAAATTTTAGCGATTTTCGAAAGCTGTTCATTTGAAAACTTTAATATTTCAAGATGTGTTATATAAATAACATTATTTTTGAAGTTAAATACTACTTTTGGCGCGTTAAGGCGCTGTCAGCTCTTAAAATCAAAACACAAATCGAGAGGTTGGCTCTCCTCAGTCGTCACCCCTCACGTCAGTTATGCCCACTTCAGCCGGGTGGCGCTCCCGTCGCGGTTTTCATTATTTTCGCGCGCTTGTCATAGCATGTCACGGATGCCCTCGGATGACAAAACACGGTAACTCAAAATTTGTGAAATTGATAGAATAACGTAAGTGAGTAAATCACGTACCTACCAAAGTCTCTTACATGAGTAGGTAATTGACAAAATACCTATTGTAAATCGCATATCGTGTGCAAATCCATTTTAATACTTAATATTATAAATGCGAAAGTGTGATTGTTAATTGAATTGCCCGTCAATCACGCCGCAACGGAGCAATGGTTCGACGTTATTTTTGGCGTGGGTATAGTTGAGGGAGAGTGACTTTTTATCCCGAAAAATTAAGGAGTTCCCGCGGGAATAAAAAAAACTTCAACCACGCGGACGAAGTCGCGGGCATTAGCTAGCCCAGCATACTAATATCCATACAAAATATAATAAATGCGAAAGTGTGTCTGTCTGTCTGCTACGCTTGCACGGCCCAACTACTCAACCGATTTTGATGAAATTTGGTACAAAGATAGATTACATCCCGGAGAAGGACATAGGCTACCCGGAACCATTATCCTGGAAAATTAAACAGTTACCGCGGGAGTCAAAAAATCTTAATCCATGTGGACGAAGTCGAGGGCATCATCTAGAGTTACATAAGTATCTTATTTACATAAACTACTTACGTGAGTTAATTACAAGTATAATTGTGGCATAAATCAATATCATACGCATATACAATGTACTTACCGACTAAGAGTCTGATATTCATTTTTTGTCAGAAACAAGAAATACAGATGTTATTTCAAAAATTTAAATAGCAAAAAGATGTTGGAAATTGATCATTGAAATCAATTTCTAGTCTTTTGCAGACACATAGTATTATTTACAGTGTTTGAAAAATACTCAAAAATAAAAAACGAAGAAAATCATACAATTTTGGTGTCATGATTACAATTTTTTATCTTTACATACAGAATTATCTATATGGTAGAACTTCGTAAGAGCCAAAACCGCAAATTAGCCAATTTATGTAAAATTTCAAATTTGTACGTTGTTTCCGTACTCTAAAATTATAAGTTTGATTGACAATATTATGTCCGAAGCAAAACCTATTATATTAATTAACTGGACTTCGGTTGGGTGAAACTAAACAAATTAACTTTTTAAAAATCCCACTCAATCAAAATTAAAAATAAATCTCGGGAACGGCAAATTTTCAACTCAAGGAAACGGGAATAAAATTGGCCGATTCCCGGGAATTCCCGAGAATCGGGATTTTTTTAAAAATAGGTATTGCTACTTTTATGTACCTTATATCCAGTTTTTTTTTAAATTAAATACAAGTTAGCCCTTGACTGCGATCTCATCTGATGGTAAGTGATGATGCAGTCTAAGATGGTAGCGGGCTAACCTGTTTGGGATATGGCAGTTATATTAAACCCTAGTCCATATCCCTAATCGGTTTCTACACGACATCCTACCGGAACGCTAAATAGCTTGGCTGCACGTCTTTGGCGGTAGGGTGGTAATTGGTAACTAGCCACGGCTGAAGCCTCCTACCAGGCCAGACCAGAGAAAATTCAGAATATTTAAATTCTTGAAATACAATGCAAGAAAATATTGTTGCCGTGAATTCATTACGGTCCTTTAATTAACTCTTTCGAAATTGTCAGTCAATTGAACAAATTGGTACTCAATGGATTTCTAAAGGTTTGTACACGGTTAAGCTTTTACGGCCCCGAGTTTTGCATTGGAAACGAGTATTATATATATTAAATTATTCAGGTGTAACAATGGCGCTGACATCTGGTGAAATAACAAGGCGGCATATAGAGAAATTAAATAGGGACTCTTAAAAGTTCAAACAATAATATATAAGAAAATAACACTTGGAGCTCGTAAAATCTAGAACAAGAAAAATATCCGAGGTGAGATAAAATATCAGAAAGGGAGAATCGAAGAAGACAAAACGCTAAAAAAAAATTGTTACTTATAATCATTCTTACAATGTGATTTAACATACTATACATTGGTTGGAAGTTCTACTTATATTTTATAGACGACATTTTACATAATTTAAGTACAAAATAAAGAATAAAGAGTTTAAAATACTCAAAAGTACCTACTACGACTATTATATAATAGGGGTATTATATATTCGAGGTATTAGTTTAAAACCCCCTATTTTTACTTTGGCTATAACGATTATTTTACTGCCACTTCGTACAGTTTCGTATGTTAGTCTTTCTGGTAAGTATTATTTACCAGCAGAGAAGAGCTTTTTTGAAGATCAATGAATTGATGGATCTGTCACTGGAATAAAATTTGTTCAGCCATAATAAATTACAGTAGATTATGCTATATTCTGTTAATTATATCGTTACTTTCATAAATTTCACATGAAGATTGACAGGAAAATATTGATAGACTGTAATATAAATTATACCTCATAAGCCCGAGGCTACTAAATTTTGTTTTTTGACTCCACTGTCAATTATACCAATAGCAGAGGGAAAGAAAATATGGATATCCGTATCCATAATTCCCTAAGATGCTCAGGAGTTCTCCATACAATGTTATGTAAAAACCAAGACTGTGAACAGTCCAATCTTTATGTATGGATGTGAATCCTGGACAGTAACGCAGCAGTAACGAGACTCTTTATGGCTGATAGGAAACGTCTTTAGAAAATCCTAGGGTCCTCGATCCTAGGATCCTCCATACGTACGGGGAGGACGGTGAATGGATACCAAAAATACTAAGAGGTACCATATCCAATATAATTGTAGAGACCAAATCAGCGTGCGGCAAAACCAAAAAACGGCACAGAATAGGAGAGAGTAACATCTTCACGAGATTCTCTTGGGAATACTGAGTATGGGTTGGAAAATATTGTTGATTTAGATTAACATTTGTAATTCTTTGAGGTGAGGTTACTACGTACGCCTGTCTATAAAAAAAGACCCGTAAAGGATCACTTTGTTGTCCGTGTGTCAAGGCTTGTTTCTCATAAACTGCTTGATGTAGTAAATTTATATTTGCACTGGCTTCTAATTGCTATAAAAGTAGTTACATATGAGCGTATCACGATAAAAAAAATTTCAACTTTTCAAAGTGTATTTTCATACAAGACGCAATCTCTGTAAAACCTATGAACTACAATAAAACTTTGAAATTTGTAACGAAGCGAGTTATGGTACAAGTACATGAAAAAATCATGAATTTACAGTCCTGTGTGAAATATTATGCGATAAATTTTTGTATAATGCCTAATGAATAGTAATATTCAGTATATTCCTGTGTGAATTTTGTAATATTTGGTCTATTTCATACTTTCTGTAATGTCTTAGCCGTGTTTTTGTGATAATTTAAGGTAGTATCGAAAGTATCGAAAGTCCCGGGAATTCCCGGTTCCTTGCCAATATCGGTCCAAAATTTCCCGATACTCAAACACAGCACCGAATGCATGCCCTAGTAGTCAGGGAGAATTATAAGTACACAAAAACGGGAAATCACAAAAAAAACCAACGACGTATTTCCCGGAAATTTCTAACTCCCGGGTCCCAGAAACGAAACCCTAAGGGTATCTAATATCCAATCAATTAGTAATAAAACTTGCAATAGGCACTTATTTGAAGTATTTGAGACACTACTAGGTTCTTACTCAGCAAGCTTTCGATATAATAATATTATCTGGTCGGTCTGGTCCAATGAGAGCGGACGAGTAGGCAGTAGCAAGCTGAAGTGGCAATGCTTGATTTTCAGTTTTCCTTTCTGTTTTACCACTGTTTTGTTATTTTCCATTCATATCAAAAATTGCACTGGAGGCATACTACTATGGCTTAAATCCGTATTGTTTTAATATTGTTGACGTTCGTGTTTTTAGAATTATAATCCTTATTTTAGGACCTTCAAGGTACGTGACATAAAACCGACATTTTTAAGTAATACTGCTTTAAGCGATGGCAGTGAACCCTCTGACAGTAATTGGATGTTTGACAACTTACCTACTTCTTGGAAATATTAAAAGACGTCATTGTTACAACCAGCAGGAGTTTTTTTTTTTAATAGTGAAGCGACGTGCCTTTTTATGCGATATTGCGCAACTCGTATGTCAATCTAGTAATTACCAGTACGATTTTAATTTTGAAAATAGTTTTCAAAATAATTACGAAGCTGCAACACAAGCTCACTTGATTGTCATTTAAGTAGCGTCATCTTTGGCGTTGGATGGTTTCTATGACCTGCCTTATTGATGTTGCCAAATAATAAAATATACATTTACAGCATTGCTTCACCAAAAATATTTATTTTAATACATAAAAAAGACATTTAGACGCCTGGGTATGTTTATAAAACAATACAAAAAGTTGTAATATCAATGTGTCAAATCGATTAAAACTTCTTCGTAAATGAAGTCGATTGTTGTCAAAAATCGAATGGATAGCGCATTACGGCATCATTATTTCGAGCTGTCAAAAGTTTGGTCAGAGAACACATTTCATAATTTATTTGATTATGTATTTTTAGTTATATAAAAGAAGATTAGCTCACGAAAGTTGTAATATCCACGTCTTCTGTCAATTCATGTTGAATAAACATTAGTCTTATTCATGTTATGTTTGAAAACCATTTTAAAATATCGATTTAAACGCTGGAGCAAAGGAGCACAGATCCATCGTCTGTGAAGTTCTTTCGAACACTGGCGGAGGTGAAAATGAGCTAGCGCTTCTCGAAAAACCGGACAAAAATGGAAAACAGAAAATATGTGTACATTTTAATAAATATTAATAAATCAATGGATGTCATTTAGAATTTGGAATTTAATGATATATTTTTCAAGTAAATTGAGGTTTTCAATTTGGAGATGTGTTGACTTGAAAACAGAAATAAGAGGTATGTTTGAATTTATTTTTTATGCAGCGAAGTTGTTTAAATCGTGTTTTGGGATAAAACAATATCTGAGTTAAGGTCTTGAAAACATCATATATTTTTTTCAATCTTCCATATGCCACCATTTAATGGATACACTGCTTTGGAAACCCCCCCCTGACCACACACAGCGCCTTAAGGAAAAAATATATCAGAGTGAATTTTTACAATGCGCGCGCGCACAGACACCCAAATTCGACACCCTGACGTTAGTTGGTCAACTTTTAAGTCTTGCAGAAAAAGGCCTACCAACAAAATAAAAATAAATACATTTACCATATATTGGGTGAGAACTGATAACTATATTCAAGATATTTATTATTTGCTATCAAAAAGTATAACTTCTCGCGTGCGTACATAAGTACACACAATTTTTTTTTTAATTTATTATGCATCCAAATGTGTCCTAAAATGGTGGTAATTTTTTATATTATTTTACATATTTATTACTCAGTCCTTGTTTGTTTTTATCTTAATTTTAAATAGATGTCTACACATGTTTATTATTATATTTTATTATGGTTGAAATTTTTATAGCCTAATTATATTAAATTTATCATCATAACTTACCAAATATTTTTATTTATACATCTCTTTTTTTCTTGGTTTCCATCCAAAAAAATGAATTAAAATTTTCTCAATTCATAAAAAAGACAGCTAAGAGATCATTATCTAACGAAAACAGACTAATTATTTAACAGACAAAACTGAGAAAAAAAAATTTTTAAAGGCCCTTCAAATTGTTTTTTGTAAAACAACCAACTTTAAAATTATAATAATTATATTGCATTCAAATTGTGAGTTGAACTTTTCAGTTTTCGAGATTTAATTCCATGCGGTATTTTTGAACATTTTTGACAGCAACTTAAGCGACAGCTGTCATCCAGTCTGTAAGATAATTATTATTTGTCATTCAGCAACTACAGTACATAATTGTGAGCTGTAATTTGCTCTGCAAGATTTTTGACAGTTAGCAACTATGGCAGACCGTACACAGTCAATCTAGATCAAAATCAATTATCGCAATCTAGACTGATCACCGTAAAACTGCAAAAGCCATTAGATTATAATCATACGGTTTCTATCTCGCGAGATTGTAAACTGTCGAAAGAACCGTTCAATGTTGTGAGTGTCAATTTTTGAAATATTCATTGTATTTAAGTTTTCTTATCTCTTTCTTGTATGTTAGGTTAGGGTTCGACATAAATAATCAGGTTTTATCGGTTTAATATACTTAACAGATTACAATCTATTGAAAAATAATGTGTTGAACTGTAATCTGTTGACAGTTTATAATCTCGCTAGTTAGATTACAATCTAACAGCTTTTGCAATTTTACGGAGACATATACATAATATTGTATTGTATAGTCATAAGTGAATCTATGATAGGTCGTGACTGTGGCTAAATTAGCAGCTTGCGACTAAAGTTGCTAAATGTCTAAAATCATCACACAATAAGTCCTCTGAAGGCATATAGATTCAAAAATCACTTATTGCACACACAAATCACTGTCACTAACTATTGTAATCCTTATCACATCTGTCATCGTGATCCCAATATTTATGGTTGCGAGGCACCTCCGTGACGTGTCTCTTCGGAGGGGTTTTGGACCTCCCTTCTCCACTGTTCCTCCGGTTCAACCTCCCTTGGGACTGTCTGGAATCCCGTGAACTTCTCGAAACGGATCTAAATTTCTCCTCTTTGGGATCCTCATCGTTAATATTATCTTTGGAACGCTGTCTAGTCCAATTTTTCTTTTTATTTGAGTCCTCGTTTAAACTCAAATCGCTTTTCTCTTTCCTCCAATTCTCTATAGGCTTTTTAACATTCGCCGTTTGTTGGACTTCGCTGTTAACCCGTTCAGGTTGGGTTACATTTGTTTCCGTTGCGGTGAACTGCGGAACGAATTCTGGGGCGTTATAATTCGGTTGGTTCTGGTTTTGAAAATTCTGTATATACGCCCCGTCGCCTTGTTGTAAATAATTTGCATAATTCTCTTGATAATTATTGAAATTAGGCGGCGGATAATCAGGCACGACATAACTTTGCATATTCGGTGGTAAAACGGTCGGATTGAACACAGGTTCGGAATCCTCTTTTTTCTCTTCGGATTGTCTCCAGGAATTCAAATCATATCTCTTCGTTAAGTTAGTCTTCGTTGTCCAAGTATCAAAAGTTTCTTGGGTCATTTGTTCCTGTCTTAACAATCCAGCACCCGCACCCAATATAGGCCTCAACTTAGGTTTTGTATCGTCATCATTATTCAAACTGATCTGGGATAAATTCTGGCTCGCTTTATCAGCATCCGAACTAACGTCTGATCTATAATCAGTGTCTTTCTTCTTCCACGATCCGTATGTGACTTCGCTAAAGCTTTCGTCCATGGTCAAGTCTAAGTGGGCTGCGTAGAATTGTTGTAATGTGTTGGGTAAAGGAAGGAATTTGTTCAGGCAAAGATCTGCAGATAGCAACAGCCATATGATGCTGACTGCCGGAGGGCTTAATAGCCTGAGTCGTATTGATATGGATAGGTCGTCTAATTCTTGAGCTAGCACCGACAGTAGTTCCCTTCCGTTTTGCATAAGCTGAAAATTAAAAAAAAATATAGGTTTATAGTTTTTTTTTTTCCACGGGAATTCCTTAATTTTCCAGGGTAAAAAGTAGCCTATGTCCTACCCCGGGATGTAACCTACCCCTATAACAAATTTTGATGAGTTAAAGCGTAGCACACAGTCATACACACTTTCTCATTTACAATATTAGTATGTTCAATTCAATTCAAATTAGGTACACTGTACACTTTTTGTCGTCCAAAAATTTATAAACCATGATGGTGATAATCAAATGCGGTATCTTAAAACTAAAGCTACGAGGGTTCTAAACGCGCTCTGATTAGAGATGAGCCCACAACAAACTCAGCAGGGTTTTTGGATTACTAAAGTGGTGATAAAAGTTGCAGAAGCGTTAGTTATGTGAGTTGCAACTGTGCATGTTACGTGAGTTGTAACTGCGCAAACTGCGCATGTTACGTGAGTTGCAACTGTGCATGTTACGTGAGTTGCAACTGCGCATGTTACGTGAGTTGCAACTGTGCATGTTACGTGAGTTGTAACTGCGCATGTTACATGAGTTGGAACTGCGCATATTACGTGACTTGCAACTAGGCAACATAACACGTGTCTCTCTTGTGTAGCGAGACTGTGATGTGCTCTAATGTCGTCACTGGTCAGTAATTTATTTTATTTATTTATTTATTTACATCAGGCAACTAGGCCCATAGAAATATATACATAATACAACATATAACACAATAAAATAATATTAAAACATATGAAAATAATTATGAAACAGTAGTGATTCTGGATATGGCTTCCCTGAAGCGACGGTAAACTATGCCCTCAGGCCAAAAGTCTGAGCTGAGGAATACGTCTTTGCACGAAGCCGGAACAGTAAGGACATACGAGCTGAAGTAGGTTGTCCTACTGGACTTAAGTTTATCCAGGGTCAGCTGCACTTCAGTCATCTGCGAACAACCAGATTTTCGCGAACCTTCTGCAGCTGTTCCATGGCGATTTTTATACGTATTCAGAATATACCGTATAATATCAGCCTTGGACGTCTCGGAATTTATGCGGGAAACATAAATCATAATTTTAAGTACCGCCGCTTTCAAGGTGGTATTTGTCGTTTGCGCTGTACCACGAATATTTCGAATGTATTTCGAGTAATGCGCGCATGTACTGTATTAGCGGATTAGACTTTCTTGCTGTTAATGAGATCATGAGTTTTGTCCTTTTCCTTTTCAAATAGGCATAAAGTTAGTAATTTTGATACTATTAGTATGGAAGTAACGAAATTTGCAACTGCATGAATTACGAAAGTTGCAACTGCGCAAGTTACGTGAGTTGCAACTAGGCAACATGAGAAGTGGTAGGCACGTGAGTTGGTATTAGTCTCTCACCTGTGTAGCGAGGCTGCGATGTGCTCTAATGTCGTCACTGGCCAGTAATGCGCGCATATACTGTAACAGCGGGTTGGCTAGTATGTGGACTTTGTTGCCGTTGCACAAACGGGCCTCTGAAATGTTAATTGAAACGAGCCTTTGAAGAGCCCTATATTATAATCGTTTTTTGAACGAAAACGATTATAATATAGGGCTCTTCAAAGGTCGGATAAACAAATACCTCAAAAGGCAGCAACGCATTGGCGGTTCCTCTGGTGCTGCAAATGTTCATGGGCGGAAGTAATCACTTACCATCAGGTGACCCGCCTGCTCGCTATATATATAATACAAAAATCTCCCTGGCGCAGGGTTGAGAACTGTCTTAACGTGCGGTGGTCTCGGGTTCGATCGAGGCAGGGTCAATTTGGGAATTTATAATTTCTGAATTTTCCCTGGTCTGGCGCGGTGAGAAGCTTCGGCCGTAGGTAGTTAATTACCATCCTGACGGTAAAGACGGTAAAGCGAAGCGCGGGTTTAATATAAGTGCCATGCCCCTAACAGGTTAGCCCGCTACCATCTTAGACTGCATCCATCACTTACCATCAGGTGAGATCTCAGTCAAAGGGCTAACTTGTAGTGGATAAAAAAAAACCACAGGAAAACTTGTGCCACTTATGATAAGTCGACTTAGTCGAACCAACGGTTCGGAAAGCTGTACTGAGAAGAGCCAGCAAGAAACTTAGCAGTTGCTCTTGGCAATGGCAAACCTAGAAACTAGTCTGGAACCTAGCCCTAGACAGTTTAAAAATAAAACTTTACCTGCAAAATAATCTCCCATAAGATTTGCTGCATTTATCAAGTAGATGGGGTTTGATCGCTCCAATATGTCTAGTTCTGTAAAAGAAAAGTTTTAGATTCGTTTATATTCATTTTATTGAAATTGTTTCTTATGATACAGAAATGAAGAGGCTCAGTTTTTTTAATCAGATTTTGTGTGGCTCAATTGTTTTGTTATCACAAGACATTGACAAAATAACTGAGCCTAGAGTAATTTTGGGATTCAAAAATGAGTGAAGCTCAGTTATTGTGAGATTCAAAATGGGTGAGGCTTAGTTATTGTGAGATTCAAAACAGGTGAGGCTCAGTCATTGTAAGATTCAAAACAGGTGAGGTTCAGTTATTTTGGGATTTAAAATGGATTAGGCTCAGTTACTGTGAGATTCAAAACGGATGAGGCTTAGTTGTTGTAAGATTCAAAACAGTTAAGGCTCAGTTATTGAGATTCAGAATGGGTGAGTCTCATTTATTGTGAGATTCAAAACAGGCTCAGCTATTTTGGGATTCAAACAGGTGAGGCTCAGTTATTTTGCGATTCCAATTTGTAGAGGCACATTTATTTTGTGATTCAAAACCGGTGAAGCTCTGTTATTTAGGGATTCAAATCTGGCGAGGCTGAGTTATTTTGGGTTTCAAAATGGGTGAGGCTCAGTTATGAACTGAGACTCAGAACAAAACTGCACTTACTAGTGAAGGTTCCCTGCATAACAATATTGAGTAGGGCCGCTCTAAGCAGTTGTTGTCTTTGCTGTCGTGTGAAGGAGGCCCCTACGGCCGCCAGCTTGCGTGACGTCACAGAGCTCTGTAGGGCTGCCGCTCGGAATGTTGCGAACGCTTGTCTGGAAGCATTGCAGTATTTCAATCAATTAATCAATTTTATTGCAAAATTGGGTACCTCTACCGAGTGGTCTTATTCTATAGGCCGATCGTTTAACTCGCGTATCGCCTGCGCGGTAAGAAGGGAGCGGGGGCGGGTAACGCTACACACGGAGTCAATAATCCAAAGATTTATCTCGAGATAGACATTGTTGGTAAAGAATAAAATAATAAGTATCACCCACCCATCCGCTAACATCTCCCCCCGCTCCCTTCTTACCGCGCAGGCGATACGCGAGTTAATCGGTCGGCCTATAATTTATAATATAAATCAATATTTTAAATTTGAAACATTAATAAATCACCATAATTAAATAAATGTCTGACCAGGTGGCCAAAGTTAGAACTAATTTTGATGCCTTATTTTATTTCATGTATACCAACGACGCTGTCACCGTGTCAGATAAATTTGTGGGACTTTAAATAAAATTAATAACTAAAGTCAGATATAATTACAAAAATAGTGAACAAATTAACATTAAAATTATTGTGTGGATTATGTTGTTAGCTTTACATCAGGTATAAGCGTGTGGTACGAAATAACATAGTCCCTAGACGCTGTCACTGGGCCAGATAAGTTTGTGGTACTAAAACTCCTGGCTAAAACTGTGATCTTCTTTTTCTCTTTCAGCTTTCCGAACCGGTGGTAGTCTTGACGTATCATAAGTGTCACAAGTTGTCCTACATGAAATAAATAAATCATTTGATTTCATTTCTTAAATATAAAAATAAATTGCTGTTCGTTAGTCTCGCTATAACTCAGTAACAGCTTGACCAATTTAGATGGAATTTTTTGTGTGGGTCCCGGGATGTTTTATATTTGTCACCGTAAGATTGCAAAAACCGTTAGATTATAATCTAACTAGCCAAATTGTAAACTGCCGACAGATTGTGAACCGTTCAATGTTCTGAGTGTAAATTTTTGAAATATTCGTTGTATTTACATTTCTTGTCTCGTTCTTGTAGGTTAGGTTAGGGTTCGACATAAATAATCAGGTAGTGCCCTCAGGTTTTGTCGGGTTAATATACCTAACAGATTACAATCTACCAAAAAATAATGTGTTAAATTGTAATCTGTCGACAGTTTACAATTGGGCCTGGTAGGTGGAGCTGCTATCGGGTTCTAGATTCAGGGCAGGACAATGTCTGCTGGGTCTACTAGTTCAGTATAGATAATGGTAGTGAATAGTGACAGACAGAACATAACCGAAACTTACTGTAGTCTAGCTTCGTCTGGGCACATGTTAGTGACTGTGGTCTCGAAATGTCGCAGTTTCCTGTTAAACTGTATTCCATCTTCACCCGGAGAAAACTGCTCTAGCTGAAATAGATAAAATTGTTTCTATTAGGGAAATTATGTCTTCCTAACTGAAAAACATGGGCTGAAAAACATTGTGTTCTGACTTTTTTTTAAATCACAAGTTAGCCCTTGATTGCGATCTCACTTGATGGTAAATGATGACAGTCTAAGATGGTAGCGAACTAACCTGTTAGGAGTATGGGTTTAATATAACTGCCATACTCCTAATAGGTTTCTCCACAGCATCGTACCGGAACGCTAAATCGCTTGGCGGCACGTCTTTGCCGGTAGGGTGGTAACTAGCCACGGCCAAAGCCTCCGACCTGGCCAGACCACAGAAAATTCAGAAATTATTAATTTCCAAATTGAGTCTGTCGGGGATCGACATATGCATAAAAAGCCTTTTCTCTACAATCATAATATGTCTCACAAATGTGACCAACTGTGACAAGGAATAGAATAGAATAGAATAGAAAAATCTTTATTGGCAGCAATAAACACAGATGCACAAAATAAATAAAAATAAAAAATGAGTTACATACATATTATAAAATGTAAGTTTGTACAGCAGTGTAACACTACGAACAGGTGAGTCACTCAGCTTGTGTTGGGGCTCCTGGCCTCTCAGACTTAAACCGGCGATGCCGCCAGGACCCACGTCTGAGGTGCCAGGTGTCCCAACGCTGATTTTCAGTGACCGCCTTTCGATGGGAACGTCAATGATATAGCCTTCATATTTGGCAGAATATGATAATAACTTATGTTTGTATAAAAGGAAAATCTTAGTAAAAAATTAGTAGTAAATTGTGAATAATAAATTAAACTTATGACTTAATGATGTAAGAGTATAACAAAACTAGAATAAAATAATAATAATGATTATGTACACAGCTTAGTGTTCTCAAAAAATTCAGGACAGGACAGGGGATAAAAAAAATCACGAAATTAGCGTGACGTACTTTATGGATGACCCCTAATGGGATCTGGTGGTGGAAGACTCACCAGAACCAGCAGTGGTGCAAACTGCTCATCCACATGTAGCAGTTCCACCAGGGAATCGTCATCGCAGCGCTTTTCCACTGTCTCCTTGACAGGCTTGTCATCTTTGACAGGCTCCTCCATGTCCGGTTTGACGGGCTCCACTTTTGACAGGTCTGAAATTGACGGTCCTGTAAGGGATTAGCTTCATCTGGGAATAACGTATCAATAGGCCGGAATAGGGATGATGACAACTCAATCAAATCAGCAACTCTTTATCAAACTTAACAATGCGCTGGAAGTTTGTATGGAGTTCACAGGTGTGACGTCATCAAATTTCAACACACTTTTTTTACTTAAAACTTAAACTAACCTAGGATGTGAATTTTAGGTCATTTGGAAGACCCTCTTGTTTAATCAGTAAGAAATAATTTATTTTATACATAGGCATCATCCCTATTAAACCTGTAAGTTTTCATGTAAGTAGCATTAGAAAGGTGAAAGTGTGTCTGTCTGTCTGCTATGCTTTAACGGCCCATCTTTTCAACAGATTTTGATGAAATTTAAATTTAGTACAGACATAGATTGTGTCTCAGGGAAGGACTTTTAATCCTGGAAAATGGAAGAGTTCCCGCAGGAAATTAAAAAAACGGAAACTAAATACTACTAATACGTACATATAAGTTTTTTTTTTCTTTCTACTAAGTATTATTTATGTACCCTAAGGTAGTAATAGGGTGGTATGTCAATAAGGATTTACTTATATGACAAGGAAGCTTGGCAATAGTTTGCTCTAATGGCTAGTTTAAGATGATTTGTGAGATATATCTAGTACTATCATATTATCCTGAATCCTCAGGGCATCAGCTAGTAAAAAAATAAATATTGATTGATTTAAATCTTAGGCCGCTTCATCACTTCCCATCAGGTGTGATTATGGTCATGCGTAAGCCTATAATCAATAGAACAAAATGTGTCTACCTGTAACTCTAGGGCTAAGCTCAGCGAGTGTGCGGGCCACGCTCTTTTCGTCTAGGTCTGTCTCGCCCGGCCGTGGCGCCCTCTGTGGCAACTGGTGGCGCCCCGTGTACCCGCGACCGCGTCCTGTGGACGACATATTTTCCTAGAATAGAAGTAAAGTTTTGCATCATGATAAAGTTGTGTTTTACTCTGAGTTTTGAGGCCCAAAAAGGCGAGGGAAAGGTTGGAGAGGCCTTTGTGAACAGGCAAAGAATGACGATGATAACTACAAAGGATTTTTGGTAAATTGTATTTGGACCTTTGGTTAGGTTAGTGTTGCATTTTTTGACATTCCACCCTAATAGGGGCTGAATAGCGATAATAGTTTGTAAGAAGTTTGTAAATTTTTCAAGTTTTATTTGAGTTTAGATTGAAAATTCAGAAATTTTAACATTAAATCATTAAGTATTATAATGATAAAAGATTATAGGTAGGTTTATGTGGAATAGGCTCTTATGACATTAGTAAAACCTGTAAAGCACAGGACAGGGCTATTCACTGGTCTGGTGACAACTAAAAATGTAAATAAAACTAAACATGGTGAACACAACTGAATGAAAATTAATAATGAAAGACATAATTAATCAACAGTATACTTGGCCCCAATCAAATAGTCTCTGAACAGCAGTGCAAGTGTGCAGTTTTCATTCAAACTGCAAAGTCAACACAATACTATGTGTGAAATATTGCGACTCGTCTTGCAGTCAACTTGGTTGGCACTCAGCAGTTGGTTAGAACATGTGTTAAAGTATCCTTATACTATAGCTGAAAAAACTAATATCTAGGAAATACCTACATAGTAAGTTGGAAAAACAGTATATACCTATACTAATATGTATGCACTGCATACTATGCAGTGGTGTTCAGTTCATAGAGGCATAAAAGCACTGCTTACCCAAATGGAAACACGTCAAAGCTAATATTTCATCAAAACAGCTAGTAAATAGGTATTCTGACTATATAATGCCTACCCTAGCTTCAAAACCTGTGCATGCTACTGTATGTATGGATTGATGGATGTTTGTTACTCAATCACAACAGAACAGCTGAATGGATCTGGATGAAATGTGACACAGAGATAGATTACAGTCTGGAGTAACAAATTTTATCCCAGAAAGTTCCCGCGGGAACCGAAAAACCTCCATCCACGCGGACGAAGTCGCAGGCATCAGCTAGTTCTGTATAAAACTTGGCAAATGCTGATAGGAAGCTAGAATATATAAATAAAAAGGAATACATCAAATTCTCATAAATCAAAACACCTTTATAAAAAACATATAACTTTACACTAATATATCAAACACTTTGTTTTCCCAAGTAACCAAATTAAGTCGTGTTTACCAAGAAACCTTACAGCAACTTTTACTATATTTGCACAACGTGACGAGTAAAGTAACGGTATTATTCACTTACAACACAGGTTTAATTACGTAGGACAAAGATACGGAATAAAACTGACATTGAATACCATGTCAGTCTTTTAGTCCATGGCAAAATATCGAGACGCAGTTCAAACAATTGACGTAAAGGAATAAATGAAAATGTACATTTTAAACCATTTCATGTTTAATTTATTGTGTCCTCGATATATCTCAGAGATTTCTAGCACTTGTGAAGTGTGAACTGTCTTTGAGTTTTGACCGGTGCAGCTTTGATGACGATTTGACTGGAGGGTTTTTAAATTTTCCTTATCGATTAACCCACGCCATGGTGCTTTGTTAACAGCGCAGAATCTGTACAATCATTTAACTATATTAGATTTGTAAGTTTTTACTCACCAAATGGTTATTTATTAGCGGGTATTGTTAGTTATTTATTTTATCTACTTTTGTTTCACGTAGCGGTTGTCATGCATTTCATTTTCCCTAATGGCGACGCTAGTGAAGTGATTTCGATTTGACACTTCCATCACAGATAAATTTTGAAAACTTTTACCGATTTTTATTGATTATTTTTGTATAATGAAAAAAAAAAGTGTAATTTTAAAATAACTATGCCAGAGTACGCAATAGCAGTACACATATTTCTAAAAGACAATATTAAGTAAAATTGGTTTAGATCTGAACCGGATCGGATTCATTTGATAGTTTTTTAACCAATCATTGCACTTAGTTACTAATTAATATAATTTTTAATAATGTCCATAGTTTTAGTGCACAATACATACATAATATACTAAAATTTCATTAGGTATTTTCTCATTTCAAAGGAGCTATTAAAATGTTTTATTTTTAACTGGACTACCAACAAAATTATATGTATATTAAACTTAGACATAAATAAACTTGGGGTAGCGGAACACACATAATTTCACTTATAGGCAGCCACATCATGCACAATATAAGGGTCGTACTTACAAACAGAAACAAACAAAAAAAAACTAAAAAACAAAAACAAACTGAGTAACTTACTCAAAAACAAATTATTATTCATAGGATTAGGAATTATAAATAAAATCCGGACTAAAGTAAAAACTTCTATGTATATAATATTATGTATAATATATGATAGGGAAGTATTATATACAAGCATCGATTTTAAGTCAATGTATATAAGAGTGTGAGTGAAACGTTTGCTGTTTGTGTCAATAGGAAGATCTCGACACTATAATTAATCCTATAATACTGTCAATTTTGAAAATATCTTATTGGTCAAACTGCATGTGTCATTCGATGTAATAATAAAAGTATTAATTTAATATTTTGTATTAATTTTATATTATACTTTAATTTTTTTTTTTAAATATTTGGTGACATTAAATTTGGGGTGGCTAAAATTGTCCCTTCTTGCTCCCACCCATCACTAGGAAGATATCCACACTAATGACAAACCACATCTGTCAATATTCCTTCATTTATATTCCTAATTCTATAAAAGTTTAATGTATAATTTATACAAATACCGGTTTTTCAACAAATCTGAATTGTACCGATTTTCGATTCGATCGAGATTTGTGATCATCGACCATAAATGAGATGTTTGACGTTTCTTTTCAGAATTTTCAGGACAGGGACAGAGGGACAAGGGGACTGACAGGGCAAGCGGGGTCAGGGGAAAGTGTGTCGGTTTTGTGCGGTTGAAGTATGGTGGAAATGGAAACTTATTAAATTTCCAATTTATAATGTAAATTGTAACTTGAAAAGCCATTTTATCTTGTACCCCATGTGCAAATCTTCGTCACTGTTTCCCAAGTTTCTCAAATCAACAATCAATAGCCAGTAAAATTCGTTAATCGAATTGCACTTCGAGCATTGCGTTACATGAATTGTTTATATTATTGATATTTTTTATTTCCGATTATAGATTCGCATATTGATTTCTAATTACTGCTGCGTTTTATTGGGTCGTCGTTTTATTTAACTGTGTGTTCGATTCAGTGATATTATCTTGTTTTATTGTAAAAATATTGTGATTTTTGCCGATCGTTTGCGTGTGTGAATATATTGAAAATATCGAGTTTCAAGATGTCTGAAGGGCATGGGGAGCCTAATCAACATAGGAAAGAGAGTGTATCGACGGCTAATGTGGCCAGTGATAGTCCTGTGACGGACCCTGGTCAAGTTAGGGGTGCTGCGCCGGACGGTGCCGCAGGGAAGTTCGAAGGTCAGCGTGGAAAGTCAGGAGCTCTCAAGAAGTCTGCACGGTACAGAAGCAGGTCGCTGTCTGCGTCGTCTGCCGACTCCTATAGCTCTACATCTTATACTGGTAAGTATAAAATCCTGCCACTATCTATACTATGTACCTACTAATATTATAAATGCGAAAGTTTGAATGGATGGATGTTTGTTACTCAATCAAGCCAGAATGGCTGAATGGATCTGGATGAAATTTGGCACAGAGATAGATTATATAGTCTGGAATAACACATAGGCTACTATTTCACCCAAATAATTAAAGAGTTCTTGCAGGAATAAAAAAAACCTCAAACCATATGGATGAAGTTGTGGGCATCAGCTAGTTAAAGTTATAAAGTTTATTCATTCATATTTCATACTACCTACTCACTTAATATTATAAATTGCAAAAGCGTGTCTGGCTCACTGTGTGATACACTTACTTAAATGGTCCATCTGTTCAAGTATTTTTGACTTTGGGCTAGGATACTGTTTTATCCCAGAAATTCAAACAGTTCATTTGGGATTTCAAAATTCTTAATCCACATGCAAAAATCATTCCAGGCATCATATAGTTAATTATAAATAAATAGAAGTTTATTTCAAGTAACATACAGAGTCTAAGAGGTGTAAATATTCCGCTACAGAAACAGGGCAGCCCAATCAAAGCCCTCAATGCATTATTTTATGGATGTCTTTTGAGTACTTAAAAATTTAAGTATGTTCCATTACACCAAAGAAAGAGCTTGCTTTTATACTACTGAACCGAAGTAATAAAAATAAAAGGACTAAAAAGGAAAAACAATCTGATATCAGAACATAACACCAACCTATAAGGTTTTCTTCTTGGGGATTTGGCTATGCAGAGCTTTACCTAGAGACCCGGTATTTATACTACTTGCTGATATGAACAGTGGCAGTTTTTGGGCCGAGATTAGTCTTTGCCTCTTCATTGTGCTTCCCTAGGTAGAGGCTACATTTGTGCATTAGTGCATGGCAGTAGCAGATAATGTGTAAAGGCGTTTCCTCAGCCTCACACCAACCTATAAGGTTCAATTGTTAATGAATTGGTTGTTTTCCATAAAGAAATCTCCTGCCACAAGTGATGACTTCCATTTGCCAATGTTATAGTGTACGGGCACGAAATTAGCGATGGGGGAGCGACAGCGGCAGCGGGGCGATGCGATTAGTCGGAGAGCTGCGGCTACGAATTTCGCCGCAATTTTGTCGTACTCATTTGAAAACTCTATTCCCATCTGGGAATTGTTTAAAACCGCAAAATTTGTCTGAAGATTTGCAGGTATTATTGAAATTACTCAATAGATTACGTGATTAAAATTTCAGATTGCCAAAAGTATATTTTTTGGGTATTTTAATAAAATATTTTTAAGAGAAATAACCGCAAACGCTCTACCAGACTGGCAGGACTGGATTCGCCAATAGACGAAATTATATTTTTTCACAATTTCAGTTTGCCTAAAGGGTCTTCGCTAGCTCACGGACCACATCGCCCCGCTGTCGCCGTCGCTCGGCCGTCGCTAGTTTCGTGCCGGACGCCATAGGCTTTTAAAATTTGTATCTTAAAGCAAACTGGTAATGTTCAATATGAAATACACTGAGAGTCACTAGTCTCACTACCATTGTTCGGAAAGCAGGTTTTAAAGAGAAGAGACAGCAGGAAACTTTAAATAATTGATATCTCAATTTACGAGCTAGTTTTTGACTGCAATCCCAGCCTATGCTATTGTAAACCCTGGAGTATTGGGCGAAAAACTGAGTTGCCATAAAGAACTATGTTAAATAATAAAAACCAATCCTAAAAACTATGAATAGGGGCGCTGAACGGGTTCCAAACTGTAGTCGGGCATTTTCCGACATAACCGAATTCCTAATTTTAATAGGTGAGTTTATCCGGTAATTACCTACGTATAATTAAAATGAATATCACTCATAATAGATTAAACGTTAAAATACTAAAAATTGTGAAATATCCAGTATTTTTGTAGTCCTAACTTTACATTTCACCCATTACACCTCTGACATTATAGTTTAATATTTACGATTGTTATGTGTAGTATTTTGTGCTCTCTTTGGACACATAAAATACCCACTTGATTACCGACTTACCGAGATAATAATGCCAAGGCAGTTCACTTTAAAGGCTCCAGCACATATTGGCCCAATGTGTTCGGCAAGTGTCGGCCAAATCAGGCCGAATTCCACATTCTGGCGGTCCGAATCAGAAACTATAAACCATAAAGAAAGAAAAAAGTTTTTTTATTCCATAATTCCACTACAAGATAGCCCTTGATTGCGATCTCACCCGGATGGTGAGTGATTCTGATACAGCCTAAGATGATAGCGGACGAATATGGCAGGTACATTGCAGTTATATTAAATCTATTCCCCTAATCGGCCTCCGGCAGTTTTAGACCTATATTAATCGCGGTTGTCTGAAATCGGAATGAAATCTCTTAGGGCTTGCTCACACTGAGCTTACATTTATCAGTGGTTTACTTTACATTTCACCCATTACACCTCTGACATTATAGTTTAATATTTACGATTGTTATGTGTAGTATTTTGTGCTCTCTTTGGACACATAAAATACCCACTTGATTACCGACTTACCGAGATAATAATGCCAAGGCAGTTCACTTTAAAGGCTCCAGCACATATTAGCCCAATGTGTTCGGCAAGTGTCGGCCAAATCAGGCCGAATTCCACATTCTGGCGGTCCGAATCAGAAACTATAAACCATAAAGAAAGAAAAAAGTTTTTTTATTCCATAATTCCACTACAAGATAGCCCTTGATTGCGATCTCACCCGGATGGTGAGTGATTCTGATACAGCCTAAGATGATAGCGGACGAATATGGCAGGTACATTGCAGTTATATTAAATCTATTCCCCTAATCGGCCTCCGGCAGTTTTAGACCTATATTAATAAGCTGACATCTAAGAAGCAGTCTTCAAGTATCGGTCATCGGACCGGTTAATAACATAGATTGGCAGATTTTTCGCCGCTGTTGCTGCGGGTCTAAAGTTCGCAGAGTTTGGCCCAATGTGTACTAGGCTCTTTATAAGAAACTCGGCCGAGACTGGAGATTTATTAACGCTAACTAATACTAACTTAGGTGATTTATTAAGGACCTAAATTGCTAATAAGTACAAGCCTGACCCTTGATCAATATCAATGACTATTTATTAGGTTTATGCCATAAACTTAAATTAATACTAGCTGATTCCCGCGACTTCGTCCGCGTGGAATGAGCTTTTCGTAAGAAACGTTTTCGTTCGACCGTTTTTTCTCCGTCTTACATTGCAAATCCGACATAAAATAATATTGCGGCTATAAATTAAGATGTAAGCTATCCTATCTTTCAAGTTGGATCAAACTGCACGCGGTGTGCGAATTTAATTTAAAATCGGTTAAGTGGTTTAGGAGTCCATCGCGGACAAACAACGTGACACGTGATTTATATATATTTAGATAAATCTTAGCTGCAATGCCCGTGACTTCGTCCGCTTTTAAGTATTCTTTGATTTCCGCGGGAATTCCTTAATTTCCCGCGATAAAAAGTAGGTAGCCTGTGTCACTCATGCCAAAAATCACGACAATCAACAAACCAATAGACCAACAAACACTTTCGCATTTATAATATTAGTATATGATGGATGCGTTATACTAATATTATAAACGCGAAAGTGTCTGTCTGTCTGTTTAGAACGCCTTAACGTCACTAACGTTGTAGGGGGTAGGTAATCTCTGGATCTACTGAACCGATTTTGAAAATTCTGGTACCAATAAAAAGCCACATTATTTGTGAGTGTCATATGCTATATAACAACCCTAAAAATTAGGGAGTTCCCGTGGGAATTTAAAAAACTTATTTCACGCGGACGAAGTTGCGTGCATCTGCTAGTTTGGTATAAAGATTGCATCCCGGGAAAGGACATAGGGTCGCGGGCATCACGTCAAGGTACGTGACATCAAACTGTCATTTAGAGTAATATTGCTTATGTATTGCTTTTAAGCGGCAGTATGGCCCCTGGTGAAATGATAATGCGTGTTCTCGACTGCGTCATCGCTTACGTAGTTACGTCATTTGGGATTTAATAAAGGATTACAAATTGCCAAAGTCTATTCACGAAATAACTCGCCCACGGGAAATGTGTCGGGATAGTGACTAGGTACTTGAAAGTTGAGTGATTGATATCTTGGATACTTAACTATAGTCCCGCCGACTTATCTGGCCTTGGTAGCCAAAATTGGAATTAATTTTTATGCCTGTTTAGTTTTTGTTTTTATTTTATTTTTCATAGATATTAGCGACGCTGTCACCGTCAGATAAGTTTTTGGGACCATACATATAGGTAGCTAATGCCCGCCACATCGTCCGCGTGGAATAAGTTTTTTTTAAATTCCCGCGGGAACTTCTTCATTTTCCGGGATTAAAAGTAGCCTATGTCACTCTCCAGCTCCTCGACTATATCCATGTAAACTCAGTCACTCCGTTGCTCTGTTGTTACTTATGTATCTGTATGTAAATGTACTCTGTTACTTATGTATGTAACTATCTACCACCACCACTACAGTCCATTAACGTCCCACTGCTGGGCACAGGCCTCCACTCTCAGAGGAGAGAGGGAATTAGAGCTTAGACTTACCACGCTGCTCCAATGTTGGTTGGCGGGCTTTGACGACTATTATCATGTTAGTGATCATAACCGGGACGTGCTCTCCGAGGCACGGGGGTGAAACACCGCCAACTCCGGGCTAGTGCTAAGAATCTCTAGTCAAAAACCCAACACTTAATTATGGCCCCACCCGGGACTACGAGCTTTAAATACCTACCCTCTAAAATACGATAGTTTGTAACCGCCCTTATAGTCTTGTACATATAAAAGAAATAAAAAGTTACGGAAAAAACGCGTGAGGGTACCGAATAACAAATAGGCAAATTGCCTATTCATAAACGATGCGAGTGTTGCGTGCTTGGGAAATATTGCGGGCACTTTATTTGATAGCCGCCATTTTCATATTTACGAGTTGGTAACCCTAAAGGACTCGATCATAGCCTAGTGGTTTAGACGCCCGGGGCCTCCTATTTGGGTTATAGGGGTTCCATCCTCGGGCAGGCACTTCTTACTTTTACCCCCAGACCCCACAGGATGAAAAAAAGAAAAAAAAAAGCTGATGCCCGCGACTTCGTCCGCGTGGTTTAAGATTTTATTCCCCCGGGAACTCCTTAATTTTCCGGGATAAAAAGTAGCTTAAGTCACTTTCCAGGTCCTCAACTATATCCATGCAAAAAATCACGTCGATCGGTTTCTCCATTGCGGCGTGATTGAAATACAAACCAACAAACAAACATACATTCGCATTTATGATATTAGTATGATATGATAACTTGCTATAGTTACAAAGTTTTGTTTTTTTTAAATAGAGAAACTTGTTAATTTCCTTCCGGCTCTTAGTAGATTCTACTTTCCAAACCGGTGGTAGTGTCAAAATGTGACGTAGGTAAGTCGTAACTTAAGAGACACCAACAAATAAAAATAATCTTTCTATCTATCTTATCCACACTTGGCCAGCGTGCTGAACTTAAGGTTAACCCGTCTCATTCCGAGATGAGACCTGTGCTCAGTACTGTTGACGTGATGATGATGATTACATTCATTCAGTGGAACGCTATACCACTCTGTTGTCGCCCCGCGTTTGTTTTGCCCAGGCCTTTAGTACACATTCGACGCGCCTCGCCTTATTAGTCGAGTGAACAAAGCTCTGTTATATTTCCCATTGTTTTATAGAAATAACGCAGCGGCCTCCAGAAATGCATGATAAATACAAAAAAACTGATAGTAAGTAAAAAGAATGTAAAAAAAGTGTATGTGATTTCAATTCACGACATGGCGGAAGTGAAACTTCAGAAAAGAAACCTACGAGTGAATGAGATAAATGTAACTTGTATTCTATCTCATTCTCTCCAGGCTAAGTAGCTTACGAGAGAATGAGATAAATATAGCATGTATTCTAATCTCATTCTCTCTCAGGCTGAATCCTATTTTATTTATGAATATGTTTGTCTCTTTTTAGTGTCGCTTTTGATTTTCAAATCACAACGATTCTAAAGAAGTTTGACTTGAAAAATACAGAAAAACGTTACGTCACTTTGAGTTCGACGAAGACGTCGGATGACTGTACGCTTACTCTGAGTTTTTACATTGCAAATACGGTTGATCGACGTGAGAGCTCACCACGCCAAGTGTAAGCGAACGTCAAAGTAAAATGGACCCAAAATCTCTTGCTTTAAAGTCACAAATTCAGCGTTTGGAGCGCTGGGAGTGAATAAATACACGAAATGATGAAATGAGCTCTAAACCAATCGAGTTAAGGTTCATTTCATTCAGTTCATTACTTTAACGTTCGCTTACACTTGGCGTGGTGAGCTCTCGTCGATCAATCGTATTTGCAATGTAAAAACTCAGAGTAAGCGTACTGGTAGGAAAGGACGACCGGTAATCGAACCCGTGACCTCCACCATAAGAGCGCTCACCACTGCACCAGAGAGGTCGTGTAACATTGAGAACGTTTAACTTCCCGTAACCTTCAACTCGTACCTATTTGTAACTTGACCGGACAGGGGCCTTACTACTGAACATGACGTTCAGGTGTACTTTGTGGGTAGTGGGTACCATATTTTGAATAAAGATACTTTGAGTTTGTGTTTGAGTTTCTGTCTGTCCGTCTGGTTGCTACGCTTTCACGGCCCATCTGTTCAACCGGTTTTGATGAAATGTGGTACTGGGATAGGTTGTATCCCGCGGAAGGACATATCAAGACCGCCCTTGCGCACTTTTTTTTAACGACCTCCGTGGCGCAGTGTGTAGCAAAGTTCCCGCGGGAACCGTAAAACCTCAATCCACGCAGACGAAGTCGAGGCATTAGCTAGTAGTATAAACTTATAAAAGTACATAAGTATACTTATAATAGGTGCAGTAGGTACATGAGGAAATCGCGCATTCCAATTTTAAATCCCAACTTTTTTTATGACGCTGCGCCGTCGCAGTCGGTCAAGGTCCACAGTTAAACAGCTCTGCCGGTTTATTTCATAAAAAAGTTGTATTTTAATGCAGTAGGTATATTTTATTGTGCCCTTAACCTATAAATTGATACACACAACGGTTGACTGAAACTGCATGGCAGGACGTCACACATACCGCGCGCGTAAGCGTGTTTGCTTAAAAACTCTGGCTGTAGCTTTTGATTTTAGTTTTAGTTTTTTTATAGATAGATCAATTTACGATGACGTGTCCCATTATTATTTATTGTGATGTAAGAACCATTAAGCATGCAGTACACGCTTCAATAAAAAAATGTACCTAGATACATCACTATAAAATCATCGACTTTAAAAAATATTTGCTGCCCACAACTTCGTCCAAGTGGTTATAGATTTAATTTAATTTCCGCAGGAATTTCTTAACTTTTTCATCAAAATCGGATGGGAAAATTGGCCGTGAAAGCGTAACAAACAAACATTTGCATTTATAATATTACTGAGGAATAGAATGTATCTTTAGAGATCAACTTTCCTGATGGGATGAAAAATAGTGAAGCGCACTATCGCGGTTTGAACTATATCTATACTAGGAGTCGCGTTGGATACTTTAGAGCCTGTTCAATAAGTCAGTTTACATAAAAAAAATATAAATCGAATTCTGACGACACCAATAAGTAATTGCTGTCAAGTACTTTTGAAGAGTTGCACTGTATCTCACATTTGTTTGATTCATCGATGATTCTTTCACAGTGTTGCTTTATACTATTTTTCAATTACCTTGTATAGTCTAGGCAACGCGCAACGGGGCGATTCGTTGTATGGAGATCCCCTAATTAAATCCTCAGTCGTTGAAATTTAGCTTTATTGCCTAGACTAGTAATTATCCCATGTAAACTGACTTATTGAGTAGACTTCCGTCGCGCATTGTGTGTGTCACGGGCTTAACGGTAAATATAGGTCGTGTTTATCTTCCCCTTCTATTTGCGTTGTACGTCCTAACTCCTAGCCCATAGTGTTTAACAAGTATTATATGTATTTAGTGCCGGATTAAAGACCTCTTGTTATTCGACTGCAACTGGCTAGCAAGTGGCTAGCCACAGCAATCTCTCTCTTTGCGTCGTATTCCTCATTACTGAGGGTCGTGACACTTTTCCATTAATCATATAATGGTAGGAGTTTTTTTGGGATAATAATGATTACCGAATCATTACTATCCCAAAAAAAAACTTGGGTGGGTTGCCCTTCCCACGTCCATCCGCATACGACTCGACTAAGAGTATTGAAACTCTTAGGTTTTTGACAGAATTATTATCAGATGTTAGTGATAGGTAGTAACCGGGACCGACGGCTTAACCTGCTCTCCAAGGCACGGAGGAAACGAAAGGGCCAAATTTTAAACTCCAAATTCGGTCACCCATCCAGTTACCGACTTGGGTCAACGTTGCTTAACCTTCGCAATCGACTGATATGCGTTGTCACAACTAGGCCACTCGTCACTCGTCAACACACATACATGAACCCTGAAAACATTACACTCCTTTTTTTATCCACTACAGTTAGCCCTTGACTGCGATCTCATCTGATGGTAAGTGATGATGCAGTCTAAGATGGTAGAGGGCTAACCTGTTGATATGGCAGTTATATAAACTCATACCCCTATTCGGTTTCTACACGGCATCGTACCGGAACGCAAATCGCTTCGCGGCACGTCTTTGCCGGTAGGGTGGTAACTGGTAACTATCCACGGCCAAATCCTCCCACCAGGCCAGACCAGGGAAAATTCAGAAATTATAAATTCTCAAATTGACCCTGCTGGGGATCGAACCCGGGACCTCCGCACGTTAAGACAACAGCGCTCACCACTGCGCCAGGGAGGTCGTTTTTTGCGCAGTCTATAGTCGTGTAGATAAAGAATATCTTCGTATGCATTTCCTTTAAAGTTCGCCAATACTTACCTAGATTTTTAAATGCAGGTAAAACAAGTTGCAGAGAAGGCCAAATGACCTAGGTTCCATAATTTATACCTATGTGTAGCAGGGTAGGTTTTTGGGTGGGGTCAGTGCATTGCAAAGTGCAATTTTTAGGTCATTTGTACGAATATTTTCTATTATCATTTTTTATTTCTATTATTTTCTTTCGTTTTTAATTGTAATTTTGTATGACCTATTACTTTAATTTACTAATTTTCTTTTTTAATTATAATACAATTTTGACCATTTTAAATACCAAATATTCATACACCATTAATTTGTAAAATGTATAAGGTTTTCAAACTGTAATAATTTCAAATTTATATCACCTACATTCTCATGAATATTTTTTTTCCCATGTAAACTATGGAAAGCTTGCCAGAAAGTGACAGCATCACAAAATTGAATAAATCAATATTAACTAACAGTTTAGCTTCAGTTTAAAGATAGTTTGGTTTAACGAACTATAGCGTCTATTTCAGAGAAGTTAACTCCATGCCATCACAGTAAACAGATACAACCAGTATGGAAACTACCTAGAAACGTTCGAAACAGCTCACTCACACAAATATGCGCATCGAACATGCGATCACGCGGCACTCACTATTGACGGCACACAACGCTACCAGTGCGAGCGGCAATGGAGAACTTTACCATTTTTTTAAATTTAGTATGAAAATTAAGACAAAATAAAACAAAAATATGAAAGAATCATTAAAATATCTCAACAAATGAAATCGTTATGGAACTTTAAAGTTGCGCTTGCAAGACGGGAGACGTGACGTCATAATTCCCTAACAGACTTTATAAAGCCGAATAAAAGAAATAAATGGACTTAAGGTGACTTAATTGAATTAAAAACACTTAATTTGTGTGTGAAGATAATTTTGAAGTATTAAATCTCGGCTAGGTATTAAAAAATTCACTCACAAAATTTCTCACTCGAGTAAGATGCTGTATCTTACTCGATTCTAATCGGTTTACATTAAATAATTAAACTTTTAAATCGTCATTTCTCAGTCATTTATTGATGGATTGTAAAAAAAAATCCAATGATTTATTAGCTTTAATCTATATTTTACTTCCGTTGTGTTAAATATGATATTCACAACATCATGAAACTTCTCCATTCCAGCATCAATAGGGATGATGCCTATGTCGAAAATAAATTATTTCTTACTGATTATTAAGTAAATAGTGGGTTCACATCCTCGGTTAGTTTTAAGTTTAGATTAAAGAAAATAGCTCGTCGATTGATGACGTCACAAGTCACAACTATGTATTTTATACAAAGTTCCATACTAGAAGCGCGTTTTTTAAGTCTGTTATGGAGTTGCTGATTTGATTGAGTTGAGAATCCAGTCCAGCTTAATATTAAAGCTAAATTGCTTTAAATGTATTATGAAGGTACTCTACAATCGAAATACAATCAAGAAAACTACGTATAAATTGCAGGCGTCTGAAAGTTTAAGTTTTCACCCCGCTGACCGCTGCCAAAAACTCACCCTTTAAAATACGTTGTATGCTGACAGATGCATGCAGCCTAGTCTGGCCCGCGTCTCTGAGCAATGCAGTATTCTGTATCTCGAGCTTTAAACCGATGAAAACACTAATTATATAAATAAAAATAAAAAAATCGGCAATCAATCGTAATAAAATTGGGTGTCCAAACAATTATACAAAAAAAAAATCGTAAAATTGCGTGTGAAAAAATTATAAATCATTAAATTTTAACTGTGCAAATTAAAAATATAAATAAATCGGTAATCAATTATTGTGTGTACAATGTATTGTACATTATAAAGTGCCTTTTGATTATTTCAATGTCGACCTTGGTTTAATTAATTAGGGTCGGCTATAAGAACTTCGTCGAGTCGTTAGTCGTTGATCTTGACTTTTTTTTAAACGTTCGTATTTTATAAAGTGACGTGAAAAGAACCTTTTCTTTGGTGTTTTTTAAAAGTGTATACTTAAATGACCCAATATACTGTTTCATAATTATTTTAGGTATAGACTATAGTTAACAAATTAACTATACCAACTTACTAAAACCTGAACAATATTATTCTAGACATCAGGTAGCTACATACACCTATTCACAGACCCTGACTGCGATCTCACCTAATGGTCAGTAGTGATGCAGTCTATAGTCTAAGATGGTAGCGGGCTAACTTGTAGAAAGTAGAGGTTTCTACTTTCTACTGGCCGTACAGTAGAAGCCTCTACTATGGTAAAGTCTACCGGCAATACAATACATACAATACCGACTATAATTCTAAAACACGAAAGTCAACAATAATATTGCTTTAAACGTCGGCAGTATAGCCCCAGAGCAATGGATCGACGTGAGTTTTATTAAACCCTTCCAAGGTACGGAAATCTTGGTTTGCGGGTTAGATTCGCACTTGGCGATCTTTAATCCTAAATCTTTATCCCGCCAACCCGCATTGGAGCAGCGTGGAGGGTCTAAACTCTTATTCCCTCTCTCCTATGAGAGTGGAGGCCTGTGCCCAGCAGTGGGACGTTAATGGGCTGTAGTGGATCTTTAATGATACTGTGGTTACCGCAGTTAGTTTAACCAGTCCCGGCATATTAGTGGTGTGGCGTTGCGGTAGGTTATTGATTTATCGCCAGCTCTTGTTATACGTGAAGTTTCCACCTACTCGTATCTACGAGTAGGCCTATTGTGAAAAAAGCTAAAACGCTTTTAACGACCGCGTTCATGGAGGTCCCGAGTTCGATCCACGTATCCAATATGATCCAATATTATGAGCATTCAGAATCTATACTTCTATACTTTTTTTATTTTTTTGTTTTTTATTTTTATAGGCTTACGCTTGACCACGATCACACCTGATGGGAAGTGATGATGTGGCCTAAGATGGGACGCGCTTGCCTAGAAGATGCCTATTCACTCTTGATTTAAAGATACCCGGATTGGAAACACAGTTTTTGGTAGAGTGTTCCAGACCCTAATGATGATATAAATGCGAAAAGGATGGATTGATGGATGGTTGTTTGTTACTCAATCACGCCAGAACGACTGAACGAACGGATTTGGATGATATTTGGCACAGAGATAGATTATAGTCTGGAATAACAATTAGGCTACGTTTTATCCCGGAAAATCAAAGAGTTCCCGCGGGAACCACAAAATCTTAACCCACGCGGACGAAGTCGCGAGCATCAGCTAGTAACCAATATCTACTAAATTTCCTCAAAATTAGTTGAACAGTTGGTCGTAAAAGCGATGAAGACAGATAGATAGACGGACTCTGGGATCGAACCCCCGACCACACCAATACGAGACCGACGTATTGATGCACACGACTTCGGCCGTGTGGATTTAGGTTTTTATTTATTTTTATTTAGATATATCTTTATTGCACACACAAAATATACAGTATACAGTTTAATAAATAGTAAGACTACATAGAAATGTGCAAAGGCGGTCTTATTGCTAGAGCAATCTCTTACAGACAACCTTTGGTGAAAGGATAAATAAACCGGAGCGCGGGAACGGCTTTTTAGTTTTTCTTTTTAGTTCCCGCGGGAATTCTTATTTTCCGGGATAAAATGTAACCTATGTGTTATTCCAGGCTATAATCTGTCTCTGTCATCCAGATCCGTGAAGCCGTTCTGTCGTGATTGAGTAACAAACATCCATCCATACAAACTTTCGCATTTATAATATTAGGTACCTAGTATAGAAGTATAAATTAATAAATGAGTAATAGTACTTAATTAGTATAATATAATATCATGAATACCTACTCTAGTTCTAGTACCTATAGACTAGGCGATTACCGCTTCCGATTTTCAGTAATAAAAATCAGATTTGTGTTGGGCTGAGAAAATTTGACCACATAACTCAATATCGAGTCCAACTCAAATGGCTCACCGTTAAACAACGCCGTAATTTTCATATCCTTTCTCTTCTCTACTCTATCCTCATTCTTCCACATACTCCTCCATATCTAAAGGAAAGATTTCATTTTCTTCGGTCTAGCCATCTTCTCAACCTTCGTTCAAAGAACGATAACAAATTAGCGATGCCAAGCAGTCGCTCGCAATGCTACGGCGACTCCTTCACTGTCAAAGCTGTGATTCTCTGGAATGCGCTACCGCAGGATATCCGCCAGTCTGTATCATTACCAACTTTTAAACGACGTCTTAAAAATTACTATTTATCGCTATAAAAGTATTAATATCTATGTAAAGCTTCTGTAAGTAAGTTTATGATATCATATTTATTATTTGAGTATATATTATGTTTATTTTATTTTTAGATTCATATTGTTATTTATGTAAAATAGTATGTAATTATAGTATGTACCGTTATGTAAGTTTATTATATTGTAATATTTAGTAGGTTTTTATAATTTTTCTTTTAGTTTACACGTGTGCACTGTGCACCACCCTGTCAACATGCAACCGATCTCCTTTCATAAAGGTTGCCTGGAAGAGATCACTCTTAGTGATAAGGCCGCCTTTACACCGCAACAAGTTGTAAATTATATCATGATTAGTTTTATCTCTGTTTTGTTAATTGTTTGTGTGTAATAAAGTGTTTTTTACTTTACTTTACTTACTTAATAATGCAAATCAAATCGATTACAGCGAAGGTCTATCGGGAAGTGTGTGTCTAATTGTGTTTCTATTCGCAATTATATCCGAAACTAATTCGGTTAGTGTACGGAATTGGATGTTCTCTAACTCAATATTTATACCTACTTACCTTCTTTTATGTAAATGTAATTTCTATATATATAAAAATGAAACCCGTTTTCCTTGGTCACGGCATCACGCGTGAATGGCTGGACCGATTTCACTGATTCTTTTTTTTTGTATTTGTTATTATTAGGAGAAGGTTCTTACGGAAAAAAATATTAAGAAAATCTCTCAGAAATATTGAAAAATATACATTTAATTTGGCATATTTAAAAAAACGCGCGTAACGAATGTCAATGTCACTACGTTAAGGCGGTACGAAGTTCGCCGGGTCAGCTAGTAATATAAAATTAATATGTATTTTTTATTCCATTACACGTAAGCTCAGGATAAATAAATAAATCCATACTAATATTATAAATGCGAAAGTGTCCGACTGTCTGTACGCTTTCACGGCCCACCTGTTCAACTGATTTTGACGAAATTTGGTATATAGACGATAGGTTGTGTCCGGGGGAAGGACATAGATTTTTTATCTCGTAAAATCGGGAGTTCCCGCGGGAATCGAAAAAAACTAAGACCACGCGGACGAAGTCGCGGGCATCATCTAGTATAAAATAAAATAGCCTTTATTATTCCTCACAGTTACAGTTACATGATCTGTTTTCCTTAAGATTAATATGCACAAGTTAATTAATATTTATAATTAGCATGCGGTTGAATTTATTTTGCAACATTTCATAGGTAGGTATAGGTTATGGTCTCCACTCGAGGACCTTTCGACTCCAACGTCCATCGGTCTTCTGACACACGTGACCTGCCCACTGCCACTTCAGCGTGACAACTGCCAGCCCTAAGAGCTACGTCGGTCACTTTAGTTCTTTGGCGAATCACTTCCTTCCGGACTTTGTCCCTCAAAGAAATTCCGAGCATAGCTCTTTCCATAGCACGCTGAGCACGGCATCGTACCGGAACGCCAAATCGCTTGACGGCACGTCTTTGCCCATTGCCACTAGCCACGGCCAAAGCCTGCCACCAGACCAGACCAGAGAAAATTCAGAAATTATAAATTCCCAAATTGACCCTACCGGGGATCGAACCCGGGACCTCCCACGTTAAGACAACAGTGCTCAACACTGCGCCAGGAACGTCAAATAATGTTGATAACTATGCACAGAAATTAAGGCCACCCCAGTTAGTTAGTTAGGCCAGTTATAAATAACCATAGAGACGCAACATGGCGGTGTATTACATACAAATTAATAGCCAAGTCAATTATCCAGTGAGTTTGCGACGTAATAAATGCATTTCCTCGTGTGCTCATTTTGGCACGCGTCCCACGATCTCTATTTTCGGGTAAATTCCCAGGTTCTATTCCTAACAAAATATTGGATAGAAGCACGTACTTGTAAATTATGGAACCAGCTTCCATCTTCTGTGGTACCTACCTCATGATTATAATATGGGGCTCTTAAAAGGGCGGATAAACAAATATCTCAAAAGGCAGCAACGCATTGGCGGTTCCTCTGGTGCAGCAAATGTTCATGGGCGGCGGTAATCACTTAACATCAGATGACTCTTTGATTTTCCGGGATATATACCTATATATACTAGCGTATGCCGGCGACTTAATTATTTTACCGCGAAATATTTTAATTCCCACCGGCTCCCAACTCCCTAATTTTTTGGGTAAATGTACGAGTACTCGTATATGCCTATGACACTCACAAATAATATGCCTTTTTATTGGTACCAGAATTTTCAAAATCGGTTCAGTAGATCCAGAGACCTTACCTACAACGTCACAAACTCACAAACTTTACCTCTTTATAATATTAGTATAGATAAAGCAATTAAAAATTTCATAAATAAAAACCTCAAATAGAACTAAAAAGTAACAAAAAATTTGATAAAAAACCTCAAATAGAGCTAAAAAGTAATTAAAAAGCTCATATTAGAGTTCCAAAGCAATTAAGCAAAAAGCTCATAATATCAGAAATCGAAATGCCATCCACTGGTATACTTAAGACGCCAATGGCTGACACCATCATTGAAGAAACATCTGCGGCATTGAAGAAGCGGCATTCCGTTATTTCTGGGAGGAGTGATTTCTGTGAGTAACTGAGTATCAAGGTCCTGAGGCCCAATTGTCTGAGCAAATAGTAATCATTTGACAGCTTAAAACGTATTACTCGAACTGTTTAAGGAGTTCGTACATGCTTTTTGACGTGCATCTGTGAACTCCTTCAGTGCAATTAAGGATTGCCGATCCAATCGTTAAAGTTCGACCTCAAAGTAAAATAAACCATAACAGCATTGAATTAGAGCTGAATTTCGTGTATTAGAAGAATGGATCAATTCAATTTCAAGTCAATTTCGTATATAAATTCTCATACACGGATACATGATTGCACCTCAGGTCGAATTATCCGTTTGACAAACGATAACGATTCCGATTACGATTTCGTTACACAATCGGGGGGCTGACGATCAGTATTGTCTGAGGAAATTGTAATCATTTGACAGCTTATAAAACGTATTACTCGAGCTGTTTGAGGAGTTCATACATAATTTATGACGTGCAGTCATCTATGAACTCCTTAAACAGGTTGCATTATACGTTTGGCAAACGATTGCGATTACGATTTCCTTACACAGTCGGGGACTCCCCGACTTTTAGGGACTTCCACACGTCGCGCTACCCTCGGATGATAAAACGCGAAAACCCGGGTTACCGCGATACGTCGTAACATAGCTCAATTTCGTCTACTACTCCTCAACTATGTAAAAAAATAATTTATAGTCCCACAAACTTGTCTGAATAGGTGGCCAAAATTGGAACAAATTTTTATGCCTGCTAAGTTTTTTAAATTTTATTTTTCATATCTACTAGCGACGCTGTCACCGGGCCGACTGTACTCTATATTTATTAAGAAAGTGAAGAAAGTGCAGAAAACAGTTACCTTAAAATCCCATAGAATTTTATAAATCGCGTCAATCATTAATGATATGTTTTGATAAAGAAAAAGAAGATGGAAATTCAATAAATCGATACTTTCGTTATTAAAACATTGGTTCTAAACTTAAACCATTCTCTCTTTCCAGGGTCCTCATCAGACGAGGATGAAGGTATCCAACCCCACGAGAAGGCCATAGCAGCGGGACAACCCAACCCACCGTACTGTGTTCGCAACGTGGAACAGCATGCGTTCGGCAGACGGGAGATCAACATAGCTGAGCAGGAGATGCCTGGCATCATGGCGCTGAGGGCCAGGGCTAAGGAAGACAAGCCTTTGAAGGATGCCAAGGTAATTTTGATCCTATGCCCAAATGGTTTCTTACATATTTTACATCCCTTAAAATATTATCAGACCTCAATTATTGAGCCTCTCTTCAAGACCTTAAGCTAAGCTCCAGAAATTTTCTTTCTTCCCCCAAAAATTCTATATCCCTTTAAATTTTCCGACACTTAGACCTAATTGGGCGCCCAATGTGAAGTATTTGGAGGGTCGTAGAAAGTTGAAGAAGACTGTCTCCTTAAGCACTCTCTCAATAGTAGATCGGATCCTGTATAAAAACCAGGGTAGGGAAATCCAACTACCATAGTGTGTTCGCAACGTGCAACAGCATGCATTCGGCAGGCGGGAGACCAACATAGCTGAGCAGGAGATGCCTGGCATCATGGCGCTTAGGGCTAGGGCTAAGGAAGATGCCAAGGTAATTTTGTCCTGTTAGGTTGAACATTAATTAAAAATACATAGGTACAAAAACTTACTGCTTCTATAGTTCTCGAGAGTGACACCACTTACACAGGGGTCTTAACTCTAGGATAGAGGGCGAAGTGTTTGTGTGAATTGCTAAAAAAGTATAATTAAATGGATGACCAAGTTTACTTTTAACAGTCCAAATGGTTTCTTAGGAAAGCTTCCGTCGTTTTAGCTGAAATTTAACATCTTTTGAAATGTTATCAGACCTCAATTATTGAGCCTCGCGCCAAGACCTTGGCGAAGTTCCAAGAATTTCCTTTCTTTCACCAAAAATTCTATATCCCTTTAAATTTTCCGACACTTTGACCTAATTAGGCGCTCAATGTGAAGTTTTTGGAGGATCGTAGAAAGTTGAAGAAGACTGCCTTATTAAGCACTCTCTCATAAGTAGTAGATTAGTACTCGCTAAGATTTTCAAAGAACTGAACCAGGCACTCATTTATAAACACTTAAGCATGTTCTAGCTGAATAGGGCGTTACCTCAGCTTGAAACTACAGTCGGTCATTTTGACTTTCGGCGATTTTCAGGCATGACATGATGACCATTTTCCATTTTTCAGGCGTGATTTTCGAGTGACGTCACTGATCAGGTCCATTAGTATCACAAATCACAATATATTATTTTCTTCTCGTTTCCAGATCGTAGGCTGCACGCACATCAACGCACAAACGGCGGTGCTGATCGAGACGCTCGCTGCGCTCGGCGCCACCGTGCGCTGGGCCGCGTGCAACATTTACAGCACTCAGAACGAGGTCGCGGCGGCTTTGGCGCATGCAGGTATATTATCACTATCATTATATCGATTGATCGCCGGGCCCGAAAAATCATTCGATCCATCACTCAAGCAGGCCAAACTTCATAGCCTACAGCACCGACGCAATGTCGCCTGCTTATCGGTGTTTTATATATACTTTTGGAGAGTGTGCTCAGGGGATTTTCAACCTTGTTCCTCCGTCACCATTCTACCACAGAACAGCAAGAAACCGTCAGCGTTGGCATCCTTATGTGGTTGACGTCCAGTCTGCTAGAACGAAACGGTTCTGCACTACGTTCCTGATTCGAGCCGCCAAGATTTGGAATACCTTTGCAGCGCACGTATTCCCTGCCACGTATAACTTAAGTACCTACCTTCAAGGGAAGAGTGAATAAGCATCTTCTAGGCAATTGCGCTGAAACCTAGACCTCATCATTGCTTTGTATTAAGCATGATTGTCGTCAAGCGCACGCCTATTCTTTGATTAAAAAAAAAACATGACTTGGATGAAATAAACACGGGATACAAAACGTAAGAAAAATGTATGAATTCAAGTTCGACTAACGTTTGCGGGGCGAGGGGAGAGAGAGTGCCCTGTCATTTTTCAGTCCAATTATTGACAGTAGTGCATGAAAAAGTCGATCACTATGACAACACAATATCATAATTAAAGGCGAAACTGTCACAGTTCGCGGCTAGAGGGGTAAGGCGAATATGGCCGATGTTTTCAGCTTATCGTTAATCGTTACAGATGGATAACATTTTAGCTGCAGCCCCACGAACTTATGGCCAAAATTGGTACTAATTGGAACAAAAAATAAACATGCATAAAAATTAGTTCCAATTTTGGCCACCGGGCCAGATAATTTTGTGGGACTTTATCACTTTATGAACGTCAAGTATACGAAATAACGGTAAGTATACAAAAAAGTATCTTTTTGTCAGCTTTGTGTTTAAAATTGAATTGAATTTTTAGAAAATATAAAAGATTGTGTATTTGTTTATTGACGAAGGTTTAATTAAACCGATATTTGACTCATTCGATGTATTTCACTCGGTTTGTTCTTTGGCGGGGATACGCCATATTGGTATAATTTGCATAAATACGAGTATTTTAACTTAGTTGGGTTAGTCTGTTGCCGACAGACTCAGCGATTATTGAATACCTTTGTGTTTAGATCGCAATTTGATTTAGAGCTTAGCAATAGCAACTGCAGCCTGATCAAATGATTAATTTATTGTTGTTGTGATGCTTTGGCCAAGTTTTTATAATTAACTGTTTACATTAAATCTCTCGTGAAACCGCTACACGTTTAACCATTTATTCGTGCACGTTTTAAAGAGAGTACAAACATATTTTAAAAGTAATTCTAATTATTCACCCACTTCTGGAATTATGCTTACAAATTGGACGACCTTCTATTTAATAATAAGTAAGAAATAATTTACTTTTGACATAGGCGTCCATCCCTGTTAATGATTGTTTTGACGGAGTTCTTCACAAGGGCTGAAGCATTATTTTAAAGGGTCCCACCAAAAATCGTACCGTCTCGCTCCCTCCCCAGGTTTTGCTATATTCGCGTGGCGAGGCGAGAGCGAGGAAGCGTTCTGGTGGTGTATAGACCAGTGCTGTACCGCGTCCGGAGCGTGGCAACCCAATATGATACTGGACGACGGTGGCGACGCCACGCATCTGATGCTGAAAAAACATTCCGCCGCCTTCAAACTTATCAAAGGTTTGTGTTTATTCTTCGATTTAGACTTATTTACAAAAGCGCCGATTTATCCATACTTCTATACTAATATTATAAATGCGAAACTTTGGATCTATGGATGTATGGATGGATGTTTGTTACTCAATCACGCCCCAACGGCTGAACGGATCTGGATGAAATTTGGCACAGAGATAGATTATAGTCTGGAATAGCACATAGGCTACTTTTTATCCCGGAAAATTAAGGAGTTCCTGCGGGAATCAAAAAACCTTAATCCACGCGGACGGAGTCGCGGGCATCAGCTAGTATATATAATATAATATTATAAATGCGAAAGTGTGTCTGTCTGTTACGCTTTCACGGCCCACCTGTTCAACCGATTTTGATGAAATTTGGTCCCGGGGAAGGACATAGGCTACTTTTTATCCCGGAAAATTAAAGAGTTCCCGCGGGAATCTAAAAACTTCATCCACGAGGAAGTCGGTGGCATTATCTAGTTTTTTATAAGTTTCGGGTGTCAATAAGTGTACAGTGTACCTAAATTGAATAAATAAATGTTGATTGATTGATTGATTGATTGATCGATTGTTTACGTGTGTTTTGTCGCCAGGTATAGTGGAAGAGAGTGTGACAGGCGTCCACAGACTGTACCAGCTGAGTAAAGCCGGCAAGTTATGTGTTCCCGCTATGAACGTGAACGATTCCGTCACCAAGACCAAATTCGACAATCTTTACTCTTGTCGGTGAGTGCGAGTGCCTTCTTCTAAACCAGGGATTCCCAAACTATTTTCGGCAAGAGACCCCTTTCCCAAAATGAACTGATACATCAGACCCCCGTAGCTAAATTACTTTAAAAATCTCTAGTTTTTTTTTTTCTATTGATACGAAATTCTTACCTGTGTGATGAATAATTGTTAATACAAATTAGTACGTAAAAATTCTTAAGTATTTTTGAAAAAAACATTAAAATAACAAAGTAAAGTTAAAAAAGTCTGTGTGATGGATAATCCTGGTGACTTTCTAGCAATCTAGCTAAATCCGGTTAAATATTGGTGAGTTGCAGGCGATGCAGCCTTAAATCTCCGTGTTCGTTGATTTTCAAATGGTTTCTTTGTTTTGTCAAAATACTTATAACCACACTGAAGCCTTTTTCGACTAATTATGACGATCACTACGATCGACAATATAATATGTTATTCTTATAACAAGTTGATACACGTAACACAAATTATACAATATCTTGAAAGTTTCAAATAAGAACTTGTGTTAATTAATATGGGTCGATTTTTAGACCTCGTCGACCCCCAAAACCAGTTTTCGTTCATTTCGACCCCTGGGAAACCGAAATCGACCACTTGGGGAAACCCTGTTCTCAACTAATACTAGTGGGACTGGCAGAACTTGTGCTGCCCTGAACCACAGTAAACAGATACAACCAGTGTGGAAACTACCTAGAAACGTTCGAAACAGCTCACTCACACAAACATGCGCATCGAACATGCGATGACGCGGCACTGACCACTGACGGCACTGCGACCAGCGCTTGGGGTCTCGTCGATGCGCATGTTTATGTGAGTGAGCTGTTTCGAACGTTTCTAGGTAGTTTCCATACTGGTTGCATCTGTTTACTGTGCCTGAACCTAGAACCCGATTGCCCCGACCTAGAACTCACACAAACCTACACAAAAATTCCATCAAAATCTGTCAAGCTGTTTCTGAGTTTTAGCTAGACTAACCAACAGCAATTCATTTTTTTATATGTATTTATCTCTATATATAATAAATAATAAAAGCGAAATACCACTCGCTCTATTCATAAAAAAATCAATTGTGTAGACATCGGCTAAGAAACGGTTTCGAGAAAAATCCCCCCTAAGCGGTTGAAATGGGGGTTGAAAGTTTGTATGAAAGTACTTTGTTTTTGAAGTTAGAGACATGAAAATTGGCAATTAAGTTGTAAGTTATAAATAATAAAAACCTGTAGAAGCATTTTTAAGAAAATCCACCCCAACGGGGGTAAAATGGGGATTGGAAGCTTAATTAAGAGGGTTCTAACTTCAAAAGTTCTTGATTTGGTCACAAATTTAGTACAACCGAGTTTAATTTCGGAATGTTTCCGTTTGGAGCGCTGGCTGTGAATGCATACACGAAATTGAGCTCTAAACCAATAATGGTTAAGGGTCATTTTACTTTGACGCTAATGTGTCAATATCGTATTAACATACTTATGTATGTATAAATACATAATATTATCTTTTAATATGAAGTTTATTAATTATTTATTTTAGGGAAAGTATAATAGATGCCTTAAAGCGTAGCACAGACATCATGTTCGGCGGTAAACAATCGGTCGTCTGCGGTTACGGGGAGGTCGGGAAAGGGTGCTGTCAAGCGTTGAAAGCGTTGGGGTGTGTTGTAAGTATCACTTTCACTTTTCACTTCTCGCTTTAATTTCAGTTATCCTGTAATCCCTTTTCACTCCATTTTGATTTCACTGCCAATATTATATTTGTATATTTATATTTACTCTTCGATTTAGACTTGTAAAAGCGCTTACGAAAGTCAGATCGGTATAGTAAAATATAATTAATAAAATATGTCTACAAATTATGTCATAGGATCTAAATAATAAACTACTGGTTATTGATTAAATTTTTATACAAATTAATAAGTTAGTTACTCAAGTATCTACATTCATGCTGTTAATAAGTTACCCAAGTATCTATAGTCATACTGAAATTAAATAATTGTAACATTAAAGCTTTTAGGTTATTTACAATGTCGTAGCTTTATAGTAAAAAAAATGTCATAAACATGCTAGAATTTTAAAAAGATAGATACCGACTACATTGTCACTCCAGCTTAATTTTCCCTTCTATTTCACACTGCTGTCGCTTCTATTTCACTTCACTGTAACTTACAGTATTCATTTTGCTCTCACTTCACTTATAACATACATATTTTCAATTATATTTCACTCCTTTAATACTTCTATTTAACTTCACTGTAACTAATTTTAATTTTGCTTTATAATCAATTTGCTTACATTTCAACTTACTAGCTAACTTATTAAACTGACATTCACTTCATTTCACTTACATTTTCACTTCACTTAAAAAAATTCACTTCTCTTTCACTTCACTTTCACTTTTGATGAGTGTTAAGCATTTTTCTTATCTTACAGGTATATATAACAGAAATAGATCCAATATGCGCGCTACAAGCTGCCATGGACGGTTTTAGAGTGGTCAAATTAAGTGAGGTAAGCACCACCACCACTACAGCCCATTAACGTCCCACTGCTGGGCACAGGCGTCCACTCTCATAGGAGAGGGAATTAGACCTTAGACCCACCACGCTGCTCCAATGCGGGTTGGCGGGCTTTAACGACTATTATCATGTAAGTGGTAATATCCGGGACCTTTACGTGCTCTCCGAGGCACGGGGGTGACACACCGCCAACTTCCTAACTCCGGGCTAGTATTGAGAATTTCTAATCAGAAAAACCCAATACTCAATTATGGCCCGACCCGGGACTCGATCCCGGGACCTCATCGGCCGCAGTCGAACATGTTAACCACTAGACCAACGAGGCAGTCAATGAGGTAAGATTTCTCCAAAATGTAACCTTGTGAGGAAACCTACCGTAAGTTCTTCATCATGTTCTCGGAGGTGTGTGAAGTCTGCCGATCCGCACTTGACCAGCGTGGTGGACTATGGCCAAACCCTTCTCATTCTGAGAGGAAACTCGGGCAATAGTGAGCCGGCAATGAGTAGATAAGAGGGAGACAGATATAATAACATAATTTTATCATATTTGTAACTTTTTTTTAAAGAGATTCAAAAGCACTTTTAAAAGATTATTTCAATAAAGAATACTAAATATGAATTGTGACGTCATCAAAGTTCGACGCACTTTTTTACTTTACTGGTGGTTATTCAACATAAAACTATCAGGGGACGTGGAAATTAAGACTTTTGGGAGACCCTCTATTTAATCTTATCTTACTTCTTGTCTTACTAATATATTATATTATACTTTATACTAATATTATAAATGCGAAAGTTTGGATGTATGGATGTCGGTATGGATGTATGTATGAATGTTTGTTACTGAATCACGCCCCAACGGCTGAACGGATCTGGATGAAATTTGGCACAGAGATAGATTATAGTCTGGAATAACACTGCTACTTTTTATACCGGAAAATTAAAGCATTCCCGCGGGAACCACAAAACCTCGATCCACGCGTACGAAGTCGCGGGCGTCAGCTTGTAATCACTAAAATATAAGTTATTTGACTAACAGTCAAATACTCAATTGGATAAAATATTATTGTTGTCTTTGACTTTGACTCGTGCTCGTTGGAGATGGGTTGAAACGATAAAAAACTGTATATTCTAGGTGATAAGACAAGTGGACATAGTGATAACAGCGACGGGCAATAAGGGCGTGGTCACACGCGACCACATGGAGCGTATGAAGAACGGCTGTGTCGTGTGCAACATGGGACACAGTAATACTGAGATAGATGTACACTCGCTGAGGACGCCTGACCTTATGTGGGAGAGAGTCAGGAGTCAGGTGAGGATGCTAGTATAAAAATAATTTTACTGTTTAGGCCATGTTGATCTTAATCAAACAAATAAGTTTCATATGTCCCCAACGCAACTTTTTTATTTGTTCCATAAATCCCCCCCACATTTATATTTCGGGGTCTTGATTGTCGTGTTTGAATAGTTTATTATGAAGTGTGTAATGAAATTTTATTGTCACATATTGGTAATTGCCATAGATTTAAAAAAAAAACCAACCAATTTCTTTCGTTTTTCAAGGGGGAAATATCTATGGCACCACCAATACGAGACCATAGATTTCTATCTCAATCGACTATCCTATCAAATAACCTAACGTAGCAACCACTATATTATTGGTAATTAAAAAACTATATTATTGGAGGGGCAAATTGACCTGTATTTGTATTTTTTGTCCAGGTGGATCACATAATCTGGGGCAACGGCAAACGCATAGTCCTCTTGGCGGAAGGTCGTCTTGCGAATCTCTGCTGCTCTTCCTTGCCGTCTTTCGTTGTGTCGGTCACGGCAGCCACTCAGGCGCTGGCCCTTATAGAATTATATAATGCGCCACAACATCGCTATAAGGTATGCACATTGTAGAACTGTTATGAAAAACACTAACAAAACCTCAATTGCTAGATCTCTATCTATATTCTATACTAATATTATAAATACGAAAGTTTCGATGGATGGATGGATGGACGTTTGTTACGCAATCACGCTAGAACGACTGGGCGGATCTGGATGAAATTTGGCACACAGATAGATAAACTGGAATAACACAGGCTTTCCCGGAAAATTAAAGAGTTCCCGAGGGAACCAAGAAACCTCAAGCTCCAAACCTCTGCTAGTAAATAAATAATCGTGATTTAAAAAAATCTTAAAGATCATAAAGATGGAATAAACCGACTTTATAATCTTAAAGATTTTTACAACATACAAACGATGGCTGGCTATTGCCACGTAACATACAAATACATTCTTGTTAACATTATTTTATATGTAAATTGTCTTTGTTTATTTTTAATACCTAATAGTTATTTTGTGTCAACCTTCTATGGACCTTGTTGTCTGAAATAAAGATCAATTATTATTATTTACGTATAAAGTTACTTCTTTTTTACATTTTTATTAAATTGTTTACCTAAAGTTTAAGGCAATTGTTAATTTTAATTGATATTCTTTCCCAAATCATAAATTATTTAAAAGTTTGCTCTCTGACAAATCCTCTAATACTTAATTGTACTACAACTCTACTTTTGAAGTTCTCCTTAGAAATTAATGTTAAATTATTCGTTAAGATGCGACAAATTTAAGAAATGTTTTTTTAAGGCTGACGTATACCTATTACCCAAGAAAATGGACGAATACGTGGCGAGTCTCCACCTGCCGACATTCGACGCGCATCTCACTGAACTGACAGACGAGCAAGCCAAGTACCTCGGCCTCAACAAAGTGGGTCCATTCAAACCTAACTACTACAGATACTAGCGAGTATGGGGCCGAGCGCCCTGGACGTCGGATTGTATGCATTTTTATTGTGTGATGAAAATTTTGTTAATGAATTTACGTGGAATAATTGCACCCCAAGTATCTTTATTAGTTTCAAATGTCCCCATGGCTATTATTTAAATAGCCACACGAGGGTCCGATTGGCGGATCCTCTAAATTTTTGATTTGGTAAGTGGAAAGGTTCAATCAAACACAATTCTTCCAGTGGAGTAACAGTTATTTTAATTCGAACTTGGGTTTTATACTTTTTGACCATAAAGTAAATAGATTGTAACTAATAGACTAAATAATAGACAATAGTCCATACGCCTTATTTAAACTTCCAAACATTGTTGGCCGCATCTTACACACATTACACATACGCATTGGCCGCCCACGCAAATTGGCGGAGACATAAATTCCCCCCGCTCTTAAACGCAGTTTAAGAGGAAATAGGCTCGTCTGGAGAAAACAAGGGGCAAATGCGATTCAATGCCCTGCGTACCACTCCTCTTGCGGTTCGTAAGTCTGCAACTCTGGAAATTCCATCAGCCCCCGGGTACAGCGCAGTGACGCGGCCCAGGCGCCAGTTAAGGGGTGCGACGTGATCCTCTTGCAGTAGTACGAGGTCTCCGACGCGTAGTTTTTCTTTGTTCGTGCGCCACTTTTGGCGCTGTTGAAGTTCGCTTATATAATCCCGCTGCCAGCGACGCCAGAACTGCTGACGGACTTTTTCGAGCCTCGAGTAGCGGTCGAGGCTGCTGGAACTGAGGTCTTCCACGTTGGGTGACGGCAGCGAGGTCAGAGGCCGTCCGATCAGGAAGTGTCCTGGGGAAAGAGGGAGAAAATCATCAGGAGAGGAAGACATAGGATACAAGGGGCGACTATTCAATATAGCCTCCACTTGCGAAAAAAGAGTACTTAATTCCTCGAATGTGAGATTATTATTCCCTAAATATTTTTTTATGTGCTGCTTCCCTAATCTGACCCCACTCTCCCAAACCCCTCCAAAATTTGGGGCGTAACAAGGAATAAAGGAGAATTTAATTTGTTCGTCAAGTGCAAAGTCAGATATGACAGGATTAGCCTTTAAAAATTGAGTTATTTCTCTAGCAGCGGCTACCAGGTTCCTACCGTTATCGGAAAAAAATTCGGACGGTTTTCCACGCCTTGATATCATTCTTCGAAGAGCGAGGACAAAGGCGTCTTTAGTAAGATCGCTCACGGCTTCTAAATGCACACATTTATACCGAAAACAAATAAAAATACATAAATATGCCTTAGACGTTTTTGCGCCTCGACCCTTTCTATTCAGTATCGAAAACGGACCCGCGAAGTCGATCCCTACGGTCTGAAATGGAAAAGCAGGATTTACCCGCTGCGCAGGCAAATTACCCATCATGGGAGTCATAGTACGACCCTGGTGACGTCTGCATATAACGCAATCGCGGAAAGTGCGTCGCGCTAAAATCCTTCCCCCCATTGGCCACACAGTTTCTCTAATAGAATATAGTAATAATTGTGGCCCCGCGTGCATCAGACGTGCGTGCTCGTGACGAAATAATAATTTCGTTAAATGATGTTTTCCGTCTAATATGATCGGATGTTTCTTCTCATAATCGTAAGCAGAAGAATCGAGCCTTCCTCCGACACGCATGACTTTATTTTTATCTAGGAAAGGGCTAAGGGATAAGAGCTTGCTTTTACAATTAATAGGTAAGCCTTTTAATAGGCAATTATATTCATTCTGAAAGGAACCTTGCTGACTGAAAATAACAAGTTTCGTAAACGATTCGTCTAACTCAGATAATGTTAGGTTGCCCGTGCGCTTAGGCATTGATTTCCTACAATTATTTATAAATCTTAGTACGTATGCGAAGCTTCGTTTTAATTTATTAAATTTGGAATAATTTTCGAATTTTATAAAATCTAGTTCAATAGTAGCTGAATGCGTTTTTAATTCGGGTAATGTCTCGTCATTTATTTTAGAAATAATTTTGGCAGGCCACTGATTTTCATTCTTAAGTAAAAATTCAGGGCCGTTCCACCAAAGCTTCGATTTTTTTAAATGATTCGCATCGACGCCCCTAGATATCATATCTGCCGGGTTCAAATCGGTAGGTACATGACGCCATGACGTACATTGAGTGTTTTCGCAAATCTCCGCGACTCTGTTTGCTACAAACATTTTTAATTTGCTCGGACTAGTGTTAATCCAACTGAGTACGATGCTCGAGTCACACCAGTGCACACAGTTCGATATAGGTAAACGAAGTGAACCTAGGCATGATACGCAAAGCCTAGCGGCGAGCTGGGCCGCGGACAACTCGAGACGCGGGATTGTCATAGGCTTCCCGGCCGGAGCTACTCTCGACTTCGAACATAACAAATGCGCGCTCGACCTACCGTACGCGTCGATTGTTTTTAAGTAAATGCACGCGCCATATGCACTCATAGACGCGTCGCAGAACGAATGAAGTTCGACCTTAATGTAACTGTCGCAGAGTACATTTCGCGGGATCTCGATTGTGAATAAAATGTCCGTATTTGCTTGTATGCGATTCCACTCTTTTAATATTTCATACGGAACCGGTTGATCCCATTCAACTTTAAGTATCCATAATTTTTGGATTAATATTTTCGATTGAATAGTTGCGGGCGAAAGTAAACCTAACGGATCGAAAATCTTGCAAGTATTAGACACTACCTGACGCTTGGTAATAACCTCGCCTTTTTCTGAAGGAACTTGACACGAAAAGTGTAAACTATCGGTTTTAGGATCCCAACCTAAACCTAAGGCGCTTGTAGAATTACTGAGACAAAGATCGTCCTCTAAGTTCAAAGTAGTATCCTGAAAAATACTAGGTAAATTCGAACGAAATTTTCGTAAGTTAAAACATCCTTCTTTTAATGCAGTCTGTACTGACTTTAAAATATAAGCTAGCTGACTTTCTGTGTCAGCTCCAGTTAGAAGGTCATCGTAATAAAAATCGCGTTGAATTATAGTTTTTATAAACTCGTCTACGCACTCTTCTCCTAGCTGATATAGGCACCTAGTACTCAAAAAACTAGCACTTGCAAACCCGTAGGTAACTGTATTAAGTTGTAATGCGCGAAGAGGCTGAGACTCGTCTTCTCTCCACAAAATTAATTGCAGATTTCGATCTCTTTTGTCAATTTCGATTTGCCGATACATCTTTTCAATGTCGCCAGTAAGTACGTATTTGTGCGATCGAAATCTCAATAATATAGCGAATAGAGGATCCTGAATAGTAGGTCCTATTAGCTGTAAACTATTTATGCTAATTCCGTTACTAGAGGGCGCTGTCCCATCAAATACCACACGCAGCTTGGTGGATTCACTCTTTATTCTAAAGACCGCGTGATGGCACAGAAAATAGCCTGATTTAGAATTAAAGCTAGGTAGTTCGGAGCAATGACCTAGGTCTAGGTACTCTTTAATGAAGGCAGCGTATTCTTGTTTCAGTTCGGGCTGCTTGCGAAATCGTTTTTCTAAATTATAAAATCTTTTCTTAGCTTGCCTAAGTGAATCTCCTAAGGTCGCGGGCGAATCTCTAAGAGGTAGCCTGACACTAAAACGACCTGATTCTAAGCGAATAGTGTGAGTTTTAAAATGTTCTTCACACGTCTTCTCGCTATCACTTAATAATGATCTTTGGGGCAACTCTTCTAGCTCCCAAAATTTTGCTATTTGATTATCTAAACGATCATCGAAAGAATCGCCAGACGTAAAATTGCAATGCGTTTGTTTAGGGTCACAATTTAATGAAATAGGACCGGAGATAACCCATCCGAATCGGGAGTTGCAAATAAATGGTTTTCCTTCACCTAAGGATTTAATGGTATTTCCTATCACATCCCAGAATAAGTCAGCTCCTAAGAGCGCATCTACTGGCGCAGGGCTGTAAAACTTAGGATCAGCAAGTTGAATATTTTTGGGTAGATTAAAATGTTTAAAATCTATGTTTATATTCGGAATATTTCCGGTTAATTCTGGCATAATGAAGCACGACAAATTTGCATAATAATTGCTTTGCAATGAATTGAACCTAACAAGACATCTCTCGGTTACATGATTATTTGAATTATTACCTATACCTATGACAGTGAGATTTGTAGGTATCGCCTCTAAGCCTAGCTTATTTTTAATACGCTGAGTTAAAAAGCTAGACTGACTACCGCTATCTAGAAGCGCGCGAATAACCTCAGTCTTCGAGTTAAGAGGATTCATAACTTCTATCATAACTGTGGACAACATGACGTGAGAAATTGCCTGCCTTGATAAGTTAACGCTAAGCTCTTCAACGGAATTTTGAACTGTAGCCTCTGCTGGCTCGTTTGTAGACCTGTGAAGCAGCGTGCAATGAGGCTTCTTGCACTCCCTGCACCTACTTCCATAGCACTGACGGGTTCTGTGCCCGGATTTTAAGCAATTTACGCAGAGCCTGAGCTTCTGAGCCTCGGCTAACCTGAGCTCAGGAGTTTTATCTAAAAAGGTAGGGCAGTGGTAAATGAAATGATTACCCTTGCATACTACACAACGAGCGCGATCCCTGTCTGGGTTTTTATGATCCGATTGAGCAGCGTACGAAAACGATTTATTCTGCTTCGTATATTTATTATTATTTGAACTACTCGCGATTGGCGTGGTATTAGACGATAAACGTTTGTTTTGAATTTTATTTTGATTAAATGATTCTAAAACATCCGCACGATCTTTTAAGAACTTGTGAAACTGCTCTAAAGTAGGCATATCACTTAAAGAATTACGAAACTCTTCCCATTTCATACTGGTATGGTTGTCTAGTTTAGAACTAACCATATGAACTATTAGCGTATCCCATTTGTCAGTCGGCTGGCCTAAACTTGCTAAAGCGCGTAAATTTTTGTTAACATTGTCGATTAGCGAACGCAATGACTGTTCCGATTCGCGGGACAGTGCTTCGATACTGAATAAAGAGTTGAGGTGATTACTAATTAGTTGCCTTTTGTTATCATAACGTTCGCATAATAAAGTCCACGCCTTGTCGTAGTTTAATGCGCACACTTCTAAATTACCTATAACGCGAGCGGCATCTCCCTCTAAATATGAATTTAAATAATGAAACTTGTAGATGGGTAGTATGTGCTCGTTATCATGTATCAGAGACCTGAAAGTATCCCGGAATTCCAACCAACGGAACGTCGTTCCGTCGAACTTCGCGATTTGAATTATAGGTAATTTAAACCCGATGCCTTGTGAGCCGCCTTGTCCTTGATTTGAAGAACTCCTCAAAAGAAGGGCATCCTCAAAACAAGGAACCTTGGAGTTGCGCGAAAGAATGTCTTGAGCTAATGCTAGCACGCTATCTATTTCGTTTTCAATTTCTTCGCGCAAATCCAATCCCGAGTCTAATACGTCACCGCTTAACGTTTCAATTTGACCTTGCACTTCACTGAACTCGTTAGCTAAGGACTCAATTTTGCAAATTTTAAGTCTCAAATCACCTAATTGTAAGGAATCTAATGAGGAAAGTTTGTTAATTTTGGCAATGTAGTTTTTAAATTTAGTTACTCGTCCCTTGACGCTGCTTCGTTTTATAATTAATTCTTTCAGTGACATACTGAGACGTTAGAACAGCTGTGAGCGAACAAAAACTGGTTTCTTATCGGCCGTGCCGCTGGACACGTACAATGCAATTTTACCTAATATTCGTCGCTTCAAGTTGTCGTCGAGCTAATCAACCGGTTTTCAGTCGCCCGCGCAAAGCGAATGAATGCGCGCGCAGCTAAACTATGAAATTATGATGTGTAACGAATGAAGTGACATATGCGGGATGAGGATGACTTGCGAATTTGAATTTGTGATTGTGCAAAGTGGGATGGCTATATGAACAGTGCGTGATGTATGGATGATTCTGGAGTGATGGAAAGGATTAATGAGATGAGCGTGAGATGGATTTATGGATGATTTGATGAATGAGGTGTGTGTGTTGATGGAAAAGGACACTTATCTGATTTATTCGGTCCGGCCTCGCTGACGCCGACGTAGAAAGCGTTCCCTCTGCCTGAGCCCGATGCTTGCGGTCCGATTGGCGTCCCGGCGATGGCTTCAGACGTCTTTTGGGTTGTGCCTAATGCTGCGGTCCGATGAGCGTCCCGGCGATGGCAACAACGGCGACTCTCGCTGGTTATATTTTTCCTTTCCAAAAGTCCTGTCACGGTCGCCACTTATGGCTATTATTTAAATAGCCACACGAGGGTCCGATTGGCGGATCCTCTAAATTTTTGATTTGGTAAGTGGAAAGGTTCAATCAAACACAATTCTTCCAGTGGAGTAACAGTTATTTTAATTCGAACTTGGGTTTTATACTTTTTGACCATAAAGTAAATAGATTGTAACTAATAGACTAAATAATAGACAATAGTCCATACGCCTTATTTAAACTTCCAAACATTGTTGGCCGCATCTTACACACATTACACATACGCATTGGCCGCCCACGCAAATTGGCGGAGACACCCCAACTGTCTTAATTTTTGATCCCACCTGTCTTAGTTAGGGTCAAATGACATTAACTGCTTGTATTTTCATACAATTATCTAAAATCCTTCATTTTTATTTACTTAATAGAAATAAGCGTGATGGAAAATTTAATTAATGTATTAACGTGATTTCATTGTTTAGTTATTGAATTAATGTGAGTGAGTGAGTCAAATTACTCCAAAATAGTCTTAATTTAGGTTAAATGACCGGGTCATCATAAATAACGCTGGGTGGCATGACATGTATGGCATACGCCAGTTGACTTGCAGTATTCATGGTGCATAGGACATGTTTTATGATCGTCTTTGTTTTATCTAGACCCAGGGTCTATCTTATTGTTTCGTATGTTAACATGACCCTCAAGTGTCTATGACGGCCCCAAATAAACATTTTCTTCATTATTAACAATGTACAAATTTCAAATGAGAAAATTTGGGCCAGGACTTGCAGAAATTAATATAATATTTTGGGCCTTTGTCTCACTTTATAATACGTTTCAAATTACCTCTGACACAATATAAGGGTATATTCAGCCTAGATATTTTTGAGATTACTCGTGAAAGATGAACATACTCAACATTTTAATTAGTCTTTTACTTCTGTTAAAATATACTGACATGGGCTAGATTTAATAATGCTTACTATCCGATGTTAAGCTAAACTAAACTAGTTACCGACTGCGTAGATGCACATGTATTGGGTACAAATTAAATTTTATTTTTGTTAAGTTTTTTTTTCATATTTTATTTTGGAATTTTTATTTATTTACACATTAAGTTAAATCATAATGTTGTGTTCTTGTTCTAACACGGTAAGAAATTATAGTCTGGTATGTGACAATTTTGATAGTAAAACATAAAATGTCAATTTTAGGAAATTTTTACTCACATTTTGCAATCATAGTACCAATAAAAATTTACACGCTTCGCTTGCTCACTGTGTAAATTATTTTTTATTGGTCAGGCCATTAGAATAATGCATCATTCTCAGTTAAATTATTGTAATAAAATGTCACTTACCAGATAATTACTTAAAAGTTACCTTATAGCTTAATAATAAAAAAATTTATAACATAATAAGTAGTTATTTATTTAATTTAATGTTTTAGATGCCAATACAAAATTTACAGTATTATAAAAATCTTAACCATTCCTAAATTTGTTTTATACTTTTTCAGTGAAAATGTTTACATGATATTATTAGATTTGTTCTGTTACTGGTAATTTAGAAAAATCCAACCTTCCAATTGGCTCCACAGGGTGGCCTTAAATATTTATTTGTGTATCCTTTGAATATACACCTGCTTAGCACGAGTTAGCACTTTAAAACAGATATGGTGCGCATATTTAGTATATTTATATACATATATTTTGTTACAAAAACAACTACTTGTATTAAAATATTTCAGGCCAGGTTTTGACTGGTTTTCATTTGTCCCTTATTGGGGACAAATAAAACTGGTTTAATTTAAAACCAGTTTGACTAAAATTTCTAAGTTACCAGTGTAATAATCCGAATCGATTCATGTAATTTGTTTTTAACATACACATGTTTTTAACGCATACACATTTTATTTAGGTGACTATTGTGACCAATAGAGATGACGCTTATGTCACATATAAATTATTTCTAACTGATTATTAAATAGAGGGTCTTCCAAAAGACCTAAATTTCACATCCTCGGTTAGTTTTAAGTTTGATAACCATTTTGAAATTAATCTATAAAGAAAACAAGTACGTTGAAATTTGTGACGTCACCACTGTGAATTTCATACCACTTCCATACTAGAAGTGTGTTTTTAATTTTGATAAAGAGTTGGTGATTTTCTGTCTGAACAATCATGGTCAATGCGGTAGACATTTGTACACAATCTCACTCACTCCAAAACAGAAGACGTAACCATGCAGTCATTAACACTGTCTCAAGTAATAAGACCCAATTTGCTGCAAGACAATATCAAAAACAATCAGTTTATCTATACAATAAAATAATTAGAATCTCAAACATATATGATGAGCAAGTTCTATTCCCACTTAAAAAATGTTAACTAATTGGTTGAATAAGTTAAACTACGACGATACCGAAAATCTCTTAAAATCACAAATTCAATTTGGTACTGAGATAAATGATTCACTCGATCCAAACACACACACACACACACACACACACACATATACACACACACACACACACACACACATACACATACAGAACAATGCATGCTAACTTTATATTTTTATTAATTTTAAATTATCTTTTCATTGTTAAAAATATTGCTATTTGTTTGAATACCGAGGAGGAGAAGGAGGGGAGGAGATGGAGGAGGAGGAGGAGGAGGAGAGCGGGGACCCAGAGATACAGGTTTTTTCAAACTTACTTCAGGGTTCCTGACAAAATTGTGAAACGACGAATATTTTTATCAATAAATTTCATTTTCATTTTCATCTCTGAATTAAATCAACATGACAGCTCTCTAAATATGGAAGTTGGAGTAAGTATGGAGATCATATGTCATCGCACTTTAAAAAAAAATATTAAGAAAATCTCTCAGAAATATTGAAAAATATACATTTAATTTTGCATACTAAGGCGGTACGAAGTTCGCCGGGTCAGCTAGTTAGAAAATAAAATCTAAAGCAACAGGATTCAATACTCAATTTATTTATAACATGTAGGACATACAGGTGTCTCTTACGTTACGTCATGTTCTGAGAAGAGCCGGCAAGATACTCAGCAGTTGTTCTTTTTTAAAAAACAAGATATTACAATGAGTCGGTATATACAATACTAGATGATGACCGCGACTTCATTCGCGAGGATTTTAAGGTTTTTATTTCTACTTTTTGTCCCGGAAAATTGAGGAGTTAAATTAAAAAAAACTTACTCACATACTAATTAACATACATGCAAAATATTCTTACCCTTTCATATCCATAACATCCCTGCTCTATAGATCTCAGATATATAGTCAAAATTTATTTTAGATATATTTTAGGGATGACGTCAGAATTTGCAAAAAGTATTTAAAAAAATCGCCTAAAACCGAATGTAATTTTTAGTAGGTTGAAAAGAAAATTGTTGCCATGTTTTTAGTAAATTAAATTTGTGAGAAAATAAACTACTCTTTCATTTAAATTTCCTGTTTCCAGTATACTCCCGGTGGCCAAAATTGGAACTAATTTTTATGCCTGTATAGTTTTGTTTTTATTTTATTTTTCATAGATACTAGTGACGCTGTCACCGGGTCTGATAAGTTTGTCGGAATATATTATCATATCCTGATATCTAGATGCTATCAGGATGGCAGTTAGCATTCTATCCTTTTCTCTCGAATGACTAATCATAAGAGGAAATGAGATAAACATATGTTTGTTATCCTAATAGCATCTAGATTTTTCGTAAAAGTTGCATCAATCATGTCACTTTTTGGTGTGATTGGCTGAATTTTGTGGATTTTGGCCAATAGTGAAAGTGTTAACCAATCAGAGGTGATTGGATAATACTCTTGGACTGCAAAGTTAGGCACTTTTCGATTAGCCTAAAATCTCGCTTGGCAAAAGCTGAAGTTATTAGTTAAGTTATGGTCCAAGCGCTCTTCGTCTGTGGCCTAGGTTTGCTTAGGCCAATCACGATGGACGAACAATATGTTATAGTCCAAAACCGTCTACTAATTAACAAAGGATATGAGCAGTAATAGGAAAACTGCATTGTATGTCAATTAGTTGTAATTTTGTAAGTTTTTTTTTAGCATCTCCAGAATAAAAAACAATCTACGGCCCACACTTAGATTCATAATTATTGTGATACTAGATGATTCCCGCGACTTCGTCCGCGTGGATTAAGATTTTTGATTCCCGCGGGAACTCTTTAATTTTCCGGGATAAAAAGTAGCCTATGTCCTTCCCCGGGAAACCATCTACCCCTGTACCAAATTTTATCAAAATCGGGTGAAGAGACAGTTTTTTTTTATTCCCGCGGGAACTCTTTATTTTTCCGGGATAAAAAGTAGCCTATGTCCTTCCCCGGGATACCATCTACCCCTGTACCAAATTTCATCAAAATCGGTTCAAAAGGTGGGCCGTGAAAGCGTAGCAGACAGACAGACAGACAGACAGACAGACAGACAGACACACTTTCGCATTTATAATATTAGTATGGATTATTTGAACAACAATATGTAAATATATCTATAAAATCAAAAAGGAAAAAGGTCATTCGTGGGAATGGGCATTCTTTTCTATAACAAAGTTTCACAACCTATTTTGGACTTGCCTATACACAAATTTAAGAAATCCATTAAAAGTATGCTTCTGAAAAAAGCTTATTATACCTACCTACTGTTGAAGATTATGTAAATGATAGAGGAGCATGGATTTGATGGCTCCAGCAATGCTGGGGACAGCGGTTACTTATGTACACATTGATATAATAATTGTAAATGAATTATTTAAAAAGAGCAAACACCGAGTTTCTTGCTGGTTCTTCTCGGTAGGAATGGCATTCCGAACCAGTGGTAGATTCACTTGACGATTCAAAAGTACTTGTAAAAGTTTATTTGAATAAAAAAAACATTCGATTTTGATTTTTTGATCTGATAAATACATCATTGCCTAGTCCAAACGCAAAACTTCATTTCACTAAATAGCCTTTTGACTAGAAAATCTGGAAATCACTTCTAAATTGTCCTGTAAACACGCACGACAAAAGTTCAAGTTTTAGCTTTGGACCAAGCGCTATGGCCATTTCTGAGGATTACTTAGGGCCTTAGGCCAATCGCGATGCGCCCGCTCATCGGATTTGGATTATAAAGGTACTAAAAAAATTCTACATCAATGATTATAACATATCAGTAGTTATGTGGTATCGATCACATAATGTTTACGCGCCGCTTACCGATCGATCCACATGTGGGTAGGCCATAGAATTAGATACGGGGTAGGCACACAAATTATTTTTCATCTCTCAATGAACACAGAAGATGGAAGCTGGTTCCATAATTTACAGGTACGTGGCAGAAATGAGCTGGAATAACGGGAGGTGGAAGAAGACCAGACATCCAGGTGGTGAGGATGAAATTTGTTTCTGGGACGAAGGGTGCGACTGGAGAACACGGAAGGTGGTATTAGATTGAATAACCCTTCAGAGTACTCTCCATTGTAGAGACGATAGAACACTCTGTTGTGCCATGTCCATTAGATAATTATTTTTGTTGTATTTATATTTTAAGGCAGGGATTCCCAAACTATTTTGGACAAGTGACCCCTTTTCCAAAATGAACTGATACCTCAGACTCCCATAGCCAAATTACTTTAAAAATACTATCGCTAGTTTTTTCCTATTGATACAAAATACTTATCAATTTATAAACTTTGCGGTTGGTAAGTGAGTGGGTAGGTAAACTTGACATCATTTTCTCATCAAAATGTAAGAAAATAAATAGACATAAAATTCAGTTATCAAGTGTAATTACGTAAAAATACTTGTTAAAAATCAAAATATTTAAAACTAGATGATGTCCGTGACTTCGTCCGCGTGCATTGATGTTTTTGATTCCCACGGGAACTCTTCAATTTTCGGGATAAAAAGTAGCCTATGTCCTTTCCGGGATACAACCTATCCCTGTACCAAGTTTCATCAAAATCGGTTGAACAGATACATTTTTCTGATTCCCGCGGGAACTCTTAAATTTTCAGTGATAAAAAGTAGCCTATGTCCTTCTCCGGGGTGTAACCTGTCTCTGTACCAAATTCCATCAAAATCGGTAGAGTAGTTCGGCCGTGAAATCGTAGCAGACGGACTGACAGACAGACAGACAGACAGACAGACACACTTTCGCATTTATAATATTAGTATGGAAGTATGGATATTAGTATGGATAATATATAAATAAAATAAATATATAATATGAATATGAATATGGATATTTAAACTATGAACCTTAAAACTAAAGCATTCAAGTTTAATTACGAATGTACCTACTATATTTATATTTAAAACCTTTTCTCATCGTAACAACGCGAGGAGTCGGTCACGGCGTCGGTCAGGCATTTCCACATTTTTACCCCCTACCAAAAAGTGCTCAACGCGCCTGAAGAAGTTTTCACTTCAAAACAAATATATGAACCTTAAAACTAACACATTAAAGTTGTACTATATTTATATTTAAGATCTTTTGTGTTAACGCGAGTTGTCTGTCAGTCACGGGTCACGGTGCCGGGTGTCGGTCACGCGTTTCTACCTTTTTACCCCCTACCAAAAAGTGTTCAACGCGCCTAAAGAAGTTTTCACTTCAAAATCACAAAAACGCAAAGTAAAGATAAAAAATAAAACATTCAGTGTGATGGATGAACCTGGTGATTTTCTAACAATATAGCTAAATCCGGTACAATATTGGTGAGCCTTAAATCTTCACGTTCCTTGATTTTCAAACGGTTTATTTGTTTGGTCAAACTGTTTGTCACACTGAAGCCCTTTTCCACTAGGAATGATGATGGAAACGCGATAAGGTATTTTTAGCAATGTTCCACAATTTGACTTTTTGAGTTTTTTAAGAGTACAACAATGGTACATCACTCGACTATTCAAAAGCAATTATTTATTGCTTTTTATTATTTAAGCAAGTTTTGTA